>CM041517.1:26926383-27526383 GCA_023091065.1 Dianthus caryophyllus | reverse complement strand
TGACCTAGAGTCACACGAGTACTATAAGTACTCTACTCCATTTTGATTAAAAATCACCTAAGCAACTAATACATTTTAAATACTTCCAATACATTTTTAATCAATCTAAGACTTTCAAAATACGATCTTAAATTTACTTTTGCAAAACGTTTTGTTCATCATTTGAACCGTGTTCTTTAACTTGCATTTGCAAAATATTTACTTTGATTTTGAAAGCAATTTCAACTTTGTACTTTTGTTCTTATTTTCTATTTTCTAAAAGTGCATAGTTACGATAAGGCTCTCTAGAGAATTGAATTGTATTTTCATTTGATTGAGAGACTTGTAACGAGAAAAATAATCACCTTGTTAGAGATTAATTTCTCGAGTTTAAAAAGAAAAGGCTTCACACTAAGGTCGGGGTAGATCTCTAGTGTTTGTTAATTATTTGTTGTAAGCTAGGCGTGGCGAGTGCTTCTGATAAATAATTAATAAGAAGAAGGGTGGATGTAGGCTTTTCAATTGGTAGAACCACGTTAAATCCTTGTGTTATTTATTTTCCGCAATTTATATTTCACGCATTTATTATTTCGTTGCAAATTTTTAAGAGGTACAATCCTCTATTCACCCCCCCTCTAGAGTATTGTTGGGCCCTTGGACTCTACATTTGGCATCAGAGCCTCGTGCTCTTGATAGCTTTACCGCTAAAGAGGTTGATCCAATACTCTAGTTTTGATATTTTACTTTTTATTTCTTTTTAAAATTTCGGCCTAGTCTTTTTTTTAAAAAAAAAAAATGGAATCTAGTGACACGATAAAGTATCCTATCTTCGATGGTAAGGATTACAGTCATTGGAAAAATCAAATGAGAAATCACATAAAAGGAGTTGATTTTGAATGTTGGAGAATCATAGTCAAAGGACCCGTTGCTATACTTTCTACTGATTTGCAAAGTGAAAAGCAAGAAGATGACTATGATGAGAAAGATTTTAAAGTTGCTCAAAAGAATTTCAAAGCTTTAACTATGTTACAAAAAGGTTTAACCAAAGAAATCTCTAATCGTTTTTCATCATCCGCTAGTGCTAAAGAAATTTGGGATAGTCTTGAGACCTCCTATGAAGGAACATCCTAAGTTAAGAAATGCCGAGAAAATTTATTAACTCTTTCATATGGAGAAAAATGAAAACATCAGTGACATGTCTGATCGATTTCTTAGTATAATCAATGAGTCGAAAAATTTAGGCAAAGTTTATACTACCGAGGATCAAGTCAATAAGATCCTTCGTAGTCTAACCGATAAATGGCAACCCAAAATCACTGCGATAGAGGAAGCTAAAGATCTATCCACACTTTCTTATGAAAACTTGATTGGATCCTTGATGGCCCATGAGTTAACACTCAACAAGGGGCACGTAGAACCAATCAAAAATAAAGGGATAGCTCTTCAAGTCGAGTCCAGTGATGATGAGAATTCGGATGATGAAATAGGGTTATTTGTCAAAAGGTTTAACAGTAATAAATTTGGTTTTAATTCTTCCAAAAATGCGAGCAAAAATTTCAAATCCTTTAAGACAAGAAACTCAAACAAGGGTTGTTACAAGTGTGGAGAAACTACTCACATCATCAAAGATTGTCCTACTTGGGCAAAAATCAAAAACAAAGCCAAACGTGAGAAAGCCAAGAAAACGTATAAAACGGCCACGTTAGCCTCCGATGGATGGGGAGATCTTGAGATTGATTCAGATGAAGATGCCGAGGAGGAAGAAGAGGCAAACGTGTGCCTTAATACGTACGGCGTGGAAACAACAAAAGGTAGACCATACAAGGACTTGTGCTTAATGGGAAAAGCTAATTCGGATGAAGAAATTGAGGTAACTTTCGATAAAGTTAAGAATAAGTTTTTAAAGTTGTCCAAGGATAGAATTTTAGAAATTTTTGAAGGTGTTTATAATACTTGTGTTAATCAAGAAACTTATATTAAAAACCTTGAAGATGACAATTGTTCTTTGAGTGAAAAGGTTAAAAAACTTCGCTCCAAGAAGAACGTAAGTTCACCAAATGTCTCAAAGCAAAGCTTTGACACATATGTTGAACCTACGCCAAACTTGGATCGAAGCAAGTATAACCTTGACTCTGATTACGCTTCCGAAGACGATAAATCGTCCTTAAACTCTGAAAATTCTGAAAGTTCGTTCGGTGATGTTAGTCTAACACGGGATGATGTTACCATACCATCACCCGAAGTTGATGTACCTCCAGTCAGTGTTACTCCAACATCTGACCAGATAAAGGAAACCCTAGATGAGGTTAACCTAACATCTGAAGAGGATATGCCAGCTTTGGAGGATGTTACAGTAACATCATCATGTGTTGAACGAAATCATGAACTTGAAGAAAAGGTTAAGTTGTTAGATAACCAAGTAAACAACCTCACTAATGAACTTATTCAACAACAATCAACCTTTAAAGTTATGAAGTCATCGTTTATAAAGAAAATTGTTGACCTTGATCAAAGTTAAGCAAAAAGGAACCTACCATAAGTAAAGAGGTCGAGTCTTGTAATAATTGTGATAAGTTGAGTAAGAAAAGGAAGAACTTAATGAGAAATTAAAAGAAGCTTTCAATGTTAGTAAAAAATGGGAAGCTAGTCAAGAAGTTCTTAACTTTTTAACTCAACAATCTAATCGACACCATAAAGAAGGTTTAGGTTATCAAACTAGATGTCGCGTAGAACACGTTAAGAAAATGAATGAACCCACTAACCGTGATTTTCGCAAAAGACAATACGTTAGTCTTCCCGAATATAAAATTTGTAACTTTTGTGGAAAAACGGGTCATTATGTCAATACATGTAAGAAACGTGCTATGAATCATAAAAGGAATAAAGATTATGTCAAAACTAGTTATGATAACAAACCTAAACCTAAAACTCAATACAATCATGAATCTACTAAAAGGAAGTATGAATCTTTTGATCCTAACTTGTACTATAATCATAAACATAAGTATGTTGTTAAACGTGTTTGGATTCGTAAAGATTTACTTCCCGAGGTAACTAATAGGAAAGGACCCAACTTTGTGTGGGTACCTAAATCACAAAAGTGAACTTTTGTAGGAGGAAGTGAGAGGAAGCAACCAATGGTACTTGGATAGTGGTTGCTCGAGACACATGACGGGAGATAAAAGCAAGTTCCTCTCACTTGAAACTTATGAAGGTGGAAGTGTTACTTTTGGGGATAATGGTAAAGGAAAGACCATTGGAATTGGTCGAGTTGGAATCTCCAAAACACACTCCATTGACAACGTGCTACTTGTTCAAGGACTTAAGCATAACCTTCTAAGTATTTCACAATTGTGTGATCGTGGGAACAAAGTTGTGTTTCATTCAAGTGTGTGTCGTATCACTCGTGAAGGATCTAGCCGAGTTATACTTGAAGGAAGAAGAAAGAATAATGTCTATGTCGTTGACATAGAAAGTATTCCTTCTATATCCTTCACGTGTATGAGTGCTGTCACGAACGATCACTCCTTATGGCACAAGAGGTCCGGCCATATTAACACACATTGTCTAAAAAGGTTGAAGAGATTGGAACTTGTTGAAGGACTTCCCTCCGTAAAGTTTGACACCAATAAATTGTGTGGCACGTGTGTGGACAAGGGATTTTGATCCACGCGATGTTTTATTTCAAAAACATTTTTAATCGAAAAGAGAGTCGCCACTAAATTTTATATGGAATTTAGAAAACCAATTTTAGAGAAAATGAGTTCGTGTGAGTTTACGTGTTAGGAAGTTTAAAAGAATTTCATTAATTTAACGCCTAACCCCGCCTGAATTCTGACTTGGTCTCTACTAAGTAAAATCATGGCTATTACGAGTACATATGCAGGTATGCAAACAAATATTTTTAACCCTAAACAAATAAATATCCATTCTAGGTCGTTTAATGCACAAATAATTTCGTCGAAGTTATTTAACATATGGGTTCATTTACTATTCTAGCAAACAAAGAAAAGAAGCAGAAATACTTACCGACAGCATAAGATAGATTAGCAAACGTTAGCGGCAGATAAATAATTAAACATGACCAAAACGTAAACAAGCACGACCAAAACGCAAATAAATATGAATGATTGGCATAGTCAAGTACTGCACATGAATATAATGAATTAGTAAACAAACACGAGCAAACACACAAACTAAGTATTACTAACCAAACGTGCAGACATGTTCAAATTGTTATAATAAACAAAACACACCGTACCAACTAGTTAATCAAATAAACATGACTACTAATCATCTAAAAATAATCAAACAAATGCTCAAACAAACAAAACCAACTCATACACATAAAAAATAAGCAGACAACGTGAGTGCTCTAAGCACATCATATGAAGACCTAAACCATACAAGCCTATGCATCGAACAACTTCACAACTCAAAATTCAATGGTCAAAACGAAGCCAACACAACGAAAACGTGCCAAAGCACGGCTTTTACATGATCGACAAAATTAATTATCATACGAACGCTAGACGATGAAAGCAACAGCAAACAAGACCGTGTACAGCACAATTCTCACAGGTTTAACAAGATGAATTACGAAACCAAACTAAGCGACATAGCATAATCATGAAAATTAACCTAGCATGCAAGCGAGAGTGGCGAATCTGAAATTATACGTGAAAGACCAGTTTACAGATAATTAACTAAACATGAGTGAGACCAAATTACATATGAGACAACGAGCAAATCAAACCAACGGCAAGAAGCCACACTACACAAGTCATATTACGCAAGAGAATCATACGTGTATACTAAACAAACGAGAAACACGACGCATCCATACACACATGTTAAAGTCAGGCTAAAAACATAAATCGAAGACGTACGATAAAAAGGAACTAATTACGACGATAAACAACAGAGCGACAGAGAATGATAAAAAACGACAGATAGCGATAAAAGACGATAAAAACAATAATTTAACAACGTAAAAAGGAATTTTTGCACCCTCAACTTACATGTATCGTTGACCAAGTCTTTGAGTCGTAATCGATTGTAAGATTTTATCCCGAGGGGCCGTCGTCGACGAAAACCAATTGTAATCCGTAACTTTGAGCAAAACTGACAGCGATTTTCAAAAGCTTGTAACTTATTCGTTTCTCAACGAAATTTCGAACCGAAAGATGTTTTAGAATCGTGGTAAAGTGAACTTTAAGACTATGTAAACAAATCAGAGTGACCATGGTGTTTTCAACACGAAAAATAGGGTAAAACAGGTGACAGCCGAATGAAAAAGCTGAAAAAAAACGTGCTCTGTTTTTGTGCAGCAAATCTCGACTTCTTTGAGGCTTTTTTAGGGCTTTTTGTGGCTTGATCTTGTGTATGTATGTTGTGTATTTCGTGTGTCCTGAAGGCTTGTGGATGGTGTGTATATATAAGGTCAAAAAGGTAGGGTTTAAGGAGGAAAAAGAGCACCTCTTGCTCTATTTTCGTGGAGTGTTGTCCAAGGCTCGTTCTAGGGTTTTTGGAGGGGGTTTTCTTGAGGGTTAAGCCAAGGAAAACGAGTCATGAGGATCAGGCATAAGTTCTTGTTTGTGGGCAGGGGTTTAGGCTCCAGAAAGACGATCCTTGGGCTGCTCAAAACAGAGCACGAAAAAGGGGTTTTGGGGCTGCTTTTGGACGAGCTATTGGGCTGATTCGTGGCTGCTTGTGGTCAGGTAGGGAGGGAGCATGGCTGGGTAGAAAAGAGTCGGGTTTTGGGTCGTTCCTGGGCTGTCAAACAGGGCACAAAAAGGGGGTTTGGGCTGCTATTTTTCGAGCTTCCTTGGGCTATTTTATGGCTTGTCTTGGTGGATTTAAGACGTGATTTTTAGGCTATTTCTTGGACTGGTCAGTCGAAGAGGGGAATGGGTAGAAAAGGCTTTGAAATTCGTGTTAAAACGGGCTCAAAATCGTTCTTAAAATCGAGCTTAAAACGAGTTATAAAACTTCTTTGTTAAGAAAGCGAATTAAATCGAATACGATTTATTAAAGCTGTTTTAAGAGTGTGAGAAGCGACTTTTCAAGTCACAAAATGGAGTTTGTAAAGGCGACTTTTCAAATCGAATTACTTAAAATGATTTTTCAAATCAAAATATTTTATTTTCAATAAAACACTACTTGCGACTAAATTAAATTTGACAGAGTTTATTAAAATCAAATATCTTTTGAATTAAAAACATTACGTCGACAAATACTCGACTTACATCGTAAAAGCGAACTCAAATAAATGATACGAAAAACATGTTGTCCTATCATCATTGGGTATTTGTCGGGTTTTCTATAAATTTCCATATCGACAGATACGGTATCAACAGAGCCCCACTTTGACTAAGGCTTGGGCGGCGAAAGTCAAAGTAGACCCTCAGTCGATCGAAGATCACAACTTGAGAAACCTCACGGTCGTTTAGGGTCCCTTAGACTGTGTATATAAGCTCACCACGACCATAAGAAGAAATCATACGAAACTTGATTACGGATGCCTTCGTTTTCATCGAGGTGTGGGTTGAGCCTTATCCTTAGCGCCCTACGTGTCCGTTGTAGCGAGAATCAAACCCGTATCGTAGTTCGAGGCTCGTGGCTTTGTGGCTTTCTCGCTTGACCCCAAAACAATGATATTTGTTTACTCGATTGAGTAAAGCCTATATCTGTATTCTTTTTGGAAGTGTCACTTCTTTTAGCTTCTGCTAGTATTTCTTCATTTCGAGGATGTCATCCTGTCGTCGGGGTCTAAGGTAGGTGACTTCAGAGCCCCCGGTTGGAGCGTTCCTGCTCAAACTTAACAACAAATCATAGCACACGACTCGCATAGCGAAATCTGCGACTTTTGAAACAAAAAGGATGGATCATCGATCCGAGCTGCGAATTTTATTCGAAAATGGGTCATCGACCTGCTTTTTACAAAAGAGATAGATCATCGATCCGAACTAAGAATACTAATTTGGAAATGTTTTTTTTTTTTTTTTTTAAAAAAAAAGGATGGATCATCGATCCGAACTGAGGATATTAATTTGGAAATGGGTCTTCGACCCGCTTTTTACACAAAATGGATGGATCATCGATCCGAACTGAGAATATTAATTTGAAGATGGGTCTTCGACCTGCTTTTTAGACAAAAAGGATGGATCATCGATCCGAATTGAAAATTTGGAAATGGGTCTTCGACCAGCTTTTTAAACAGAAGGGATGGATCGTCGATCCGAACTTAGAATTTTAATTTGAAAATGGGTCTTCGGCCCGTTTTTTAAACAAAAGGATGGATCATCGATCCGAACTTTAAGTAGTGAGCTAAAATAGATATCGCGCTGGAAATGGGTCATCGACCCGAGCTAAAACCAACATTTGCGTCCTCGATTTGCATTTCAAATAGATACATGACGGATGGATCATCGACCCCGACTTGAGAAGTTATTCAAAATTTTGTGTCCTCGACCTATATTTTGAGATTAAAGAGTGGTTGGTCTTCGACCGGAAGCCGTAAACATCTTTTGAAAGTGGGTCGTCGACCCGAAACCGGAAACATCTTTTGAAAATGGGTCGTCGACCGAAAATCGTAAACATCTTTTGAAAATGGGTCTTCAACCCGCATCTCGAAAAAAGGATGAGTCATCGACTCGAACTATAAACATCTTTTGAAACTGGGTCTTCAACCCGCATTTTGATTTAAGTGGATGAGTCATCGACTCGAACTATAAATATCTTTTGAAAATGGGTCTTCAACCTGCATTTTGATTTAAGTGGATGGGTCATCGACCCGAACTATGTTAATCATTTGAAAATTGGGGCCATCGACCCGTATTTTGAGGAAAGGGCGGATAGGTCATCGACCCGAACTATAATTGTCATTGAAAATTGGGGTCAACGACCTTGATTTTGAAAGAAAAGGTGGATGGGTCATCGACCTGAGCGGAACACAGCTTTTGAAAATGGGTCATCGACCCGAGCGCAAGACATCATCTGAAAATGGGTCATCGACCCCTATTTTGGAAAATGGATAGATCATTGACCCGCATAGCAAATTTTATTTGAAAATCGAAAGAGGTCATCGACATGAACTTTGGACTTTGAGCATTTCGAAAAATTCGGCCATTAACTTAGTTTAAAAAAACATCGTTTTTAAAGTTGGATTGCGAGTCTAACCTAGACTACAAAAGTTACTTGAAAATTGACACGGAGTATTGGTTAGTATGCATCAAATCGAATTGGGTCCTCGACCCGCGTTGTAAACATCATTTTAAAAAATCAAGAAGAGTCATCGACTCTGAATGCAGACATCATTTAGAAATTAAAATGGGTCATCGGCCCGCAAGCATCATTTTGAAAATTGAAGTGGGTCATCTGCCCGCATTTGAAATTTGACCTCGGATCATCGATCCAGACTTTGCAAAAAAGGTTCTTGAAATGCCTGATATTTTAAAATCGAAGCATGGCCAAGTTAGCATGAAATACGATACGAATGTGACATGAATGCGACGAGAACGCGACACGAGCAACTGACATTTGAACGTTCGACTATGTTTCACTGACGGGTAGACTAGTAACTATGCAAGGTTTTTTAGGATGATTGACACGTGGTCTAAAATAGACGTGGGTTAATAGTATCATGTT
The DNA here is from genome assembly GCA_023091065.1 of Dianthus caryophyllus. Lineage (NCBI taxonomy): Eukaryota > Viridiplantae > Streptophyta > Magnoliopsida > Caryophyllales > Caryophyllaceae > Dianthus > Dianthus caryophyllus. The sequence goes on along the minus strand of CM041517.1, from coordinate 27,517,755 downwards.
CTCCCCCTAAGCAAATTCTTTGTAGAGATGCGAACTAACTGTCAAAGTAAACATCTTTGCCAATTCCCGTCAAGAAAAAGATCATTCCAAGACTGGACAATTACTCCTCAGAACCTTGATTCTCATCCTAATCTAAATCGAGCACTAAGACAGACTCAACAAAGGTTGCTTCATTTGGACTTTGTTAAAGACCCGTAAAAAATTGACAAGATGACAAATTTGATGATGGGCGTTGGTGGATTGTATCCCATATTCTAAAGGATTGCCTACATATTCGCGTGGAGCGAAATCAAATCCGATGTAGTTCGATCTAGGTGCATAAGCATGGCATTTTTTTGTGTGTAACACTCGAAGGTTTCACCTAAGGTATCATGTTGTATCTTGTTCTAGCTTGTGAAGTACTGGCGGATCCCTTGTGGACCCTAAACGCTTGGGTGCAACTACATAAGCCAATGATTTTTGGAATTTCAAGACTACGTCTCCATTGCCGTTTTGAGAACGACTTAGAAAGGAATTGGTGGTACTTTCTGACCGTTTTGGCTTCGCCTCTAATTTTGACTTTGATCTTCGATCTCTGATGTGTTGCCACTCAATTTTTTTGTATTTTTGTTTGCATTTTTGAGGATATGCCGCGCCCTTTGGGGCTTGGGCTTGTTCTAACTTTCCTAGATCTTGCGGTGGGCGGTCGCATGTGGTCATACGTATATCACGCCGGACTCATCTGACAGGTTCGTTTGCTTATTAGGCACGCGATCGAGTACACGGAGGGCGATCCATGAATATTCGTACCTTTGGTCGCGATCAAATTCATGACCACTATGGAGCTCCAAATTAATGGATCCTCCTCCAAAGGCAGAGGAGTAGTATACCACAAGTTGACTACCAGAATTGAAACCCTTTGGTTTTTGTTTTGAGTTGGCGTTGCACTTTAGAATTGAATACGTATTTCTACCCCAGGGACACCCTTCGAGTGTGTTGTGCATTTTCATCAGCTGGATTATGGAAACAAATTAGAGACAAGATCAATTTCATTGATTTTGAGAAGGAGTTAGAAATAAATGTGGAAAAACGAGTCTTAGACTCAACTCAGACATAAGGCTTGAATACGAGTTCTGACTTAGAATCACCAACCCCGGCTTTGAACTTTTATCCTTTCAGGAGTTGATACAGATGCTTGGTTTGAAAGTTACCCCACTTTTGCAACTTGATTTTGACTTAAGGAGACGAATATGCGACTCAGGTTCAGAAATCGACACGGTTTCGACACTATTTGTAACAACTCGGGATGCAAATGGGTGGGCCGGATTAATCATGAAAAGACTTCGAAAGCTTAACGACATGGTCTACGACCTAACTATACAAATGCATGCGACATATGGACTTAAAGACAGACTCACAGTACGGGACTTAGACCCAATTAGATATGGACTTGAAGTAATTAGCTCGTGTTTGGACCAATAAGTTTCTAAGGCTTATGCAAAACTTTCAAAAATAGCTCGGATGAGACGTTGACGTGCCCTGACTCGAAACTAAAAATTGACATGCATGACTTGGGCCCAAGCGTAGGCCTGGGTGACCCAACTAGGTTAATCCTCTAAGACTTTTTAGATGGACTAGACTTACTATACACGACTTAGATTCCAACTAGACTCGACTCGGTGCATTTCATGCTTACTCGCGACTTGAAAAGGAAACCTATTTTTGAAGTTGAGGTTTGAAATGGGCAGCACTTCGACTACCAAAAAGCTTACTTGGTTCGAAAATTCTAGTCCAACTAGGGCTAGATTTTTACCTTTGGAAAACTTCGTTTTGGTTGGAAAAAAATTCTATTCCTAAATGGGTAGCATTTTAAAAGCGTTCGAGATTATTCTAATCCTAAACGTATAGCATTTCAGCTTAAAAACTATTCTTTTTTCAAAAGACGTAGTGTTGAGAATTGTTCGAGATTATTCAAATCCTAAACGGGTAGCATTTCAGCTTAAAAGGATCTTTTTTCAAAAGACTGAGTGTTGAGAATTGTTCGAGATTCTTCAAATCCTAAACGGGTAGCATTTCAGCTTAAAAAAGATCTTTTTTCAAAAGACTTAGTGTCGAAGAGTGTTCGAGATTATTCTAATCTTAAACGGGTAGCGTTTCAGCTATAAAAGGATCTTTTTTCAAAAGAGTTAGTGTTAAAACTGTTCAAGATTATTCTAATCTTAAACGGATAGCATTTCAGCTATAAAAGGATCTTTTTTCAAAAGAGTTAGTGTTAAAACTGTTCAAGATTATTCTAATCTTAAATGGATAGCACTTCGGCTTATAAAAGGATCTTTTTTCAAAAGATAAATTTTTTTTAGGAAGAAAGCTTTAGGATTTTCTAATCCTAACGAGGAGCATTTCAGCTTAGAAAAGATCTTTTCTCAAAAGAGCTAATATCGAAAATTATTTTAAGATTGTTCTAATCCTAAACGAATAGCATTTCAGCTAAAAAATATCCTTTTTCAAAAGAGCGAATGTCGAAAATTGGTTAAGATTATTCTAACCCTAAAAGATTAGCATTTCAGCTAAGAAGAGATCTTTTTGTCAACAGAGGCAATATCGAAAATTGTTTAAGATTATTCTAACTCTAAACGAATAGCATTTCAGCTCGGAAGAGATCTTTTTCAAAAGAGCTAGAATCGAAAATTATTTAAGATTATTCTAATCCTAAGAGGATGGCATTTCAGCCAAGAAAAGATCTTTTTTCAAAAGTGCTAATATCGAAAGTTGTTTAAGATTATTCTAACCCTAAACGGATAGCGTTTCAGCTTAGACAAGATTTTTTTTCAAAAGAGACAATATCTAAAATTGTTTAGGTTTATTCTAACCTTAAACGAATAGCATTTCAGCTAGGAATGGATCTTTTTTCAAAAGAATTAATATCGGAAATTATTTAAGATTATTCTAATCCTAAACGAATAGCATTTCAGCTAGGAAGAGATCTTTTTTCAAAAGAGCTAAAATCGGGAATTATTTAAGATTATTCTAACCCTAAACGAATAACTTTTGGCTTGGAGGAGATCTTTTTTCAAAAGAGCTAACATTGGAAAAAAAAATGTTTAAGATCGTTCTAACCCTAAACGAATAACCTTTTTAGCTTGGAGGAGATCTTTTTTCAAAAGAGCTAAAATTCAGAAAATTATTTAAGATTAATCTAATCTTAAGAGGATGGCATTTCAGCCAAGAAAAGATCTTTTTTCCAAAAGAGCTAAAGTTGGAAAATATTTAAGATTATTCTAATCCTAAAAAGACAGCATTTCAACTAGAAAAATCTTTAGAAAAAAAATATTCGATTGGAAAGAGATCTTTTTTCAAAAGAGCTAAAGTTGGAAAATATTTAAGATTATTCTAATCCTAGAAGGAAAGCATTTCAGCTTGGACAAAAATCTTTGTTTTTCAGAAAAGATAGTGTTGAAAAATACTTAAGATTATTCTAATCCTAAAAAAAAAAGCATTTCAGCTTAAGGAATGATTTTTTTTAGAGGGAAAGCATTTCAGCTTAAGTCAAAAATCGTTTCAAAAGAGATATTTAAGATTATTCTAATCCTAAAAAGACAAAGATTTCACTAAGGAATGATTTTTAGAGGAAAGCATTTCACCTTAAGTCAAAAATCGTTTCAAAGAGATATTTAAGATTATTCTAATCCTAAAAAGACAAAGATTTCAAACAGGAATGATTTTTTAGAGGGAAAGCATTTCAGCTTAAGTCAAAAATCGTTTCAAAAGAGAATTTAAGATTATTCTAATCCTAAAAAGACAGCATTTCAGCTAGGAAAAGGTTTTTGGAAAATATTTGAGTGAAAAGATGACAGTTTTGATTAAAAAGGATTGAAAACATGGCTTTGGAAGTCACAGAGCAATTAGTCACACGCAGTTCAAGGATGCAATGCATGAGCTAGATTATTCTAAGTCACGAAGAGGGTCCATGCCAATGATCCCACGTTGTTAGGGAACTCACGCATCCGCCATAAGTCAGGGACGAAATGGGGAGATGGGGGTTGCTAACCTCGGTGGAACCACCTTGATATTTAAATCAGACACAGTGAACGTCATTTCCCTACTTTGAGATCGACCCAAAGGGAGAAATGGTTCGAATCCTAACAGTATGATGCATAAATAACATAAAAAAAAAGAGGTACTCTAAATAGCCATCGTTTTACTTTTCAAGCTTCACTATCCCCAGCGGAGTCGCCAAATTGTGGACAAGGGATTTTGATCCACGCGATGTTCTATTTCAAAAACATTTTTAATCGAAAAGAGAGTCGCCACTAAATTTTATATGGAATTTAGAAAACCAATTTTAGAGAAAATGAGTTCGTGTGAGTTTACGTGTTAGGAAGTTTAAAAGAATTTCATTAATTTAACGCCTAACCCCGCCCGTTACAGAAACGGTCTCTACTAAGTAAAATCATGGCTATTACGAGTACATATGCAGGTATGCAAACAAATATTTTTAACCCTAAACAAATAAATATCCATTCTAGGTCGTTTAATGCACAAATAATTTCGTCGAAGTTATTTAACATATGGGTTCATTTACTATTCTAGCAAACAAAGAAAAGAAGCAGAAATACTTACCGACAGCATAAGATAGATTAGCAAACGTTAGCGGCAGATAAATAATTAAACATGACCAAAACGTAAACAAGCACGACCAAAACGCAAATAAATATGAATGATTGGCATAGTCAAGTACTGCACATGAATATAATGAATTAGTAAACAAACACGAGCAAACACACAAACTAAGTATTACTAACCAAACGTGCAGACATGTTCAAATTGTTATAATAAACAAAACACACCGTACCAACTAGTTAATCAAATAAACATGACTACTAATCATCTAAAAATAATCAAACAAATGCTCAAACAAACAAAACCAACTCATACACATAAAAAATAAGCAGACAACGTGAGTGCTCTAAGCACATCATATGAAGACCTAAACCATACAAGCCTATGCATCGAACAACTTCACAACTCAAAATTCAATGGTCAAAACGAAGCCAACACAACGAAAACGTGCCAAAGCACGGCTTTTACATGATCGACAAAATTAATTATCATACGAACGCTAGACGATGAAAGCAACAGCAAACAAGACCGTGTACAGCACAATTCTCACAGGTTTAACAAGATGAATTACGAAACCGAAACTAAACGACAGAGCATAATCATGAAAATTAACCTAGCATGCAAACGTGAGTGGCGAATCTGAAATCATACGTGAAAGACCAGTTTACAGATAATTAACTAAACATGAGTGAGATCTAATTACATATGAGCCAACGAGCAAATCAAACCAACGACAGCAAGCCACACTACACAAGTCATATTACGCAAGAGAATCATACGTGTATACTAAACAAACGAGAAACACGACGCATCCATACACACATGTTAAAGTCAGGCTAAAAACATAAATCGAAGACGTACGATAAAAAGGAACTAATTACGACGATAAACAACAGAGCGACAGAGAATGATAAAAAACGACAGATAGCGATAAAAGACGATAAAAACAATAATTTAACAACGTAAAAAGGAATTTTTGCACCCTCAACTTACATGTATCGTTGACCAAGTCTTTGAGTCGTAATCGATTGTAAGATTTTATCCCGAGGGGCCGTCGTCGACGAAAACCAATTGTAATCCGTAACTTTGAGCAAAACTGACAGCGATTTTCAAAAGCTTGTAACTTATTCGTTTCTCAACGAAATTTCGAACCGAAAGATGTTTTAGAATCGTGGTAAAGTGAACTTTAAGACTATGTAAACAAATCAGAGTGACTATGGTGTTTTCAACACGAAAATAGGGTAAAACAGGTGACAGCCGAATGAAAAAGCTGAAAAAAACGTGCTCTGTTTTTGTGCAGCAAATCTCGACTTCTTTGAGGCTTTTTAGGGCTTTTGTGGCTTGATCTTGTGTATGTATGTTGTGTATTTCGTGTGTCCTGAAGGCTTGTGGATGGTGTGTATATATAAGGTCAAAAAGGTAGGGTTTAAGGAGGAAAAAGAGCACCTCTTGCTCTATTTTCGTGGAGTGTTGTCCAAGGCTCGTTCTAGGGTTTTTGGAGGGGGTTTTCTTGAGGGTTAAGCCAAGGAAAACGAGTCATGAGGATCAGGCATAAGTTCTTGTTTGTGGGCAGGGGTTTAGGCTCCAGAAAGACGATCCTTGGGCTGCTCAAAACAGAGCACGAAAAAGGGGTTTTGGGGCTGCTTTTGGACGAGCTATTGGGCTGATTCGTGGCTGCTTGTGGTCAGGTAGGGAGGGAGCATGGCTGGGTAGAAAAGAGTCGGGTTTTTGGGTCGTTTCTGGGCTGTCAAACAGGGCACAAAAAGGGGGTTTGGGCTGCTATTTTTCGAGCTTCCTTGGGCTATTTTATGGCTTGTCTTGGTGGATTTAAGACGTGATTTTTAGGCTATTTCCTGGACTGGTCAGTCAAGAGGGGAATGGGTAGAAAAGGCTTTGAAATTCGTGTTAAAGCGGGCTCAAAATCGTTCTTAAAATCGAGCTTAAAAGCGAGTTATAAAACTTCATTAAGAAAAGCGAATTAAGTCGAATACGATTTATTAAACTGTTTTAAAAGTGTGAGAAACGACTTTTCAAGTCAAAAAAAGGAATTTGTAAAAGCGACTTTTCAAATCGAATTACTTAAAATGATTTTTCAAATCAAAATATTTTATTTTCAATAAAACACTACTTGCGACTAAATTAAATTTGACAGAGTTTATTAAAATCAAATATCTTTTGAATTAAAAACATTACGTCGACAGCGCCCGACTTACATCGTAAAACGAACTCAAATAAATGATACGAAAACATGTTGTCCTATCATCATTGGGTATTTGTCGGGTTTTCTATAAATTTCCATATCGACAGATACGGGTATCAACAACGTGTGTACGATGTAAACACGTGAGATCATCGTTTAAATCCAAAAATGTGGTAAGCACTTCCAAGCCGCTTGAATTAGTTCACATGGACCTATGTGGACCAATGAGAGTTAGTAGTAGAGCCGGTGCTAGATACGTCTTTGTTTTAGTGGATGATTATTCGAGATTTGTTTGGCCAATTTTCTTAAGCTCCAAAGATCATACCTTTAATGAATTTGTGTGCTTGATAAAATTAGCTCAAAACAAGTATTCGCATAATCTCATATCTATTAGGACGGATCATGGTACCGAGTTCGATAACCAAGCCTTCATTGAATATTGTCGAGAGCGTGGTATCGATCACAACTTTTCGGCCCCTAGAACTCCTCAACAAAATGGAGTAGTCGAAAGGATGAATCGAACCATAGAAGACATGTCACGCACTATGTTACTTTGTAGCGGTTTGCCTAGAAACTTTTGGGCAGAAGCCGTAAATACCGCATGTTATATACACAACAAAGCTATGATTAGACCAATCTTGAAGAAAACCCCTTACGAACTACTAAGAGGAAGAAAACCAAACATATCCCATCTAAGATGTTTTGGAAGTAAATGTTTTATACATAATAATGGTAAAAATAGATTGGGAAAGTTTGATCCTCGTAGTGATAAAGGTGTTCTCTTGGGTTATTCTAATCATAGTAAGGCATATCGTGTATACAACAAGCGAACTATGTGCGTGGAAGAAAGCATACATGTCGTATTTGATGAAAACGATACTCTCGAACAATATGAAGGAAATGACTTGGAAGAAGAGGAGGATCCAGATTTCTGGCTTACTCATAAAGACTTACCCGAATTAGACAACGAAAACGATGAAACACAAGTTATTGGAACTGGAGTGAAACTAAGTGGATCAAGTTTCACTCAAGGGATGAACAAAAATCGAACTTGAATTGCAATTGAAAATCTCGGCCAAGTAGTAATTTTTGTGAGGAATTTTTCTGAAATTTTGTGAAACAATAAAACATAAAAGATAGTGACTAAATCTACACACAAAGTAATAGATTTAGTTTTTAATTAGTTAAGCACAAAGCCACTAACTAATTATCATAAATCTCAAACACAAAGTAATGAGAGAAATGAAGGATACTCAAATAAACAACTAGGGTTTTCATTCATCAAAAATCTGAAAAATATGATGTGAGAATGAGGGTTTATATACTACCCTCATTCTAATCTTGACCATACATTACAAGAGGATCTAAGGGCTCACAAAAGTCCCCAATTACTTACAAAATAACGGCTCCTAGCTCACATGTGAGCTGAAATTTTTCATTCTAAAAGACAAACTATAAAGCATAAAGGTGATGGTGACACTTGAGTTCATCCTCTCCCTTCTTTGTTGATGATCATCCAAGGGCCCTTGTGTGAGCCTTGGGGTTGGGTTTGGACGGTCCAAGTGACCAAATTTCAAGGGATTATATTGTCTCCTTACATTAAAAGATAAAGTAAAGGTAAAGAAAGCTGTATGAAAAACGACATAAAACATAAAAACAATGTGATGGCTTGGGTGACTTGATTGAGCGGCTCCTTGGGACCTCCTTGAGCTAGCTTGATGAGCCATGTGAGCCCATTTATTGGAGGGTTGACTCACATGGGTGTACCCTAATTGACCACACTCAAAAATAGCATAATCTTGACCTTTTGTTCTTTCTCCAACTTTGACTTCCTCTTGACTTTGCTTGATCACTAAGGTTGGCTCGATTTGACCATAGAATTGACTTTACTTAGCCCTTAGTGATCCCTTGGTCCATGACCTAGGCTTGGGTTTGAGCCCATGGCCCCAACCCATGGTCTCCCTCAACTTCACCCTTGACCACCTTGACCATTTTTGGTCCAATCTCCTCTCCTTGGAAAGGACTTGTCCTCAAGTCCTTGGAGATCCTCTTGCTTCCTCTCTTGCTCGATTTCATGCTTGATTCTCGGCTCAACCTTTGCTCGATCTTGGCTTTCACGGTTTTGGTCTTCCATGGGCACCACTTAGCTAGAGTTTGTAGAAATGGTTGGACCCCTTTGCCTTGGCTCGAAGAATTATTCATGTTTTCTTCCTTGGTCACGGTTTGCTTGACCACACACTCCTCCTCGAGCATTTCTTTGAGCCCACGACTCATAACCATGCCATCCATCCATTCTTGCTCATGATCGAGCCCATCAATGATTCTCCACCTTAAAGATCCACTTGATCTCTCTAGTCCATCGATTTTTGCCCTCTCATTGTTCACATTGGTTGTTTCATTGTTGATTGATGCATCACCTTCTTGTTGCTCCTCTCCTAGAACTCCCCTTGTTGCTCTAGGGTTTCTCTTGATTTCAAGCTCATCACTTCTTTTCCAAAGCCCACATTCGGCTCTTCTCCCACCTCTTGGCTAGAGCTCACTCCATTGATTGATTCGAACAAGCATGAATTGGTTTTATAACCCATCATTGGTGGTAGGGGAGCTAAGACAATAAGCTTGTCACCATACTTGAATGAGTAGGTGTTATCTCTTCCATGGTGGGAAGAATTCTTCTCATACTCCCAAGGCCTACCAAGCAACACATGACATGCATCCATGTCCAACACTTCACACACAATTTCATCCTTATAGTCTTGTCCAATCGAGAACGAAACTTGACATTGCTTATCAACTCTTACCTCGGCTCCTTGATTAAGCCACCTTAGCTTGTAAGGATGAGGATGCTTCAAGGTTGGTAAGGCAAGTTTATCAATGAGGGTTTTCGAAGCAACAATAACACAACTTCCCCCATCGATAATGATATTACACACTCTCCCCATGATTGTACACTTGGTTCGAAATAGTTGGTGTCTTTGATCCATGCTTTCACTTGAATCTTGAGTGTGCATTACTCGCCAAGTAACCAAGCTCAACCCCGAGTCCGGGGGAACTAATGTTTCGGCCACCTTCACATCCTCAACTCCCTCGTTTTTTTCTTCCTCGCAAACTAACACCTCATCGTCTCCCCAATGCACAACCTCACTTGTGTTCAAGGTCCTCTTGCTAGGGCACTCCTTAGCAAAATGACCATACCCTTGACATTGGTAGCACTTCTTGAGAGGAATTGTTCTCTTGGGGCCATAGTCAATTCCCTTCCCCTTGTCAACACTTGATGGCTTGATGGTAGGGCTAGGTTCGACAATTTTGACCCCTCCTTGGCTCGAGCTAGGGTTGGTCTTGGTGGTGCTCTTAGCCGACTCTCCTCTCCCCTTCTCTAACCTCTCCACACGTGTGGCCATAGTAACGGCCTCATCGAATGACCACAAGTTTTGCATCTTGACCCGATTTGCTATCCTAGGGTTTAGGCCCTCAACAAACCTTGCAATTTTTTGCTCGGGCTTCTCATTCATCTCACATTGTAGAGTGAGTTGCTCAAAGTCCCTAAGATAGGTTTCAATGGGGGTGTGTCTCTTGTTTTAGTTGAGCTAGCTTGAGGAACATGTCTTGGGTATAATCCTTTGGGACAAACTTGTCTTTGAGTTTTTTCTTGAGTTTGAGCCACGACTTAATGGGTTCCTTACCCTCTCGGTTTTCGTACCAAAGGGAAGCGTATCCCTTGAACTTCATGATGGCCACCTTAAAACACTTCCTATCGGGATATTCCTTAAATTCAAAGATCCTCTCTATCGACCTAAGCCAATCTAGGAGATCCTCGGGATTCAAGCTACCATAAAAGTCGGGTATATCCACTTTGATATCTCGGTCATGGTCTCTTAGGTGGGTTTCAAGGGACTCCTCCGAATCCGAAAATTGATCTTCCATGTGAGGAGGAGGTTGTCCTCTCCCACGGCCCCCATACCCATACCCACGCCTCTTCCCTCCACCCTTCTTGGTACATTAAGATTTTGGTCTAAGAGGGTGTTTAGAGCATTCATCATTAAAGTACAATTACCGGTGAGTTGAGTTAACTTCTCTTCTAAATCGGAAAGCCTTTTTACCCTCCCCTCTATCCCCTTCCATTATGTGAAAATTTTGTGAGATCTTTTGTGGAAATTTTGTGGGAAATTTATAGAAAATAAACAAGGAAAAGGAAGAAGGAAAACGAAAATTAAAAGAAGAAAAACAAAGGAGTAACTCGACAAAACTAAGAACAAGAACAAATCGAAAAAACAAGAACAAACCTAGGCTTTGATGACCAATTTGGAGTGAAACTAAGTGGATCAAGTTTCACTCAAGGGATGAACAAAAATCGAACTTGAATTGCAATTGAAAATCTCGGCCAAGTAGTAATTTTTGTGAGGAATTTTTCTGAAATTTTGTGAAACAATAAAACATAAAAGATAGTGACTAAATCTACACACAAAGTAATAGATTTAGTTTTTAATTAGTTAAGCACAAAGCCACTAACTAATTATCATAAATCTCAAACACAAAGTAATGAGAGAAATGAAGGATACTCAAATAAACAACTAGGGTTTTCATTCATCAAAAATCTGAAAAATATGATGTGAGAATGAGGGTTTATATACTACCCTCATTCTAATCTTGACCATACATTACAAGAGGATCTAAGGGCTCACAAAAGTCCCCAATTACTTACAAAATAACGGCTCCCAGCTCACATGTGAGCTGAAATTTTTCATTCTAAAAGACAAACTATAAAGCATAAAGGTGATGGTGACACTTGAGTTCATCCTCTCCCTTCTTTGTTGATGATCATCCAAGGGCCCTTGTGTGAGCCTTGGGGTTGGGTTTGGACGGTCCAAGTGACCAAATTTCAAGGGATTATATTGTCTCCTTACATTAAAGCATAAAGTAAAGGTAAAGAAAGCGACATGTATGAAAATGACATAAAACATAAAAAACAATGTGATGGCTTGGGTGACTTGATTGAGCCGGCTCCTTGGGACCTCCTTGAGCTAGCTTGATGAGCCATGTGAGCCCATTTATTGGAGGGTTGACTCACATGGGTGTACCCTAATTGACCACACTCAAAAATAGCATAATCTTGACCTTTTGTTGCTCTCCAACTTTGACTTCCTCTTGACTTTGCTTGATCACTAAGGTTGGCTCGATTTGACCATAGAATTGACTTTACTTAGCCCTTAGTGATCCCTTGGTCCATGACCTAGGCTTGGGTTTGAGCCCATGGCCCCAACCCATGGTCTCCCTTAACTTCACCCTTGACCACCTTGACCATTTTTGGTCCAGGAACCGACGCTGAAAAGCCTCAAAAGTCAAACTTGGACGACATTCAAGGCAAGGATGATATTAAAGTCACTTCATCATCTAACTCCAAAGACTCCACGAAAGACTCTTTGGAAGCAGATGTTAAGGTAACATCAACAGTAACATCCAGCTTGAATTCAGGGGGAACATCTGACGTTACGGATAATGTTAGGGTAACATCAGATGAAAATCCTAAAAACGTTCCAACAACGATCAAGAAATGGAAACACCAAAGTTCTCACCCCACGGATGCGATACTTAGTGACTACAACAAAGGTATACAAACGCGTAAGTCCATCATGAATAACTATTGTGTGCTAAACTCGTTTCTCTCTACAATTGAACCTAACAACATCAAAGTTGCACTAACCGATTCCGATTGGATAGTTGCAATGCAAGATGAGTTACGACAATTTGAGAAAAACAAAGTTTGGAACTTGGTTCCTAGGCCTCCGAATCGTAAAGTTATTGGTACTCGTTGGGTTTTTAGAAACAAACTTGACGATTCGGGAGCTATTGTGAGGAATAAGGCAAGGCTAGTGGTGCAAGGATATAACCAACAAGAAGGCATTGATTTTGACGAAACCTTCTCACCTAGAGTCTGCTTAGAAGCGATTAGATTACTAATTGCCTTTGCCGCTCACAAAGGATTTAAACTCTATCAAATGGATGTTAAGACCGCCTTTCTTAATGTCTATTTGAAAGAGGAAGTGTATGTTGAGCAACCCCCCGGTTTTCAAAATAGTGATTTTCCAAACCATGTTTATTTTCTCGACAAAGCTCTTTATGGTTTAAAACAAGCCCCTAGGGCATGGTATGATCGTCTATCTCAGTTTTTACTTAAAAATGACTTCAAACGTGGCTCTGTCACCTTATTTTTGAAAACCAAGGGGTCAGATATTTTAATAGTTCAAGTTTATGTTGATGATATTATTTTCGGTGCTACTAATGAAAGTTTGTGTAGTGATTTTTCAGACCTAATGCAATCCGAATTTGAAATGAGTATGATGGGAGAATTAAGTTTCTTCCTAGGTCTACAAATCAAGCAAACTAAAGAAGGTATAATGATACATCAACAAAAATACATTAAGGAGTTGCTCAAGAAGTATGGTATGGAGAATGGAAAGGTTATCTCCACACCTATGGCTACAACGACAAAATTGGACAAGGATGAAGATGGTAAGGCCGTGGATGAGACCGCGTATAGAGGGATGATTGGGTCTCTTTTATATCTAACGGCTAGTCGTCCCGATATTATGCAAAGTGTTTGTGTGTGTGCTAGGTTTCAAGCAAACCCTAAGGAACCCCATCTTGTGGCAGTCAAGCGTATTTTAAGATACTTAATTGGTACAATGAATTTATATTTATTTTATCCTATGTATGACAATTTTGATCTTAAAGGCTATTCGGATGCGGATTATGGAGGATGCTCAATAGACCGAAAAAGCACTTCAGGGACGGTTACATTTCTCGGATCGGGCATAGTGTCATGGGGTTCAAAGAAACAAGCTACGGTTGCATTATCTACAACGGAAAGTGAGTATATTATAAGCATCTTTGGTATGTACTCAACTACTTTGGCTTAAGCAACAATTATATGATTATGGGGTAGTTTTCGAAAGCGTACCTATTTATTGCGATAATATTAGTACCATAGCTATATCTAAGAACCCGGCCATGCATTCTCGGACCAAACACATCGATATTCGTCATCACTTTTTGAGAGATCACGTAGAAAAAGGTAATATTGAACTAATCTTTTGTCCAGCCGAAGATCAAAAAGCTGATATTTTTACAAAACCCTTAGCTAGGGAACGCTTTGAGAAACTACGTCTTGAAATTAGCTTGGTTAATGTTAATTAATTGGTTGGCCGTGTACTTGCTCCTATGATTGACTAGTTTTGGTTTTGCGACTGTGTCCGTATTAAGCTGTGAAATTCTATATGCTTTAATTTTGATACATTCTAGTTTTATTTTTATGAGCTCATTAATATCCGTATTTTATTTCTTTGATTATCCTATACCATATGTCTAAATCTCATTACTCCACAAATAGGACAATTCCTTTTGTATCTAGTATAAATAATTTTTATTTATTTATGCCTTCCTAATGAGATTATTTTCACATATATTATGGTATAATCCCAACTTAAGTAAAATAGGATCTTAGCCACTCCAATATCCTAATAAAACTAGACTTACCTTAAGTTTAATCCTAAATCAAATTAGTATATGATTCCATATATAATAATATCTTCTCTTATTTGCATACAACTCAAATACTACCAAATATTATTATATCATATATAATTATTATCCTACACTAAATATATTACCTTATATGATAATAATTACCTACCAAAAATCTCATAAAATCTTACCTTTTCACTCTTCCTTCACGTCACCTTTATTCACCACCACACAAATACCCTCTTTTCTCACACCTATTTATTTACCCCTCTCTCATCTCTCACCCACCGATTTACTCCCTCTCTTTACCACTCTTTTACTTTCTCTCTTTTCCATCACCATCACCTTCAAATTCAAAAATCAAACCAAAAACCATGCCACCCAAGAAAGCTAACGCGACTCCCAAACGCACCATGAAGACTAGAGCCGCGTCAGTGGTTGTTTCTTCATCAGATTCGTCAAGACCATCGTCCCCTGTTTCGTCCGAAGGAGAATCAAGTGGAAAACGGGTGAAAACTGAGTCTCAACTCTCATATGCTTCTCAAATGGAGATGGTACTTGCTGAGAATAAGACTGTTCTCGAGGCTGTAGAGGACACACGGTTGAAACTCAAGGAACTTTTCCGTGCTTGCTTAGTTCTTCGCTATCCTCTTTACTCAAGTCGAGTCTACCCTATTGCATGGTATGACGAAGTTGAAAATTTGAAAGATTTCAGTGATATTCTCGTTTTTCAAGGCTGGCAGGAGTTTTTGGATGGGTCGCACGTGATGTACCCAGTTCAGGTCGCTCAGTTTTGGGCTACCTTGCGCGTGGAAAATAGAGTACTATGTGCTAATTTTGGTGACAAGGCTATTAAAATCACCATGGAAGAGTTTGCTGAGGCTTGGGGAATTCCTTGTGAAGGGGTCGAGCTAATTTCAGGTGCTAAGTGGAATGGGTTAAATGAAGAAGAGCAACTACGTTATAAGACTTTCTTTGATCCCGAGGCAAGAGTGAACGATGAGGTATTGGTTTCTAAGATAAGTCCCTTAGCTCGTTTTCTTATAAATTGTGTTCATGCCACCATTCTGCCTAAAAAGGGCGGTACTCAGCGTGTTGACGCACATGAGAACCGTCTGTTGTTTTGGAGCGATTCGAAGCGGGCCTCTTTGTACCTTATAACCACACTCACCCTAAACTCGGTTCACTCATGAGCACTCACTAACCTCACACGTTTTAGGGCTGATTTGAGTGGGAAGTTCTCGGTTTTTATTTGAACAAAACATAAAACGAAAAATAAAAGGATATGAATTAGACTAAGCACAAAGCCACTAGCCTAAGACTAAGGTTCCGATCAATCATCGCACTAAGCTATGACCTTCACCCATGGAAACTCGAATCTCCAAGCACAAAGCTAAGGAGGTTTGAAGAGAAATCCCTCTCTAAAACTCATCTTTTTATATATCACAAATCCAAAATACAATGTGGGAAGGCTTGGTTTATATAAGACCAAGGCTTTCATCCTAGCCACACAACTAATACAAGATCTAAGTGAGAATAATGCCCAAAACCAACTACCAAAATGGCTTACAAAAATGAAAAATACAACAACTAACAACTAAAGTAGAAAGTGACTCTTGAATGCATCATCTCCCTTCATTGTTGTTCTTCATCTAAGGCCTTGATTTGCTCCTTGGAGAGCAAGCTTTACACGTCCATATTGAGGTCCCTTAGCTGAATTTTGTTGTTTGAATACAAAAGACTAAAAGGTGACAAAGACATAAAGTAGTAAAACAAACTTTATTGAAAGGGACTTGTGTTTGAATTAAAATGTATCACTTGGAACTTAAATCAGCCGAGATTATGGCCTTATTTGGCTGAAAACTCGTGACCATGAGTCCAAGGACCATGGTTAGGTCGTAGGCCAAAAATCGGGACCAAATCGTCAAGCCGTTTCAGTCCATGTTTCACCTTCTTAATGGTGATAGAGTGAACTTGCCGCTTCTGATCTTTTCTCACATTAGTGCTCAATTGGAGAAGCTCACCGTTTCTCGTACTTCTCCTACTTTGGT
Organism: Dianthus caryophyllus; assembly: GCA_023091065.1. NCBI lineage: Eukaryota > Viridiplantae > Streptophyta > Magnoliopsida > Caryophyllales > Caryophyllaceae > Dianthus > Dianthus caryophyllus. Next base: position 27,501,387 of record CM041517.1, on the reverse strand, counting down.
TGTTCCTTATAGTATGTGGTTGTCGAAGCTATTGAAACTTAAAGGCATGGTGAGTAAGAACACTATCACCCGCCCATCTACTGAAGTAATAAGTAATTTGCTGCTTCGACGAATGAATTTGGAGGGCGTGGACGTAGTTCATGTCCCACGACAAAGACCTGGGAAGGAGAAAGTGGGTGAGCAAAGTGAACCAGTGAATGTGAGAGTTGATGTGGGACGAACTGAAGAGACTTTGGGTGAGCTACAAGCTTTAGTGATGTCTCGGTTGGATGCTTTCGAAGCTAAGATGATGGGAAAATTTAAAGAGGTCGTGGGTAAAATGGTTACTAGTGGAGTGCAGGTTAAGCCGGAGCCCATTGATGTCGATGCTAAGCTGAAGGCGTTTGCTGAGGAGCTTGAAAAGTCCAAAGACGATATCATGAAGTCGCTTTGGAGTGTTGATTATAAGGTAGGGAGAATACAGGAACATGTGGGGCATATCCAAGAAGACCTTAATCGGATTAACACTCGTGGAGGGACTTTGAGCGAGAATGTGGGACAACTTGTGGACTTGTTTCGGGCTCATGTTAATCCTCCTTCACAGAGGCTTGTTGAGATCGTGGATCGACTTCGCGGGATTACCGACAAAGTGGATTGGACTGTTTATTTGTTGGAGCGTAACCACCGCGTCTAGTTGCCATGATCGTTTGCTCGTAGTGATAGTCATTTTTTGGGTGGTAGCTAAGCCTTAACCGTACAATCCCTCACCAATCTTATTCATTAGTTTCCTTTAGGGTCGATCTTTTGAAACAATACTCTTGTTTTCCGTTTCTGGTTTCTGTTTTTATTCGGTCATATGTGGCCGTCGACTTGCTTTGCTTTCGTTTTGCGTACTTTGAAATAATTTCGGATGTTATTAATGCTTTTTATTAATATAACTCGTATGTGTTCATTATATTATGCGTATGTGTGCTTACAACTTGATATTATTCTAGTCCTTTTCCTTTTCGATGAAGTCAAGAGGGGGAAAAGACGTCTAAGATTTGATTGCGTTATCCTCGTTTTATTTCACTATCTTGGTTTCTTATCGTTATTCTCTCTCGAGTGTTTTGTTTTATATATCACTAACGATTTTGGTTGGCTTAAGATAGGTGAAATATATCTTCTTTTCGTGGACTCTCATCTTTTCGAGACGTTGTTCGATTGAGGGGGAACGATCTTAGAAATAAATCTTAGATAGGTCCTCATAGACCTTGGGAGACTTGACATCATCAAAAAGGGGGAATTTGTTGACTCCACGTTTAGTTTTGATATTGTCAAGTTATTTATTTCTATCGTATGCTACTCGTTTGTGTGTTTGAGTTCATGATGCGTAGGTATCTAAGCTCGAAAAGAAGTGAAAAGAAGAAGAGGATGTGAAACGTTTAAAGACAAGCTTCGTATCAAGTCAAGACTATAGGAACGAAACACGAAAGCTTGACTTTAACGGTTTTCTATGCACTGAAATCTTAGCTCAGCAGTAATGTTACCCTAACATAATTTCATGTTACAGTAACATCAGTGCTGTAGCAGTTTTCCTAAAAAACGTTTTATAAATATTTTCTAAATATTTTCTAAAGAATTATCTTGTGCTAAAAGTTTTCTATATTTTTATTATGATATATGAGAATATCTTTATCCATCTAAGAATTAGATTTGAGTATATTTTACTTAGTAAAATATATGATAATCTAGTTGTAAAAGATGTGCAAAGTATTTGTAATATATTATGATTTCTTAAAATATCCTTTATGATAATTTTTCTCTTCTAAGTTGATTTTATAAGATAATATATTTTGAAAAACATATCTACTATCTTTTATTATGGCCGAAAATATTTGATGAAGTATATGACCATAATTCGGTCATATACAATATATTTATAAAAGATATATTTTCTATATATTATCTTTTAATATCTAATAATATCTTGCATCTCCTAGTTGAATTAAATGTCTAGATTCATTCTTGGAGATCAAGTAAATACTAAATATCTTCCTAAATATATTTTGACAACTAGCAAATTATTTTGTGAGGAAGTATTATCACACAACAATACTATTGTAATATTATCTTTTATTTTGCTAAATAAAAATAATATTATCCTTTGCTTTGTGACCTAGAGTCACACGAGTACTATAAGTACTCTACTCCATTTTGATTAAAAGTCACCTAAGACAACTAATACATTTTAAATACTTCCAATACATTTTTAATCAATCTAAGACTTTCAAAATACGATCTTAAATTTACTTTTGCAAAACGTTTTGTTCATCATTTGAACCGTGTTCTTTAACTTGCATTTGCAAAATATTTACTTTGATTTTGAAAGCAATTTCAACTTTGTACTTTTGTTCTTATTTTCTATTTTCTAAAAGTGCATAGTTACGATAAGGCTCTCTAGACAATTGAATTGTATTTTCATTTGATTGAGAGACTTGTAACGAGAAAAATAATCACCTTGTTAGAGATTAATTTCTCGAGTATAAAAAGAAAAGGCTTCACACTAAGGTCGGGGTAGATCTCTAGTGTTTGTTAATTATTTGTTGTAAGCTAGGCCGTGGTAGGTGCTCTTGATAAATAATTAATAAGAAGAAGGGGTGGATGTAGGCTTTTCAATCAGTAGAACCACGTTAAATCCTTGTGTTATTTATTTTCCGCAATTTATATTTCACGATTTATTATTTCACATAAATTTTTAAGAGGTACAATCCCCTTTTCACCCCCCCCCCCCCCCTCTAGAGTATTGTTGGGCCCTTGGACTCTACAAAGATGATGCTAGTTCATTCCCAGAGCGATGTTTGGATTAAAATGGCGGTAGGCCATTTGAACCATGGATTTCGAAAAATGTTTATTCTGGAAGAGGTGTTAAGCGACCGTGAGCCGCTAAATTTGGTTTCGAGAAGAGGTCCATGAGAATGGATTACCACTCTCGGGTTTGAAAAAGCTTGGTAATAAATGGGTTACAATGACCGTGAGTCATGTGGTTCATTTATGTTTTGGAATGTCACGAGAATAAAGTGATTACTCTCGGGTGTTTTGAAGAGACTGTTTGTCTAGATCAAACCGTCATGACTATGGGCCATTTGGTTCGAAGGAAGGATTTTTGAAAAAGGTTATTTCAAAAATGTGATGAGGATTTTGTGAAAGTAGTTCGAAAGAGGTTTGAGCTAGAGACGTGTTGACACGTTTCTGACTCGATGTTTGAAGAGTGCGATTGGCCCAAAGTATCGGTATGTCGTTGTGGGCCTTCTGGTATCGCGATAGAATTTCTTGAAGTGAACCCGTGATAGCGATAAGCTATTTGGGTTCAAGATGTTGAGGTAGGATATGGACGGGTTTACACGTCCACATGAGGATTTGGGCCAAGATGGTTATGAATCATTTGGTTCGATGAAAAGAAGAGTCCACGAGATTGGGCTTGGCCATTCTCGGGTTTTGTTTTCTTGAAAAAGATGATCTTTGCTGAATCGAGTCGACTTTGGGTCGTTTGGCCCTGTAGACACAAATTTGTATTAACGAAATAACGAAATACAAATGGATGTAACAAATGAAACTTGTATTATTTATCAGAATGTAGCGTGTACAATCTCTATTGTTCCTCTGATTCTACGTTGTATGTAGCTGATGTGTATAGCTGTAGTCGACGCGTATATTGTTGTCGTAGTAGGTGTGTTGTAGCCTCCTTCGATCTTCAATTTTGAATTTGATTTGATCTTCAACTTGAAGGTCTTGAGTATTGGTGCTTTTGATGTTGATCTTCAACCTTGATGTTGATCTTCAACCTTGGTGTTGATCTTCAACCTTGGTGTTGATCTTCAACCTTTATGTTGATCTTCAACCTTTGTGTTGATCTTCAACCTTGATGTTGATCTTCAACCTTGGAGTTGATCTTCAACTTTGATGTTGAATTTGAAGATGATACTCCTTTAATGCTTTTAGTAGTCTTTTTCTCTTTCTCCCTTTCTCCCTCTAAAACTTTTTCTTTTCCTTTTTTTTTTTTCAAATGAATGAGATAAAGGGTATATATAGGGCTTGTCCCTTGAATTTACCCTTTGGTTCATTTATGGGCCTTTTATCAATTTGAGCCCAATTTGAATTTTCCTTGGACTAGCCTATGTATTGAGCCCAAATTTGAGTTGTACTCGGGTTTGCGATCCAACTGTCTGGTTTACGACTCGAACCGACCCATTTTACGTATCCGGGGTAATTAATAATTAAATTGAGCTAAAACCGAATATTAACCCAAAATAATTTATTTAATAAATTTATTGGCACCTAATAAATTTTCAGTGCCTACAAATTGCCCCCTCGAGACTGTGGCGCGTACGTAGTTGCGTTGTGACGCGTCGTGGTCTCGATTCATTTGACTTGTCGCTCTATTTTTAATGACTTGAGAGTCAGAGCAGGGTGAGTTTTGATACTTGGACTTTGAAAATCTCGATATGTATATTTTTGACACCACCGTATATTTACTCTACTCATCACTTTTCGTTGAGCGTGTAAATTTTGGCGTCACCGTATTATTTATTTTGACGTGTAGTTCGTCAAAACACAGGCTTGAATTGCTTCATATTTGGGCTCAAAAAACTCTCACTCTCTTGCTTTGGAATGGGCCTAAAAACTTTAACAGCCCAAATTCTTCATTCTTTTTTTTGTCGATCTTAAGAGCAGAGGAAAGAAGATGTAACACCCCGTGTTATTTTAACACAATTTGATAAAAGAATTTAATTCCTTAAATTAAATTCATCCTTTTTCCATATAATAAAAATGCGACTGAATTTTTTTCGCCAAATAATAATAAATTTTCCTAAGTACCAAATTAAAAATTTTGAAAAATAAAGTTTGTTCTATTATCTTCAGAATTGAAAAAGAAACACATTTCAAAATTTTTAAAAATAAACACTTATACTTTTCCCGTATCTGAAATTAGTTCAACAATTTCAAAGACGCAAATCAAAGTCATGCCACTCTATTCTTTTTCATAAATCACGTACAAAACAATTACACATCAAAAATGTAATCATTTTGACTATTATTTAATAAATAATATTATATTAATATATAATTACTATTCATTTTCTATTAAACTAGCTTATTTCTAAAATGTCGAAATTCTAAGTTATACTTAATCTAAACTGATAAACTTTTTGACGTTTGATTAAAATTCTTTAAATCTATAACATTCCACCAAAAAAATAAATATTTCGACCTAGGAAAGTTTTATTCAAAATTTCAAAGATTAAGATCCGATTTTTATTTTTAGTACCTTTTGAAAATTAGTCTTATTTTTATTTTCGATTTCATTCCAAAACATTATTTTAGGATCGTATCTTTTATTTCAAGACTTTTCGCGTACGCGTAAATCGAAATTTCCGAAAACGAAAATCGAGCCACATGTGAGCTCACATGGCCGGCCACCCTATGCTCACCATGACCAATTTTTCAACCCTTCACTTCTCATTAGTCAAGCCACCCTATATACTAAGCCACCCTATTATATACATCATCATTTGCTAATTGTTTTATTAAAACATTATTTCCTAAATAAATCTAAAACTTACACAATACTCATCCAAATTCACTACCACTTATTTCATTATTTCACAAGTGAAAAACACAACACTTAAAATATTTCATAAGATTTTTTTTAAAATGTATATCTAAAATAAAACAAAATTTAATAGTATAATTAAATTTTTATAGTAATTACATTTCTTATGATCATTTAAAATCATTTTTAACTAAAACTTTCGTTTTGAAAATTTTATCGACTTCCTCAACTCTTAAATATTTTCTTGAATAGTAAAATTTATATTTTAGTCTTAGAATTTAAAAGTAGAAATATTTCAAAAATTGTCAAACGCAAGAACCTTTAACTTTTATCGCTTTTGACGCCCGACTTTTTAAACCCGATTTATTTCGTAAAAACTTTTTAAAAATATCAAGGGGACATTACTACACCAAATAGTCATGTGGACTTATGTAACCAAATGTGATGATGTTGTTCCCTAATTACATTTAATTAAAACATTAATTATAATAAAAACTAAAGCATATTTCCTAAAGTCTACTTGACCTATTTTTACTCTAACTTTCCTCATAAGTTTCTAAGAGCAAAATCAACACCATTTGCTTCCCATAATGTCGTGTGCCTTGCTCATCTTTTCTCCCTTTATTTTCCTCCATTTTATTTCCAAAACATCCTAAAATAAAATCCTTAATATTATTTCTAATAATTCATAAGTATTCTAGCAATATTAGTGGGTATATTAGGAGCTAATTCTTGGGTAATATGGGTGAAGATTTTCCGATCTAAAATTTATTTTAGATCCCCGACGGTTAACATCCTAATTAAGGTGACTAACTATGTCTTATATTATCCTTTTAGTAAATTAATTTGTTTTGTTATTATGATTTTATGAGTATGAAAATTATGTTAAATATGTTAAACATCACTTATATGAGCTTGTATGTTTATGTGTTGAATAATAAATGATAATAACTAATATATAGTTTACTAGTAATGATATAGTAAAATGGTAGTATGTTTAGCTAAATTAATTTTGAGCATTTTTAATTATGATTCATATGATTTTTATGTTTAGTTATGTTTTATTTAAGTAGTAATCATATATAAAAATTATGTGAAATATTAACAATGAGTTTAAAGTGATTAAAATCGAAAATGACAATTTGTACAAAAATATACATATACACGGCATTTCTAAATTTTTTTTTTAATATATTTTCACTTTTAATTTTTGTAAATAATATGTTAGAATAAGTTAGTTAAAAAGGATGCTACCATGCAAAAATAATTAAATTAGGAAAATAAATTATAAGTTGTTAAAATCAAAATTTGTGTTCTTGAGCTTTATTTATGATCTTCATAAGTGTTCTTATTGTAACACCCCGTGTTAATTTAAGCTAATTATAATTAGGAAATCAATAATTAATCATCCTCGCTCACTGAATTTCCTAAACAATACACTACAATCATTTTTGCACCTAAACTAAAACCATTTTGAATTACTTTGAATTTGAACTTTATGTTTACATTTTCAAACTCGATAAATCAAATGGAGAATCCTCGACAATTTTCTCAACGGCAAATTTTGGCACGCAAATCGAGGTCAAACATTGACTAAAGGGCCAAGCCACCTAAATGTGATTTAGTCACCTAATCCTTTATTAAATATAATTACTCATAATCCAAACCTAATTAAAGTAGCTTAAGCTTAATCATATTGATTATTACTAACACAACATATAATAATAATATCAAATTACTATTCCACTTTGATTTAACTAACACTTTCACTAAAACTCGATATATTGAGTTACACTAAGCCTAAACTGATAAACTTTTGACGTTTGAGGATAATGATTTAATTCGATAACATTCAATCTAAAAAATATATATTTCGATCGAATAAAATTTTATTTCAAAGTTGCATGAGACAAACTAGTACCCAAATTTTGTTTGAATTCGTTTTGAGGTTTATTTTCATTTTTATTTTCGATCTCACTTCTAAACATTATTTCAAGACTATATATTTCATTTTGAGACTTTTAGCGACGTGGAATCGAAAAATTTCAAAACGAAAAATCGGGCCAAGTGATCCATGTTGGTAGAGATTTTGGAGCTTCCAAGCTCAACATTGTCTTCCCTTTTTCCTTTTGCTTTTCCTACACAATTGTTCCCTTGTCTCAAGCATGCATTCCTTCCTCTTACAAGCATGCCTTACCCTCTTACACACATGTGTCTCCTTGTCTCAAGCATGCCCTTATTGTCCTTACACAAGTTTACAACTTACATACTACAAAAAAATAAAACAACTACTACTACATACTACACACACACACGACACAAACACAAGCACAACACACAAACACTTAACTCTTTTCTCTCTAAATAATTCATACTCAAAGAACTTGTAGCTTAAACTCATCTCCAACCTCAAGAACACCTCTTGAATCTTCATCCTCTTTAATTCATTTCTTCCTTAAAACTTTCATTTCATGTGCTTAAATTTATTAGCATACTTAAATAAATCCTCACCATTTATATTTAATACTCACTCCTTATCTTTACATGCAAATTAAAAATGAACATAAATCAAAATCACTTAAAATACAAACATCACCTAAACTAAAAACAATACTACACATAAAACTTTTAGTATAGTTTAACTAGCTTAAATAAATTACTAACTTGTGTATTTCATTTTTATGTACTCTCCTAATCAAAGACGAGGAGCAAGGTGGTGGAGTCGATCTTAGCCAATTCGATCATATCGTTGATCCCTATTAACTGCTAAGCTATTTCACTCATAACCTAACTAAGGTGCTTCTCATACATTTATATGATAAGCGCTCTAAATTGATTATGTGTTATTGTTTTTGATGCATGTGTTGTTTTATTATATCACCTAGTATTCATATGTTAAATTAGAGACAAAAATCTAAAAATAATATTTGAGTAACATAGACAAACCACACTACATTCCCCTTAATTTTTGTCTAATTTTTCGTTTTAATTTTTGTAAATTGCATGCTTAAAATACTTGTAATGAAATGAACATGAAAATATAATTAGTTTTTGTTTAGGACTTAAAATGAATTTGTTATGAATTTAAGTATTTTTAAGTACTTATGTGTGTTCTTGAAATTTGGATGTTATGCTAGAGCTTAAAATGAATATACTAATGTATGATAATGTTTGCTTATGTTTTCACATATGTTAAATGTATAAATGATATAAAGTAATTTAGTATTTGAATTAGAAGTATAAAAATCAAAAATCAAAAATCATATACATACATACATACACACGGCATTTTTGCCTTATTTGGACCAAATTTTAGTTTTAATTTTTCTAAATAACATATTATGATTAGACTAGTTAAAATAGACTTGTAGGAAAAATTTGAGAAAATTTCATAAACATATAAAATTTTGACTAAATAATGTTCATATGAAAAACATTAAAATTCATCACACATTCATGTGTTCTTCACTTAGGTGATTAGTTTGATTCATAAATTTTATAAGTTTTAGTATTTATCGTTTTTGTTTACTAGTTTAAATCACCTTAGATTAATTTGATTAATTAGTATATAAAAACTTTAAATCAAAAACCGATAAAATTAGAAAAAACAAAAATAAATGATGTAAGTATAATAGGCCACGGTTTTGGGTTGAATTTTAGACCTAAAATGAATTTGTCACTTTTATTTTTACCACTTAAGAAATTAAAATAGTTAAAGTAGTGATTTATTAATAAAAACAACAAAAGAAATAAATAGCTAAATAAATAAAGGCTCACTAAAGATTAGGGTTATTTTTGGGGCAATTTTGCTCAAAATAAATTTATGACTTAGTCACTAAATTTAAATAGTAATTAAGTTTATAATTGTTTATGTATTAATTCGTTAATAAAAAGAATTAACTAAACCGAGTAAAAATAAACGTTACCCGTATTAAAATGAATCTTGTCGAGTGCTACTACCTATGCTTAAATTTGGATGTGGACTTACGGACTATTTAAAATGAACTACGACAACCTCGCTAAAAATGGAAACCGCTAAAAGATTAGTTAAGTACACGACTAAATAAAACCGAGTTTCACTTCTAAAATGTTATTTAAAATCGCCAAGTACAAAATGAACTTAACAACTTTGACCCTAGAATTTTGTACTTAGATTATATTAAGTTTTACTTCCGAAATCATTTTTCAAATCACTAAATACAAAACGAACCTAACGACTTTAAAACTAGAATTTTACACTGAGAAATATATAAGGCTTAGTTTTATTTTCTAAAATATCCTTAGTATAACAAAAATGTATAAGAGTATAAAGATACTAAGTATAAATAAAGTCAAATGATAAATACTAGAGTATAAAGAAAATAAAATAAAAATAATAAAGTATAAAGAAAATAAAATAAAAATACTAAGTATAAAGAAAATAAAATAATAAATACTAAGTATAAGAATACATATACGTATAAAATACGAATAAAATACGAAGTATAAAAATACGTACAAATACGAATACGTATAAATACGAGGAATAGTAAATACGAGGAATAGTAAATACGATGAATAGTAAATACGGTGAATAGTAAAATAATGAATAGTGAAAAATATTTAAAAGTTACTTAATCGACTCAAAATAAATAATTTAGTCTTTTTATGTGTTCTGTTTTACCCAAGAAGAAGCTATTACTAAAGTTTCATTATACAAGTTTGACGTTATATTTATGATTCAAGTTTGTCATTATTGTTATTTATGAGCAAGAGAATGAGAAGTTGAGAAAGCGAGTACTTGAATAAAACACTAGGATTGTTCGCCATGTCATGACTCTTGAAATTCGAGGTTAACGAGGTAGTCAGATATGGGGACTCGGGCTCCTCCCGTAGTTGCCCAAGGCGATTAACGATCTTGAGATTTCTTTTGGCGCGAGTATCAACCTCGTGGATGGGGCATACTTGATATTACCGTGGGCCCATATATCAAGATGGTGGAAACGCCAACCCCATCCGGTACCCGTCTACAGTGATAGTCGAACATTTTCTTGGTGAATACCTTTTGATTAGCAATAAGTATGATCCTCGATAGGTGGTGTATGCATACATTAGACAAGGGATTAGGCCGCCCTTATTACCTTAGATATCTTTAGCATATTCGATTCGTCCGATTTCGTTCGCCCTGGTCGCTATCACGCGGATTATGTCTCAGATGCTTCCGCCTTACTAACGAAGATTCATTTGTTATCACATGTTGAATGCATTTCCTGGTTTGTTTGATGATTATCTCAATGATTTGGTTGAGTATTGGAATGTGATTTGTTGAGTATGTTTATCTCGTGAGCGTGGTATGTTATTTGGTTGGTTTATACTGCATTAAATCATCATGATCTCCTTATGTGTTTTGCTTGCATACTTGCTATTTGTTTTCCTTGTTTATTTATTATTCATATCGCATATTGCTTTAGAATTGCCTGGTCGAAAGAGTGTCTTGGAAAATGATGAGAGTTTAATGCAAAATTTTGAGTCTTGACCGTTGATCTATCGTGATTTGAATGCCTTATTTTGTAATCTATTTTGAGAGGACTTGTAATCTAAATACTGCTTTATCTATAAACTCGTATTATGTATACTGAGTTTGTTAAACGATAACAGCTGGTTTTGTAATATATAGACTTAATTAATTTTCCGCCTTAGTTTAATTACAGTCACGAAAAACCAGGTTATTCTGATTAATGTATCGAGTCGTCTTGCATACCGTGAATGACGTAAAGTTATCTCACATAGCGAGACGACACCGGGCCGCATATTCATATCATATGTCGTGCATAGACTCATAGGATCAAATAATGAATTAGAAATCTCTAGATCGCTAAAATAATAACTTAGATCGTTTTAAAAATGTGAGAAAGGGTAGAATCTTAAGGACCGACCTAATAATAATAAACTAGTTAGACGAGCGATAGAATCTTAACTTCATGATTGTTTACTTGCTATTTGCTCTATGGCTAACTCTAGTCTGACAAAGGCCCTTAGGATGACGATTACGCGCTCTCCCCGTAACAATCTACCACAACGTCCACCGATGATGCCACGAGATGCATATATATGTAACCATTCCCACGTCATAGAGCAATACGTGGAAGCTAATGGGATCTCGACGACCAGACCCTACCACACTAGGGGCATTGGCTTAGGCCTGACGCTGATTGAGAGCTTCCACCCGTACGACGAGTTTTGGACACCACTAGGATGGCAACTCCTCCTGGATTACGATCGATATATGGACCGCATGTGTCACCCCGACCCACTTCTGAGGGAGATGCAACCACCAGGGTGGATGGAGCACGAAGAACTACTTGAGAACTTGATGTATCAAGAACTAAGGCACGACTATCCTCCATTGCCAGTTGTGTAACACCCCGTGTTTTTTATAGCAAAATATTATGAAAGAATTTGATTCCTTAAATTAAATTCATCCTTTTTCCTTATAATAAAAATGCGACTGAATTTTTTTTTTCGCTAAACTTGTAACACTCCATGTTAAGTTAAGCCTTTAAAATTGCGCAAATCATTAATTAAACATCCTCGCTCACTTATTTCCCTAACACATTATACTACAAGTTATTTTGCACCTAAATTAAAACCGTTTTGAATTACTTTGAATTTGAACTTTATTTTTACATTTTCAAACTCGATAAATCAAACAAAGAATCTACGACAATTTTCTCAACGACAAATTTTGGCACGCAAGTCGAGGTCAAACGTTGACCAAATGGCCAAGCCACCTAAATGTGATTAAGTCACCTAATCCTTTCTTAAATATAATTACTCATATTCCAAACCTAATTAAAGTAGCTTAAGCTTAATCATATTGATTATTACTAACACAACATATCATAATAATGTCAAATTACTATTCCACTTTGATTTAACTAACACTTTCACTAAAACTCGATATATTGAGTTACACTAAGCCTAAACTGATAAAATTTTTGACGTCTGAGCATAATGATTTAATTCAAGAACTTTCAACGAAAAAAATATATATTTCGATCAAATAAGATTTTATTTCAAGTTTCGAGGATCCTAAGGCCAATTTTTGTTTTGATCACCCTTAAACGTTTTTCTTCATTTTTATTTTCGATCTTACTTTGAACCATTATTCTAAGACTATATATTTCATTTCGAGACTTTTCACGTGCGCGCAAATCGAAAATTTCAAAAACGAAAATCGAGCCAAAGGCTCACCATGTTGGCCGAGAAAATGGGCACCCTATCTCACTCTATTCTCTTCCAATTTGCTTACACACATGTTTCCTTTTCCTTACACACCTTACATTACCCTTATACTACAAGTTCACTAGTATGAAATTTTATTACTACACATTACTAGTATGCTTTACTACTACACAACTCATTTCCACACAAACAAAAATACACTAAGTCTTTTCCTTTCTCTCTAAATAAACTCATTCAAGTATATTGTAAGAACAACTTCATCATCATCCTCATGATTCATGAAGATCTTCATCCTCCTCATTTCATTTCTTCCTTAAACTTTCATTCTTGTCTTTAAATTTTCTTAAGCACTTGAGTCATTTCTCCACCATTTTAATTAGTAATCACTTCCTCTTTTTACTTGAAATTATTTAAGAAACATAAATCAAATCAATTAAAATTTACACATCACACAAAAAAATAAAAATGTTACTACACTTTAAGTTTTTTATTTAGTTTAGTTAAAGTAATTACTAACTTGATTTATTTTTCATTTGTTATGTACTAATCTACCCAAAGAAGAGGAGCAAGGTGGAGCCATCGATCTTAGTATCTTCGACCATATTATCGACCCCGATAATTGCTAGGATTTTTATTCACTAACCTAATCAAGGTGCTTCCCGCACACTTATGTGATAAGCGCCTCGTACTTGTTTTTATTGTTTTTGATTTGAATGGATGATGTTTTATATCACTTAGTGTTCACATGTTAAATTAGGAGACGAAAATCGAAAAATAACATTTGAGCAACACATACATATCACACGGCCACCCTCAATTTTATCATTAAATTTTTCGTTTTAATTTTTGTAAATTACATGCTTAAAATACTTGTAATAAAATGAACATGAAAATATAACTAGTTTATGTTTAGGACTTAAAATGAATTGGTTATAAAATTTAAATGTTTTTAAGGTGTTCATATGTGTTCTTGAAATGTTGTTGTTATTGTGTTTGAAATGATTTTTACTAGTATGTATTAATGTTTGTATATGACTTTTCACCTTAGTTAAATACATAAATGATATAAGATAAATTAGTTATTGAATTAGAAGTATAAAAATCGAAAATAGAAATTTTGAACAACATATAGAGGCTCACTGTTTTTCTACTAATTTTGGACCAATTTTTAGTTTTAATTTTTCTAAATAACATATTAGGATTAGTCTAGTTAAATTAGACATGCTATAAAAATTTGAGAAAATAAAACGATAATATAAATTTTGAGTTAAAAAGTGTTCTTAAGAAAAGCATAAGTGTTCTTGGAAAATTCATGTGTTCTTCATTTAAGTAACTAGTTTGATTCATAAATTTTATAAAGTTAAACTTAAATGTTGTTTTAATCCATTAGTGAATAATCACATTACTAAATATATAAGTTAAATAAGCTAAATCATCAAAATATAAAAGTTAGAAATTTAAAGTGAGTAAAATCACTATTCATAATTGAAATAAAATAATTAGTGAAAATCGTAAACTAGTTAAATCGCTTTAGTATGATTTAAATAATTAATATATAAAAACTTTAAGTTGAAAACCGATAAAATTAGAAAACGAAAATAAATGGTATATGTATAAGGTGCCACGGCCTTAGGGTTATTTGTGGACCAAAAATGATTTTTGTCAATTTTTATTTTTATCACTTAAATAAATTAATTAGTTAAAGTAATGATATATTAATAAAAACACAAAAAGAAATAAATAGCTACACTAAATAAAAGTGCCACTTGCTATACTAGTTAAAGTGGGTCAATTTTGATCGTAATAAATTTATCACTTAGTCACTAAAGTTAACTAGTTGCTAGAAATGAATTTTTGTATAAACCAATTTAGTTAGAATTGAAATATGTTAAACCGTTAGAAAAATGTTTAACCATTATTAAAAATGAATCAATCGTGTTACTACCTATGCTTAAATTTGGATATGGACATACGGACTAATTTAAAATGAACTACGACAACCTCGCTAAAAGTGGAAACCGCTAAAATGTTAGTTAAGTATATGACTAAACAGAACTCGACTTTTACTTTTAAAATAAATTCTCAAATCACTAAATACAAAACGAACCTAACGACTTTGTAACTAGGATTCTTTACTTAGGAAATAAACTTGATTTTGTAACAAGATAATATATCTTAAGGATTAAGAATACTAAGTATAAAAGAGAATATAATAATAAATACTACGCATAAGAATACATATATCGTATAAAAATACGATAAATACGAAGTATAAAAACACGCATAAATACGTAAATACTTAAAATACGAATACGATAAACATGATGAATAGTAAATACGTATGAATAGGAGATCCGATGAATAGTAAGTACGATGAATAGTAAATTCAATGAATAGTAAAATAATGAATAGTGAAAATATTTAAAATTCACGAACGGACTCCAAATAAATCATTAAGTCTTTCTATGTGTTTGGTTTACGAAAGACCTGCTAGAACTAAATTTTCATTATACAAAGTTAGACGATATATTTAAGTTACAGATTTGTCACCTTCTTTGAATGAACGAGGAAATAAGAAATTAAGAAATGAACTACTTGAATAAAATACTTGGATTGTTCGCCATGTCGCGACTCTTGAAATTCGAAGTTAGCGAGGTAGTCAGATATGGGGACTTGGGCTCCTCCCCGAGTTGCCCAAGGCAATTTAACGATTTAAGATTGTTATTTGTACTAGATATACAACCCTGGGATAGGGCATCCTTGATATTTCCGTGGCCCATATATGGTAAGTGGAAAGCTGCCCATCCCGGGGTACCCGCCTCAAGTGATAGTCGTATTATTAGGTGACTACTTACTCGATGGGCGAGTATGCTACGATCCTATCTATAGTGGTGTATGCATACATTAGACAAGGGATTAGAATCGCCCTTATTACCTTAGATATCTCTAGCCCGTCGACCATGTCCAAGTTATGTTGGCTGCTTGGCTATCATACGGATGCTTACGAGGTCTGCATGATTCCGCCTTACTAACGAAGATTCATTTGTTATCACATGTTGAATGTATTTCCTTGTCTTGTTTGATTGATTATTGTTTGATGATTTGAGTTTATGAGTATTGGAATACGATCACGAGAATGGTTATTTGAGAGTGTTGTACAATATATGATTTGATTGATACTCATGTTTGAATAATCTTGATTTCTTTATGTGCTTTACCTGTTTTACTTGCTAATTGTTTTTACTCATTCATTATTCCTTATTTATACTGCATATTGCTTTAGAATTGCATGTGTCGTAAGAGTGTGCGGGAAAATGATGAGATGTTAAATGCAGGTACCCCGAGACCAACACTATTGAATGCTGGGGGAGAGTTTACCTTATTTTGTATGTATCTGAGAGAATTTGTAATCTAAATACTCTATTCTATCTCTAAACTCGTATTATGTATACTGAGTTTGTAAGACGATAACAGCTGGTTTGTAATATATAGACTTAAATAAATTTTCCGCCTTAGTTTAATTAAAGTCACGAAAAACCAGGTTGTTACAGCATTATCAGATCGAGTCGCCTGCGTACCGTGAATGACTTAAAGTTATCTCACATAGCGAGACGACACCTGGGCCAGACATTCATATCGTATGTCAGGCATAGACTAATAGGATCAAATAATGAATTAGAAATCTTAGATCGCTAAAATAAATAACTTAGATCACTTTAAAGTGTGAGGATGGGGAGGAACTTTAAAATGCAGGCCATACGCTAAAATCTTCTTAAATAAACGAGCTACTACCCTAAAATAAAATACGCTAACCATCGTATGCTTGCTACTTGCGGATGTGACTGACTAAAACTAACAACTATCCTCGGATATAAAATCGAGTTAATAAACTTAACTCCCGAGAAGTGAAAGCTTATTGAAAAATACAAAGCTATACGTAAGTAGGGACATCTACTAAATCCTTAACCAAATTCACTAATAAAATTCTTAAACCCTTGTTAATCCTGCTTTTGTTCGATCAAGAATTTATATTCTCTTAATAGCCATTTTATTTCCGCTCAAACAATATCTTGGTTGTTGTTTGACTCCTTCCTTAAAATCCCTCGTAGATGTCATCAACCTGGCGATGCACCAACATGCGAGACGGAAGGAACCATCGCTCGATCAATCCGGAAGAAGAGCGCCTCCGTGCCATTCCTATGCGTTCGGTTACTCTGAGCTTGACGGCGTACCCGTCGAGTTGCGGCCTACGTGAAATTCTCGTGAAAATCCTCCGCGCAAATTCGCAGGAGACCGCGACACTTCGGCGTGAGTTGGATACATGAGATGGAAGCGAAGTTCGTTGAGGCAGGAGTTCATGAAGAGTGGAAAGTACGTCTGACCGAGAGATTCCTCAGAGGCGAAGCTTCCCCTTTGGTGGTTTGCGTTACGCCACATGTCTACAGTTGGAGGAGGAAAGTTTCACGGGTGGATTTCCTTCAAATGCGGCCTCATACTCGCATGCCGTGCCATTACTGAGGGACACACCTTTGATGATGATGAGCAGGAGTTCAGCGATGCGGAGTCCTCAAACGGGCTCTAGATCCAGTTAGCCCTATTAACTACTAGATCGGACAACATTTTGGAAAATCTTTAGATTTTAACTACCTAACCTCAGTGTATCTGTGTAGCACTATTAGGAGGCGTTGTCCCTACATTCTACTTTCAGTTACCTCCCTATGAAATGTATTAGTTGCATTTTGCTACTCTAAGTCGATGTAACCAATTTCTATCTTGTATTATATAATATGCTTCTTTTGGAACTACTCAATTTCATACAGTTTAACATTTTTTCGTAATGGATGCAAACGGTATTCCTAACCATGACCTCAACCAACAATTCCTCAAGAGAGGCAAGAAGGAGAGGTTTCGAGGATGCAATAATGAAAATCGCCGTAATACACACCAATATCGTGGTGGCGGGAATAACCAATCCGGCATTTGAGAGATTCTCCAAACATAGACCCCAACCATATATCGCTCACAACCCCACCGCCTTGGACAGAATGGATCGAGGAGATGGAGAAATTGCTAGAACTAAGCAAGACACCACCTAACTAAATGGTGAACGTGGTAGCGCATCATTTGAAGGGAGAGGCAAATAGTTGGTGGCGCCTAATCAAAGCCCAATTTCCCGAGGCTCTATAACCGAGCGAAGTTTAAGACACTATTAGAAAACAAGTACTTTGGGGAAGAGTTGAAGTGGGAAAAAGAAGAAGAGTTTAGGAATCTAACCAGGTGAAATGACCCTACAAGCTTACACGAGAAAAATATCGGGAGTCGCCCAAGTTTGCTCCTAAGATATTGACTAAGCGAGGAGGAACTCGCAACTCGTTACGCATTTGAGGCATGGACAATAACCGAGGATAAACATGAGCGGGTTCTACTGTAAGAACTTCGCCGGGCCTACGAAAGGCAACGTGTATCCGGGCACCCATCCGTAGAGAAGGCGAGGAGAAGAAGAAGAAGAAGACGTTTCACGCCTCGCATGGCGAAGTGCCCGACTTCATACACAAACCACTTTTGGTCGCCCGCTTCCAAACTCAAGACAACCGCAATAGAAACCAAGGCGTACCCATGTACCACAACCGCAACCCTACACCGGTCCGTCGCAAAGACTAACCAACAACTTCTCGAATCCGCCTTTTCAAGCGAATCGCTGTCTTCGCCGGACAGCCTAGTCACCCGGGAACACGTTGTAACGGAGGACCAGTAGTGTGCTACTTTTGTAAGGTAGAGGGGCACAAGGCAAACGAATGCCCGAAGAGGGGTACTGGTGGCAAGGCAAACGCGGGACCACTGCCAGCCGTGAAGGTTCAAGGACGAGTGTACGTCTTGACTGAGTCTGAAGAGTGCGCCGAAGATTGTATCGATGTTGACGCCATTACCGGTAATCTTCTAGTTAACAAGACTGTATCAAAGATTTACTTTGTTTGATACATGAGCTTCGTTATCGTTTATATTTTTCAAATTTCATCAAACAGTCCAAATTCACTAACTCCGGACAAATCAATACTAATACATCTCTACCGAAGAATAAAAATATTTCTTGTTCATCAAAATACAATAATGTGCGAATTACAATCCGTCAAACAAAGTTCCTTTTTGACCTACTATATTTAAAATTCGTATCAATCTCTTTGAAACACTTTTGAAACTTCATGGTTCAAAACTTTTTATTCCTTTATTTCTAAAATCTTTGAAATTGTTTCGTTTCTACTATTTCCTCTATTTTAGAAATATATACAAAATTTTATATTTTTACGTCATCCATTATTATAAATTCTCAATCTTACCCGAAGTATGATTTATAACATTTCCGTTTAATCTAATAACATTATAATAATAAACTTAGGAAAATGAGCTATGTCAACAAGGTTATCCATAATTCTCTAAAAATTTTATTTAACCATTCAACGATAAACTGCAATTTCCTTAATTTCAATAAGGCTCATATTTTTCTTACGATCACTACGATTTTTACATATTTTCCCTAAATGCCGCTTTTCCTAAGGCTATATATCTTATGTATGTGATCATTAAAAATAACCATAATAACATTATTTATATACGTTTAAAACATCTTAAGGGTAGAGACAATAATTTGATACTATCAACATCCTAATTATATCTTAAAATTTCTTATTTCAATTTATTTTATGGTTAATACCTATTTTCAAATTTAAATAAATTGATTTAATTCTTAAAATGCCTATTATTTTTGTTTTAATTTAAGTCCAGTATAAAACTTCCAGTGCCCTACCTTTTGTGAGCCTCCTTCGTGTCATTTTCAGAACTAACATTCTAGTAACATTTCTATATCTATTTATAAATCCCATTGATAAATCAAACGCGATTTTGTTCTCCAATATTTTACCTCTATCCGACAAGCGTTTCGATATTAATTTGAAAACTCAACTTTTTCAAAAAGTCTTAATTCCTACAAAATCAAAATGTTATTATCCAAATTTGTAAAATCTCAAAATTCTCTCTAATCGCCTTGTTTAACCTCGGCGCTTATCCACTCTATCCAAGTTTCTAGACGAAACTTTTCTTAGGGGTAGGATCAGAACACCGGTGTTTTTTATAGCAAAATATTATGAAAGAATTTGATTCCTTAAATTAAATTCATCCTTTTTCCTTATAATAAAAATGCGACTGAATTTTTTTTTTCGCTAAACTTGTAACACTCCATGTTAAGTTAAGCCTTTAAAATTATGCAAATCATTAATTAAACATCCTCGCCACTTATTTCCCTAACACATTATACTACAAGTTATTTTGCACCTAAATTAAAACCGCTTGAATTACTTTGAATTTGAACTTTATTTTTACATTTTCAAACTCGATAAATCAAACAAAGAATCTACGACAATTTTCTCAACGACAAATTTTGGCACGCAAGTCGAGGTCAAACGTTGACCAAATGGCCAAGCCACCTAAATGTGATTAAGTCACCTAATCCTTTCTTAAATATAATTACTCATATTCCAAACCTAATTAAAGTAGCTTAAGCTTAATCATATTGATTATTACTAACACAACATATCATAATAATGTCAAATTACTATTCCACTTTGATTTAACTAACACTTTCACTAAAACTCGATATATTGAGTTACACTAAGCCTAAACTGATAAAATTTTTGACGTCTGAGCATAATGATTTAATTCAAGAACTTTCAACGAAAAAAATATATATTTCGATCAAATAAGATTTTATTTCAAGTTTCGAGGATCCTAAGGCCAATTTTTGTTTTGATCACCCTTAAACGTTTTTCTTCATTTTTATTTTCGATCTTACTTTGAACCATTATTCTAAGACTATATATTTCATTTCGAGACTTTTCACGTGCGCGCAAATCGAAAATTTCAAAAACGAAAATCGAGCCAAAGGCTCACCATGTTGGCCGAGAAAATGGGCACCCTATCTCACTCTATTCTCTTCCAATTTGCTTACACACATGTTTCCTTTTCCTTACACACCTTACATTACCCTTATACTACAAGTTCACTAGTATGAAATTTTATTACTACACATTACTAGTATGCTTTACTACTACACAACTCATTTCCACACAAACAAAAATACACTAAGTCTTTTCCTTTCTCTCTAAATAAACTCATTCAAGTATATTGTAAGAACAACTTCATCATCATCCTCATGATTCATGAAGATCTTCATCCTCCTCATTTCATTTCTTCCTTAAACTTTCATTCTTGTCTTTAAATTTTCTTAAGCACTTGAGTCATTTCTCCACCATTTTAATTAGTAATCACTTCCTCTTTTTACTTGAAATTATTTAAGAAACATAAATCAAATCAATTAAAATTTACACATCACACAAAAAAATAAAAATGTTACTACACTTTAAGTTTTTTATTTAGTTTAGTTAAAGTAATTACTAACTTGATTTATTTTTCATTTGTTATGTACTAATCTACCCAAAGAAGAGGAGCAAGGTGGAGCCATCGATCTTAGTATCTTCGACCATATTATCGACCCCGATAATTGCTAGGATTTTTATTCACTAACCTAATCAAGGTGCTTCCCGCACACTTATGTGATAAGCGCCTCGTACTTGTTTTTATTGTTTTTGATTTGAATGGATGATGTTTTATATCACTTAGTGTTCACATGTTAAATTAGGAGACGAAAATCGAAAAATAACATTTGAGCAACACATACATATCACACGGCCACCCTCAATTTTATCATTAAATTTTTCGTTTTAATTTTTGTAAATTACATGCTTAAAATACTTGTAATAAAATGAACATGAAAATATAACTAGTTTATGTTTAGGACTTAAAATGAATTGGTTATAAAATTTAAATGTTTTTAAGGTGTTCATATGTGTTCTTGAAATGTTGTTGTTATTGTGTTTGAAATGATTTTTACTAGTATGTATTAATGTTTGTATATGACTTTTCACCTTAGTTAAATACATAAATGATATAAGATAAATTAGTTATTGAATTAGAAGTATAAAAATCGAAAATAGAAATTTTGAACAACATATAGGGGCTCACCGGTTTTCTACTAATTTTGGACCAATTTTTAGTTTTAATTTTTCTAAATAACATATTAGGATTAGTCTAGTTAAATTAGACATGCTATAAAAATTTGAGAAAATAAAACGATAATATAAATTTTGAGTTAAAAAGTGTTCTTAAGAAAAGCATAAGTGTTCTTGGAAAATTCATGTGTTCTTCATTTAAGTAACTAGTTTGATTCATAAATTTTATAAAGTTAAACTTAAATGTTGTTTTAATCCATTAGTGAATAATCACATTACTAAATATATAAGTTAAATAAGCTAAATCATCAAAATATAAAAGTTAGAAATTTAAAGTGAGTAAAATCACTATTCATAATTGAAATAAAATAATTAGTGAAAATCGTAAACTAGTTAAATCGCTTTAGTATGATTTAAATAATTAATATATAAAAACTTTAAGTTGAAAACCGATAAAATTAGAAAACGAAAATAAATGGTATATGTATAAGGTGCCACGGCCTTAGGGTTATTTGTGGACCAAAAATGATTTTTGTCACTTTTTATTTTTATCACTTAAATAAATTAATTAGTTAAAGTAATGATATATTAATAAAAACACAAAAAGAAATAAATAGCTACACTAAATAAAAGTGCCACTGCTATACTAGTTAAAGTGGGTCAATTTTGATCGTAATAAATTTATCACTTAGTCACTAAAGTTAACTAGTTGCTAGAAATGAATTTTTGTATAAACCAATTTAGTTAGAATTGAAATATGTTAAACCGTTAGAAAAATGTTTAACCATTATTAAAAATGAATCAATCGTGTGTTACTACCTATGCTTAAATTTGGATATGGACATACTGACTAATTTAAAATGAACTACGACAACCTCGCTAAAAGTGGAAACCGCTAAAATGTTAGTTAAGTATATGACTAAACGTGAACTACTTTTTACTTTTTAAAATAAATTCTCAAATCACTAAATACAAAAGCTAACCTAACGACTTTGAAATTAGAATTCTATACTTAGGAAATAAACTTGATTTTGTACCAAAATAAAATATCTTAAGGTTTAAGAATACTAAGTATAAAAGAAAATATAATAATAAATACTAAGCATAAGAATACATATACGTATAAAAATACGATAAATACGAAGTATAAAAACACGCATAAATACGTAAATACGAAAATACGAATACGTATAAACATGATGAATAGTAAATACGATGAATAGTAAATACGATGAATAAGTAAATACGATGAATAGTAAATACAATGAATAGTAAAATAATGAATAGTGAAAATATTTAAAATTCACGAATCTGACTCCAAATAAATCATTAAGTCTTTCTATGTGTTTTGTTTACCAAGAACTCTAGAACTAAAATTTCATTATACAAAGTTAGACGATATATTTAAGTTCTGAAATTGTCACCTACTTTGAATGAAGGAGGAAAAAAGAAATTAAGAAATGAACTACTTGAATAAAATACTTGGATTGTTCGCCATGTCGCGACTCTTGAAATTCGAAGTTAGCGAGGTAGCTGTATATGGGGACTTGGGCTCCCTCCCTGAGTTGCCCAAGGCAATTTAACGATTTAAGATTGTTATTTGGCACGGTATATACAACCCTAGGGATAGGGCATCCTTGATATTTCCGTGGGCCCATATATGGTAAGTGGAAAAGCCATTGTCCATCCGGTACCCGCCTCTGGTGATAGTCGTATTATTAGGTGACTACTTACTCGATGGGCGAGTATGCTACGATCCTATCTATAGTGGTGTATGCATACATTAGACAAGGGATTGAATCGTCCTTATTACCTTAGATATCTCTAGCCTGTCAGCCATGTCCAAGTTATGTTGGTCTCCGTTTCGGCTATTGCGCGGATGCTTATGAGGTCTGCATGATTCCGCCTTACTAACGAAGATTCATTTGTTATCACATGTTGAATGTATTTCCTTGTCTTGTTTGATTGATTATTGTTTGATGATTTGAGTTTATGAGTATTGGAATACGACTGCTGAGAATGGTTATTTGAGAGTGTTGTACAATATATGATTTGATTGATACTCATGTTTGAATAATCTTGATTTCTTTATGTGCTTTACCTGTTTTACTTGCTAATTGTTTTTACTCATTCATTATTCCTTATTTATACTGCATATTGCTTTAGAATTGCATGTGTCGTAAGAGTGTGCGGGAAAATGATGAGATGTTAAATGCAGGTACCCCGAGACCAACACTATTGAATGCTGGGGGAGAGTTTACCTTATTTTGTATGTATCTGAGAGAATTTGTAATCTAAATACTCTATTCTATCTCTAAACTCGTATTATGTATACTGAGTTTGTAAGACGATAACAGCTGGTTTGTAATATATAGACTTAAATAAATTTTCCGCCTTAGTTTAATTAAAGTCACGAAAAACCAGGTTGTTACAGTTGGTATCAGAGCTGTCTTGCGACCGTGAATGACTTAAAGTTATCTCACATAGCGAGACGACACCTGGGCCAGACATTCATATCGTATGTCAGGCATAGACTAATAGGATCAAATAATGAATTAGAAATCTTAGATCGCTAAAATAAATAACTTAGATCACTTTAAAGTGTGAGGATGGGTAGAAACTTTAAGTACCGACCATACGCTAAAATCTTCTTAAATAAACGAGCTACTACCCTAAAATAAAATACGCTAACCATCGTATGCTTGCTACTTGCGGATGTGACTGACTAAAACTAACAACTATCCTCGGATATAAAATCGAGTTAATAAACTTAACTCCCGAGAAGTGAAAGCGAATGAAAGAGTACAAAGCTATAATGAAGTAGGGACATCTACTAAATCCTTAACCAAATTCACTAATAAAATTCTTAAACCCTTGTTAATCCTGTTTTTGTTCGATCAAGAATTTATATTCTCTTAATAGCCATTTTATTTCCGTTCAAACAATATCTTGGTTGTTGTTTGACTCCTTTCCTTAAAATCCCTCGTAGATGTCATCAACCGGCGATGCACCAACATGCGGAGACGGAAGGAACCATCGCCGATCAAGCTGGAAGAAGAGCGGCTCTCGCCATTCCATTCCTATGCGTTCGGTTACTCCTGAGCTTGGACGAAGTACCCGTGTCAGAGTTGCGGCCTACAGGAAATTCTCAGAAAATCCTCCGCGCAAATTCGCAGGAGACCGCGACACTTGCGTGAGTTGGATACATGAGATGGAAGCGAAGTTCGTTGAGGCAGGAGTTCATGAAGAGTGGAAAGTACGTCTGACCGAGAGATTCCTCAGAGGCGAAGCTTCCCCTTTGGTGGTTTGCGTTACGCCACATGTCTACAGTTGGAGGAGGAAAGTTTCACGGGTGGATTTCCTTCAAATGCGGCCTCATACTCGCATGCCGTGCCATTACTGAGGGACACACCTTTGATGATGATGAGCAGGAGTTCAGCGATGCGGAGTCCTCAAACGGGCTCTAGATCCAGTTAGCCCTATTAACTACTAGATCGGACAACATTTTGGAAAATCTTTAGATTTTAACTACCTAACCTCAGTGTATCTGTGTAGCACTATTAGGAGGCGTTGTCCCTACATTCTACTTTCAGTTACCTCCCTATGAAATGTATTAGTTGCATTTTGCTACTCTAAGTCGATGTAACCAATTTCTATCTTGTATTATATAATATGCTTCTTTTGGAACTACTCAATTTCATACAGTTTAACATTTTTCAGAATGGATGCAAACGGTATTCCTAACCATGACCTCAACCAACAATTCCTCGAAGAGGAGGCAAGAAGGAGAGGTTTCGAGGATGCAATAATGAAAATCGCTCAGAATACACACCAATATCAGGGTGGCGGGAATAACCAATCCGCATTTGAGAGATTCTCCAAACATAGACCCCAACCATATCGGCTCACAACCCCACGGTCTTGACAGAATGGATCGAGGAGATGGAGAAATTGCTAGAACTAAGCAAGACACCACCTAACGAAATGGTGAACGTGGTAGCGTACTATTTGAAGGGAGAGGCAAATAGTTGGTGGCGCTAATCAAAGCCCACTTTCCCCGAGGCTCTATAATCGAGCGAAGTTTAAGACACTATTAGAAAACAAGTACTTTGGGGAAGAGTTGAAGTGGGAAAAAGAAGAAGAGTTTAGGAATCTAACCCAAAGTGAAATGACCCTACAAGCTTACACGTAAAAATATCGTGAGCTGTCCAAGTTTGCTCCTAAGATATTGACTAGCGAGGAGGAACTCGCATGACTCGTTACGCACGCAGGCATGGACAATAACCTGAGGGATAAACATGAGCTGTTCGGGTGTAAGAACTTGACTGGGCTTCACGAAAAGGCAACGCGTGTATCTGGGCACCCATCCGTAAGAGAGAAGGCGAGGAGAAGAAGAAGAAGAAGACGTTCACGCCTCCCCGGGCGAAGTGCGCTTCATACACAAACCACTTTTTGTCGCCCGGTTTCAAACTCAAGACAACCGCAATAAAACCAAGGCGTACCCATGTACCACAACCGCAACCCTACACCGTCTGGTCGCAAAGACTAACCAACAACTTCTGGGAATCGCGCCTTTTCAAGCTTAATCGATTGTAGATTCACTGCCACCGCCTAGTCACCAGGAACACGCTGTAACGGAGGACCGATGGTGTGCTACTTTTGTAAGGTAGAGGGCACAAGGCAAACGAATGCCCGAAGAGGGCACCGTGGCAAGGCAAACGCGACCACCGCCACCGTGGAAGGTTCAAGGACGAGTGTACGCCTTGACCGAAGTCTCAAGAGTGCGCCAAGATTGTATCGATGTTGGACGCCATTACCGTAATCTTCTAGTTAGCACCGTATCAAAGATTTACTTTGTTTGATACATGAGCTTCATATCGCTTATATTTTTCAAATTTCATCAAACACCCAAATTCACTAACTCCTGACAAATCAATACTAATACATCTCTACCGAAGAATAAAAATATTTCTTGTTCATCAAAATACAATAATGTGCGAATTACAATCCACAAACAAAGTTCCTTTTTGACCTACTATATTTAAAATTGTATCAATCTCTTTCAAACACTTTTGAAACTTCGTGGTTCAAACTTTTCATTCCTTTATTTCTAAAATCTTTGAAATTGTTTCGCTTTCTACTATTTCCTCTATTTTAGAAATATATACAAAATTTTATATTTTTACGCCATCCATTATTATAAATTTTCAATCTTACCCAAAATATGATTTATAACATTTCCGTTTCATCTAATAACATTATAATAATAAACTTAAGAAAACGAGCTATGTCAACAAGGTTATCCATAATTCTCTATAAATTTTATTTAACCATTCAACGATTACCAGAATTTCCTTAATTTCAATTAGGCTCATAATTTCCTTACGATCACTACGAACTTTACATATTTTCCCTAAATGCCGCTTCCTAAGGCTATATATCTTATGTATGTGATCATTAAAAATAACCATAATAACATTATTTATATAACGCTTAAAACTTCTTAAGGGGTAGGACAATATTTTGATACTAACAACATCCTAATTTTATCTTAAAATTTCTTATTTCAATTTATTTTATGGTTAATACCTATTTTCAAATTTAAATAAATTGATTTAATTCTTAAAATGCCTATTATTTTTGTTTTAATTTAAGTCCGCATAAAACTTCCAGCCTCTACCTTTTGTGAGCCTCCTTCGTGTCATTTTCTAAATAACATTCTAGTAACATTTCTATATCTATTTAAATATCCCATTGATAAATCAAACGCGATTTTGTTCTCCAATATTTTACCTCTATCCGACGTTTCGATATTAATTTGAAAACTCAACTTTTTCAAAAAGTCTTAATTCCTACAAAATCAAATGTTATTATCCAAATTTGTAAAATCTCAAAATTCTCTCTAACTGCCTTGTTTAACCTCGAGCAGTTATCCACTCTATCCAAGTTTCGGGGACGAAACTTTTCTTAAGGGGGTAGGATTGTAACACCCCGTGTTTTTTATAGCAAAATATTATGAAAGAATTTGATTCCTTAAATTAAATTCATCCTTTTTCCTTATAATAAAAATGCGACTGAATTTTTTTTTCCGCTAAACTTGTAACACTCCATGTTAAGTTAAGCCTTTAAAATTGCGCAAATCATTAATTAAACATCCTCGCTCACTTATTTCCCTAACACATTATACTACAAGTTATTTTGCACCTAAATTAAAACCGTTTTGAATTACTTTGAATTTGAACTTTATTTTTACATTTTCAAACTCGATAAATCAAACAAAGAATCTACGACAATTTTCTCAACGACAAATTTTGGCACGCAAGTCGAGGTCAAACGTTGACCAAATGGCCAAGCCACCTAAATGTGATTAAGTCACCTAATCCTTTCTTAAATATAATTACTCATATTCCAAACCTAATTAAAGTAGCTTAAGCTTAATCATATTGATTATTACTAACACAACATATCATAATAATGTCAAATTACTATTCCACTTTGATTTAACTAACACTTTCACTAAAACTCGATATATTGAGTTACACTAAGCCTAAACTGATAAAATTTTTGACGCCCTGAGCATAATGATTTAATTCAAGAACTTTCAACTAAAAATATATATTTCGATCAAATAAGATTTTATTTCAAGTTTCGAGGATCCTAAGGCCAATTTTGTTTTGATCACCCTTAAACGTCTTTCTTCATTTTTATTTTCGATCTTACTTTGAACCATTATTCTAAGACTATATATTTCATTTCGAGACTTTTCACGTGCGCGCAAATCGAAAATTTCAAAAACGAAAATCGAGCCAAAGGCTCACCATGTTGGCCGAGAAAATGGGCACCCTATCTCACTCTATTCTCTTCCAATTTGCTTACACACATGTTTCCTTTTCCTTACACACCTTACATTACCCTTATACTACAAGTTCACTAGTATGAAATTTTATTACTACACATTACTAGTATGCTTTACTACTACACAACTCATTTCCACACAAACAAAAATACACTAAGTCTTTTCCTTTCTCTCTAAATAAACTCATTCAAGTATATTGTAAGAACAACTTCATCATCATCCTCATGATTCATGAAGATCTTCATCCTCCTCATTTCATTTCTTCCTTAAACTTTCATTCTTGTCTTTAAATTTTCTTAAGCACTTCGAGTCATTTCTCCACCATTTTAATTAGTAATCACTTCCTCTTTTACTTGAAATTATTTAAGAAACATAAATCAAATCAATTAAAATTTACACATCACACAAAAAATAAAAATGTTACTACACTTTAAGTTTTTATTTAGTTTAGTTAAAGTAATTACTAACTTGATTTATTTTTCATTTGTTATGTACTAATCTACCCAAAGAAGAGGAGCAAGGTGGAGCCATCGATCTTAGTATCTTCGACCATATTATCGACCCCGATAATTGCTAGGATTTTTATTCACTAACCTAATCAAGGTGCTTCCCGCACACTTATGTGATAAGCGCCTCGTACTTGTTTTTATTGTTTTTGATTTGAATGGATGATGTTTTATATCACTTAGTGTTCACATGTTAAATTAGGAGACGAAAATCGAAAAATAACATTTGAGCAACACATACATATCACACGGCCACCCTCAATTTTATCATTAAATTTTTCGTTTTAATTTTTGTAAATTACATGCTTAAAATACTTGTAATAAAATGAACATGAAAATATAACTAGTTTATGTTTAGGACTTAAAATGAATTGGTTATAAAATTTAAATGTTTTTAAGGTGTTCATATGTGTTCTTGAAATGTTGTTGTTATTGTGTTTGAAATGATTTTTACTAGTATGTATTAATGTTTGTATATGACTTTTCACCTTAGTTAAATACATAAATGATATAAGATAAATTAGTTATTGAATTAGAAGTATAAAAATCGAAAATAGAAATTTTGAACAACATATAGAGGCTCACGGTTTTTCTACTAATTTTGGACCAATTTTTAGTTTTAATTTTTCTAAATAACATATTAGGATTAGTCTAGTTAAATTAGACATGCTATAAAAATTTGAGAAAATAAAACGATAATATAAATTTTGAGTTAAAAAGTGTTCTTAAGAAAAGCATAAGTGTTCTTGGAAAATTCATGTGTTCTTCATTTAAGTAACTAGTTTGATTCATAAATTTTATAAAGTTAAACTTAAATGTTGTTTTAATCCATTAGTGAATAATCACATTACTAAATATATAAGTTAAATAAGCTAAATCATCAAAATATAAAAGTTAGAAATTTAAAGTGAGTAAAATCACTATTCATAATTGAAATAAAATAATTAGTGAAAATCGTAAACTAGTTAAATCGCTTTAGTATGATTTAAATAATTAATATATAAAAACTTTAAGTTGAAAACCGATAAAATTAGAAAACGAAAATAAATGGTATATGTATAAGGTGCCACGACATTAGGGTTATTTGTGGACCAAAAATGATTTTTGTCACTTTTTATTTTTATCACTTAAATAAATTAATTAGTTAAAGTAATGATATATTAATAAAAACACAAAAAGAAATAAATAGCTACACTAAATAAAAGTGCCACGGTTATACTAGTTAAAGTGGGTCAATTTTGATCAGAATAAATTTATCACTTAGTCACTAAAGTTAACTAGTTGCTAGAAATGAATTTTTGTATAAACCAATTTAGTTAGAATTGAAATATGTTAAACCGTTAGAAAAATGTTTAACCATTATTAAAAATGAACTGAATCGTGTGTTACTACCTATGCTTAAATTTGGATATGGACATACGGACTAATTTAAAATGAACTACGACAACCTCGCTAAAAGTGGAAACCGCTAAAATGTTAGTTAAGTATATGACTAAACGTAACCGACTTTTACTTTTAAAATAAATTCTCAAATCACTAAATACAAAACGAACCTAACGACTTTGAAATTAGAATTCTATACTTAGGAAATAAACTTGATTTTGTACCAAAATAAAATATCTTAAGGTTTAAGAATACTAAGTATAAAAAGAAAATATAATAATAAATACTAAGCATAAGAATACATATACGTATAAAAATACGTATAAATACGTAAGTATAAAAACACGTACAACATTTAAATACGAAAATACGAATAATACGTATAAACATGATGAATAGTAAATACGATGAATAGTAAATACGATGAATAGTAAATACGATGAATAGTAAATACAATGAATAGTAAAATAATGAATAGTGAAAATATTTAAACTTCACGAACGGACTCCAAATAAATCATTAAGTCTTTCTCTGTGTTTTGTTTACTCAAGAACTGCTAGAACTAAAATTTCATTATACAAAGTTAGACGATATATTTAAGTTACTGTAATTGTCACCTACTTTGAATGAACGAGGAAATAAGAAATTAAGAAATGAACTACTTGAATAAAATACTTGGATTGTTCGCCATGTCGCGACTCTTGAAATTCGGGTTAGCGAGGTAGTCAGATATGGGGACTTGGGCTCCTCCCGAGTTGCCCAAGGCAATTTAACGATTTAAGATTGTTGTTTGGCACGGTATGTACATCCCTAGGGATAGGGCATCCTTGATATTTCCGAGGGCCCATAGATGGGAAGTGGAAAAGCCTGACCCATCCGGGGTACCGTCTCTGGTGATAGTCGTATTATTAGGTGACTACTTACTCGATGGGCGAGTATGCTACGATCCTATCTATAGTGGTGTATGCATACATTAGACAAGGGATTGAATCGCCCTTATTACCTTAGATATCTCTAGCCCGTCACCATGTCCAAGTTATGTTGGCCCCGTTTGGCTATCATACGGATGCTTATGAAGGTCCTGCATGATTCGCCTTACTAACGAAGATTCATTTGTTATCACATGTTGAATGTATTTCCTTGTCTTGTTTGATTGATTATTGTTTGATGATTTGAGTTTATGAGTATTGGAATACGACTGCTGAGAATGGTTATTTGAGAGTGTTGTACAATATATGATTTGATTGATACTCATGTTTGAATAATCTTGATTTCTTTATGTGCTTTACCTGTTTTACTTGCTAATTGTTTTTACTCATTCATTATTCCTTATTTATACTGCATATTGCTTTAGAATTGCATGTGTCGTAAGAGTGTGCGGGAAAATGATGAGATGTTAAATGCAGGTACCCCGAGACCAACACTATTGAATGCTGGGGGAGAGTTTACCTTATTTTGTATGTATCTGAGAGAATTTGTAATCTAAATACTCTATTCTATCTCTAAACTCGTATTATGTATACTGAGTTTGTAAGACGATAACAGCTGGTTTGTAATATATAGACTTAAATAAATTTTCCGCCTTAGTTTAATTAAAGTCACGAAAAACCAGGTTGTTACAAGTTGAACTACTCCCAGTCTGGGAGAGGGATCTCCTATCAGGGAGACTCTTCAGGGTCGCAAATCATATTTAGGGTCTTTGGACTCCAGTTTGTAAAATATATGTAACCGACTTTTAACCATCCTAAGAACGATCTTAATATCGTCTTCTTTTCCTACGACTATGGGTGTTGTATTCGGATGTGACGTTTGGTGAACTTATGTATTATATTCCTTTGAAATGTAATATTTTACCCATGTATATGTTTATATATATGGAGACGTTATGTTACTACCTGGTCATGTGCTTTTCTTAATTCATTATTTTAAAATTTTACATACATGTTGTACTTCCAAATCTCATTTAAATTACCTTATCTAAATTGATTTCAGATGAGACTACCGTATGTGTTAAGTACTCTGAATGGACACCAAAAGAGAAGGCCCGCAAGAAAGCCATCGAGGCCTACGCGCGACGTCAACAATTGAAGTCCTGGAAGAGATCACAGGACTCGAGCAATGCGGAAGTCGACTGGAAGACTAGGGCACTTAAGACTCCGTATATGGAACATCGAATTCCTGACCATCTCCGCCGATCCTCAGAATATACAGATGTGATCGAAGCGTTCATGCAGGGAAAACCTGAGACATTTGAGGGGATCAGTGGGACACTATACCCATGGATCAGGAGTATGAATGCGAGGTTCCTGGAACACTCCGTTAGAGAGGAATGGAAAACCTCCCTAGCAGCTGCGTGCCTTGACGAGGAGGCCAAAGCATGGTGGAGGCGACTGCGCTCCCCAGCTATACTTGAGGGTGAGTACTACCTGAGCTGGGAGGATTTCAAACTTGGCTTGAGCGACATGACTTATGCTGTTAAGTATAAGTATAGCTTCATGAGGAGGAGCATCGCTACTCGAAATTTGCATAGGACCTAGGGCTAATCTTTTGTCATTCTCGATCAAATTTTATATCTCATGAGGATGTATCTAAACTTTTATGTTATTTTGTCAACTTATATCTAAGTTTTCACCTTAGTTCATTTCATAGAGAATGTATTAGGAGGCTTGTAACGCTTTGATATAAACCTTTTACATTATCAATGAAATGTCTTTTACCTTGCATTTTATATTATGTCTATCTTTTGGATCTACTCAAAATTCATACAAAGGTAATATTTTCGTAATGGATGCAAACAACTTAAACAACATGGACAACCCGAACTTCGCTCAACATTTTGTCAAGAAGAAGCAAGGAGGAAAGGGTTCAAGATGCAATTACAAAAATTGCTCAAAATATGTATCAACATCGTACGTGAAACAATCACCCGCATTTGAGAAGTTCTCCAAGCACCGACCCCAAACATTTTCTGGCTCTGTCGACCCCACAGTCTTGACAGAGTGGATCGAAGAGATGGAAAAGTTACTAGAACTGAGCAAGACACCACCTAACGAAATGGTGAACGTGGTAGCGTACTACCCGAGCGAGAAGCAAATAGTTGGTGGCGCCTGATCAAAGCCCAATTTCCCCTAAGGCTCTATAACTGGAGTGAGTTTAAGACCATGTTGGAAAACAAGTACTTTGGGGAAGAGTTGAAGTAGGAAAAAGAAGAAGAGTTCAGGAATCTAACCCAGGGTGAAATGTCCCTACAAGCTTACACAGAAAAATATCGTGAGCCGGCCCAAGTTTGCTCCTAAGATATTGACTAGTGAGGAGGAACTCGCAACTCGTTACGTACGAGGCATGGACAATAACCTGAGGATAAACATGAGCGGGTTCGGCTGTAAGAACTTCGCTGAAGCTTACGAAAAGGCAACGTGTATCTGGGCACCCATCCGTAAGAGAGGTCAAGAAAAGAAGAAGAAGACGCTCACGCCCTCGCGCGGGCGAAAAGCGCTTTATCCATAAACCCATGTTTGGTCGCCCGGTTATCGTAATCAAGACACCGCAATAAGAACCAAGGCAAGACTCATTCCTACAACCGCAACACCACTCCGTACGTTGCAAAGAGTACCCAACAACCGCTTCCCAAAGCTCCGACCGTACAAGCAGGTCATTGTCACTTCTGTCGACAACCGAATCATCCAGGGAAGCGTTACAACGGAGAGGGGTATTTCTGCAAAGGCAAATCGAATGAATGCCCAAAGAGGGGTATTTCTGCAAAGGCAAATGCGGGACCACCGCCAGCCGTCAGGGTTCAGGGACGTGTATACGTCTTGACAGAAGCGGAAGAAGGGGCTGATGATATTATCGATGTCGACGTTATCACCGGTAAATTTCTGGTTAACTCTGTGCCTGCTTTCATTTTATTTGATACAGGAGCTTCCCTATCTTTTATATCCTCAAAATTTATCAAACAATCCAAACTCACAAACCCTGAACAAATCAGAACTAACATATCACTACCAGATGGTAAAAACATTCCTTGTTCTTCAAAATACAATAACGTAAAAATCTCGATTCACAAAAGCAAATTCTGTCGGATCTTGTATTGTTTGACCTTCCCGAAGTTCGATGTAATACTGGGAATGAATCAAGCTAGCTCGCCATAACGCAACATTTAAATGCCACGACCGTAAAAATCACTTTGAAAACTAACCAAGGGAAGGAAGTGTCATACCAGAGTTTTAAGAGGAAAGGAGGAGTGAAGTTAGTATCTGTACTGAAACTTCAGAGTATGGAGAGGAAAGGGCACCAGGTATATTTTTGCAGCATTACTAAGGTCGAGGACACTCTACGATTGAAGATATCCCAATCGTGAATGAATACCCCGATGTTTTTCCGCACGTATTACTGTGTATGCCTCACCGCACGAGATGTTGAATTCTCGATCGACCTCATACCGGGCACGTCACCTATATCAAAGGCACCATACAGGATGGCGCCTGTCGAACTCCAAGAACTCAAGAAAGCTTGGAGGAGATGATTGAATTGGGATTCATAAGACCGAGTGTTTCACCTTGGGGTGCACCGGTACTCTTTGTAAAGAAGAAGGATGGGAGTATGAGGCTTTGCATTGACTACAGAGAACTGAACAAGGTGACAATCAAAAATCGTTATCCTTTGCCTAGGATAGACGATCTCTTTGACCAGCTCAAAGGAGCAGGAGTGTTCTCCAAGATTGACCTAAGGTCAGGATACCATCAGATTGCGGCCCGCAAAGAGGATATACAAAAGACTGCTTACAGACCAAGGTACGGACATTACGAGTTCAAAGTAATGCCGCTCGCCTTACTAACGCCTCCAGCAGATTCATGGACCAAATGAACAGGACCTTTCATGAATATCTCGACATCTGCGTGGTCGTGTTCATTGACGACATCCTGATCTACTCCAAGGATAAAGAAGAACACGCAGAGCACCTACACATTATCCTAAGTATCTTGAGAGACCATAAATGGTATGCCAAATTTTCAAAGTGTGAATTTTGGTTAGGCCAAGTGGCGTTCCTAGGCCATGTAATCTCCAAGGAGGAGTAATGGTAGATCCAAAGAAAGATCGGTCGCCAAAGAATGGATAGCACCAAAAGCAATACTAAGTCGAAGCTTCCTAGGATCGGGTCGCTATTATCGAAGGTTTGTTCTGATTCCTCGAAGGTAGCCCGCCCAATGACTAAACTGCTACAAAAGGAATCAAAGTTCTTATGGAGCGACGATTGTGAGAAGGCGTTCCAAGAACTTAAGAAAAGGCTTACTACTGCTCCAGTTTTAACCTTGCCAACAGATGGAGACGAATATGAAGTGTACAGTGACGCGTCATTGAATGGTTTGGGTTGCGTACTGATGCAACAAGGGAAAGTAATAGCGCATTTATCCGCACAACTTAAAGTACACGAAAGAAATTACCCAACTCACGACTGGAACTTCTTTGCAATCGTATTTGCACTGAAGATTTGGCGGCATTATCCCTATGGAGTCAGCATCAAATTCTACACCGACCACAAGAGCTTAAAGTACATCTTTACCCAGAGGGAATTGAACATGAGGCAGCGTAGGTGGTTAGAATTGATCAAGGATTACAAAATCGAGTTATTGTACCACGAAGGAAAGGCCAACGTAGTTGCTGACGCACTGAGTCGTAAGGCAATACATACTCTGAACAACATTTGGGAAATACCCTCGGACATTACCCAAGACCCGAAAAGGTGAGCTTGGATGCAGTACGGTCAGGATGACGCGTCGACCTAAATGCAATGGTGGTAGAACCAGATTTATTCCATGATATACGAGCACTACAAAGGAAGACCCACCTTGTTAGAAATCGTAGAAAGTGGTTCCATCGGAGGGAATGTAAGGGTTTGAGATCTACACTGATGGAAGTCTACGCCTAACGGCAGTGGTGCATACCTAACAATGAAGATTTGAAACGCAAAATCCTTGACGAAGCACATAGTACCCGCTACTTGCACATCCTGGCTCGCATAAGATGTACAAGGACCTAAAATTACGCTCGTGGATAAGAATGAAGGCGGAGATAGCCGAATATGTAGCTAGATGTATGATTTGCCGTAAGGTAAAATTTGAACACCAGAGACCAGGAGGACTACTCCAACCGTTGGAGATTCCTCAAGGGAAGTGGGATTCCATATCCATGGATTTTATCATGGGGTTACCAAGGACAAAGAGTGGCAAGGATGCGATATGGGTTATTGTAGATCGCCTAACTAAAGCGGCTCACTTCGTCCGATCAAGGAGACTTGGGGATTGGAAGAATCGCCAAAGCTACTTAAAAGGAAATAATACGACTCCATGGCGTTCCCTCGACATCATATCGACATGTGACGCAAGATTTACATCGCATTTCGGAAGAAATTGCAAGAGGCTTTGGGTAGTAAATTGAAAATGAGTACGGCATTTCATCCAGCAACAGACGGTCACACAGGGCGAACTATCCTGACTTTGGAAGACATGATGAGGGCATGCACGATCGAATTCAGCGTGAACTCGGAAATGAGCTTACCTCTCGTTGAATTTTCATACAACAATAGCCATCATGCTAGTCTAGGGTGTGCTCCTTTTGAGGCAATCAGATGGCGTAAAGTGTCGCGATCCGGTTTGTTGGGACGACGCTAGTGATAATGTGGGTACTGGACCCCAGGTTATACAGATCGATTGAACACATAAAGGTTATTCTGAACGACTACAAGCGGCTCAAGATCGCCAAAAGAAATATGCAAAAGAGCACCGTCGTCCTATTGAGTTCAACAGTGGAGATAAGGTCTTCTTAAAGGTCTCACCCATGAAAGGGGTAAGACGATTCGAACTGAAGGGTAAGCTTAGTCCAAAGTACATCGGACCCTACGAAATACTTGAACGAATTGGCGAGGTGGCATACCGACTCGCCTTACCGCCAAACTTATCCAAAGTGCACGATGTATTCCACGTATCTCAGCTCAGGAGATACAGAAGCGACCCGAGTCACATTGTTACGCCCGATGTGATCGCCATCGAGCCTAACATGCTTTACTCTGAAAAACCAGTGGAAATTCTCGCCAGAGAGACCAAGTTCTTACGACGCAAGTCGATACCCTTAGTCAAGGTTCTCTGGAGGGGACAGAAGACTGAACAAGCAACATGGGAGACCGAGGCGTCGATGAAGGAAAAGTACCCGGAGCTGTTTAGCACAGGTAACCTTAACCACCCAGAGTACTTTAAGTTTCGGGGACGAAACTTCTTTAAGGGGGGAGGATTGTAACACCCCGTGTTAATTTAAGCTAATTATAATTAGGAAATCAATAATTAATCATCCTCGCTCACTGAATTTCCTAAACAATACACTACAATCATTTTTGCACCTAAACTAAAACCATTTTGAATTACTTTGAATTTGAACTTTATGTTTACATTTTCAAACTCGATAAATCAAATGGAGAATCCTCGACAATTTTCTCAACGGCAAATTTTGGCACGCAAATCGAGGTCAAACATTGACTAAAGGGCCAAGCCACCTAAATGTGATTTAGTCACCTAATCCTTTATTAAATATAATTACTCATAATCCAAACCTAATTAAAGTAGCTTAAGCTTAATCATATTGATTATTACTAACACAACATATAATAATAATATCAAATTACTATTCCACTTTGATTTAACTAACACTTTCACTAAAACTCGATATATTGAGTTACACTAAGCCTAAACTGATAAACTTTTTGACGTTTGAGGATAATGATTTAATTCGATAACATTCAACGAAAAAAAATATATATTTCGATCGAATAAAATTTTATTTCAAAGTTGCGAGACAAACTAGTACCCAAATTTTGTTTGAATTCGTTTTGAGGTTTATTTTCATTTTTATTTTCGATCTCACTTCTAAACATTATTTCAAGACTATATATTTCATTTTGAGACTTTTCGCGTACGCGTGAATCGAAAATTTCAAACGAAAAATCGGGCCAAGTGATCCATGTTGGCCGAGATTTTGGAGCTTCCAAGCTCAACATTGTCTTCCCTTTTTCCTTTTGCTTTTCCTACACAATTGTTCCCTTGTCTCAAGCATGCATTCCTTCCTCTTACAAGCATGCCTTACCCCTCTTACACACATGTGTCTCCTTGTCTCAAGCATGCCCTTATTGTCCTTACACAAGTTTACAACTTACATACTACAAAAAAAATAAAACAACTACTACTACATACTACACACACACGACACAAACACAAGCACAACACACAAACACTTAACTCTTTTTCTCTCTAAATAATTCATACTCAAAGAACTTGTAAGCTTAAACTCATCTCCAACCTCAAGAACACCTCTTGAATCTTCATCCTCTTTAATTCATTTCTTCCTTAAAACTTTCATTTCATGTGCTTAAATTTATTAGCATACTTAAATAAATCCTCACCATTTATATTTAATACTCACTCCTTATCTTTACATGCAAATTAAAAATGAACATAAATCAAAATCACTTAAAATACAAACATCACCTAAACTAAAAACAATACTACACATAAAACTTTTAGTATAGTTTAACTAGCTTAAATAAATTACTAACTTGTGTATTTCATTTTTATGTACTCTCCTAATCAAAGACGAGGAGCAAGGTGGTGGAGTCGATCTTAGCCAATTCGATCATATCGTTGATCCCGACAACTGCTAAGCTATTTCACTCATAACCTAACTAAGGTGCTTCCCGCACATTTATATGATAAGCGCCTCGAAATTGATTATGTGTTATTGTTTTTGATGCATGTGTTGTTTTATTATATCACCTAGTATTCATATGTTAAATTAGGAGACAAAAATCGAAAAATAATATTTGAGTAACATAGACAAACCACACGGCATTCCCCTTAATTTTTGTCTAATTTTTCGTTTTAATTTTTGTAAATTGCATGCTTAAAATACTTGTAATGAAATGAACATGAAAATATAATTAGTTTTTGTTTAGGACTTAAAATGAATTTGTTATGAATTTAAGTATTTTTAAGTACTTATGTGTGTTCTTGAAATTTGGATGTTATGCTTGTGCTTTAAATGAATTTACTTATGTATGATAATGTTTGCTTATGTTTTCACATATGTTAAATGTATAAATGATATAAAGTAATTTAGTATTTGAATTAGAAGTATAAAAATCAAAAATCAAAAATCATATACATACATACATACACACGGCATTTTTGCCTTATTTGGACCAAATTTTAGTTTTAATTTTTCTAAATAACATATTATGATTAGACTAGTTAAAATAGACTTGTAGGAAAAATTTGAGAAAATTTCATAAACATATAAAATTTTGACTAAATAATGTTCATATGAAAAACATTAAAATTCATCACACATTCATGTGTTCTTCACTTAGGTGATTAGTTTGATTCATAAATTTTATAAGTTTTAGTATTTATCGTTTTTGTTTACTAGTTTAAATCACCTTAGATTAATTTGATTAATTAGTATATAAAAACTTTAAATCAAAAACCGATAAAATTAGAAAAAACGAAAATAAATGATGTAAGTATAATAGGCCACGGTTTTGGGTTGAATTTTAGACCTAAAATGAATTTGTCACTTTTTATTTTTACCACTTAAGAAATTAAAATAGTTAAAGTAGTGATTTATTAATAAAAACAACAAAAGAAATAAATAGCTAAATAAATAAAGGCTCACGGCATTAGGGTTATTTTTGGGTCAATTTTGGTCAAAATAAATTTATCACTTAGTCACTAAATTTAAATAGTAATTAAGTTTATAATTGTTTATGTATTAAATCGTTAATAAAAAGAATTAACTAAACCGATAAAAATAAACGTTACACGTATTAAAATGAATCTTGTCGAGTGCTACTACCTATGCTTAAATTTGGATGTGGACTTACGGACTATTTAAAATGAACTACGACAACCTCGCTAAAAATGGAAACCGCTAAAAGATTAGTTAAGTACACGACTAAATAAAACCGAGTTTCACTTCTAAAATGTTATTTAAAATCGCCAAGTACAAAATGAACTTAACAACTTTGACCCTAGAATTTTGTACTTAGATTATATTAAGTTTTACTTCCGAAATCATTTTTCAAATCACTAAATACAAAACAAACCTAACGACTTTAAAACTAGAATTTTACACTTAGAAAATAAAAAGGCTTAGTTTTATTTTCTAAAATATCCTTAGTATAACAAAAATGTATAAGAGTATAAAGATACTAAGTATAAATAAAGTCAAATGATAAATACTAGAGTATAAAGAAAATAAAATAAAAATAATAAAGTATAAAGAAAATAAAATAAAAATACTAAGTATAAAGAAAATAAAATAATAAATACTAAGTATAAGAATACATATACGTATAAAATACGAATAAAATACGAAGTATAAAAATACGTACAAATACGAATACGTATAAATACGAGGAATAGTAAATACGAGGAATAGTAAATACGATGAATAGTAAATACGGTGAATAGTAAAATAATGAATAGTGAAAAATATTTAAAAGTTACGAACTGACTCAAAATAAATAATTTAGTCTTTTTATGTGTTCTGTTTTACCTGAAGAACTGTTGTTACTAAAGTTTCATTATACAAGTTTGACGTTATATTTATGATACAAGTTTGTCATTATTGTTATTTATGAGCAAGAGAATGAGAAGTTGAGAAAGCGAGTACTTGAATAAAACACTAGGATTGTTCGCCATGTTGCGACTCTTGAAATTCGAGGTTAACGAGGTAGTCAGATATGGGGACTTGGGCTCCTCCCGAGTTGCCCAAGGCGATTAACGATCTTGAGATTTCTTTTCTAGCGAGTATCAACCTCAGGGATGGGGCATACTTGATATTACCGTGGGCCCATATATCAAGACTGGAACGCCAACCCCATCCGGGGGTACCCGTCTCTGGTGATAGTCGAACATTTTCTTGGTGAATACCTTTTGATTAGCAAATAAGTATGATCCTCGATAGGTGGTGTATGCATACATTAGACAAGGGATTAGGCCGTCCTTATTACCTTAGATATCTTTAGCATATTCAGTTACGTCCGATTTCGTTCGGCCCTGACTGCTACTGCGCAGATTATGTCTGCATGCTTCCGCCTTACTAACGAAGATTCATTTGTTATCACATGTTGAATGCATTTCTGGTTTGTTTGATGATTATCTGAATGATTTGGTTGAGTATTGGAATGTGATTTGTTGAGTATGTTTATCTCGTGAGCGTGGTATGTTATTTGGTTGGTTTATACTGCATTAAATCATCATGATCTCCTTATGTGTTTTGCTTGCATACTTGCTATTTGTTTTCCTTGTTTATTTATTATTCATATCGCATATTGCTTTAGAATTCACTCGTGTCGAAAGAGTGTGCGGGAAAATGATGAGAGTTTAATGCAGGTACCCCGAGTCTTGACCGTTGATCTATCAGGGGATTTGAAGGCCTTATTTTGTAATCTATTTTGAGAGGACTTGTAATCTAAATACTCTGTTTTATCTATAAACTCGTATTATGTATACTGAGTTTGTTAAACGATAACAGCTGGTTTTGTAATATATAGACTTAATTAATTTTCCGCCTTAGTTTAATTAAAGTCACGAAAAACCAGGTTGTTACAGTTCTTAGTTTCTCCATGTTGATGTTCATCTCTATTCCTCATTTTGATCTTATTTTAATTTATGTTTGTTAATAATTTGTGTTTATGTTTAGTTGTTGTTTATATATATTGTTAGTATTATGTACTAAATCAACTTAAACATTATAAATCATTTAGATTAAAAAGTTAGAAAATTAAAGTGTTGAAAAACACTATTCATAAATATAAATGAAACTTTTAGTAAATTTCATTTTAGTTTAAATCGTTTTAGTATAATTAGAATAATTGAAATATAAAGACTTTAAGCTAAAAACCGATAAAATAGAAAAATAAAAATTTGGAACACCACCTAAGTTGGCCACGGCATTCCCATTGATTTTGGGTCAAAAATTGTTTTATCACTTTTTAGTTTATTGTTAAAATAATTTAATTATTAGTTAATAAGTTAGAATTAAGAAATTAAAAGAAATAAATGAATTTTGAAATATATATTAGACCACACGACATATCTATTTTAAATGGACTAAATTTGACCAAAATGAAATTATCACTAAGTCACTAAAGTTAAATAGTAATTAGAATTGAATTTTTGCATAAATCGATTTAGTTATAAATGAAATATTATAAACCGATAAAAATATATAACCGTTATATAAAAGAACTAAATCGTATTACTCGCCTTTGCATATTGGACTGTTGAACTTGGACATACGGACTAAAATGAATCATCCACGTTACTATTATTTTAAAAATGAAAATCGCTATATTTAGTTAATAGACGACTAAAATAACTAAGTTTCATTTTAAAATGAATATCACTATCACTTTTTACAAATTGAACTTAACATTTTTAAAATTAGAATATTAAAATAAATATCATTATCACTTTTTACAAAACGAACTTAACGTTTTTAAAACTAGATTTTAAACTTAGTAACTAAGTCACAATTTTAGATATTTTAGATATTTGTGGATATTTTTAGATATTTTTAGATATTTTAGATATTTTAGATATTTTAGATATTTTTAGATATTTTTAGATATTTTTAGATATTTTAGATATTTTAGATATTTTTAGATATTTTTAAATATCTAGATATTTTCAAAAAAATCTTGAATAGTGAATAGTGAAATATTGAAAATAATTGAAAATTTTACTAAGTATAGAAAATTGAAAATGAATAAGTAAATGACTTAAAGTGTTTTGAAAAACACTTAAATAAAATTGGATATACTAATAAACACATCATTATAGAAACTTAAAAATGTTAATAATTAACAAACACTTCAAATAATAAACGAATATGTTAGGTGATCATATGAAACCTACAATTCAAATTAAATGTTTGACGCTGAGACTAGGAGAGTCTAAAGAATACGTGATATGTAAAT
Organism: Dianthus caryophyllus; assembly: GCA_023091065.1. Taxonomy (NCBI): domain Eukaryota; kingdom Viridiplantae; phylum Streptophyta; class Magnoliopsida; order Caryophyllales; family Caryophyllaceae; genus Dianthus; species Dianthus caryophyllus. The sequence continues at coordinate 27,457,760 of CM041517.1, read as the reverse complement.
ATCAAATAAATAATAAATCTTGAGTAAGTTAAATAAAAGGTCAAGCTTGGGCCTCCGATATGAAAACGTCAATCGTAAGTGAAGTGGGACTAAGATAGTCTTGTGCGGATACCACTATCTCGATCACTGGCTTGGGTCATATCGAATAGTGTGGTTTAAGCCGGCAGCCTTATTGCTTAGTGCATCCTGCCCATGCCGTTACGCCTTAAGTCGTATAGCCAAGGCCGTACAAGATAATGAATATGCCAAGGCTTTTGTCTCAGGCTTTAGGAAATAGTCATTTTATCTAGAGTTAAGGTGCTCTATGAATAGCATAGCCTACTCTTAACGTGGATACTAGTGTACATGTACTAGACTAGGGTTTTATTCCCTATTTCGCTAAAGTTATCGGGCCACCGTGACATTATGTGCTTATGCGCTATGTTCTGTCTCCTTGCCGTGTTTCGTTCTTAGTGGGCGCGACACTTGCATTCGCTCTTACCTCGCGTAAAGATTACTTGACGAGATTGTATCTGAAGTTCAATCATTTCGAACACTAGAAGATGAGATGCAAGTACTATAGTATTCGGCGTGGTTTCCGAGTCGAGTAAGCCTCTGCACTATGGAAGTGAGATGCAATCGATCAGAGTACAAAGGCCTACTCAGTGGTCAGGCTCGTAAGCAGGATGTTTTGTTTGTTGAATGATTAATTGAGAACGAGTGTGTTCCATCTTCGTATATTAAAGACCACAACTTTCTGAATTGAATCGAGTCTGCATGACGAGAATGTTACAATTCGTATGGTTGTTGCGATCCGATATCGTTTGTAATCCTGCTGTGTAGCTATGATACAAATGATATGATGTTATCTGTTATCTGCTTTCCTAATTGATCAGCATGCCTATATGATTTATCGTTTTAAATCGCATGTTTATTATGACTAATATGTCTTTACATGCTATATGTTTTAAGCATGTTTATCGTTTTATCATACTATTATAGTTATAAAGCGATAGTAATAAACCAAAGTAATTGAAATCGAGGGTAAGTATGAGCATAGCTAGTCACTATCCGCCAATGAGCATCCCCCATAGTTTATTGTGCGGGCAGACGCTCGTGGACCAGGAGCTGGATTTTGGACGGGGCCACAAGACGTGTTTATACTTTACTTTTGTTGTATTCCGAGAGATATGTAATATATAACACCATACTCTTTTAAATTCCGTATTTAGAGTTGTTTTATTCAACTCTTGAACGATGTTGTAATATTTTGGGTTTATGTATAATTAATGACGCTGGTTTAAGACTTAATTAATTTCCGCCTTAGTAATTAAAGTCGACTAAAAACCAGGTTGTTACAGTTTGTTGGTATCAGAGCTGACTCGTGACCGTAACATAAATGGCCTAATGCGATTTATGCTTACCTAACGAGAGACACCTGGGCCAGACATTCATATTGTATGTCAGGCTGACTTATAGGATCAAATAATATATTAGAAATCTTAGATCGCTAAAATAATAACGTAGATCGCTTTAAAGTGTGAGGATGGGTAGAAACCTTAAGGACCGACCATAGGCTAAGGACTTTTAAATAACGAACTACTGCCCTCAAAATAAAATACACTAACTATCGTTTGCTTGCTACTTGCTGAAATGACTGACTAAAACTAACAACTATCCTCGGATATAAAATCTAAGTAATAAGTTTAATACTCGGAGATCGAAGCCATTGATCAAATACATGACGACAAGACCTCAAACGCAACAAATGGACACATCAAGGACCTTACAACTGATGAGACGTTCAAGATCTGGGAGATTGCTGTTGCAGAAAGGATTTCTATAACTTCATCTAATTATCCTCTTTAACTAAAATATTTACTTCGTTCTCTTTTAAAACTTTCAACCTCTTAAACCTTTACTTCTAAAATTCTAATTTCCTAAACCTATAATTCCTAATAATTACTTCTTAAAATTGACTTTCATTCCTATTCTTTAATCTCGCAAAATGATTTCACTTTTACTTTTCAATTTCATAAGCTCCTTTTAATTCATTCTCAAAAACCATAGAACTTTATTCCTTTTTAATCCTTTAAACTTACTATCTCTTCCAAAGCTTAAAGATTTTCGAAAATTTATAAATCCAAACTATCTTCTAAAACTAACTTTCAGGTTTCCTCTTTAAAACATATTTGATACTTATTCAATTATTCTTAAAAACTTTATTTTGTAATTTTAAATACCTTTGAAATTATTTTGTTTTAAATCGTATATTCTTTATCTCATATACTAAAATTTAATTATGTTCAAAATTTTAAACTTATCAATACCTATTCCAAAATTCTCAACTTTTAAGATGAATTTTTATCTCTCTATTTAAACTTGATAAATATGTTTAAAATTTTCTTAAGGGGGTAGGACAAAACTACAATGATTTTAAGATTATCGATTAAAATTTAAAGATTTAAAAGCTTTATTTCAACCAACTTTAAACAATATATATTTAATTTCAAATAAAATTATAAATTGTTTATTTTAAAACCCTTATAATTTTAATTTAAATTCATTCCGTACAAAACTTCTAGGCCCCACCTTTTTTGAAAGTCTCTTTGAAATCGATTTCAGAAATGACAATCTACAAATATTTCTATATTAGTTCAAAATATTTCATTTGTAAATATAAAACAATTATAGCTTTCAATCTTTCAACTTTATCTAACACCTCCATAATAATTCAGAACTTCAAACATTTTGAAAAGTCTTATGCTACCAAAATAAAATTTTATTATCAAAACTTGTAAATCCTTTTATCTTCTCAAAACTGCATTGTCTAACCGCGACCAGTATCCACTCTATTCAAGTTTCGGGACGAAACTTTTCTTAAGGGGGTAGGTTTGTAACACCCCGTGTTATTTTAACACAATTTGATAAAAGAATTTAATTCCTTAAATTAAATTCATCCTTTTTCCATATAATAAAAATGCGACTGAATTTTTTTCGCCAAATAATAATAAATTTTCCTAAGTACCAAATTAAAAATTTTGAAAAATAAAGTTTGTTCTATTATCTTCAGAATTGAAAAAGAAACACATTTCAAAATTTTTAAAAATAAACACTTATACTTTTCCCGTATCTGAAATTCGGGTCAACAATTTCAAAGACGCAAATCAAAGTCAAGCCACTCTATTCTTTTTCATAAATCACGTACAAAACAATTACACATCAAAAATGTAATCATTTTGACTATTATTTAATAAATAATATTATATTAATATATAATTACTATTCATTTTCTATTAAACTAGCTTATTTCTAAAATGTCGAAATTCTAAGTTATACTTAATCTAAACTGATAAACTTTTTGACGTTTGATTAAAATTCTTTAAATCTATAACATTCCACCAAAAAAATAAATATTTCGACCTAGGAAAGTTTTATTCAAAATTTCAAAGATTAAGATCCGATTTTTATTTTTAGTACCTTTTGAAAATTAGTCTTATTTTTATTTTCGATTTCATTCCAAAACATTATTTTAGGATCGTATCTTTTATTTCAAGACTTTTCACAGACGCCAGAAATCGAAGTTTCCGAAAACGAAAATCGAGCCACATGTGAGCTCACATGGCCGGCCACCCTATGCTCACCATGACCAATTTTTCAACCCTTCACTTCTCATTAGTCAAGCCACCCTATATACTAAGCCACCCTATTATATACATCATCATTTGCTAATTGTTTTATTAAAACATTATTTCCTAAATAAATCTAAAACTTACACAATACTCATCCAAATTCACTACCACTTATTTCATTATTTCACAAGTGAAAAACACAACACTTAAAATATTTCATAAGATTTTTTTTAAAATGTATATCTAAAATAAAACAAAATTTAATAGTATAATTAAATTTTTATAGTAATTACATTTCTTATGATCATTTAAAATCATTTTTAACTAAAACTTTCGTTTTGAAAATTTTATCGACTTCCTCAACTCTTAAATATTTTCTTGAATAGTAAAATTTATATTTTAGTCTTAGAATTTAAAAGTAGAAATATTTCAAAAATTGTCAAACGCGCAACCTTTAACTTTTATCGCTTTTGACGCCCGACTTTTTAAACCCGATTTATTTCGTAAAAACTTTTTAAAAATATCAAGGGGACATTACTACACCAAATAGTCATGTGGACTTATGTAACCAAATGTGATGATGTTGTTCCCTAATTACATTTAATTAAAACATTAATTATAATAAAAACTAAAGCATATTTCCTAAAGTCTACTTGACCTATTTTTACTCTAACTTTCCTCATAAGTTTCTAAGAGCAAAATCAACACCATTTGCTTCCCATAATGTCGTGTGCCTTGCTCATCTTTTCTCCCTTTATTTTCCTCCATTTTATTTCCAAAACATCCTAAAATAAAATCCTTAATATTATTTCTAATAATTCATAAGTATTCTAGCAATATTAGTGGGTATATTAGGAGCTAATTCTTGGGTAATATGGGTGAAGATTTTCCGATCTAAAATTTATTTTAGATCCCCGACGGTTAACATCCTAATTAAGGTGACTAACTATGTCTTATATTATCCTTTTAGTAAATTAATTTGTTTTGTTATTATGATTTTATGAGTATGAAAATTATGTTAAATATGTTAAACATCACTTATATGAGCTTGTATGTTTATGTGTTGAATAATAAATGATAATAACTAATATATAGTTTACTAGTAATGATATAGTAAAATGGTAGTATGTTTAGCTAAATTAATTTTGAGCATTTTTAATTATGATTCATATGATTTTTATGTTTAGTTATGTTTTATTTAAGTAGTAATCATATATAAAAATTATGTGAAATATTAACAATGAGTTTAAAGTGATTAAAATCGAAAATGACAATTTGTACAAAAATATACATATACACGGCATTTCTAAATTTTTTTTTTAATATATTTTCACTTTTAATTTTTGTAAATAATATGTTAGAATAAGTTAGTTAAAAAGGATGCTACCATGCAAAAATAATTAAATTAGGAAAATAAATTATAAGTTGTTAAAATCAAAATTTGTGTTCTTGAGCTTTATTTATGATCTTCATAAGTGTTCTTAGTTTCTCCATGTTGATGTTCATCTCTATTCCTCATTTTGATCTTATTTTAATTTATGTTTGTTAATAATTTGTGTTTATGTTTAGTTGTTGTTTATATATATTGTTAGTATTATGTACTAAATCAACTTAAACATTATAAATCATTTAGATTAAAAAGTTAGAAAATTAAAGTGTTGAAAAACACTATTCATAAATATAAATGAAACTTTTAGTAAATTTCATTTTAGTTTAAATCGTTTTAGTATAATTAGAATAATTGAAATATAAAGACTTTAAGCTAAAAACCGATAAAATAGAAAAATAAAAATTTGGAACACCACCTAAGTTGGCCACGGCATTCCCATTGATTTTGGGTCAAAAATTGTTTTATCACTTTTTAGTTTATTGTTAAAATAATTTAATTATTAGTTAATAAGTTAGAATTAAGAAATTAAAAGAAATAAATGAATTTTGAAATATATATTAGACCACACGACATATCTATTTTAAATGGACTAAATTTGACCAAAATGAAATTATCACTAAGTCACTAAAGTTAAATAGTAATTAGAATTGAATTTTTGCATAAATCGATTTAGTTATAAATGAAATATTATAAACCGATAAAAATATATAACCGTTATATAAATGAACTAAATCGTGTGCTACCGCCTTTGCATATTGGACTGTTGAACTTGGACATACGGACTAAAATGAATCATCCACGTTACTATTATTTTAAAAATGAAAATCGCTATATTTAGTTAATAGACGACTAAAATAACTAAGTTTCATTTTAAAATGAATATCACTATCACTTTTTACAAATTGAACTTAACATTTTTAAAATTAGAATATTAAAATAAATATCATTATCACTTTTTACAAAACGAACTTAACGTTTTTAAAACTAGATTTTAAACTTAGTAACTAAGTCACAATTTTAGATATTTTAGATATTTGTGGATATTTTTAGATATTTTTAGATATTTTAGATATTTTAGATATTTTTAGATATTTTTAGATATTTTTAGATATTTTAGATATTTTAGATATTTTTAGATATTTTTAGATATTTTTAAATATCTAGATATTTTCAAAAAAATCTTGAATAGTGAATAGTGAAATATTGAAAATAATTGAAAATTTTACTAAGTATAGAAAATTGAAAATGAATAAGTAAATGACTTAAAGTGTTTTGAAAAACACTTAAATAAAATTGGATATACTAATAAACACATCATTATAGAAACTTAAAAATGTTAATAATTAACAAACACTTCAAATAATAAACGAATATGTTAGGTGATCATATGAAACCTACAATTCAAATTAAATGTTTGACGCTGAGACTAGGAGAGTCTAGTAACATGTGATATGTAAATATCAAATAAATAATAAATCTTGAGTAAGTTAAATAAAAGGTCAAGCTTGGGCCTCCGATATGAAAACGTCAATCGTAAGTGAAGTGGGACTAAGATAGTCTTGTGCGGATACCACTATCTCGATCACTGGCTTGGGTCATATCGAATAGTGTGGTTTAAGCCGTGACCTTATTGCTTAGTGCATCCCGCCTATGCCGTTACGCCTTAAGTCGATAGCCAAGGCCGTACAAGATAATGAATATGCCAAGGCTTTTGTCTCGTGCTTTAGGAAATAGTCGCTTTATCTAGAGTTAAGGTGCTCTATGAATAGCATAGCCTACTCTTAACGTGGATACTAGTGTACATGTACTAGACTAGGTTTTATTCCCTATTTCGCTAAAGTTATCGGGGCCACCGTGACATTATGTGCTTATGCGCTTTGCGGTTCTGTCTCCTTGCCGTGTTTCGCTCTTAGTGGTAGCGACACTTGCATTCGCTCTTACCCTCAAAAGATTACTTGACGAGATTGTATCGAAGTTCAATCATTTCAACACTAGAAGATGAGATGCAAGTACTATAGTATTCGGCGTGGTTTACGAGTCGAGTAAGCCTCCGCACTATGGAAGTGAGATGCAATCGATCGAGTACAAAGGCCTACTCGGTGGTCGCCTCGTAGCGGATTTGTTGTTTGTTGTATGATTAATTGAGAACGAGTGTGTACCATCTTGAAAATTAAAGACCACAACTTTCAATCAATCGAGTCCGCATGACGAGAATGTTACAATACGTATGTTTGTTGCGTCCGATATCGCTTTGTAATCCTCGCCAGGTATCTATGATACAAATGATATGATATTATCTCATTATCTCGCTTTCCTATTTGAATAGCATGCCTATATGATTTATCGCTTTAAATCGCATGTTTATTATGACTAATATCTCTTTACATGCTATATGTTTTACGCATGTTTATCGCTTTATCATACTATCATAGTTATAAAGCCATAGTAATAAACCAAAGTAATTGAAATCGAGGGTAAGTATGGGCATAGCTAGTCACATCGCCAATGGCATCCCCCATAGTTTATTGTGCAGACGTTAGTGGACCAGAGTGGATTTTGGACGGGGCCACAAGACGTGTTTATACTTTACTTTTGTTGTATTCCGAGAGATATGTAATATATAACACCATACTCTTTTAAATTCCGTATTTAGAGTTGTTTTATTCAACTCTTGAACGATGTTGTAATATTTTGGGTTTATGTATAATTAATGACGCTGGTTTAAGACTTAATTAATTTCCGCCTTAGTAATTAAAGTCGACTAAAAACCAGGTTGTTACAGAAGATCACTGTAGAAGCTTCTTCCTCAATCTCCCCCCTTCATTTTTCTTGATTGTATAATGACAACTCAAAAAAGCCAGATGTCCTTCATCCATTCCCTCTCCCATGTCACAAGAAAATATAGGGTTCTGTGAAATGCCTTTATATATATGTACTCATCATTCCCTTGCGAGAAATTCAAACAAAGCACACATAATCCTCAAATTTCGACCTTTGCCTTCCTTCTCTGCGAGACGCCGGTTTGATACTTATTTTCCGGTGGCCGGAGTTGCGTCGAGTCTCGCCGTTTTCGTGGGTATGAGCTCTCTTTTTCTCTCATCTTTTTTGTACTTCCTTCTTTGATTTTCATGGTGAAAGATGAAACCTTTCTTAGTAAAAAAATGGAAACTTTGAAAGAAATAAACCTTTTTTTTTTTTTTTTTTTTTTTTTTTTTTTTTTTTTTTTTTTGTGTGTGTGAAGAAAGCTGCAAATTTTACAATAAAGGATGAAACTTTGTTTTGATAATGATAAAGGTCTAATATTTGAACAGTGTTTCATTTTTTTTGAATAAGAGAGAATGTTAAACATATTTTTTTTTTTTTTTTTTTTTTTTTTTTTCGAAGCAGGTTCACGAAAATCGGGTGACAACGGCCTGGTGATCCTCACAACTCAGTCGAAATCTTCACCGACTTTGTCCATTGGCCGAAATTCGACGTCCTCGACGGTAAAGAAACGAACTTCCAAATATTTTGTATGTGTCTTCTGTGATTTCTGAATGATTCTACTCGGCTGATCCTTCGTTGTTTACGCGTTATTTTCACGAGTGTTGATGTGACTTGCTGTAGAAAAAACTTGGTCTTTTTATCGTTGAAATCAGGGGTCTCGGGTTTTGACAGTACGCTTGAATAAATTGCTGTGTCATAAGGTTTGATCCTTAAGTTGAAATATGGGAAATATGTTTCTGTTTGTTTGTCTTGGGTCTGCACCCGATTTTTTTTGGTGTGCATGTGAACACATTTGCGTCGATTTTTTTTAACGTAGAAAGTTTCAATCTTGAATTTTCAGAAACGTTTCTCCTGTCTATGTTCACCACTGACATTTAGTTGTCGTTCGTGACTTTGTTTACTTCGTGTCCGACAGATTTGTTGAGCTTTGCTGAGGATGAGTCATCTTCATCCAACTCGTTCGAGTTCCCTGCGACGCGGCTGATTTCGCTGCCCCAACACTGGTGCTCTTCAAATTCGGTCTTCGCCAACCCCTTGAGCTGTTTGTTTCAAACTGACCGGAAAAGGCTTCCATTGCCATCTTCATTTTATTGACCAAAAACTCGCCATTCCTATCGGTAAAGACACAGACTTTCATGTATCTTTTTGATTTCCGAATGGTTTGGTGGTATTTGAAATTGAAAACTTATTTTAAATGATTTTCGTCAGTTTTCTTTTTGATTCATCGTTTGTATAATGACTTTCGGGTTTTGACAGCGTGTTTGAATTGCTTTCCGTGTCAAAAGACTCGAACTTGGTCATTAATTTGTTGGGTTTCAGTCATTATCGCTTGATTTGAACCGAAACCTGTATCCTCTGCTTGCTTGCCTTGAGTTCAGATTTTATTTTGTAGTTCTCCTTGTCGAGCTTGCTTGCTTTTGATTTTGGTTTCAATTGTGATGATTCTGTATTTAGCCCCCCTTTTTTTATTGTTGAAGTCAGGGATTTCCCTTACGGATCGATCTTCAACACCTTTGAATTGTCATTGAAACCATGGAGCAAGTTCTTTTTCTTACCCATTAAACTTGCTTGTTCGTTTGTTTAACGCTACCAGGTCCTGGGTTCTGCGTTTCCTGCTCAAACCTTTTCAACGTTCCACGGTTTAGTAATTTTGAGGTAAGGAGCAGAACCGCCATACAGCCCCGCATGCTTGTATTTGGTCTGGTCTGGTCTCGATTTTTTTTATGCTTTTATATGCCCCCATGATAACATCAGTTTATTTTCTTGATGTTACCAGGCTGTATTTTGTCTTTGCCTGTAACGTGATGTTTGTATTCACGGTGTCGGTCGTCTCTTGAGACTATACAGGTATATGTTCTGTGACGTTGCCGTAATTACGCTCGTTTAGGCTCTTGTAGTGTGCTTTCATGCCGTCATTCAGCTTGTAGCACAACGAGGTTCACTATTGTCTTGGTGCTCGTGTTCTAAACTCGTCCTGAGTTATCATTCTTTTGGCGAGCTCATTTCGTTCCTGTTTTATTTAACGTTCCCTTTTTATTGGTTTCTTGATGATGTTGTACTATACTTTGTTGCTGTCAGGTTCCGTGTCCTGCTCTTTTGTTCACAACTTGCTGTCGAAGTTATCATCCCGGTCTTGTTTTGGGTATGTTTCCTAAAACGTTTGCTGAAAACGTGATGATTTTATTATTGGACTTTGGGCAGATTTTACTGCACTTTGCTGACGTTATCTGTTCTGTTGACGCAGCGAAGTTCTTGCTCGTGGATTTCAAGTTCGACGCCCCTTCTTATTGATCTTTTGGCGATATTCTATTGTACTTGGTGTAGCTGACCTTCCTTACTCGCCGTTTGTCCTTGTCTTATCAGATACTCTTGACCATGTGTTAGCAAGTAAGTTACTCCTGACGAGTTATCACTACACACGAACTAATGACATTCCCCTTGTCTCATTATTTCCTGATTGAACTCGAGGAATTTGCCCCCCCTTTTTTTTAATGATATTTTATTTTATTTTATCATCGACAGGTTTCGGATTCTCCCGCCTGATTCATTCGTGACTTAGTATCATCGTCGAGACTCGGGATCGTTACTAGCGGGTATTGACACCGCTTGCTCTCCATCCTCTTTTTCCTCATCTATGGCTCTTTATTGTATTGTAGCCATAATTTGGTTATAATTATAATATTGTTATAACTATAATATTGTAATAGTGGTCCTATAATAGTAATATTATTATTGTAACAAAGATAGTATTAAAATAATATTGTAATAGTATAACAATGTCAAGTACCACAAGATCGTTATGGCGATACTTGTTATGGGATTTTATAATACTCCGTGATATATTATATATATATGTATATATATTCTTTTTATTTTCTTTACTTACTTATTATTTATTATTATTACTTTTCGTTGTTATAATTATTATTTGGGTAAACATATTGTGTGCCGTATGTATGCTTGGTGTTTTTTTTTTTTTTTTGCTAGAATTCCATATTATCATGAGCGTCACTCGTCATCCGAAGCATATATCGTCTCGGTACCTGTTTGCGGCCATGATGCAACGTATTCGACTCGTCGTCTTGGACTAGATCGTTTCGGTGTTCTTCCTAGAACCACCATGCAACGAATCTCATTATGAAGCCTCCCGTGTCATTCGTCTTGTATTAGATCGCTTCGATTGTTCTTCCTAGAACCACCATGCAACGAATCTACGTATGGAGCTTCCGTGCCGTCGTCTTGTATTAGATCGTTTCGGTGTTCTTCCTAGAACCACCATGCAACGAATCTACGTATGAAGCCTCCGTGCCGTCGTCTTGTATTAGATCGTTTCGGTGTTCTTCCTAGAACCACCATGCAACGAATCTACGTATGAAGCCTCCGTGCTGTCGTCTTGTATTAGATCGTTTCGGTGTTCTTCCTAGAACCACCATGCAACGAATCTACGTATGAAGCCTCCGTGCTGTCGTCTTGTATTAGATCGTTTCGGTGTTCTTCCTAGAACCACTATGCAACGAATCTACGTATGAAGCCTCCGTGCCGTCGTCTTGTATTAGATCGTTTCGGTGTTCTTCCTAGAACTACTATGCAACGAATCTACGTATGATGCCTCAGTGCCACCGTCTTGCATTAGATCGTTTCTATATATCCGTATCTTTTTACAGTTGACTCGACTTGGGTTAATATTACAGTTCACTGTATTTAACTTCCCCTTTTTTTTTATATGCAGGATGGTGTATTTTAAGGAGTTAATCGAGCAAGGTGTTACGTATCTTTACGTACTCGACCGGGAAGAGGATGCGCTAAAGAACGGGACGTCGTTTGTTATTCGTCGTTCGCTACGGGATCCTGACGATGATTCTCCTAAGATCGATCCCGGGCAATTCCCTCTGGAAATGTCATGGGGGTTAGAGAGCACCCAACCGAGCGCAAATGCACGCCGCATTCTTCAGAGCTCTATGCAAACATGGAAAGACAAAGGTTCCGAACCCACACTTGGTCCAAAAATTGTCTCTGGTAGCAAAGTATGGAAGTCAAACTGTGTTAAGCTTTGCGGAACTTTTGAGTACATCAAAGGCTACTGGGAGTGGGCAGAGGATGTGTTGGCCCGCTTCGGTGATTCCCTCAAGGCTTCTTCGCTCTACAATGCGGTGCATGCTTCACTTTTTACTTACGATAAAAATGTGCACATCATGCGCGCCTTCTTCGAATGTTGGTGCATTGAGACGAACACGCCGCATTTGCATCTGGAAGGCGAAGTTTTCAATCTCCCTTAAAGACCTTGGTATGCTCGGGAAGCTTCCTATCTGCGGCGAGATATACGATCAGACGATTCCACGACTCGTAATTTTGAAAGGTCGACTTTCGTCGTAGCGAAAGGTTCCTAAAACCTGTGAACATTTGTTTGCGGCGTACCATTTCCTAGTGAAGAGGTCAAAAGGTCGAAGCCAGGTTCCTGCCTCTGAGTGGATTGCTTTTTGGCATAAAAAGGAGATACTCAATGCCCCTCTAGGCAAGAACAACCGAAAGATCGTGAAACGCTCGAAGTGCGCAGAGGATCCAAGGGGGGAGATAATACCCCGCCCTATGGATGAATGGACGCTAGCGGAAAAGGAAGTATTTAGGGATATTGAGGTAGACCGAACTTCCCGTGCGAAGACGTATTTAGCAGCTTTCTTGTCTTGCTGGTTGTGCGTGTTTGCCCTGCCTGCGGATGAGAGTCGGACGATCAGACCTGCTACCTTCGAAATAGCCAGCTTGATGGCGGACGGTCAGGCTTTCAGCTTGGCTATACCAGTACTTGCTAGCATCTACAGTGGCATAAGGGAAGTGGTCACACATGAAAATCCTGCGTACTCCAATGCATCATTCCCTGCCCACTACTTGTATGCCTGGATCGCGCAATATTTCGGGACTCATCGGCATGTGGAGCGGTTGCCACACACCGCCCATATGATACGATACTCAGGCGGGCGTGGAGCTAGAACCTATAAAGCCGACGAAGCTCGTGAACTCATCCATGGAGGAAATGTTGTCAATATTGATGACTTCGCGTTGAGCAAGCACGGGGAGGACCTCCTTGTTGATGATGGGAAACTGTCAACTACCAAATTTGCCTATTTGGTGTCTCTTCGTTCTTCTTACCTTCCGATACGACGAGGAAATTCTTTCGACATTGAGCCGTATGTCCCGTTCCGTTTCGGTAGGCAATTCAGATTTTGCCAGGACCTCCCACGCGTGTTGCCTCGTGAAGTGGATCAGCGAATAGTAACGCGCCGTGAGGCATTCAAATTTTGGTGGCTTTTGTTGTTCCCGCGTAGCAAATCTCGAGTGCTCCTCCCACGTCCCCAGGCTGATTGGCGAACAAATGTTACCCTTGATTTCAAACGATGGTGGAAGAATGCGGTTATCCATGACCTGAGGGTGAAGATGGAAGTGTTTCTTTGCGCTGTTACCAATGATCCAAAACATGGGAAAAAAGCACAGGATGACGATGTTGCCAAAACACTTGAGGCACGTCCTGAGGTTGCGGGCGCACGGAAGAGGCCTATCGACAAACGCTCTAATGATGATGTCGAGAAAGAGGGCGATCCAAAACATGAACGTGGTTGCAAGGCGAAGGTTCATCAATCTCCTATCCATCCGATCGACCGTGTTTTTGATGGAGTCGTAAGCTGTTCAAGCATACCTTCCCAAGAGTTGGTAATTTTTTTTATTTTTTTATTTTTTTTTTATTATTATTTTTTTTTTACTTTCTAACCACTACCATGTCTTCGTCTTTTGACATCTTTATATTATTCATGCTACAGGAAGGTGACCTGAACTTGGAAGTGGGTACAACTATTCCGACGAACGATCCGCCTACTCTGTTGTCACAACGTCCATTGGGAAAAAGGGAAGGAAATTGCTTTGATGAAAAAGATCACCCCGATGGATGTTGGTTGCGATATCGCCTCTCAGAATAGCAGTGCCGGGAGCTCATCTGTGAATGCCGAAGCTGATTCCGTTGTTGGCGCTGCGAGTGCTTCACTTGGACTTGCTGCTACACCGGTGACCATCGCTGCTCCTTCTTCCTTGATTATTGATGCGACTCGTCTTCCTACGGGCCCTGTCGTTCCTACTCCTGCGGTTGTTGTTGATACTCCCCCTGCTGCTGTTCCTGCTCAATCGATGACCACGTACTTTTTGCCGACGGAGCATAAGGGAGTTTTTGAGGATGCGATAAAGAATATACACACGATGTTTTTGAATGAGCTAAAGAGTGCCGAATATTCAGAAGTGAAGCAAGTTGCAGCACGCGCTCGATATTCCTATAAGAGTATCGGCTATCTTAAGGGTGATCCTTCTTGGTTAAAGGAGCAAGTTGATTCTTATGTGGGTGCCGTCGATGCTTATCTTATGGTGGATCAAGTTTCTAAAGAACGTCGTCGACCCGAGGATGTTGAGCATGCCATTGTTCAGCAACATCACGACCTTGATCGGATCAAAGCTCTCACCGACCAGGTACTTTCAGAGCGTGCGGTCATCGATAAAGAGAGTTCGACCATTCTGGCTAAGATAGCAAGTTTGGAAGCGGAGTTAACACAAGCTTGTGAGGTATCGAATGATCTGGAGAAACAGGCGAAGGCTAAAGACCAACGTTTGAGCGACCTTCGCAAGGAAGCCGAAGGAGCAGAGAAGGCCTTAGCAGAGCTCGAAGCACAACCCATGATGAGTGTGGAGGAAGAAGTCCAGCTGCAGAAACAGAAGACCGATCTTGACGAGATGCGTGCCTCCCTTGGTGCGGGACTTTAGAGTGTCGAGTATCTTCTTTGCTCATCTAGAATTTCACCTTTCTCGAATTTGTAATAACGTAGACTGCTCTTTTCTTTTTCTTTTAGACATGGATTAATGATGTATTTTGATGATGTCATTCCTAACCTCTTACAGGAGGGACGAACTTGTTTTGTTTGTGTTATTTAGCCGTTCACAGTTTTAGCTCTTGCGGGCCAGGAGCATTTGTTTCGTTTTGGTTGTTGTGATTGTTAAGGTTATTGTGGCTGCATCCAAGTTTATATTTTTACTTAGACTGCCTACGTACTCGTAAAATACATAGAAAAGTAAATTGCGAGATCAAGCCAACGTAGTTCATTTTTTTTTTTTTTTTTTTTTTTTTTTTTTTTTTTAAATAATTTGGAAATAATTTTTTTTGGTGTGGCTGCACCCGAGCATTGTGTATACCCAAGCTGCCTACGTACTCGTAAAATACATAGAAAAGTAAATCACGAGATCAAGCCAACGTAGTTCGCTTTTTTTTTTTTTTTTTTTTTTTTTTTTTTTTGCAGAAATAGTATTTATTATGGATAGTAGGGTTTTTTTTTTTTTTTTTTTTTTTTTTTTTTTTTTTTTTTTTTTGAGATAGTATTTATTATAGAAGTAGTTTTTTTTTTTTTTTTTTTTTTTTTTTTTTGAGATAGTGTGTTTATTATAGATATTATTTTATTGAGGGGTTATTCGCAGTTTAAACTCTTGCTCAGGAGGATCCTTGTGCAGTTTTAGCTCTTGCTCAGGAGCAAGGTGACTCTTGTTTCAAGTGTAGTAGCGCTTAAGGAATTTGCCGTTAATTGGTCCTATTGGCACGCCGTCTTCATCGACAATTTTGTATGCCCCATTCGTGTAGACTTCCCGTATCACATATGGTCCGTCCCACTTTGAGGTGAACTTGCCGGTAGGTTTGTGAGAAGTGATAATCGGTCTTCGCACGGCGAGTACTAAATCTCCTTCTTGGAATGATCGAGGGCGCACCTTCTTGTTGAAGGCACGTGATATCTTGGCGCTTGGTAACATTGCAACTTTTGCTGTGCTTGTAACCTCTTCTCATCCAAAGCTTCTAACTCTGCCAGGCGCAACCTATCATTCTCGTCTTCAGTTAAACCTTCTTGTATCGCGACACGCAAAGACGGGATTTGAATTTGGAGGGGTAGCACCGCTTCGACACCATATACCAACGCATATGGGGTTGACTGGGTTGGCGTTTTGAAGGTGGTTCTGTATGCCCACAACGCCTCGCCAATTCGTTCATGCCAGTCGCGTTTGTGCTTTGCCACTACCTTACTCAACAGACTACACAAGGTTTTGTTGAAAGCCTCGGCTTGTCCATTCGCAGGTGCATTGTACATTGATGATTTGTGTTGCTTGAACTTAAAGCTTTCGCACAAAGCGGTGATAATTTTATTAAAGAATGGTGTCCCATTGTCAGTTATCATGCGTTGTGGTACACCATACCTATGAATTATCTGAGTGCGAATGAAACTTGCAACATTTTCCTTCTTAACCTCGCGCAACGTACTTGCTTCCGCCCACTTCGAGAAATAATCAGTCGCAGCGAGTATGTACGCATGACCATTGGAAGCCTTAGGAGTTATAGGCCCAACTACATCCAGTCCCCACATTTCGAAGGGCCAAGACGATATAGTAGGATGCAATGGTTCAGGAGGTTGATGTATGAAGTTCGCGTGAAATTGACAAGCTTGACATCTTTTCGCAAAATCCATGCAGTCTTGTACCATTGTCGGCCAATAGTAGCCCATTCTTTTGATGCGATCATGCAGTTTAGGTCCAGATTGGTGGGCTCCACATACTCCTGCATGAGCTTCCTGCATTGTCTCTATCGCTTCATGCTTGCCAAGGCATCGCAACCATTGTCCATCGAATGAGCGCCTGTAAAGTGTTTGCTTGTAGTGGATGAACCTTGGAGCCCTTCGGCGTATTTCCGTCTTATGCCTTGGATCGTCTGGTAGCTTCTGATTTTCCAAGAAGTCGATTATAGAGTGTCGCCAATCATCCTCGTCAATTGCGCATACACAAATCATGTTAGAGTTCTCTATAATTTCTTCTGTATTTGATAGCGATACAGCCCAGCGATTGCAAACAGGAACGAGGGTAGTCTCTTCTGCCCCCAGTGCCAAAGTAGCTGCGAGATTGGCAAGTGCGTCAGCTAACTTATTGGCACTTCTTGGTACATGCCCGATGTTGACTGTGTCAAAGGTGTTGAGCATCTGAACAGCCCGCCTATGATACGGGATCAAGTCTTCTTTTCTTACTTCATAATCCTCCAATACTTGGCTGATCACTAGTTGCGAGTCTCCAAATATGTCGATATCTCGTATTCCCACCTCGATTGCCATTTGTAGACCCAGTAGAAGAGCTTGGTATTCAGCCATATTATTTGAGCACAACTCAGTGAGCACAAATGAATACGGCAACACATGACTCTCAGGACTTACTAGTACCACTCCAGCACCGGCTCCGTCGCGTCTTGCAGCGCCGTCAAAATACATTTGCCATGGAGGAAGCACATCGATGTAGAATATGTCTTCACCAGGCAAATCGTCTTCGAGTTCCCATTCTGCTGGGATTGGGTGATCAGCAAAGAAATCAGCAATGGCTTGTCCCTTTATAGCTTTCTGGGGAACAAATACGAGGTCGTATTGTTTGAGAAGCATTGCCCACTTTACGAGTCGTCCTGACAAAACAGGCCTTGAGAGTATGTACTTGATTGGGTCTGCCTTGGAAATTATGTGCACAGTATGTGCTTGCATGTAATGTCGCAACTTCTGGACGGCGAAAACTAGCGCAAGACATATCTTCTCTAGGGGTGAGTAGTCAACCTCCGCCCCTACCAAGGTACGACTCAAATAGTACAAGGCTCTTTCCTTGCCATCTTCATTATGTTGAGCACACATTGCCCCCAATGAGCGTTCTTGCGCAGCGACGTATAAGATCAGAGGCTTTCCAGGGATCGGTGCCCCCAAGACTGGTGCGGTAGACAAGTATTTCTTGATGCTGTCGAAAGCGTGTTGACATCCATCGTCCCAATGGAATGGAGCATTCTTCTTCATAAGGTGACTAAATGGTTGACAACGTCCAACCAAGTTAGAAATAAATCTCCGAATGTACGCCAGACGTCCTTGCAATCCGCGTAGCTCCTTTAAATTTCTTGGTGGTGTCATTTCCTGTATCGCCTTGATTTTGCTTTGATCAACTTCGATGCCACGATGTCGAACAATGAAACCTAAAAATTTTCCAGAGGAGACGCCGAATGCACATTTTAAGGGGTTCATTTTGAGATGACATTTCCGCAGCCTTTCGAAGACAGTGCGAAGGTCATCGATGTGAGTTGTCCTGAGTTTTGATTTGACGACAACATCGTCAACATAACACTCAATTGTTTTATGCAGCATGTCATCGAATATTTTTTGCATTGCACGCTGATATGTTGCACCAGCGTTCTTCAGACCAAACGGCATTACCTTATAACAGAATATCCCTTTCGAGTCTGGCTTGCCGACGCTTCTTGGTCTTCAGGCGCCATCAAGATCTGATTGTAACCAGCTGTACAATCCATGAACGAAAGTGCCTCATGTCCTGTCGTCGCGTCAATCATCAACTCAGTGACAGGTAGTGGAAAATCATCCTTTGGACATGCTTCGTTGAGATCCCTGAAGTCGACGCATACTCGCAGCTGTCCATTTTTCTTTCTCACCGGGACAATGTTGGCTATCCAGGTAGGGTACTTAACTTCTCGAATAAAGTCGGCTTCGATCAACTTATTGACTTCCTTTTCGATCTCGGGAACCAACTCAGGTCTAAAGCGTCGCTGGGACTGCTTCTTAGGGCTAACGCCTTTTTTGATGGCAAGATGATGCATTGCAATTTTTGGATGAAGCCCTGGCATTTCACTGTAAGTCCATGCGAACACATCTTTATATTCTTTTAGTAAGGCGAGGTATTGATCTTCTTCTTGCTTAGTTAAAAGAGCACTAACGAAGACGGGTCGTGGATCTTCCGCAGTGCCCAAGTTCAATTCCTTCAGATCGTCAACAGTTGACTGTCCTCCATCTTCTAACGTCTTTGGCGCTTCATCAGCCTCTACCTCTTCATCATTGTCATAGACCTCCTCTACAGTTATATGGCAAGACATAACGACTTCATCAGCTGGCTCTTCATTTTGATCAACTCCCTCTTTCATGATTGTGTCTCCACTTTGTTTAGACTGGGTCGATTGATTGGACGAAATCACCATGCGCCTTTTTGCTGGCAGCGACTTCTCGTTTACACTTTTCGCAGCTTGTTGGCGTTTCCTGCGAGCAGAAATAACACTTCGAAGGTCGATACCGGTTTCCAGCTCTCCCAGGCTTACATCATCACTTTTTTCGCCATGTGTTGGAGCTTGCAGACGACTGAAGACTGATGTCTTTGGTGTCTTCAGGTGACTGAATGTTGATACTTCCCTGTTTTTACCACATTCGCATCGAGTGGTAAGCCTACTTAGTGCCGACGTGCGTCCTAGCCTGGCAAATACAGAAGAACGTGGTCCTATTCTGCTGAAGACAGATGTAGTTGGCTGATGTGACTTTTTGGTATCTTCTTCTTTCACTTCCTCCGCTGTGATGTGTTGGGAAGAGATTTGACTTCCCTTTCGACGACCTGAGATTTTTACTGGCGTTGGCGGTTCGAACCCAAGGCCAACCTTGGACGTTGCAAAGTCATCTCCCTTTTTAAACAACTCTCGTTGTGTTTCGTTGAGACCGTATGGCTCTGCATTAATGATGCTACCCAAAGGTATCGGGTTTTCAAAGTCATACCCAGCCTTTGCCAAGAGTTTGTATGCATTGGCGTTGAATAATCCACGTTCTTGTGTAGGAGGCGTTTTGTTTGTTGCAAAGACGAACCCTGTTGGAGGAGGGCTCCTAATTTGTGACTGCGTGGAATTGGGCAGCGGGATGGTCATCTTCTTGACCCACTCCTTCTTTGGGATGTCTTTGTGATCGGCTAGCCCTTGAGGACTGGACTTGGAGTTTTGAAGTTCAGCAAAAGGACTTTGCCCTTCTTTCCTTTGCGATCTTGGGATGTAACGCAAGACGGGCGTTGGAGTAACTTGTGGCTGTCTATGTACTACAGCCGGGGTAACATTTGTAGGATCATTTTCAATCTCTGCTTCGTTCTTTGGCTTTTCTTTAGATGATTTGGCGTTAATTGTGGACTTTGGCGGTATTGTATTCTCCTGCTTTTTGCCTCCTTTTCCGGTCGACGCGATCGTGGCGGGCAAGAATTCACTCGAGGTGCCATTTCCGTCAAAGAACTTTGCATCCGCGAAGAAAGAATCAGCTTTGGTAAAAGGTTTAACATCACCGTTGATCTTCCGTTCTCCTCCTCGATAATACTTCAAACATTGATGGAGTGTGGATGCTACGACGCCGTTTTCATGAGCCCAGGGTCGGCCTAACAGCAATTTAAATGAGGTCTTGGTGTTAATGACATGGAACAAAGTATCGGAGGATAAGTCGTCCATGGTGAGGTTGACGCGAATTATGCCAACAGCGCGCTCGCCATTTAAATTGAAACCATGTATCGTCGTCCTGCTTGTGGACAGCTCCTCCATTGTAATTCCTAGCTCCGTCATGGTTGCTTTTGGCATTAAATTAACACCGGATCCTCCGTCCACCAAGATGCGGTTTATCCTATGCCCTCGTATATATCCTGCGACGTACAACGGCCTATTGTGCAATTCTGAGCCAAGCAGCAGGTCGTCATCTGAGAAAGACAAGGTAGCATTACAAGAGGCGCATTTGGAAGGCTGCTCCCAAGTTGTATCAGCATTGTCATCTGGTTCAATGTATAGCGTCGGATTCCTCAAAGCCTGGGCCACATGTTGACGTGTCTCATCTGGGAGATGAAATATTTGTTTCCATCCCATTTGCGTGGACAAAGTTTCAAGCGTCGCTCGTACCTTGACATCTTCGTGCAGGTCTTTGTTTTCCGATATTTCTTGCGTCGTAACCTCTATTTCGTTGACCTTTTGAGCTTCGTCATCGTTCGTTATTGCAACAGAGATTGTGTTAACACTAACTTGGGCAGACCGAGACTTGAGGCGGTATTTCTTTATTTCTTGTGACTGTTGTAGTTTTCGTCCCGATGGGTCGATGGGCACAACTGGATGAAGCGAGTCTCTTCTGGATTGTCGCTGAAGTTTCGAATGCAACTTTGTCTGCCTTCCCGACTTCCTATGGGTTACTAAAGTCCATCCTTCGTCGTCCATTGTATCGTTGTTGGTGTTTGGAATTGAGGGCGCTTTTTGCAAAGTAAGTAACGGCGACATCTTTCTTACTGACACATGTACGGGTTCAAGGCAGCCGAATTGTATAACGTATACGTCCCATTCTTCCTTTGGACCTGGAGTGATTTTGCTTGTTATGATCTCGTGCTGCTGAATGACAGGGCCACTGGTTGCGGTTGTATGGTTCGTTTCTACACATTCGTTGCAATCCAAGAGGATTTTTCCGTCTCTCGACAATTGCATGATCTTTTCCTTGAGAGTAATACATTTTTCAAGTGGATGGCTCACCAAGCGATGATAGCGGCAGTAATTTGGGTCGTTCACCCTGTTGGCCTGGTTGGGTCGTTTTGACTCCGGTAGCTGAATGATCTTATTTTCCAGGAGGTCGTCTAGCATGCCTGCCAAGTTCGAGTCAGGAAAAGGGTATTCCTTAGCTTGTAATTCTTCAAACGTAGGTCTATCACGGTTGAAGACCTTTGTGTTGGTTTCTTTCTTCTTCTCATACTTAGGCTTTGCAGATATCTTCACGGGAGCGCTACTGCTAGCGACGGTCATTACTTCCTTAGGCGAACTCTTGGAAAACTTATCGTTCTTCTTAAATTCCTTCTTCTCAACGGGTGGTTTGACAGATGGCGTACGACCCTTGGCATGAGCTTTGAAGGTGATTTCCATGTCGTGAGCGCGTGTTGCTAGCTCTTGGAAGCTCCTGGGTTTAATCCCGTTCAATATGTATAGAAGATCCCACTTCATTCCGTTAATGCACATCTCAACGGCCGAGGTTTCGCTCAATCGATCCTTACATTCTAAACATAGCGCACGCCATCGATTGATGTAGTCAACGACTGGCTCATCTTCCCACTGAGTGGTGTTCGTGAGTTCACTCATGCTGACAATACGTCGAGTGCTGTAGAATCTGTTCAAGAATTCGTCTTCCATCTCGCTCCAGCTACTGATGGATTCAGGGTCAAGGTCAGTGTACCAGTCGAATGCAATTCCCTTAGGAGAACGCACAAATTGGTTCACCAGGAGGTCGCCGCTTGCCTCGCATTGTTGCATGTTTCGATAAAATGAGCAATGTGTTGTTTTGGATTGCCACTTTCCATCAAACGGTTGAAACTTTGGCGGTTGATATCCTGGCCGCATGAGCGGACTATCAATCCTCTTCATTATAGGGTTTGGCGTATCGTGAAATTTGTTCAAATGGCCATCGCCCAATTGACTCTTAATTGCGCTGGCGATTAGTCCTTGGAGGTACTTTTCGTTGAAGTCACCCGCTGTGTTTTTTGGTGGTTTCTTCTTTCCTGCATCGTCTTTCTTTGGTTCTTCATCTTCGTCATCTTTCTCTTCTTCGGATTCGCTATCGCTGGACTGGCTCTTGTTGTCCTTGTTGCGTAGGTCTTCCATTTCCTTTGATAGCTCTTCGATCTTCTTACTCTTTTCTTCATTATCCTTCTTGAGCTGGTCCATAAGTTTCATCATCTCGGACATTTGTTCCTCAATCGTTTTTGCTCCAATCGTCATGACGGATGCGGAGGCAGAAGTTGCAGGGTTAATGACTTTCTTTGATGACGCTTTCTTTGATTGCATAGGAGACGGGCTGTTGGCCGGTAGCTTCTCGCTCTCTTCTTGTGTTGGAGACGAAGCGTTGACCAAAGCAGTAGCAGCGGCGATGACAGACTCAATTGAAAACACGCGGGGTCTCTTTGGAACCTTTGCGGCGCGTAAACTAGTTGCAGCTGCGTTGACTGCCGCCTTCTTCATCATTCCCCTAGTGCAAATGCCCATCGATTGTTCGTTCGTGGTTGAAGCAGCGAGAGTGGTCGGCTCCTTGAGCACAGCGGCGTATGTCTTCGTGGCTACGCAAGTGTTGTTCTTTTGGGATGACATCCTTCGAAGTGTTGGTAGAGATGAGAGGTAGAGAGTTTCACGTCGGGTTCACCAAAATTTGTAGACACAAATTTGTATTAACGAAACAACGAAATACAAATGGATGTAACAAATGAAACTTGTATTATTTATCAGAATGTAGCGTGTACAATCTCTATTGTTCCTCTGATTCTACGTTGTATGTAGCTGATGTGTATAGCTGTAGTCGACGCGTATATTGTTGTCGTAGTAGGTGTGTTGTAGCCTCCTTCGATCTTCAATTTTGAATTTGATTTGATCTTCAACTTGAAGGTCTTGAGTATTGGTGCTTTTGATGTTGATCTTCAACCTTGATGTTGATCTTCAACCTTGGTGTTGATCTTCAACCTTGGTGTTGATCTTCAACCTTTATGTTGATCTTCAACCTTTGTGTTGATCTTCAACCTTGATGTTGATCTTCAACCTTGGAGTTGATCTTCAACTTTGATGTTGAATTTGAAGATGATACTCCTTTAATGCTTTTAGTAGTCTTTTTCTCTTTCTCCCTTTCTCCCTCTAAAACTTTTTCTTTTCCTTTTTTTTTTTCAAATGAATGAGATAAAGGGTATATATAGGGCTTGTCCCTTGAATTTACCCTTTGGTTCATTTATGGGCCTTTTATCAATTTGAGCCCAATTTGAATTTTCCTTGGACTAGCCTATGTATTGAGCCCAAATTTGAGTTGTACTCGGGTTTGCGATCCAACTGTCTGGTTTACGACTCGAACCGACCCATTTTACGTATCCGGGGTAATTAATAATTAAATTGAGCTAAAACCGAATATTAACCCAAAATAATTTATTTAATAAATTTATTGGCACCTAATAAATTTTCAGTGCCTACAGGCCCAAAGAGATTTGTAAAGTGTTTTATTTAAAAAGTATTTTGCTAGAAATGGGCGTACGATAACCGTGAGTCATGTAGTCCATTGACGTTTTGAAAGGTCTCGGGAATGTGGTGGTTATTCCCGGACGGTTGAAGAGATTTGCGATTGGGTCGAATCGAACTAGGTATAGACTAGTTGATTTGACACGAAACTTTTGAAAAAAATTATTTCAAAAAAGTGAAGGGCCGCGAGCCGCTCAGAATAAAAAAGTCAACAAGAATGTTACGAGATTCGTGGGTTTTGCTTTATGAAAATGCTTTGAGATGAATGGGTTACAATGGCCGAGGGCCATGTATTCCACTTGTGTTAAAAGGAGATTCGGGAATGTGGTGATTATTCCCGAGTGATTTGTGAAGAATGCTTAGCGGGTTGAATCGAAATAGTGGAGGACTATTTGGTTCGACTTAGAACTTCGAGGAGTGTTTATTTCGAAGTTGAAAGAATTTTGAAACGCGACTGTTTCAAAATGAAAGAGCTTTGCTTGTTTGTAAAAACACGGATATTTTCGACAGGAGTTTGTTTCAAAAATGAGAATGTAGTTGTTTGTTTTGTAAAAGCAAGAAACTTTTTGTAAGAGTGAAAAGAGTTTACTTCCAAAAGTGAGGGTGTGTTGCTTGTTTTGTAAGAGTGAAAAGATTTTTGAAAAGGAGTTTATTTCAAGAAAAGAGAGTGTATTGATTTAGGAGGCGAGAACGGGTGCGCGCATCTCGTCTCGATGTTGAAAAGTGTTTGCTTTGCATTCCTCGAGCCCATATTAACGGTTCATCGTTAAGGGCTCGAATCTCGATGTGTGAAAAGGATTCGACTCGAGAACGGTTAGCTAGTCGAGTCGAGGATGTTGAAAAAGGATGAGGTTGTGTGACGTGTATCCAGTTAGACTTACTAGACTCAACGTTTATTATAAGCGTTCATTTTTAGCTCATTTCTTCGTTTAGATAGACCTTTTAAGCTTGAAAAAAAAAAAGGAGGTTTTCGAAAAAGTTTTAGCTAAAGGAAAGCTTTTGAGACGAGAATGCGTGCGCGCATCTCGTCTCGATGTTGAAAAGTTTTTGCTTAGCACCCGTCGAACTGATGTCGGCGATTTGCCGAGGTGAGCTCGAGTTCAGATGTGTAAAAAGAGTAAAGGATTCGACTCGAGAGTGATAAACAAGTCGAGTCGAGGATGTTAAAATGTGAGCTAGGCCGTGTGTCCTAGAGGATTGAATCCACGAGCTCGGGTTTTTGCTTGTTTGTAAAAGGAGGTTTTGAAAACGTTTATTTCAAAAATTCGCGATAGTTCTGTTTGAAAGGTGTTAGCTTTGTTAGATGTTAGGTTCGTTTATCTTTGAAAAGTTTAAGTGAGTTTTCGAAGATATGAATGCAAATGCTCATTTGAAAAAGACCATGGAGTGCATAGCCTCGTACTTGTACGTATGACTCAAAGGGTGAAAGGGTCAGTCGGGTACACCTCCAACTACCTCGAGACGCTTTGGCAGATACTTAACCCCTTTATTTCCTCACACCGTGGCGTGTGGTTTTCTAAAGGGAGCACTAGGGCGGTCGAGATAGTCGTTTTCGGCAAGCCGTGGAGGGGCGAGAGGAAAGTTAGTCCAGCACGTGCTTTATCGAGTGGACAAGCCTGCGTGTGGGAACCACCTCTCGAGGGTGCAAAGGGTGCCTAAATTCCAAAAGGATTGGACTCTAAACGAATGTGCATAGCTCAAATATGTATACATGGATTGTTCAAGGCTTTCAAGTTTCACCCGGGATCGAGGGGAACCCAACTCGGCGTCTTGCATAAGGGCGTGCTAAGTTAAAAAGACTAATTTAGAAAAACCTTTAAAACTGTTTTGGAGTCGCCACCTAATTATCGTGGAAATTAGGAACCTGCTATCATGTCCTAAGCTAAAGACATGTCCTAGATTTTGGAGCACGCCGACACCCCTAGATCTAAGGCTGTGAAACTAGAATGGATTCGGGGTGAGGGTACTAAACTAAAGATTAATTCAATTAATGATTTATGAAAACCTTTTAGAAAAGCCTATGTAAAAATAGCCTCTACTGACCTAGAACAATCCATGTAAAATGATATTTGAGCTAATGTTATCGCTACGTACAAGTGCGATAAAGTTGTAAAAGAATGCAAATGCAAATGCAAAAAGATTAATTAAAACCCTCAGTTTAGCATGTTTAACTTGTTAACGAAAACGGTTCATTTAAAGGTCGAATTCATTGTTTAAGTTGAATTTAATGCAAAAGAAGAAGGGTGCAAGATGCATGCAAATAAAATAAACGTTCAATTGTCCATTGGTTCATTTTAAAAGGGTCGGTTGCTTATGCGACTTTGGCGTGTCATCAGATATGGTGTGTACCCGAAGTAATAAGAACACTTGGAAGGCAAGCGCGCTCGGTTGCCAAAGCCGGGGGGGCGCTAAAGTGTAGTCCCCTTTGTTAGTCCATAGAAAATAAGAAAAAGCTTTGATCCAAGTGGATCGGTACCTACCTGGTCCTGGCGCTTCAGATCTGGGCAGAGCTTCGCTTCTTGAACTTAAAAGGAGGATGAATTCAACACGGGATGGTGTGCTGAACTCAAGGATTTGAGTGCGTGAGGCTTTGAGAGAGAGTTGCTGGTGATTTCTGGTTGTGAATTGTGTGTTATGAGGTCGGGTATAGGGGGGTATATACACTAAAAACCTCGGAGAAATTAGGAAATCTCGGGATAGAACCAGGCAGGCAAACCGCACAAGCTTATGCGGTTTAACCAGTAAACCGCATAGGGCTATGTGGTTTGCCCCTCAAACCGCATAGGGCTATGCGGTTTAGAGGGCTGGTTTTAAGCCTAGTTTCCTAATTCCGGTTTGATTATCTCTCGAAAAGATACAGTATAATCTCGTGCTTGTACGTCAAGAAAACAGCTGAGGGCTTTCCAAGATATTTTTGAGGGCTGAGGGCTTTGGAGCGAGGGCCAAAGATGGGTTTGGGCTCGGTTCTGGGCCCGAGACCCGAAAATGTGAAAAAGGTGTATTTTGTAGTATTTTGTGAAATGAGATAACCCGTGAGGCTATATTTTGGGTAAGAGGGAGCTAAAGGGGGAATTTTGCCACCGGGCCTAAATTAAGGAATTTAGGAATGCTGAATTAGACCTCGTTAATGTAAAAGGGCTAATTGTAATGCAAATGCGATGCTCTTGCCGCAGGCAAGCGGGGCCGGACCAGGCTAGACTCTAAATGGACAAAAGAACATTTATTTAAGCGTGATGTGAAGCGACCTAGCTTAGTTAACATTTCAAAACGACTCAAAAATGAATTCGACATTATTAGAACCGTTTAAGTCAACGTTAAAACATGCATAATAAAAGTCCGTGTTACATCACAGGGTTTGGTCTGGGAGGGTACGGATATGGGTATCCACAGGTACTCGTTATGACACGCCGCCTATGCCCGACATCGATACACCACCCGCAAAGGTGGTAAGTGAGGTAGTCCTTACTCTTTTCCCTAATGATATGCATGTTACACGTAATGCTTTTGCAGGTGATGTGAGCAAGGGGAGTGTCGTGGCTAATGGTGATCTTAGTGAGAGGAGAGAGCGTAGTAGAGGCGACCCTCGGTCAAGGAAGGAGCCGTGCAAGGTGTTGGTGGTGTCGTGGAGCTAGACAATGAGAAGGAGAAAGCTAAGCCGAAGAAGCCGCCGATCAAAATCCGATTGCCATTCCTGAGCCGGGTGGTAAAGTCTAAACTTGACAACCAATTCGGTAAGTTTATGGAGGTTGCCAAGGACTTGAAGGTAACGGTTCCTTTTACCGAGCTTGTCACACAAGTTCCCGGTTATGCTAAGTTCTGAAAAGACATTCTCACTCGTAAACGATCTTTCAATGAGGTCGAGACTATGGCTTTCACTGCTGAATGTAGCGCACTTTTGCAAAACCAGTCTCCTCCTAAATTGAAATATCCGGGTAGCTTCTCCATCCCTTGCACCATTGGTACTACTTTTATTGATAATGTTCATTGTGATTTAGGTGCAAGCGTGAGCGTCATGCCTTACTCAGTATGCGAGAAGCTAAACATGGGGCCTTTGAAAGTTACAAATATCACGCTCCAAATAGCGGATCGTTCCGTAAAACGCCCCTTAGGAGTTTTAGAGGACGTTCCTGTCAAAGTTGGTAAGTTTTTCATCCCCGTTGACTTTGTCGTTCTTGACATGGCCGAGGACTCCCAAATTCCTATTATTTTGGGTCGGCCCTTCTTGCACACTGCTAGTGTTGTCATTGATGTCAAGAACGAAAAGTTAACGTTGGATGTAGGAGGTGATTCGATTACTTTTAACTTGTCTAGTGCTTTTAAGCGCCCCATGTTGGAGGAGTCTGTCTTTTCCATAGATGTCGTTGAGGATTTCATTGTTGAGAACTTACCGAAGGTCCTTACTAGGCACCCTCTCGAGGTTGTTCTTTGTTGTGATATGTTTGCAGGTGACATAGGAGGGACGAAAATGGGTAGAGATGTGATTAAGGTTGACAGAAGTGGTGCTGCATTTGGCTTTGCTGCAAGCCAAACACGTGGACAAGTTGTTAATGTTAGCCGAGATGAAGTTGATGATGTTGTTGTAGTTGGTGTAACCGATGACGATGGTCGAGATGAAGAGGACGATGAAAGTGGGTTCGTGTAAGATGCGACCCATGGATGGTGGTACTTCTAGTACCGTTGCTGAGCCCCCTATTTTGATGCTGGTTTGGGGTGGGGGGGGGGGGGGCGTTTTTTCTTGTATATTGTACGTACTTTTTTCTTTTTCCACGTTTTATTTTTTTTCTCCCCATATTTTATGGTCCCCTTGGTTGATGTGCTGTAGGACACATTGGGGACAATGTGTCGTCTGATTTGGGGGGAGCAACGCTTTGCTTTTTCATTTTCGCCTTTTCTTTTTCGTTTTTCATTTTTCAAAAACTCCAAAAATCACAAAAAAATCAGAAAATTTCTCAAAAATACCAAAAATACGTATCCCGAATCGTTGTATGCGAGTTTTTCCTTGTTTTCCTTGCTATTCTTTCCCGACATCCCTTCCCTTGTATGCTTTTAGCTTTGATGTTTAGACATAGTAGATGATGTCATGCTTTTACCTTTTCCCTTTATCACTTCCGGACTATAGCTACTCTTTTTGTGAGGTTTTGAGCCTCCAGTGGCCGGTACTTCTACACCTGGTCCCCGTGCAATATTGTGAGTAGTTCTCCTCGTGGGGTACGTAATATTAACACGCATAAGTGTGGCCCCTATCCCGTTTTTTCCCACGATTTTGTCACATGTTTTGCATATGAGGCTTTAGTTGATATCATATTATTGTTCACCATATTCTTACATTGTTTTATCCTCTCATATATGATCCTATTACCCTTTACCCACTTGAGTTTGCTAGCTACTTGCCAAATTGCCTACCCTAGCCTAGCTAGTTATCGCTTTTGCTTACTCTTGTGCTTGTCCTAAGGGTTGTGATCATTGCTACGACTTGCTGATGTCGTGAGCTTGGAGAGTTTTGGTGAATTTGTGTCGGGATTGCTGTTTCCTCGACCTTTGATGAGGTTTTCCGCAATTTATGAGTGTGGTCTTTGCTCAAGAAAAAAAAACACAAAAATCTGAAAAAAAAAAAAAAAAAAAAAAAAAAAAAAAAAAAAAAAAAAACACAACAAATTAAATCAAAACGAAAGTCACAAAAAGAAAGAAAGAAAGTGAGTGACTTGTGTGCACAAAATGGAAGAGTTGTTGTTGTTGCATGAGTTGAGCACTTGTATTGGATTGTTTTGTTGCGATATTGTGTAGAGGAGATCGATGTGCTGTTTTCGATTCTCTTATTGCGAGAGTTGGGTTTCATCATGTTGGTTTTGGACGAGCACTTGAGTAGTACTAATGGTTTCTAGTGGCTTTAGCTCCACGTTTCCATAACTATTAGTCCACCTTCTTACCCTTACCTCTCTTTGCCCTACACACACCCAATTCCTATGTAAGTTCTCATGTTTGTATTGTATCGTTTTTTTGTGACATTAGTTGTGTACGGGAGTGCGGGCGTGCTTCCACATTAGATTGCGGCGTGCTTCCACTTGTCGAGTAGGTGAGTGTCACTACATACTTCACCTTGCTCATCATTTGAGTAGAGTGGAAATCGCGAGAGGTCCGTGATTTGATTGCTAGAGAGCCGAAAGTTTAAGACAACCTATTCATTCTACGCCGTCCTGTAATTCACATCCGTTAGACAGCTATTTCCTACGTCCCATGCTACTTCGGGATTGATTGCCATTTGCTTAAGCTACTTGTGGTTTGGTGATTGTTTGGGGAAGTATTCTTTCTCTCGCTTTGTCCTCTATTTTTTTGTCACGCTTTGTTGCTTGAGGACAAGCAACGGTTCTGTTTGGGGGAGTTTGATGTGTCATATATTTATATACTTTTAGCCCCCGTGTCGCTAGCGATTTTCGTCATTTCGAGTGCTTTTATTTGCATTTCGCCCCCATTTTTCCTCCGCCTGTTGCAGGTAAACGCTCATTTGAGGAGAATGGATGGTAGCCGGATCGAAGCTAAGGCGTCCCGGAGTCGCTACGTGACTTGTCGAGTTGATTTCGTGTGGTTTCGGTTGCGTACGAGCCACCATTGGGTGTTTGAAGCCGTCCCGGGACCTTGGGATGGATTGTGAAGCTCATATGATCATTTTAAACCTCGTCCCTACCCCTTGGGACGACCTAGGCCTCGTCCCTATGTCTTGGGACGACATACAAGAAGTAAGAAATCAACCAAAACTTGGAACAAAATTCTGATCTTCACGGGTGAAGGTACTGGGAAAGTGACCTATCGACGCCCTGCGCGCGCCCGCCCTCGCCCCGTGCGGGGGCGTCGGGAAGCGGAATGCACCTCGCAGGAAAAAGTGCGAAGTTTTGAGAAAAATGGGGGAGATCATTGCATGAATTTGTGACCAAAAAGAAAAGTAGAAAATCCTTTTTGAAAGTGTATTTTCGGAGTCGCCACCAAATATTAAAGAAATTTGGAACCTATTCAACGCGTCTTGAAATACAAGACACGAGTGTCTCAGATTTTAAGATGCGTCGATATCTATCAATCTGAGGTTTAAAACCAGAGAAGGGATTCGGAGTGAGGTTACTTTTCAAAAGCTTTGACAAAAATGTGTTTTTGAAAACTGAAATAAAAAAGCCTACGTAAAAGTAGTCTCTACTAATTTGAAAACATTTTGTTAATTTCGATATTTGGGCTAAAATGACGCTACGTACAAGTGCGAATATATATGACTCTATAAGAATGCATAAATAATGTAAAATAGTCGAGATAATGACTTTACTATAGGAAATGTACGTTAAATAATAATTTATTGATTAAATTATTACCATAGACGTTATTTTCCGACCTCGTATTTGACTATTTAAGAATTTGTGAAAACCCTCAGTTTTGACATGCTAAAAAGACTCTATGAAACGGTACAATTTAGTGTTGGATCCGTGATTCTAGTCGTTATTTAATGCATGAATGAGGACTTGCATAATTATAAAAGTGACGTCGGTTTGCTTTAGTGATAATGAGTCGTTTATTTATGCGATATTGGCGGGGTTTAGACAGATTATGAATCCGAATTAATACAACCAGACATTTAATCCGGCTTCGCTAATGCCAATATCGGGTTGGGGTTAATGTAACCCCTTTGTCCGAGTCTCAAAACGTCCCAGAGCGTAGGTAAAATGTTTACCTTTCGAAAGTGGAAAGACGGTATTTTTGAGTGGATTTTGTGAGTATTTTTGTGTTTTGTAAAACCGATGTGTTGTTTAGAAATGAATGAAGTGGGTTGGTATTTATAGAGGTTGGCTGATTTGAAGGTGGACAAAATATAAATCGCCTGTATACTGGCGTTTTATATTTTGTTTGGGTTGGATTTTGTAAGAAAAATGAAAAGGCGGCTGTGTGGGGAGGAGTTTATAATCGCCTGTTAACAGGCGATTAGAAACTTAATCGCCTGTTCACAGGCGATTTCTATTTTGTTTTGGTGGGCTGTTTATGCCGCCTTTTGGTTTTGGTTGTTTGATTAAGTAATGATTATGTTTTGTTGTTTACTTATGGGTTAAGTATTTGTTCAGTTTTGGTCCGAATTTCGGTTTTCGTGTTTCGGTTTTTGTCGTGTTTTTCGGTTTTGGCTCGAAATAAAATAATATTAGGTTATATTATTTTATGGTATCGTGGAATCTTGTTTTGTGAAAATGTGACACGGGACGCACTTTGGCCCGCTTTGAGTGTTGGGTTTTGGGTCGTTTTTGTAAGTTTGGGCCGTTTTGTAGCTAGTTGAAATTTGTTTTGTGGCTTGGCTTAATAAGGCGTTCTGTATTGTGCTCGTGTTGTGCTTATAATGACTAAGAGTGACATTCATTTTTATGATTTATGCAAGTCCAAGTGTCGCTAAAAATGACTAATACGTTTTAGACACTTTTGTACCGCTTTTGACTCTTCTAAAAGCATGCACGAAAGTCCTTTTCATCATCGGGTTTGTTTTTGGGGGTACGGATACGGTATCTGAGCCCAGCTTGATCGAGCTTGGACAAAGCGTTAGTCAAACTTAAAGATAGTATCCGGACCATTACAGTCTCGATACTACCTGGCGGCGCTAAGCATGTGTCTTATGGGAGAGACGAGGACTTAGCGTCGGGAAACGCGGGGAGGGACGACATGTTTTTAAGGACATGACGGTCCTACATGTTTAAGGGCATGTCGGCCTGCATGTGGCCTGAGTACTCCCAGCTGGCGCCTTGTTTGTGTTTCTGCTTGTGCTTCTGGCTTGCGCTCCTGGCTGTGCTTTGCTTGCGCTTCTGGCTGTGCTTTGCTTGCGCTTCTGGCTTGCGCTTCTGGCTGTGCTTTGCTTGCGCCGTCATACTGGTAATCGACGCGTCTCGTAAAAGAGGTTACGTGTTTTTGTGTTTGGTTTATAAAAGTGGTTTAGGTTTTTGTGAACGTCTCTTAGGGAGGCTACGCGTTTTTGTGTTTCTCATAAAAAGGGCTAGGTTTTTATGGACGTCTCGTGAGGAGGCTACGTGTTTTTCTCATAAAAGGTTAGGTTTTTATGAACGTCTCGTGAGGAGGCTACGTGTTTTTGTATTTCTCATAAAAAGTTAGGTTTTTATGAACGTCTCGTGAGGAGGCTACGTGTTTTTCTCATAAAAGGTTAGGTTTTTATGAACGTCTCGTGAGGAGGTTACGCGTTTTTGTATTTTAACGTCTCGTGAGGAGGCTACGTGTTTTTGGTTTCTCATAAAAAGGGCTAGGTTTTTATGAACGTCTCTTAAGGAGGCTACGTGTTTTTCTCATAAAAGGTTAGGTTTTTATGAACGTCTCGTAAGGAGGCTACGTGTTTTTCTTTTTAACGTCTCGTGAGGAGGCTACGTGTTTCTGTATTTTAACGTCTCGTGAGGAGGTTACGTGTTTTTCTCATAAAAGGTTAGGTTTTATGAACGTCTCTTGAGGAGGCTACGTGTTTTTCTTTTTAACGTCTCGTGAGGAGGCTACGTGTTTCTGTATTTTAACGTCTCGTGAGGAGGTTACGTGTTTTTCTCATAAAAGGTTAGGTTTTTATGAACGTCTCGTGAGGAGGTTACGCGTTTTTGTATTTTAACGTCTCGTGAGGAGGCTACGTGTTTTTGGTTTCTCATAAAAAGGGCTAGGTTTTTATGAACGTCTCTTAAGGAGGCTACGTGTTTTTCTGTTGGGTTGAAAATGTGTTTGAAATGGGTTGAAAGTGTATTGGGCCGAGGAAAACCAAATTTAAATGTAAATAGAACCCGAAACAAAAATAAAATCGCCAGTAAACTGGCGATTTTGTTTTTGTTTTGTGAATTTGTATAAAAATCGGGGAAGAGAGGGGAGACTTATTCATTTCATCCGAAAATAAAAAACAAAATCGAAACCCTCTAAAACTCGTCTTGGCGATTTTCTTGATCAAAAATCGATTTTCCGACTCCTACAATTCATCATGGACCAAGGTACGTATCCAACTCGCTCGGTTTTTCGGGTTTTGAAGTTTGTTTGAGTCGGTTTTAACTCGAAATACCGTTTTCTAGGGTTTGGGTCGAAAATGTCGGTTTGATTCGAGTTTAGCTCTCGTCCTTGCTTGAAAACGTTAGCCATGGTTGGTATTGTGCTTGCATTGCTTGTCTTGCTGTCGTTGTGTGAAAACCCGGCTTGTGGTCTCGATTTTCGTGCGTTTTGACTAGAAGGGCATTTTGGTCATTTTTGAAAACGTCTCGAAAATGGCTCAAAACTTCAGTGTAGCTTACCCATTAGTAGTATAACGTGTTGGTGAGTTCGGTTTGTTGAAATTCGTGCGAAAAACGGTTCGTTTGGGGTGAAACCGTATGAAAGGGGGTTAAGTCGGGGCTTGTGCTCTGTTTTTGTAGCGTAAGGCGATCCCGAGTGGCTTGGTTATTTTGAAAATGTTGTAGTATGCCTGTGTGGAGGTTTGGGTGGCTTGTGTGCGAAAAATGGCTCGAAAAAACGCCATTTTCGTGCGTTTTGGCATAGGGGTCAGTTTTTGGTTCGAAATTTTCGGTTCCGAAACTTGCCCGAATTCTCTGTATTGCATTGTTATGGCTAGTATGGTACTGTGGAACCCGGGATCGGACCCAACTCGGCGTCTTGCTTAAGGGCGGATTTTAAAGTTAAAAAAGATTAAGTTGGAAAACCTTTAAGAACTGTTATGGAGTCGCCACCTAATTATCGCGGAAATTAGGAACCTGCTACCATGTTCTAAGTTAAAAACATGTCCTAGATTTTGGAGCACGCCGACACCCCTAGATCTAAGGCTTGTGAAACAGTTGGATTCGGGGTGAGGTACTTTAGAAAAGAGTTAATTCAAGTAATGATTTATGAAAACCTTTTAGAAAAGCCTATGTAAAAATAGCCTCTACTGACCTAGAACAATCCATGTAAGATGATATTTGAGCTAATGTTATCGCTACGTACAAGTGCGATAAGGATGTAAAAGAATGCAGATCTGAGATGCAAAAGATTGATTAAAACCCTCAGTTTAGCATATTTAACTTGTTAACGAATACGGTTCAGTTAAAGGTCGAATTCATTGTTTAAGTTGATTTTAATGCAAAAGAAAAGGGTGCAAGATGCATGCAAATAAAATAAAGTTCAATTGTCCATTGGTTTATTTTATAAGGTCGGTTGCTTATGCGACTTTGGCGTGTCATCGGATATGGAGTGTACCCGAAGTAAATAGAACACTTGGAGTGCAAGCGCTATTTGGGTGCCAAAGCCGGGCGCTAAAGTGTAGACCCTTTGTTAGTCCATAGAAAATAAGAAAAAGCTTTGATCCAAGTGGATCGGTACCTACCTTGTCCTGACGCTTGAGATCTGAGCGAGCTTCGCTTGAACTTGAAAGGAGGGTGAATTCAACACGGGATGGTGTGTTGAACTCAAGGATTTGAGTGCGTGAGGCTTTGTGAGTGCAGAAGTGTAAGATAAGAGAATTTGTGGTGTAAAGGATGTATTCTGGTTGTAAATTGTTGTGAGAATTGTGTTTTCTGGTCGAGGGTATATGGGTGTATATATACTAAAAACCTCGGAGAAATTAGGAAATCGGGGATAAAACCAGGCCTAGAAACCGCATAGCCTTATGCGGTTGCTTGGGCAAACCGCATAGCCTTATGCGGTTGCCTCCCCAAACCGCATAGGCTTATGCGGTTTGAGGTCTGCTTTTGTGTAGTTTCAAGTTTCGGTTGCATAAAATCTTCGAAGATGCAGTATAATTTTGTGCGTGTGTGCCAAGAAAAGAGAGTGAGATATTTCGAGATATTTTATGATGTGCGAGGGCTTTGGAGTGCAGGCCAAAGGCTTGGGTTTAGGCTCAGTTTCGAACCGAGACCAGAAAAAATGAAAAAAGTGTATTTGCATAGATTTGTGAAATAAGCTAAGGCGTGAAGTCGTATTTTGTGTAAGAGGGCTAAATAGCGGTTTTAGCTACGGGCCTAAATTTAGGAATTTAGGAATCTTTGAATTAGACCTTGTTAATGTAAAAGGACTAATTGTAGTGCAAATGCGAAGCTCATGCCAAATGAAGCAGGACAAGGACCTAGCTAGACTCCAAATGGACAAAATGAACGTTTATTTAAAGCGATGTAAAGCGACCTTAAACATTTTAACATTTAAAGCGACTCAAAATGAATTCGACATTAGTTAGAACCGTATAAGTCAACGTTAAAGCATGCGTAATAAAAGTCCGTGATACATCACAGGGTTTTGTTTGGGAGGGTACGGATATGGGTATCCACAGGTACATATTTGGCTTTGTTTTGTAGGAGATGTGTTGTTTGGAGGTGTTTTGGAGCCTTTTTTTGTAGTTTAGGCTAAGTTTACAAAAACCGTTTTTCCTTGCTTTTCGTGTTAAATTGCAAGTAATGTATTGGGTGTATGTTGTCCGTGTTGGCTAGAGAAATTTGTTTTGAGGGAAGTGGGGGTTTTTTGGTTGAGTTATGGTCAAGAAAAAGCCGTTTTTGTAGTTGGTAAGCGTTTTGTAAAAGCTATTCTGTCGAGGTGTCCGGGACGTCATTTTCGCCTGGATTTTTTGTACGTGCTTATTGTGATTTATGGGTTGGGTCTGTCTCAGAAAATGTGGGTTTCTGGCTTTTTGTAGCGTTTTTCCCTTTTCTGCTATTTTTGGGTTAAAAAGGCCTGTCTTCTGGTGTTTTGGCTAGTTCTCTGCTGGTTTTGCGCGTGCTTGCTCTTGACTTGACTGAGTATGAAGTATATATCGTATACGTCTCATGGCATCTGATTTTCTGTGTTTTTGCTCCGTTTTGGCCTTATCGGTGGATAATGTAGGCCTTAACGTTAGATTTCCGTCGTTTTTGCTTGTACGCTTTATTTGGTGACATCTACTGTTGTGCGAGTGTGCCCTTGAATCTTGTGCGGTGATCCTAGGCCTTGATTACCTACTTCGGTGACATGGATCGGGTCTTGGTGGCGTTGACTTTGCAGTTGTGAGGACGAGCATACTCCTGCCGGGTATGCTGCGCCCTTGGAGGTTTCAAGGTCCGTCTCGGTCGGACTTCTTTGAGAGCTTTTCCTCAGGCGCTGGAGCTTCTACGACGCCAGGGAGTGAGTTTCAGGGCGCCGTTGTGGAGTCTCCGCGCTTTTACGCTAGTGGTGTAGGTCTTTGTCGATTAGCCGTGCGGGCCTTCTGCGAGTGGCCTGGGGCGTGGTCTTTGTTCTGGTGGTCTGGCCGTCGATTAGTGGTGTGGGTCGTGGCGTTCTTTGACGAGTCGCTGCTTTTCGGCTAATGTAGTGCGTGAGAGGCGTGGTTGGCGGGCCGGTCTTACGGTGATGCTAGCGGTAGTGGAGCTGCTTCTTTGGGTCGTCGAGGTCTCTGTTGGTGGCGAGGTCGGGCTCAGGTGTCGTCTCGTAGTCTTTGCGAGGCGCGGACGTGGCGCGGCCGTGGGGACATCTGGGGCTCTGGGGAGGCCGTGGTAGAGGTCGGGCGTAGGCTGCGGGGTCTCTGCAGGGCGTGGCGTGGCGGTCTTTGGAGGGCGCCGTGGCTCGAGGGAGAAGCGGCGGAGGTCGTGGTCTTTGGCGGGAGCCGCGAGGGCGTGGCCCGCAGCGTTGCCGAGGGTGCTGCGGCTCTGAGGGGCCAGGTTAGAGGTCGGGTCGTGGTCGGAGGAACCCGAAGAAAGCGCAAGGTGGATGAGGCTTGGTGAGGCGATGGTAGGCCACGACGTCGAGCTCGTGCTGCTTCCGAGGGTGGTGGCCGGGACGAGGCTGAGGTCGCCGGTGTTTTTGAGGAGGTTGGGCGGGGAGACCACATGGAGGTCACGCAGCGGGCGTGGTCGTGCTCGAGGTCAGGGAGCCGTTATGAGGATCCTCTGAGTCGGAGGGTCTTCGGTGACGCAGGAGGAGGCTCTTGACGAGATCGCGGCGGCCGCCGAGGCCGAGATTGCCGAGGCCGCCGCCGCGGCCGCCGCCGACGCCGCCTTCTTTGCGGGCCGCCAGGGTCGGGGTCGTTCAGGCCAGGTTCAGGATGAGGTTGAGGCTGAGGGCCATGAGGAGGCCGAGGCGAGGTGAGGCCGAGGCGCAGGCCGAGGTGAGGCCCAGATGCAATCGCGGCGCCTTGAGGCCGCAACGGAGGTTTTCATGGGGATGGTTGACGAGTTGGGCGAGAGGCCTAACTATCCTCACGGTCCGCGTTTGTGGTCGCAGGTGGCTATGGAGTGGGATGGCGTGACTCTGGTTTGGAGTCCGCAGAGCACTTGTCGATCAGTGAAGGTCGGCTTCCCGGGTTAGGCTCGATGAGGACCTTCTGCGGGTTCGGACGGTGTTCGGCGTCTTTGAGGGTAGGCTCGCGGGAGGAGCGGGATATAGTGCTTGGGGCGACTTTCGGTCCCTGGTGCGTAAATGGAGGAGGTGCGGGTTAAGCGGGTGAACTCGCGCTTCTGCGCATGCCGGGCGTTGTTGGATAGGTTTTGGGATCGACCAACACCTTCCACATGCCTGGTTCTGAGGTGGGCGTGACTCTTCTTCGTGAAATTTCATGTCGCGGGTCGCCTCATGGTGAGGCGTGCTTGACCTGGGGCGTGGCGACCTCCTATTGATAGCCCACGAGTCGTGCGCCTGATTGGCGACGGGGTTAAGTGAGGGGGAGGTGGGGAGCACACGTTTCAGCCCCGGACTATTTGGTTTCTTGACTTCTTGAGGGAGGAGGAAGAAGAGAGTCTACTCGGCGGCCCGGCGGAGGGCATTTGTGGTTGTGGTGGTTCCTAACGGCCACCCACTTTGGCGACAAGGGGAGTGTGCGTCGGCCCAAGTGTTGATGGCGCTGTCGGACATGACGCGTCTAGGTGACTTTGGTAGGTCACTCTGCTCTGGGTCTGCTGATCCGGTACCTGAGGAACGCGGTGCGCCCTGACCAGATTGACGAGGATTCAGATGTGTCTCTCGTGGGCCCTGGTCTTCTGATGGAGGTAAGTTTTGATTTCGCAGAGTCTTGTTATCTTGTTCTGCTTTCGCTTCTTTTGTAACGTTGTATTCTGATTGCTTGCAGTCTTGGTGCTACGCTCACTTCCCTTCTCTGCTCCGGACCACGTTCGGTGTGACCACGTGCCGGCTTTCCATGCGTCTGCGATAAGCGGATCGGAGGTATTGGCCTGAACTATGATGCGGCTCGTGTGCGCTTCAACGGGATGACGATGGATAAGGTAAGGGTGATTGTGTTTTGTATTCTGGTCTTTTATAGCTCGTTTTTGGGTTTGTGTTTGTTTTTGTGGTTTATAATTTGGTTTTGTTTTGTAGTTTGTTCGCGACCCTTGGAGGAAGTTTCTTGGCGTCCTCAAGCGATTGCAGCTCGCTTTGGTCCCCTTGACGGGCGGCGGCTGTACATCGAGACCCAGTACGGCTCGTACTGGTACTTGGGTGAGCGTTTGTCTGCGCAGACGGGTCATGGCGGCTTCATCGTACCTGCTCCTCCGCCCTCGGTTTTGTTCGTGGAGACGCCCGACGCTAATGAGCGTCGTGACGTGTATCACGAGGGCGAGTCTGACTCCTTGCTGCGGCGGGATGAGGATTACGTGACTTGGGCACAGCATGCCCTTGCTGATGCTGTGATCGAGGTATGCTTTGTTGTTGTTTTTCTTTTTTGCGTTTTTGGTTTTAGGAAGCAAAAATTTACCCTATTTTTGTTTTGCAGCGACGTGATCCTGATCTTGAGTTCCAGCCTCCTCCGTTCGTCGAGGATCTGTTGATTGTTCACGAGGGCTGCTCTCATTCGATCGTGCTGCCGCCTTGCCTGTCTGTGGTCACCGATGCGGGCCTTGAGAGGTGGGATCCGCGCGTGAGAAAGGTATTCACTTTCTTCTTCGTACAGCATGCGTATTATGTAGTATAGCCCCCAGTTTGAGTAAGATTTTATTGTAAAATCATTAGTCAAACTCTGTTGGAATGGTTTTTGAGTATAGCCCCCAGTTTGAGTTAGATTTTATTGTAAAATCATTAGTCAAACTTTGTTGAAGCGGTTTTTGATTATAGCCCCCAGTTTGAGTAAGATTTTATTGTAAAAATCATTAGTCAAACTCTGTTGAAGCGGTTTTTGATTATAGCCCCCAGTTTGAGTAGGATTTTATTGTAAAAATCATTAGTCAAACTCTGTTGAAGCAGTTTTTGATTAGAGCCCCCAGGTTGGAAAGCTAAATGTAATTCTCGTTTTTGTGGCAGGTGACGGCTGAGGGGCACAGGAGGCTGTGGCGGGCGGCAAACCGGTGGCGGGCTGTCGTGAATGAGAAAGTTGTTGACGCTTGCGAGCGCGAGAGGAGGCGGCCGACTTCGACTTGAGTTAAGCGGTCGGGTGAGGGTCGCGAGATCGCGGGCGAAATGAGGTCAGCGCATACTGAGGAGGCTGGCGAGAGTCAGGCGAGCTAGAGGGTCGACGCAGAGGAGCTAGATAGAGCGCGTCTTTGAGATCGACTCCTTGCGTCTTTGTCTTGCGGCGTCGTGACTGATCGCGATGAAGCTTGGACCTGTATATTTTGGACTTGTATTATGAATATTAGTATTTGTTTGTAACGGTTTATGTATTAGGATTCGTGTATGGTTGGTTGATTTTTTTGGTTTTGTGGGTGTTTATGGTTTTAATTTGGTTATTTTGTCTTGTTGCGAAAAATGCATTCTGCGTCGTAGTAAGTCACGAAATCCTCGCGTATTTGCGTGGAGCGTACTGCAAAGCAGCGTTAGTCGTAAAGCACATATATACGTCTCGATTGAGGTGACTCGCTAATGACCAAACTAAAGGCAAATATGGAGTTTTGAAAAGTATTTGCTTTGAAAAATATTTTAGACTTGTAAAAAGACGTTTTTGACATTAAAAATGTGAGCTAAAACGACGTTTTGAGACGAAAATTGTGAATGCGAAAAATCATATTTTGTGTTGTGTTTAATTTTTGTGTGATTATCGTGTTTTGTGAAAACGAAAAATCTGAAAGGCGGAGTCAATTACGCAAATCGAGACGACGTTACGGGACCGTGAATGTCGACCAAGAGGTCGGTAAAAGTAATAAGGGGTAATAAGTTAAAAGATTTAGGGTATAGGTGTGTAGGAAGTGTAAGAAATCGAATAATTTTGTCAGGAAAGAAAAGAAAATCGCCTGTAAACAGGCGATTTTACTTTTAATCGCCTGTTTACAGGCGATTACATTTTTGTTTTGTGATTTTTGTTTGATTTATTTTAATCGCTTGTTCTCTAGCGTTTAAGTTTTTGTGTTGTATTTCGTTGTGCAAATCTCGGCTATAAAAGGAGGGCTAGGTTAACTCATTTCACTCATCCTCTCGTCTTCCATTCTCGATTTTCCAAAAATATTCGTAATATTTACGGAACATTCGTCGAATTATGGAGGATTGTGAAAGGAACTTCTTGTAGATTGGTGTGCGTCTTTGTCGGGTATCGAGAAGAAGCTTTTGAAAGATTGCGGAGTTGGCGTATTTCGTGGGCTAAGGCAGGTTCGAATGGAGCCAGAGTTCTTGGATGCATGTCTCGAGTATTGGGATCCAAGCCTTCACGTGTTTCGCTTTCCTTGCGGAGAAATTTGCCCTTTGGTTGAAGAGTTTGGAGCCATTGGTGGGTGGGTGCGTATTAGCTTGCCGGTATGCGTCAGGCAGGAGTTTGGATATAAGAGGCAGGTTCAGAACTACCTCCAGATGACCCGGGATGAGGTGGAAGAGCTATTTGTTGGGAGCCGTATCAACCACTATCGCTTGTGTCAATGGTTTAGGAATGACGAGAATGGGCATATCTCTGCTGTGGCCAGGAGGAGGGCTTTGGCCTTTTGCCTGGTACACTGCTACATGTTCCCGGACTCTGTATCCGAGGGGTTGTTGGGAGATCCGCGTTTAATTGCCGTTGTGGAGCAGATGAAAATAGGTTGCAATCCTTCTGCTTTAATTCTGGCGGAGACGATCCTTGGATTGGATGACCGGGCATGCAATAGGGAGCATGCGTACCGAGGATGCCCCTTGATTCTCCAGTTGTGGCTGATGGAGCGCCTGAACGTGTTGAACGACTTCGGCTTCGATGTTGAGTACGTCGCAGGGGGTATCACCCGGTAGATTATATCGCGATGGTCGGGTCCAGACGAACGTCCCGGTGATTATTTCCCTCAGTTTGTGAGGTCATGTGCTATCCGTTGGTCGGTTCCGTGGTGGGGGATAGTTGACGTGACGGCTAGCGCAGTAGGCGATGGTCCCTCCGGAGTTCTCTTATGTGGGTTTGAGATGGGCGTTTATATCCACCCTCTGCGAGTTAGGCGACAAATAGGGTATGCACAGTTCATCCCTGGCCAGGACACAAAGGTACATGACATGGTTGTGTTGAATAACCAGGTGGTAGCGAGTGAAATTTGGTGGTTGGATCATCGCCCTAAGTGGCTTGTGGTGATGCTTCTTTGGGACGATCCAGAGGTATCGAGAGCCTATGTTAAATGGACCGTTGCTCAAAGTGTTCATGAGAGGGCTCGTCTCCGTGCCTTAGAGCTTAACGAGCCTCCGCCGACGTCTGCCTACGACCCGATCCGCTTTGGGCGTAGAGGTGGGGTGATGCTTGAGCTCGGCGCCTCTCGGCGGCCGGAGTGTGTGTTTGGTCGTCGTCGCGTACCAGGTAGTGCCCCAGTGCGTCATGGTAATATTGGGGATCGCCGCAGGGGTTGAGGGTTGGTGCTTCCCCGCTCAGTCGAAAGGTTCGGTGGCTTAAGGGAATGTAGTGTGGTTTTAGTTTATGTGTGCTTTGTTAGTATTATGTTCATATTATGTTGTATTTATGGAATATATTATCTATCCTAAACCCGATGTACATGCCGGGACTTGTATTGTAATATATTGTAGTGTTTGTTAGTGTAGTTTATGCTCCTACGTCTGAAAAATCTAAAATGTAACCGTTCTTTTTAAGATTAATAAAAATCAGGTTTTTATTTACGACTTTGCCTCATTTTGCTTGTTATTCTGTGTGAAATTCCTTGGCTCTAATATCTTTTCAAAGGTTTAGAATGCAAGCATGGTTTTTAGGAAATT
The DNA here is from genome assembly GCA_023091065.1 of Dianthus caryophyllus. NCBI lineage: Eukaryota > Viridiplantae > Streptophyta > Magnoliopsida > Caryophyllales > Caryophyllaceae > Dianthus > Dianthus caryophyllus. The sequence continues at coordinate 27,414,835 of CM041517.1, read as the reverse complement.
TTTGTATTGACTATTCCCTCGACTTTTTTAAGCTTTGGGTTCGTCGTTTTGTGTTGAGTGTCGTTCTTTTTACCCTCAGGTTTAAAAGACGAATTTTTGTGTTGACTATGTCCTTGACTTTTTTAAGCTTTGGACGCGTCATTTTGTGTTGAATGTTGTCCTTTTAACCCTTCAGGTTTAAAAGACGAATTTTTGTGTTGACTATGCCCTTAGCCTTTTTAAGCTTTGGACGCGTCATTTTGTGTTGAATATCGGTTGCGCTTTTTGCAAAGCTGCCTACGTATCCACGAAAAGTGGAATCAAACCGGCGTAGTTCGGAAGTGTACGTTTAGGGGCATACCGGCCCAAGAGTTGTGTTTGCTTTTTGTGGTGAATGTGCACGTTTAGGGGCATGCTGGCCCATGAACATGTTTAAGGACATGTCGGTCCATGAATTGCTTTTGATTTTTGTGGAGAGAAAGAGCATGTTTAGGGGCATGCCGTCCCATGAATTGTGTTTTTGATTTTTGTAGAGAGAGAGCACGTTTAGGGGCATGCCGGCCCATGAACATGTTTAAGGACATGTCGGTCCATGAACATGTTTAAGGACATGTCGGTCCATGAACATGTTTAAGGACATGTCGGTCCATGAACATGTTTAAGGACATGTCGGTCCATGAATTGTGTTTTAGAAAATTTCGCATTTTATAGATACATTGCAAGGCATTTTTAAGGATAGTACTTTTTGAGCTGGTCGAGGTTCGTTGCTAGGTTAAACTCTTGACCGTCCAAGTCGGTTAGTTTTACTGCTCCGCCTGTGAAGATTTCCTTGACGAGGTAGGGTCCAGCCCAATTAGGCTTGAATTTTCCTCGTGGGTCGACTCGAAGTGGTGCGCGGACTGACTTTAGTACGAGATCACCTACTTTTATGTTTCGTGGCTTAACTCGTTTGTTGAATGCTCGTTGTAGTCGGGCTTGGTACATTAAATGCGGTACTCGGGGAATGCGATCGGCGTTCATCCAGAGCATGAGTTGTTAAATGCAGTTCACGGGCCCATTCTGCTTCCGGGATGCTACTTTCCATTAGTATGCGTAGAGACTGTATTTCTATTTCCACTGGTTGGACGGCTTCCATGCCATATGTGAGGACATAGGGGGTCATGCCTGTGGGCGTGCGAATGGTAGTGCGGTATCCCCATAATGCATATGGTATCTTGTTGGGCCAATCTTTGCAACTGTCGATCATCTTCTCGAGTATGGTGACGACCGTCTTGTTTCTTTGTAACGGCTCCATTGGTTTGGGGTCGATAGGGCGAGGATTTGTGATGTTGGATGTTGTATTTTGTGAGTATGGCTTCCGCCTCGCGCTGAAAGTGCGAGCCTTGATCGCTGATGAACTCATGGGGTATGCCATATCGGCATATAATGTTTGTCTGTATGAATTTGGCGACTTCTTTGGAGCCGAGGGTTCAAAAGATCTTTGCTTACCCATTTAGTAAAGTAGTCGATGGCCACCGGCCGCGAAGCGGTGACCTCTGCTCCGATGGGGTGGACTTTTCCTATCACGTCGATGCCCCAGGTTGAAAAGGGCCAGGGTGAGGTTAGGCTGTATAGTGGTGAAGGTGGTACATGTTGGACGTTGCTGAAAATTTGGCAATTGTGGCAGTGCTTGACGTATTGGATGCAGTCTGCTTCCATGGTCGTCCAATACCATCCTAGTCGTAGAATCTGTTTGCAGAGTGCTCGGGCGTTCATGTGGGGTCCGCATTCACCGTCGTGGATTTGTGCGACGATTTCCTGTCCCTTCTTGTAGTCGACACATATGAGCAGCGTCCCTTGTGGTGTTTTCTTGAGTAATTGTCCCATTTCTAGCACAAACTGGGAGGCTAGAGTCCGATAGCTCTCTGTCCACGTTTATCGATTGTCGGTGGGTAAGTGTTATGCATTTTGTAGTTGATTATGGCTTGATACCAAGGCTCTGTCTGCTCGGCTTCGTCCAGGTCAATAGTATGGATGTATGCTGGTTCGTCACGTCTTTCGACGATGATGGGTAGTAACTTCATGTCTGGCGGCATGTTCAGGAGGGATGAGAGTTTTGACAGTGCGTCGGCAAACTGGTTTTCTTCCCTTGGGAGGTTGTAAAATTCGATGCTGTCGAAGTTGGTTAGGAGTTTTTGTACTTTTGTTTGGTATTTGGTGAGGGTTTCGCTCATGATCTTCCATGCCCCGGTCACTTGATTTATGATGAGGAATGAATCTCCATGCACCCGTAGGTTCTTTATTTTGAGGGCGATGGCGGCTTGCGGTAGTAAATGCGACCGTGATTCTCGGCGTTGTTTGTGGCGCTAAAATCGAGCTTGATCGAGGCGGAGTATGGTCATCATTTGGGGATATTAAGAGTATTCCTACTCCGTAGCCGCGGTAATTTGATGCTCTGTCAAAGTATAATTGCCAGTACTCCCTTTCTATGGCGAAGATCCCATCGTCCGGAAATGACATTGTATCGATCATGGGTTGTTCGATGATAGCGTTTTCTGCAAGGAAGTCGAGCGCTTCTTCCCTTGATTACTTTCGGAGGGAGGTATTTGAGTTCATACACGGCGAGTAGAGTCCATCGGCCATGCGCCGTTTAGGGTGGTTTTCAAATAGGTATTTGAGGGGTCCATTAGGGAGTAGACTCTTGTTGTGCTAGTGAGTAGGTAGTGTCTGAGCTTTTTGGTTGCCCGGACCCGGCGAGGCGCCTTTTTCTCGATCGTTCATATCGAGTTTCGTAATCGTGAAACTTTTTGCTGATGTAGTAGATGGCCCGTTCTTCGTTGTTAACTTCCTGGGCGAGCATGGCACCCATAGCGTTTGGCGTGGTCGTTATGTATAGCGATAATGGCAAGTCCTTTTGTGGGGGTACCAGAACGGGTGGATTTGTGAGCAGGCTCTTGACTTTGTCGAATGCTTGTTGACAATCGTCGTCCCATTTCGTATGCTCTTCTTTCTTCAATTTTTGAAGATTGGCTCACAAATCATGGTGAGTTTCTTTGATAAATCGGGAGATATATTGGTCTTGTCCCAAAAAGCTCCTTATTTCGTCGATGTTGCTTGGCGGTTTCATACCCATTATTGCCTTGACTTTGGTCGGGTCTATTCCGATCCCGCGCTGGCTTACTATGTGACCCAGCAACTTGCCTGATCTGACCCCAAAGGTGCATTTCTGTGGGTTTAGTCGCATCTTATCTTTGCTGATTCGGGTGAAGAATTTTGAAGGTTTGTGACGTGGTTGTCCCTTTCCTTTGACTTCACGATCATGTCGTCGGCGTATACCTCGACCTCCTTATGCATCATGTCGTGGAGCAAGGTGGTAGCGATGCGTTGGTAGGTAGCCAGAAGCATTTATGAGCCCGAATGGCATGATCGTAGCAATAGGTTCCCCAGGGGGTTACGAAAGTGGTTTTTGGCATGTCGTCTGCTGCCATTTTGATTTGGTTGTATCCTGCATATCCATCCATGAATGACAGTAAGGCGTGGTCTGCTGTGTTGTCGATCAGGATATCCATGTGAGGTAGCGGGAAATCGTCTTTTGGGCAGGCTTTGTTTAGGTCTCGGAAGTCGGCACATACTCGTATTTTGCCGTTCTTCTTCATGACTGGAACCATGTTGGAGACCCAATCAGAGTATTCAATGACCACTACTACAAAATTAGGCTATTGCAACACCACAAATATGTTGCAAAATGTCTTATAAATGTTGCCTTATACATTACGCAACACTTTTAAATGTGCTGCTTAAAACTCCGTTACAATAGGTTAATGCAACATTTAATGCAACAATTCTGGACTAAAAGCAACACTTTGTAAAAGTGTTGCATGTGTTTTTAGTATGCAACACTTTTTTCTTGCAACACTTAGATAAGGAGTTGCAACACTTTCAAAAAATAAAAGCAATGTGTCCTATGGGATTCGAACCCTGCACCTCTATGTTATCAATTGACTACCCTCACCAACTACACCACCAAAATTTCATTATTTAAATATAGCGTTGTTTTAATTTATTTAAATTTTACTATGAAAGGAAGGCGACATTTTAGTATAATTGTAATTTAGTTTTTTAATATAAGAGATCGGTTGGGATTTGAGACGTTTTCTTTAATTTGGAAAACGCTTACGCAATTTAACCGTTCTTTATTTGTTTAACTAATTCCCTTTTTTTCTAATAGTGCATTTTGGGGGATTGACTTCTTTGATTAAGAGACTATCTATAATATATAATACTTAATTGGTCTCTTTGTTATTATATAAGACACCATTTATTTGGGATAATGGATTTTTTTGATAAAGAGACCATCTGTAATACTTAATCGGTTATTTATCAATTTAACCGTTCTTTATTTGTTTAACTAATTCTCTTTTTTTCTAATAGTGCATTTTGGGGGATTAACTTCTTTGATTAAGAGACTATCTATAATATATAATACTTAATTGGTCTCTTTGTTATTATATAAGACACCATTTATTTGGGATAATGGATTTCTTTGATAAAGAGACCATCTGTAATACTTAATCGGTTATTTATCAATTGTCTCGTTTCATCTTATCATTCAACGATTGCAACATTTAACTAAAGTAACACATTTTGTTTCTAAAATCGGCAACATTTAACAAAAGTGTTGCAAAATGCACTCATACTTCGCAACATTTAACAAAAGTGTTGCAAAATGCACTCATATTTTTATAAAGTGTTGCATATTGTACAAAATTAGCAACACCTTTCCAAAAATGTTGCAATAGATTGGATAATGCATCATTTCTCCAAAAAGTGTTGCCAAGATAATAATTTTTGCCAAATTGCAACATTTATAAAGAGTGTTGCTCACAATGTGTTGCAATAGGTTCATTTTCTAGTAGTGGACTTGGATGAATCCAGCTTGTAGTTGCTTTTCGATCTCTTCCTTGACCATGAGAGACCATTCTGGCTTGATGCGTCGGAGCTTCTGTTTGACGGGTCTGGAACCTTGCTTGATCGGGATACGGTGTTCAGCTATCTCGCGGTCTATGCCGGGCATGTCCTTATATGACCAGGCAAAGACGTCCTTAAACTCTGCGAGGAGCTTGGTGTATGTGGCCTTTTCTTACGTGGCTTAGGAAGCCCGATTCACGAGTTCTTAAGGCTCTTCGGGCGTGCCTATGTCGATGGTCGTTGTGTCTTCAATGATGGGCTCCTGTTCGGGTTTTGAAACAATGCTTGCAATGTATCTATATAATGCAATGTTATTTAGTTTAAGTTTATCGTAATCATTAGAAAGAGTAGATTTTAAATGAGGCAAAGAGTAATCAAAAACTTTCATGTTATTAATGTTATCAAAAGCGGTTACATTTGAAGATAGCTCAGACGAGGGAGCTTTGGACAACCTTAATGACTCTAGTTCTTTAGCTAAATTGATTATATCGGGAGATAGCAGGAGGCTTAGTCGGGGCATAAGACTTAAAATGACGACGGGGAAGTTTAAATTCTACGACGGTCTTTTTGTTGAGGGCGTGGTCTTCATCTTCGTCGGAGTTAGAATCTTCGAAGGTGTAGCCTTGGCCGGTAGTGATCTTGAAAGTGCGGCATTGTTCGTCGGTCCATTCAAGGGTTTTTGACCATCCGTCATGCGTTTTTTCTTCGTAAGGAACGATTAGGTCAGTGGGGTTGAAGTTGGAGTTACGTATGATGTCGGAGACAAGTTCAATTCCGGCGATGGTGTATGTGGATACGTTCTTGGGGATTCTGCTAGTGCCCTCCTTGACGAAGTAGTTGCTGGGGAAGATGTGGTATGGCTGCATGTGGAAATCATGGCGCTTTTTGCGATCGTTATGCGATTCCCAACCGTGGGAGACTTCGTGTGCCCATGGCACATAAGATAGACCCATGGTGGGCCATTTATTGTCGTTGTCCCTGGCGTGAAGCGGCGATTTCCTTCGCGAGTCATGGTGCGAATCTTTGAAGTCGAAGTCGAAACCACATACGTCATCGTAGGATCGGCGTTTATTCTGCCCGATCTTGTTGCTTCCTTTGTGTTGTTTAGCGTAGCACGAAAGTTTGAAGCGTCGATGGTGACAATCTCGTCACCTAAAGGCATCTGACCTTTTGATGTAGGGTTGAGGTGGCGGCCTTGGTAGCGTTGATCCATGGCCTTCCTAATAGCATGTTGTAGGTTGGGGTATGTCAATGATTTGAAATTCGGTTTCTCTCATGGCGGCCCCTGTCATAATGGGAAAGGAGGCGGTTCCCTTTATCTTTGTGGCGTGTTCCATCGTAAGCCACGACACCAGTCGGTGCATGGAATGAAATCGTTCTCTTCAATCCTTAGTTTTTTGGTGTTTCCAGGGTAGGGCGTTGATTTGCGGATCCATTGTCGATGAGGACGATCGTAATGTCATGCCGTGGCATTCCACGTTGATGTAGAGAGGTAGATTGTGCGTGCCGCCGAAAGGAGGGAGGTCCTTATCCGAAAAGGTGTCGGCATTAGCCTGCCATTCGCGCGTTATGTTACTGATAAGTTTTTACGGAGACATTTTCGATGTCATTGGGGTGACTGTAATGCTTGGTAAAGGGCTTCACGATGTCCCATCGAGTCCCTTAAGAGTCGCCAGTTGAAATGTCGCCTTTGTTTTGTTGAGTGTTTGTGGAGCGTGTCTCGACCTCGAGCTTGGGTAAGGGTGAAGAGGTGGCGCTTGGTGATGCTATTTTACCGGTGGTGGAAGCCAGGCGATGGGATCGGCGTTAGGAAATGATGCTTTGCTGGATGGCGGGGTAGGGGTAGGAGCAATGCTTGCAGGTGAACTAGTAAAGCTTGTAGGAGCGACGTTTGGGAGTGAGGCCGCAGAGGTGGGCGAAGTGGGCGGCGTATCCTCGTCTATGATTATTCCCTTGTTCTTTTCTTGAGCAGTCAGCCTTGGCGGGGGGTTCTGGGGCTCAAGTAACTTTAGAGAAGCTTGGTATGGACGTCCAGAACGTGTTAGGTAGGCTACCTCGTCATCAACATCGATAGCCTAAATGGGTACTTGTGGCGTAGCTCTCCGCATTGCCAGAGGCGGCGGGTTGAGCCTCTTTTTCGTAGAGCCCATCTTGGAGACATATGCGGATGTCGCTATTGTCGGCTTCATCCTCAGAAGTATTCCAGATGCCGTTGACTTCGTAATCATCTGAGACTATCATTTTAGAGCAGTCGATGATGGGATGTGTTCCTGTGAATATAGCATGGTTATGCAAAGGATTGAGCTGGTTCGAAGGTTTAGGACGCGAGCAGGGCGTCTCAATAGTATTGTCGTCGATCGGATCTTGGACTATGTTTTTAGGCGGAAACTCTTGCTCGGTATCATGCCCACTTTCCCTGTGAAACTCGCGGTATGCGTTACGATCCCATGACTTGGTTTCTTGTGCAGGGAGGCTCGCTAGTAGGTCCTATGGGTTGAAATGCGTTGCGGCTCACAAGCTTACGTAGGGCCTTGAGTAAGTCATGTATATGGGGTCAAAGTTTAGTCGTGCCTTCATTGAATTGGGACCAGGAGGTGAGTATGATGCTTTTGGAGGAGTGCAGCCAGGCCTTGGTGGTGTCGTAAAAACCGGTGGTGCCTCTAACACGTCCGGTGCGTTGATGGCATGGATGGGCTCGACTTTGGCAGTGGCTCGGGATGAGCTTCCTTGATATCCTCGACCTGTACTTTTATTTCTATTTTCTTTCTGGAGGTCATCCTCGATGAGCTCATTGGCGACAAAGGGTTGAGAAGTTGTCAAAATTTCCGCGTCTGTAGGTGTTCTTTGATATCTTGGGGGTGAGGTTGTTGATGAACTTAGTGATTAGATCGGTGTCCCTTGGGCGATTAGGTATTTGGCGCCTGATTTCTTCCAGGCGTGTCGGTACTCGGTGAACCCTTCATTGTCCCTCCGAGTTAGGACCTCCAAGTGCGTAGCGAGACTTGGATATCGTTGTTGTCCCGACATCGTAGATCAAACTTAGCCGTTATGTCCTCGAAACTACCCGTTTTGTGTGGCTCTAAAGCATAGAACCATGCCCTCGGTTGCGCGTCTAATGAGTGAGGAAATAAGGTAGCCCATGCAGGTGTTCAACACCCATGATGGCCATTTTAGCCTTGAAAGCCTTGGCGTGAGCAGCGGACTTTCGTGACCTTTGAAGATGGGAAGATCACCGAGTGCTAGCTTGTCCGGTAGCATGGACACATCGTTCTTTGGGATGTGCTCGTTTTCTTGGTGTATGGAGTAACCTCTTGAGTTCGTGAGAGCGTTCTTCCATGGTTCGAATCCTTTTTGCATTAGTTCGGATTCCTCGGTTAGGCGTACGGCGTTCTTTTCCGCTTCAAACTTTTGCATTATGGCCATTTGTTCGATCGTCGTAGTGAGGCTAGCTATCCTATCGGTGAGCTGTCGGGCTTGCTCGTGATTACCTCCGAGGAGGGTGGTGGCGGTCGCCGCAACCTTCATCTTGTTGAAAGGCCATTACAGGTTTTGGTTTTGATTTGTTGTAGGCGCGCTTCTTTGGAGGCGGAGCTGGGTTTAAGTGACGGTTCTTGGTTCGTCGTGTATCCAGGTTTCGTTCAATGGGTGGTTTGTTGTGTATCCAGGGTTTTTCAATGAGTGGACCTGACAAAGTTTTCAAACCTTTAGTGACTCTAAAAAGGAAGAAAAGACTCAATGAAAAATCACATTCACGACCAAAGAAAGACATAAAAATGTAAAAGGTGGGTGCAAGACTCGACTCGTGTTTTTAGCTTTTAAAAAGACACGGGAAGCTTTTAAGGTAGAGACATATTGACACGTCTCTATTCTCGAGGTTGAAAAATTTTTATGATCATGATCTGATTAACCCAGTTTAGCGGTATGTTGCTAGGGGTTTATCATCACGATAAAAAGGATCAAACCGAAGTAGCGATAGGCTAATCGATCTGAGGATGTTAAAATTGGGTAAAAGGCGACCAATTGTTCGCCTTTGACGTGTGACTCAGGGATTTAAATCGAAAATGACAATAAGTCACTCGATTCAAAGAGTAAATCAACGGGTTCACATATGAGTGAGCCCGCGTTTTTTGTTTTTGAGAGAAAAAGATTAAATCGGGTCGACTAAAGAGTCGCTCGACTTAACGCTAAATCTAATGTTCTAAAAGTTAATTTCATTTAAAATCTCCGAAATGAATTGACATTTACGGGCTTTTTCTCTATGAAATTTTTGCAATAAATGTATTATGACGATACGTCAGTCGCATAATTCATTTACGTTTTGAAAAAGATCGGGGATCTAGTGATTATCCTGGATCGGTTTTAAATGCACTGGCATTTTATTTATCAAACTCAAATGACTATAGGTCAAAGAGCCTAACGGCGTGTAATAAAAAGTATGACCTTTTTGAAAAAAAGTTTAAAAATGAATTTTCAAAATGGACGTATTTTAAATGTATAATGCCTAGGAAATGTTTTTGCATGAAATGGTTTTGAAAGACGACTATAGTGAGGGTACTATAGCCTCACACTTGTACATATAAACACAGGTTTTTGGCTTATAGGGTAAGGTTCCCTCGGCCATTCAGTAACGTTTAGGTAGGGCACCCGCAAGACTACACACGTCTTAGGTGTGAATTCAAGACGGGCCCTAGGCGTCCGAAGTTTGAGTGGTTCACGATCGTTTGTGCGGATCTGCCGTACTTGTAATCGTGGAGGGTGAGAGAACGGTGTGTCCGGAGTTACCTCGCTTATGGCGAGAGTTCTTGAGGCCGTTCCTCAAAGGGTGTGGTTTGAATCGGGAGGATTCGACTCAGCGTATTTTGCCCAAATATCGAAAGCGTAAATGTTTTCAAAGTTTGAAGCTTCACTTCTTTATGATTTTAAAATAAAGAAAAACTAGTTTTTCAAAATAATAAAAATCATGCTCGTCCCAGTAGTCGCCACCGGTGAAGATGCAAGAAAGTGACCTATCGGCATACTGCCCTTGGCAGAGCCTCGCCGGCGGCGTAGGGTCTTGAGAATGCACCTCGCAGGAAATGTGCGCGATGTATTGAGAAAAATGGGGGAGATCATTGCATGAATTTGTGACCAAAAAGAAAAGTAGAAAATCCTTTTTGAAAGTGTATTTTCGGAGTCGCCACCAAATATTAAAGGAATTTGGAACCTATTCAACGCGTCTTGTAATACAAGACTCGAGTGTCTCAGATTTCGAGATGCGTCGCTATCTATCAATCTGAGGTTTGAAACCAGAGAAGGGATTCGGTGTGAGGTTACTTTTCAAAAGTTTTGCCAAAAATGTGTTTTTGAAAATCGAAATCAAAAAGCCTACGTAAAAGTAGTCTCTACTAATTTGAAAACATTTAGTTAATTTCGATATTTGGGCTAAAATGACGCTACGTACAAGTGCGAATATATATGACTCTATAAGAATGCATAAATAATGTAAAATAGTCGAGATAATGACTTTACTATAGGAAATGTACGTTAAATAATAATTTATTGACTAAATTATTACCATAGACGTTATTTTCCGACCTCGTATTTGACTATTTAAGAATTTGTGAAAACCCTCAGTTTTGACATGCTAAAAAGACTCTATGAAACGGTACAATTTAGTGTTGGATCCGTGATTCTAGTCGTTATTTAATGGATGAATGAGGACTTGCATAATTATAAAAGTGACGTCGGTTTGCTTTAGTGATAATGAGTCGTTTATTTATGCGATATTGGCGGGGTTTAGACGGATTATGAATCCGAATTACTACAACCGTATTACGAATACGGCTTCGCTAATGCCAATATCGGGTTGGGGTTAATGTAACCCCTTTGTCCGAGTCTCAAAACGTCCCAGAGCGTAGGTAAAATGTTTACCTTTCGAAAGTGGAAAGACGGTATTTTTGAGTGGATTTTGTGAGTATTTTTGTGTTTTGTAAAACCGATGTGTTGTTTAGAAATGAATGAAGTGGGTTGGTATTTATAGAGGTTGGCTGATTTGAAGGTGGACAAAATATAAATCGCCTGTATACTGGCGTTTTATATTTTGTTTGGGTTGGATTTTGTAAGAAAAATGAAAAGCGGTGTGTGGGGAGGAGTTTATAATCGCGTTAACAAAGTATTAGAAACTTAATCGCTGCTCACGAGCGATTCTATTTTTGTTTTGGTGAAATTTGTTTATGCCGCCTTTTGGTTTTAGTTGTTTGATTAAGTAGTGATAATGATTTGTTGTTTACTTATGGGTTAAGTATTTGTTCAGTTTTGGACGGGATTTCGGTTTTCGTGTTTCGGTGTTTGTAGTGTTTTTCGGTTTTGGCTCGAAATAAAATAATATTAGGTTATATTATTTTATGGTATCGTGGAATCTTGTTTTGTGAAAATGTGACACGGACGCACTTTGGCCCTTTGAGTGTTGGGTTTTGGGTCGTTTTTGTAAGTTTGGGCGTTTGTAGCTAGTTGAAATTTGTTTTGTGGCTTGGCTTAATAAGGCGTTCTGTATTGTGCTCGTGTTGTGCTTATAATGACTAAGAGTGACATTCATTTTTATGATTTATGCAAGTCCAAATTAATACGCTAAAAATGACTAATACGTTTTAGACACTTTTGTACCGTTTTGACTCTTCTTAAAGCATGCACGAAAGACCTTTTCATCATCGTGTTTGTTTTGGGGAATGCGGATCTGGTATCTACAACGGACACACATCCCGTAGCCTTGGGAGATGCCACCACCACCATCCTGGATGGGAAGCTTGTCCCACCCACAGGATGGCTCAGAGCTCCTCGTGTGCTTATTTAGTTCGTCTATTTTAAAGGGGTTTTATCCTTTTTCGTCACATTATCTTTTTACACTGTTTTAAGCACTCTTTTAAGTATTTTCTCTCAAAACCCTAGGTTCATATACTTTTATAATTTGTACTTCCAATTCCCGAGACGAATTTCACTACTTTGATCATCTATTTGCTTTTCGTTGTTGAATTCATCCACTTGCTCTTTGGATTGTGATTGTATTTGGTATAATTTCTTCTCTGTTTTCATTTCAATTTCAATTCATAAAGTTGTTGATCATGTTTTCATCATTTTCCCTTGTTTTAGTTATCATTTTTACCATGTGTGAGTAGTTTCTTTATCTAGGGGGAATGGTGAATCATGGGTGTTTGTTTAGGTTATTTTTGTTGATCATTTGAGTCGGGTTTTTGCGCTTGTTTTGGTTGTCTTGTTTTATTGTGCTTGTTGATTCTTTGGCCAAGTTTTAGCAAGTATTTAGCACCCTTGAACTTAAGACCGAAAGCCTAGTTCGAGGAGAGGCACAAGACTAACCATTAGGACCCTCGATAGTAAGTTGCGAGAGCCCGTTATCGTGACCTCTGGGAAGCTTTAGGCGAGAGGGCGACCTATATCCTTAGCGAGTGCGATTCCCTACTCACCCCGATTACCATCCATAGCCCTAGCTCCACCTATGCCTAGCCCGTCATCCTAGACTTTTCTTCATATAAGTTAACCCCTTACTCTAGCTATAGCAACTCTCAAATACTCGAACCGACCGAGACTAGAACACTCCATAGGTAACCTACACTAGCAACCATCTCCTTGTGGACTCAACCCCGACTTACCCTATCTACCCATAGATTTGTCAGGTTTATTTTTGATTAGGTGAGTGCGACTTAGCCTATCAGTGACCCGATTGCCAGCTCTAGACATAGGCCTAATTATCGGAGTGTACCTATTTGCAAACTACTACGAAGTGCATCCATTACTTGCATTTCTTCATCGGGTCAGATAAGATTGATTGCCAACATCTGACCGAAAAAAACCAAATAAATATACATTGGATAAAGCACTATTTTTCATGTCTGACTATTCTCTTCTCAAGGAATACAACCCCAAACTCACAAATAAAAATAAGAATGTAGAAATTAAACCCAAAAAATAAGAAAACAAAAAGCAATTATAAAGAAAAACACAAAAAAAAAAAAAAAATGAAACCAAAGATCAGACCAAATGTGAGAGATTTAATTAACCCAACCTATGATCCGTGAAATGCTGAAAAACGTGTTCTTCGGTATGAAGTTATTGCTGTTGTTTTGCATCTATATTGTACCCAAATGTTGGTTTTCTCTTTAGTAGTAGTAGTTGTAGTAGACAAAAGGGATACAGTACTCATGAAATCACACAAAAAACAAAAAATCTATACCACACACAAGTAAAAACAAGAAAAAAATGAAATCGCTTAACACAAATCATCAATAAAGTAGTAAATTTAAAAAATTTACCCCGACTACAATAACAGTGTCACCTTCCTTCACGCCATGATGAGTAAGAGATTTGTTGATGTCGCGTGCCTCCAAGACATGTTAGAATCTCTTCTCCGAATCGACATACGTGCTCGAAGAAAACATTCAGAAGAAGCAATCTGGATTTTTATGAACATAATTACTCACATATGAAAAGTCCGGCCAACCAGAAAATTAAAACAAACAAAATACATTTTTTTAAAAACAAATATTTAGGGGAAAAGCACAAAATCCATCCTCGAGATCACACTCATTGACACGAGCATTCCTAAAGTATATTTAGTAAAATTGTGTTAAATTGATATCGAAGAAACAATTGAAGACCAAAGTAAACAAAACTACAGTATTAAAGTATCTATCAGTTACACCTAAATTGCACAATTATTACTAAAAATTTGTTGTTTTAAACGATGAATTGTGTCAACTACCGAACGTTGGATCTCGGAAGAATCCAAACTAACGTCAATCCTCAAAATTACTAATCTTTGCAAACAAAATCAACAAATCACAGTCAAAAATTACTTCGCAAAACGATAAAAACATGAAAAAAATTCAAACCTTTAAAGAAAATCAATCGCCACAACATCATCAATCATTTTAAAAACTCCAAAATCATGTAAAACAATAGAAACCAAAGACGAATAAAAAAAATGCGAAAGGAAAAGACTGACCAGAAATAGAAAGGCTGGGAACGCAGAGAAAACTTAAAGAGCATGGCATGGGAAGGAACAGAAAGCGGTATGGGAAGAGTAGAAAGAAGGGGAGGAAACGTGAAGCAACGTGTCACAAAGTGGAAGGACATGAAAGTCAGAAAAGGGGCAAGAAAAGTACGTTATTGTTACAGTGAACAGTTAGTAGGGGTAAAAATCAGAGAGCCTGCATGGTAAAAACCCACAATGGAGTGATCTACGTATTCTTTTCCCTTTCGTTTCTTCCGTTTTGGGGGCTCTTACAACTTATTCTTCAACTAAAACAAGAAGGTTAGAACTCGCTGTACTCGCCCTGCAACTTCCCGTATCATCAATGATCCTCATCCTCACCGCTTCGTTGAAGTTAGAGACATCGGCTAAGGCATAAGCTGATTCATAGTGCGAGCTTACAGTGGTATCAACCAAGACTTTGTCGAGTTCACCGCTGACATTGCTGTGATTTGAGTTCTCAGCGTCCAAAACAGACACTGGAGAGTGATAACAAGGTGTAGAATTTGGTGTCTTTTGAGCAGTAGTAGGTTCAGGGTCAAGTTTGGCTAAGTTGTTGTCAAGGATCGTCTTTCTTCTTTCAAAAGCAGGCACAACCTTGTCAGTCATAAGGAAAGAACTCACCCAAGTTCTAGACCCATTAGACGGGTGAGTAACACGAGCACCGCAACTACCCAAGTTTGGCATCCTAATCCTGTTGGCAACACTCCGTCTTTTGACATTTCACCACTTAGAGCTCCCTTGGAATCTAAATTTCCAACTTTTTCTTTCAACGGTTCTTCCTCTTCGCATAATTACGGCGGTCGACCCAAGAAGAACTTCTTTGTTAGTAAACTTATTTGCATCAGCCCTCTCTTTACCCTTAACCTCTCTTCAACATCAGCTTTTCTCTTGTTCAAAGCCCTAACAGCTGCCTCGGGTGTTTGATCAGGTCCCAACTTAATTGTACCCTTCTTTCTCGGGTCTTCAACCCTAGCAAACCAACGACCTGACGCAGTCTTATAAACACTACGAGGCAACTCTGTCGCAGCAATACTGTCTTTCAAGAATTCACCCACACTTACATCCTGTGGATACCCGTATCCGTACCTCCCACCAAAAACCCAGTGATGTAACCACGGACTTTTACATGCATGCTTTTACGTTAACTTAAACGGTACTAACTGTGTCGAATTCAAGTTGAGTCGTTTTAAAATGCAAAATGAGGTCACTAGTGTCATCACTCCTAATAAATGTCTTTTGGTTAACTTAGAGTCTAGCTTGTCTCGAGTCTAGGTCCAAATCGGCATGCGCGCACCCTTTTTACAAATACATAAAGCAATTGGCCCTTTTACATTAATTAGGGCCCAATTCAATTCTCCTAAATTCCTAAATTTAGGCCCGGTTGCTAAAACTGCCTTTTAGCACTCGCAAACACAAAATACGGCTTCACGAGCCTTCACATTTCAAAATATACTACAAAATGCACACGTTTTACAATTTCGGGTTTCGGGCCCAAAACCGAGCCTAGAGCACTCTTGGCCGGCTTCCCAAGGCCCTGGAGAACCCAAGCAACCCTCAAGAACCACCGACACGTTGTTTCTTCGAGCTCAAGCAAGAATATGCCGTATAATACCGAAATATAATTTGGAAATATATGGAAAAAGATGACATTGCCCGCCCTCCAAATCGCAAGAGCCCTCGCGATTAGAGGGGGAAATCGCATGAAGCCTTGCGATTTACTAGGGCATTCGCAAGGCTCCTTGCAATTCCAAGGTCCGGGTTTATCCTCTTGATTTCCTAAATCTTTACGAGCTCTCTACTATATATACAACCCTCTATGCACGGTTCAAACACAAGATTTACACCAGAATTTCACAGCAAACTCTAACAAAGCCTCACGCATACAAATCCTTTGAATTCCTCACTTTCATGGGTTGAAGTCTCCCTCTTTTGAAGCGAAGCGTTGCCGGTTTTCTAGTTTGAGACAGGTAGGTCTTAATCCTAGCTTGGATTAAGGTTTTCTTTACTTCTTTAGACTTACGAGGGTCTACATTAGGCCCACCCGACTTTGGTACGCAAGTCTGCTTTTCATAAGGCGGTCATGCACCTCGAATACACACCCTATTAGTAACACCCTTCCAAAGTCGCATAAGCAACTGGCCCCCCTTAATATAAACCAAATGGACTTTATTTTAAGTTTTTACATCTAGCAAATCCTCATCTTGCATTTAATCACTTAACATTGAATTCGACGCTAGCATAACCATTTTCGTTGACAAGTTTAAGCATGCTTAACTGAGGGTTTTAAACAATCTATTTTTCATATGCATTCATACACTTTTGACAACTTATATCGCACTTATACGTAGCGAAATACTTAAGCTCACATGTCACTCTTTGCATTGTTCTCAAGCTTAGTAGAGGCTATCTTTGTGGAGCGATTTGAAGCGGGCCTCTTTGTACCTTGTAACCACACTCACCCTAAACTCGGTTCACTCATGAACACTCACTCAATCACACGTTTTTAGGGCTGTTTTGGGGAGGTTAAGTTTCTGATTTTTATTGTAAAACATAAAGCAAGGATAAAGGATATGAATTCACTACCCGAAAATTAAGCAAAAAAAAACGCAAGAAACCCGTTTTATATAAAAAAATCCAACCGTTGTTTCCATGGCCGTTGTTTATAATAAAAAACAACGCAAAAAAAATATACGAAACCGTTGTTTATATCAAAAATAACATTTTATAAAAATTTGGCGGATTTTATTAAAAAAAACGGTTTTTTAAAAAAACCGTTGTATTTAATTATTAAAAAAAACGGTTTTTTTAAAAAACCGTTGTTTTTAATTATTAAAAAAAACGGTTTTTTAAAAAAACCATTGTTTTTAATTATTAAAAAAAATGTTTTTTTTAAAAAACCGTTATAAATAATAACTATTAAAAAAAACGGTTTTTTTAAAAAACCGTTATAAAAAATTCAATTTTTTTTAAAAAAAAAATAAAATTACGAAATTGCTATAATTACATATAAATTATCAAAAATTTCATAAATTATCAAAATACAATTTATATAAATTATCAAAATACAATTTATATAAATTATCAAAAATTTCTAGATACAATTTATACAATTTATATAAATTATCCCACAGATCTCATTCCTAAATCGATTTCTTGCGCCGTATAGATGTTCCAGGTAGATTTTTAGCGATACACTACAAAAACAAAAAATATATAATTATTTTAGTGCATAATAATAAAATAGATACTTGAAAGTTTAATCTAACCATCGTAATTAAGTCTCTCCAACACCCCCATTTGGGTTGTGCGGACCCCACCTAAATGAGGACGTTACGCGGATGAGAATATATGAGCGGTTCCTCCTGAATCCTTCACTGAGCTGACCAAATTGACATACTTTTGTCGAGTTGCTACGTCAGCGCTCCTGACGATGGCACACAGAAACATTCCACATGAATGAAGATAAATTTGACAAAAGTCGAAACGATACAGAAACTGGCGTAAGGCTTTACAGAATAATACACACAAGAAAACTCTGTTTTTATGAAACATGGCAAAGCACGACCAGCAAAGGCATGCAGCATAGAAGAACGGCAAATCCAAAGAGGAAGTCAAAAACCATTCTTCTAACATGAGTTTGCAATCATACACAGAAATGTTCTGCACCTTTATTGACAGAATCTATATCTCGATATCGAATAATAGTACATGGAAACACGTGATCATAGTATTTTTCAACGAAATAAAAAATACCTGAACAGCTCATCTGTGATAAGCAGTGTTTGGATAGCCATTCGCTCATGGGCAACTTCTACATGCTTAGGACCATAACAGGCACGATCTGGATCCTACAGAAGACGGAGAAAATAGCATAACATCAGAAGAAGACAGTTAACGAAATGATGACCAAAAATCAAACCAAGAGACGCGTTTAGACGTCAAGCACTTAAACTACAGCATATGACGGGCAACCTAAGCAAACACACAATATCACCAGACGACTTTCACAAAAGTACATAATTTAAACAGAAAAGAGTACAGAGCACTAGTTTGTATAAACATTTAAAACATATGATAAAAACGTAATTAAAAGGCCATGTAAATACAAACATGAAGATCAATGTGAATCAAAGGAGATTTGCAGAATTGCAGACATTTAGAGACGACAACATGCGTATTGATTGAGTAACACGTTTAAAAAAAAAAAAAAAAAAAAAAAAAAAAAAAAAAAAGCAAAACATACATTTCAAGATTAGAACCTGACATTTGATAGCATCTTTGTCAAGAACTCTTCAAGAGCACGGACCTGAATCAAACACAAGTACACCACAGCGCCAAGTCAAGCTTAAAGTTGCGAGACCTCAAAATGTAGTACAGTAATTAACATCAAGAAAGAAAAAGGGTCAGTATTTTCAAAGAATTCGTAACCTCTTGAGCTGCTTTGGTATCTTTTATCATACTCATAACATTTGGTGCATCTAGAACCTCTTTCGAGCCACACTAAACCAACTCGCATGTTAAAGAACCGAACAACAGTGATTCTATAATAATTAAGGCATTCACCCACACGTAAATCACTTCCATACTCAACATAATGTTTTCAATTACTCTCGCTTCATTCTACTATGCCATACATACATACTTAAGCCTAGTGAAGATGAAAATACTCAAAAATCGAGCTCATAATGCTTATAACAAAACCCGACCAGCAGCTATATCACAAGAGTATCCTCATTTACACCTACCTACTACATTCCAAAGCACCTCACAATGTAACCAACACACATCGCTTCATAATATATTCATTACTCACCAATTCAAGCTTACAAAAGCAGATACAAAGACGAATCCACGCCACAAAGACTTTATACATCAACTCAATGCTCAATCATGGACCACGACACTTAAACCAACAATCTACTGACACACACATATAACCCTCCATATGACATCATAAAACACCACCAAGGCCAAACCGAGCCTAAGCATAACCACCACCCACTGCACATGGCGGCGGCCGAACAACATAACCAACAAAATGCGCAGAAATCCATAAAGTAGCGTAGTAGCAGACCGCTTACTTGGCGTGGGGCAAACAAGAGCAAAGATTACACAAGAAACACGTATGGAGCGCTAAAGTAATAGTTAACACCACGAGCGAGAACATACTTTAGCGTGAACATCAAAACACTCGACAACAACATCGTTACACGAAGACAAAGAAGAACCGAGTCACACTTAAAACCTCATTCGGCCTAAACACTCCATTATCGCTATAATTCACACACTCACACAAACTACGTGTATTCACGCTCTCAACGCAAAGAAAGAATGTCACAAACTAATGGCGAGTTCACTACTCGGCCTGCGTCTGACAAGAACGCAGAACAATCGCAGACGGTAACAATGACGGTCAACGTAACAAAGGCAATAAGAGACTACATGGACTACAAGAAACAAAGACGCGTGAACAACTCTATTACTCGGTATAAGTAACGAAGACACTTACTCTGAAACACTCCTCACCGTATCGATTCATACACACTAAATATAATACGCCACAACGCCATTAATTCGCACACACATATAATCATTTCAACTCACACACCAAATCACACCTACACCGTCACCACAAGCAAACCGCAGATCAACAACCAAACTCACGTATTACATTCCCAGATATACACACACACCACTCAATTCTCATACACTCACTCAACACGGTCATAACACACACAAGTACATCAAATCACGCAACAAAACAACGAATACTGGACTAAGTAAGGAGAGCCGCACCTCGAAGTGGGAAAAGCGAAATTCACTTCTAAGTGAAGAACCTCGCTCTGAAATCGCTTTCAAGCATCCAAACTCTACAATTAACGACACTACTATCAATTACTACCATAATACTAGTTAATCGAGACTTTGAATCATTAAAATCGACTTTAAATTGAAAACCCCAAAATCTAGGTCAAAACAACGAAAGTGAGAACCGAAAGATTGAAGTCGATTATACCTTAATTAATTGATTGATTAGGTTAAGCCACAACAAAAATCGGCAAAAAGAGGTGAAACACGAAGAAAGGAAGCGGTGGCAAGTCGAGAAGGGCAAAGACGACAATGGCGATGGACGGAAGACGACAACAAGACGCGGCGGCGATGATGATGAAAGTGAATGATTATGAGTGTGATGGTGGTGATGATAAGGGTGAATGATGATAAATGAATCAAACGAGAGAGAAGAAGAAGATAGAGGTCAAGAGAAGCCTCCTGCTATTCTGAATTTTGATCGATTGAATTTTGAATTTTGATCGTTTTTTTTGCTTTTTAATTAAAAATAACGGTTTTTACTATAAAAACCGTTTTTTTAATAAAAACAACTGCTATTTGCAAATAACCGCTTTTTTAATATTTTGTTAAAAATAACGGTTTTCCACTACTTAAACCGTTATTTAAAGTCTAACTCAAAAACAACACATTTTTAATAAAACCGCTTTTGATAACCCACCCGTTGTTTTTAATGATTTTTTCGTTGTTTTTAGTGATGAGTTTGATTTGGCGCCTAAAGTTTTTACAACGGAAATTTTAATTGCGTTGTTTATAATATTATAAACAACGAACATAGCAATTTGTGTTGTTTTTGCTCCGTTGTTTTTGCTCAGATTTGTAGTAGTGATTAGACTAAGCACATAGCCAAAGCCTAAGACTAAGGATCCGACCAAGCACTAAGCTAGGGTCATCACCCAAGGAACTCCAAGCACTAAGCTATGGAGGTTTTCTCAAGCACTTAGCCATGAGAGAGGAGAGGAATTCTAAAGAGAAAGCCTCACACAAAAACCGAAATTTTATATCATTCTAAATCTGAAAATACAATGGAGGAATGCTTGGTTTATATAGGACCAAGGCTTACATCTTGACCTTACATTCAAACTCTAATCTAAGGGCTGAAAAATGGCCCCAAAATACAACAAATAAACGGTCCCAAAGACCATACAAAATCAGCATACAAACAACAAACAACAACTAAAGTAGAAAGCGACTCTTGGAAACATCCTCTCCCTTCATTGTTGTTGTTCATCCAAGGGTCTTGATTTGCTCCTTGGAGAGCAAGCTTACTCGGCCCACATTAAGTCCCCATGCTGATTTTTGAGCCTCCATACAAAATACCAAAAGGTGACAAAGACATAAAGAATAAAGCAAACTATATTGAAAGGGACTTGTATTTGAAATAGAGTGTATCATCTTGAGTTGAATTTCAGCCGAGATTTTGGCCCCATTTCGGCTGACTTCTCTTGACCATTAGCCCAAGGACCATGGTTAGATCTTAGTCCAAAAATCGGAACCAAATCACCAAGCCGTTTCATTCCAACTCTCCCCTTCTTCAAAAAAAAGTTTGTCCTCAAACTTTGGCCAACTAAAACATGGTGTTCAAAATAAATTTTCAGAAAACAAAAACGATTTTGAAAGGATGTAGTTTAGATGAAAAAGAGGGAAACAACAAGAGCACATCCTATGAAAAGCACATAGCAAATTCATAGAACCCTCTTGTTAGCCAACTCGATTCAAACACTCACAAAGTGCTCGAATCAAGTCGACACTCACAAATCAAGCCATGCCAAGATTCGCAAGGTTACTCCCAAAAACACCAAGTACCACCTCAACCCAAGACCGTCTTGGTTTAAGAAAACGCAAGAGCCGAAGCTTTGATACCAATTGGAGCGATTTGAAGCGGGCCTCTTTATACCTTGTAACCACACTCACCCTATACTCGGTTCACTCATGAACACTCACTCAATCACACGTTTTTAGGGCTGTTTTGGGGAGGTTAAGTGTAACAACCTGGTTTTTAGTCGACTTTAATTACTAAGGCGGAAATTAATTAAGTCTTAAACCAGCGTCATTAATTATACATAAAACCCAAATATTACAAACATCGTTCAAGAGTTGAATAAAACAACTCTAAGTACGGAATTTAAAAGAGTAGGTTATATATTACATTCTCTCGAAAACAACAAAAAGTAATGCATAAAAACGTCTCGTGGCCCCATCCAAAATCCAGCTCCTGGTCCACGGTACTCCTGCACAATAAACTGATGGGGGGATGCCCGCTGAGCGGACAGTGACTAGCTATGCTCATACTTACCCTCGATTTCAATTACTTTGGTTTATTACTATCGCTTTATAATTATAACATTATGATAAAAACATAAACATACTTATTACATATAGCACATAAAGACATATAAATCATAATAAGCATGCGGTTTAAAGCGATAAATCATATAAGCATGATAATCAGTTATGAAAGCAATTAACATATAATATCATAGCAATAGTATCACAATAATTCAACAGGACTACAATGCGATATCAGATCGCAAACAGACATACGTATTGTATCATTCTCATCATGCAGACTCGATTCACTTCAGAAACTTGTGATCTTTAATTTTCGAAGATGGTACACACTCGTTCTCATTTAATCAAACAACACACAACACATCGCTACGAGCACGACCATCGAGTAGGCTTTTGTACGCTAGTCCCTTTCATCTCACTACCATAGTGCAGCAACTTACTCGACTCGTAAACCACGCCGAATACTATAGTACTTGCATCTCATCTTCTAGTGTTCGAAATGATTCGAACTTCAGATACAATCTCGTCAAGTGATCTGTACATGTGGTAAGAGCGAATGCAAGTGTCGCGCCCACTAAGAATGAAACACAGCAAGGAGACAGAACCGCGAGATGCACTAAGCATATAATGTCACGGTGGCCCTGATAATTTTAGCGAAATAGGGGAATAAAACCCTAGTCTAGTATGCATACACTAATATTCACTTTAAGAATGGGCTATGCTATTCATAGAGCACCTTAACTCTGAATAAAACGACTATTTCCTAAAGCCTGACCCAAAAGAGTTGGCATATTCTTTATCTTGTACGGAACAGGCTATACGACTTAAGGCGTAACGGCATGGGCAGGATGCACTAAGCATTTAATCTTTGTGAAGCTTAACCACGCTACTTAGGGATGACCAACGTCGAGACCGAGATAGTGGCGTCACTTCTAAGACTATCTTAACCCCCACTTCACTCACGATTGACGTTTTCATATCTGAGGCCCAAGCTTGACCTTTTATTTAAACTTACTCAAGATTTATTATTTATTTGATAATTCATATCACATGTTACTAGACTCTCCTAGTCTCATCGTCAAACGTTTAATTTGAATTGTAGGTTTCATATGATCACATAACACATTCGTTTATTATTTGAAGTGTTGTTAATTATTAACGTTTTCAAGTTTCTATATTGAAACGTTTATTAGTATGTCCAATTTTATTTAAGTGTTTTTCAAAACACTTTAAGTCATTTACTTATTCATTTTTAATTTTTCTATACTTAGTAAATTTTCAATTATTTACAATATTTCAAATTTTGAAATTTGAATTATATTTGAATTTTGAGACGTAACTTGTTTTACAAGTTTCGTAAATTTTTCACTATTCACGTCTCGGGATTTTGAAAAGATAACTTGTTCAACAAGTTACCTCAAATTCCTTTGAAATAGGTTTTGGGACATTACTTGTTCAACAAGTTTCGTCCCTGGTACTGTTCACCGTCTTGAAAATTTGGGACGTTACTTGCTTAACAAGTTTCGTCCCCATTTACTATTCATCGACACTATTCATCTAGGTCACTATTCACTTGTCACTATTCCTCTCAATCACTATTCATCGGTCACTATTCATCTCAGTCACTAGTCATTTCAGTCACTATTCACATCGGTCTTTATTCAAATCGGTCACTATTCAAATCGGTCACTATTCACATCCTAACTTAGTTACTAAGTTTTAAAATCTAGTTTTAAAAACGTTAGGTTCGGTTTGTAAAAAGTGATAATCGATATTTATTTTAAACTGAGACTTAGTTAAATTTAGTCGTCTATTTACTAAATTTAGCGAATTTCATTTTTAAAATCATAGTATCGTGGATGATTCATTTAGTCCGTATGTCCAAGTCCAACAGTCCAATATTTGCAAAGGCAGTAGCACACGATTTAATTCATTTTTATAATGGTTATACTTTTTAATCGGTTTATTATATTTCATTTCTAACTAAATCGATTTATACAAAGGTTCATTTCTAATAACCATTTAACTTTAGTGACATAGTGATATTTTCATTTTGATTAAATTTGGTCCATTTAATATGGAAATGTCGTGTGATATGTTATATGTTACAATTCTTTTTATTTCTTTTAATTTCTTAATTCTAACTTATTAATTACTAATTAAAATATTTTAACAATAAACTAAAAACTGATAAAAGCAATTTTTGACTCAAAAATAAGAGAATGCCGTGAGCATGTAAGGTGATGGTCCAATTTTTATTTTTTTAATTTTTATCGGTTTTTAGCTTAAAGTTTTTATATTCTAATTATTCTAATTATACTAAAACGATTTAAACTAAAATGAAATCTTACTCAAAGTTTCATTAGTTTAAAATTTGAGTTAAACTATAAAGTGATATTTCCGAATTGATTTTCTAAGTGTTTAAGTTTGATTTATGTAATAGTAATAACATAACATAAAACAATAACTAAACATAAACACAAATTATTAACAAATATAAAATAAAACAAAATCAAAATGAACAATAATGATGAACATCAACATGAAGATCATATGAACACTTAAGAACACCAAACAAAACTCAAGAACACAAATGTGCATATTTAACAACTTATAATTTATTTTTCTAATTTAATTTTTTTTTTTACATGAATACCTCCATTTTATACTAACTTAAACCAACATATTATTTACAAAAATTAAAAGTGAAAATTTAGTAAAAAAAAATGGGAAATGCCGTGAGTTTGTGTATATGTGTATAAATTTTCATTT
Organism: Dianthus caryophyllus; assembly: GCA_023091065.1. Classification (NCBI taxonomy): domain Eukaryota; kingdom Viridiplantae; phylum Streptophyta; class Magnoliopsida; order Caryophyllales; family Caryophyllaceae; genus Dianthus; species Dianthus caryophyllus. Next base: position 27,389,973 of record CM041517.1, on the reverse strand, counting down.
TCGATTTTAATCACTTTAAACTCATTGTTAATATTTCACATAATTTTCATATATGATTATAACATAACTAAAACATAACTAAATATAAAAATCATATGAATCATAATTAAAAATGCTCAAAAATAATTTAGCTAAACATATGAACATATAACTACAACATTACTAGTAAACTATTTACTTAGTTATTATCATTTATTATCATCACATAAACAAACAAGTGATGTTTAACATATTTACACATAAACATCATACTCATAAAATTATAATAACAAAACAAATTAATTTACAAAGAGGTTAAAATGAGATATAACTAGTCACCTTGATTTGGCAAGTTATTGATTATCGGGATCGATTATATTATCAAGGTCAAGTTCTTCACCCGAAAACCCGTCTTCACCTTCAAATAAAAACCCGAAATAATAAGTTTCAATACCCACTAAATAGCTAAGGAAATACTAGAGATTATTAGAATAATATTTATTTTTTAATTTAGGATGTTTTAAAGTGAAAATGGAAGAAAATAAAAGAGAAAAGAGGGCAAGGGAGCTCGGCAAAGAGAAGAGAGGAAAAGAGAGTGTTTTTGCACTTAGAAAATAAATGAGTATGTTAGTAATGAATTGTGTCAAGTAGTGTAAGTGTTGTACTTAGTATAAAGGAAGTATAAACATTAAAATTGAAGAAAATCAAATACAAGTAATGATGAAATGTAGGAGTGTGTAAGTAGAGATGATGTTGTGTAAGAGTAAGTAAGCATGCTTACTTGTGTAAGGAAAAAGGAAAGCAAGAGCATGGTAGGAGCTAGACAAGTAGCTCGGCCAAAGTCAACCCATGGGCTCGATTTTCGTTTTTGAAATTTTCGATTTGCGCGTACGCGAAAAGTCTCGAAATAAAAGATATGATTTTAAAATAATATTTCGAGGTAAGATCGAAAATAAAAATGAAAATAAACTTCGAAAGGAAAGCAAAACAAAAATTGGGTTTAAAACCCTCGAAACTTTGAATAAAAATTTACTAGGCCGAAATACATATTTTTTTGGTTGAAAGGTAACGATTTAAATAATTAGAATCAACCGTAAATACGTTTATCAGTTTAAATTAAGTGTGACTCGAAATTTCGATAGTTTTCAAAAGTGCTAGTTAAATGAAATTGAAATAGTAGTTAGATAATAAGAAAATATGATTTATTAAATAAACATCAAAATGATTATATTTTTAACCAAATTAGTTTCTTTGAAATTGTCCTTTAACTAATTTAGTTTCTTTGAGGTTAAATGATTAGTCTTTAACTAGTTCAGTTTATTTGATTGTTAAATGATTATTCTTTAACTAAACCAGTTTCATGCTAAGTTTTACATTATGTGTAACTAAATTTGGATTAGGTTGTCTAATTATCGATTCCTAATTATAATTAGCTCAAATTAACACGGGGTGTTATAAACCTCCCCCCTTAGAAAAGTTTCGTCCCGAAACTTCAACGAAGAATAGGATTTTCACATGAGATAAACAGCTCGGGGTATTTCTCCTTCATAGAGGCTTCGATCTCCCAAGTTGCTTGTTCAGTCAATTGACCCCTCCATAGCACCTTAACTAGGGGAACCGTCTTCCGCCTCAACACTCTGGTTTCTCGTGCTAGAACTTTGACATGCCTTTCCGAGTATAGCAAGTTAGGCTCAACTGCGATCACGTCAGGAGTAATGATGTGACTTGGGTCACTCCTGTATCTTCTCAGTTGAGAAACGTGGAATACGTTGTGAACCTTGGATAAGTTGGGGGGTAGCGCTAGGCGATAGGCTACCTCGCCAATCCTTTCAAGTACCTCGTATGGTCCAACGTACTTAGGACTCAGTTTTCCCTTTAATCCGAAACGTCGAACCCCCTTCATGGGTGATACTTTCAAGAACACATGATCACCGACTTCGAACTCGATAGGTCGGCGATGCTTGTTGGCATCTGACTACGGCGGTCTTGGGCTGCTTGCAGACATTCACGAATGACTTTGATGTGCTCTATCTGGTCCTGAATAACCTGTGGTCCAGTTCCCACGTTGTCACTGGTATCGTCCCATCAGACTGGGCTACGACACTTTCTCCCGTATAGTGCCTCGAATGGGGCACAACCCAAACTTGCATGGAAGCTATTGTTGTAGGAGAATTCAATCAAAGGTAGACTTTTCTGCCAATTCTCGTTGAATTCCAAGGCACATGCCCTGAGCATGTCTTCGAGCGTTTGGATGGTTCGCTCGGTTTGACCATCGGTAGCAGGATGGAAAGCGGTGCTCATCTTCAGTTGGCTTCCCAACGCTGCTTGGAGTTTTTCCCAGAAATGTGAGGTGAATCTCGGATCCCAGTCCGATATAATATCCAGCGGTACGCCATGTAATCGGATCACCTCCTTCTCATAAGCCTTAGCTAGCTCTTCAAGGCCCCAAGTGTCTTTGATCGGTACGAAATGGGCCGATTTTGTTAAACGGTCCACTATTACCCAAATTGCATTATTCCCTCGGTGAGTCCTTGGTAATCCTGTTATAAAATCCATGAAAATGGAGTCCCATTTCCCCAATGGAATGTCCAAAGGTTGTAGTAGTCCTCCAGGTCATTGATGTTCGAATTTCACCTTCTGGCAGATTAGGCACTTTGCAACGTACTCAGCAACCTCTGCTTTCATTCCTACCCACCAGTACATCAGTTTTAAGTCTTGGTACATTTTATCGGATCCTGGGTGTATGGAGTATCGTGTACTATGTGCCTCGTCAAGGATCCTTCTCTTTAACACTGGTACGTCGGGCACACACCACCTCCCTTTGAATTTTAAGCTTCCATCAGGCTTTATTTCAAACCCTTCTCGGTTTCTCGAGGGAATCTCTCTCCTGATCTTCACGAGTTCCTCATCTTCCCATTGTAGAGCTCTAATCTCGTGATATATCCGGCTCTGCGATCATTGCGTTCAAATCAGCATCGTCAGACTGAACCAACTCTAGGTTCATTCTCTTGAAGTCTCTGACAATAGCCGCCGGAATTTCCCAAATGTTGCTAAGGGTATGCGTAGTATTCCTACTCAGAGCGTCGGCAACAACGTTCGCCTTACCCTCGTGGTACAGTAGTTCAATCTTGTAGTCCTTGATTAGCTCTAACCACCGGCGTTGCCTCATGTTGAGTTCCTTCTGTGTGAAGATATATTTCAGACTTTTATGGTCGGTGTAGAACTTGATACTCACTCCGTAGAGGTAATGACGCCAGATTTTCAAAGCAAACACCACAGCTGCGAATTCTAGGTCATGAGTTGGGTAGTTTCGTTCATGAACCTTTAACTGCCTTGACGCATAAGCAATGACCTTCCCTTGTTGCATCAGTACGCAACCCAGGCCATTCAATGAGGCGTCACTATAGATTTCATACTCGTCACCATCTGTAGGAAGAGCTAAGACGGGTGTTGTGTTAAGCCTTGTCTTGAGTTCCTGGAACGCATTCTCGCACTCGTCGCCCCATATGAACTTGGATTCTTTCTGTAGCAGCTTTGTCATCGGTCGTGCAACCTTGGAGAAATCTGGAACTAATCTTCTGTAGTATCCAGCCAATCCTAGGAAGCTGCGTATCTCTGTTATGATGGTAGGTGCTTTCCATTCTTTCACCGCGTCGATCTTTGCACGGTCTACCATCACTCCGTCCTTCGAGATGACGTGACCTAGGAATGCTACTTTCTCGAGCCAAAACTCGCACTTGGATAGCTTAGCATACCACTTATACTTCCTTAGTATTCCCAGAATAATACGGAGATGTTCCTCGTGTTGGGGTTAGTGTCCTCCACGGTTAGTGCAATAACATAAATAAATCTCTAAAGGTACACAGGGTACATTTTGTATTTAATTAGTTGAATAAAGTTTATCAATAACGGTTGGCTTGCTAGATAAGTTTGACGTTATTGTCATACAGATGGCGGTGATCAACTGGTCCCTAAGAGTCACACCTAAAGGATGTGTTTGAGAGATGTGATCATTTGAGAAAATGATCATATCGATACCTTACTTTATGACTAAACGGTTAGTCGGTATTGTTGACTAAAAGGTTAGTCAAATATGACTAAAATGTTAGTCAAGTGTGATGATGTTACTGACTAAAATGTTAGTCAGTGTAATGGTGGTACGGCTATTTAATACTGATTAAATAATTTTAGCTAATGCGAATTAAATGTAATTCGTGAATTGAATATAAAATGTTATATTTAATTGTTTTGTATAATGCAAGCTAATTAAATATAAACCGTTATAATTAATTAGTAAATTATGAATATAAGGATATTTATAATATATTATAGTCGGTCCATACAGATGACACTAGTAATATATTGCATTATATTATAAGCTAAATTGATCATAAGAAAAGTGTCCAGATACATCCGAGTCTAGGTACGTTTTCTTGGTCAACAAGTGATGTATTTGAGGAGAAATAAATCTCCCCAAATACTAGTGAATTAGGCCGGCCACTTTAGGGTTTTTAGAGGAGTTTTTATTCTATAATAACTCTCTAATTTTATTCCTAATTCATTCATTGAATACTTCTTCTACAACACAAAAATCTTGAGAGAAAAAAAAAAACAGTTTTCCTCTCTAATTCTCTAGCAAATTCAAGGGTATTTCTCAAAACATTTTGGGTGAGATAATTAGGAGATACCATATTATTGGTATTGTTCTTAGGCCATATTTACTAGGATTAAAGGTTAATTCTTGTTCCTTTTATTATGTTATGCAATATCAATTTATGACCTTAAATCTTATAAAGTTTTCATTATAATCCTGTGAATTTTAAGGTCTATATGCGGATATAAACCTACAAGTGGTATCAGAGACTTAGGGCACATGAAATTTTTATAAGGTTTTCATAAAAATCGATTTTGTGTAAATTTAAAACAAAATTTTCAATTTGGCCGAATGGTTTGTATGTTGGCCGAATTGTTTTGTTCTTGGCCGTGTATTTTTGATTGAATTTGGCTTTGTTTTGGTCTACTTGATTCATAATTATCGATGTTTTAAGATGTTAAAACGATCACATATGAATTTGTATAGGTTTTGATTTAATACTGATTGAATTAAAACATAAAAGGACTAAAATCTTGTATGTTAACGAACATATTAGTTTGCTTTACATTAGATCTATCAGTTTAAGATGTTTAAATTAAAAAGTTATTTTAAATCTCTTAAGTCAATGTTTAATACGGATTAAAATTGAGTTAGGATTGATCTAATTATTAGCATAATCGAATTAAAACAGTTTAATTCATTTATTTTGATATTGGCCGATTTATTTTAATTTTTGGTAATTTTTTTTATTTTTATTAATGTTGGCCGTGTGTTTTCAAATAAAATTAAAAAAAAAAAATTCGGAATTTTAATTTTATTGTTGGCCGAAATCTTTATTTTTTTGGAAATTAAATTTTTCACATATTTTGGTATATTATAAAGATAATATATTTTGTTTTATTGTGAAGCAGTTCATAATAAATATGATACCTAATATTTTAAAAGGGTTTAAGATATTTATGAGATCTAATTTATGTTATACTGATAATATAAATTGATTTGGATTATTATTTTGATTAAGATATTATGAACAATTAAGGAATTGTTGCATAATGATAATAATTTTAAAAGAGGTGGTTTGGATATATAATCATTTGTATGCATTGATTTTATGATGTTTAGTTGATGCTATTTATATATTTTGTGAATGAATGTTTGGATGAATGGTTTATTTTACGCATTAATTTTTGTACAAACGGTTGTAATTTACTAGTGTGGCCGTAGAAAATTGTGTTTTCGTAATGAAGGAAACACAATTTGGTTGTATTTTGAGATCTCGAATCTCCCATCTTGTACTATTTTTAATTTTGGGCATATTTTGAATTAGAATGTAAATAGGTTTATTTTTGTAATTCAAATATGTAATTTTGAGAAGATTCAAGATGAAGATTCAAGATGGACTCCCAATTAAAGCCCAAGATGAAGAATGAAGACTTGCTTAGGGTTCATGGATGGATTCCAATTTGTATTTGTCTTTATTTTCATAGGGTTAGGCCACACTAGGTGTTTTTCCTTTTTGCGTTTTTCTTTACCGTTTTTCATTGCATTCACGTTAGATAGTAGCATCATATTCCGCCTAAACTAAACCAAACCACCTAATATGCATGAAAATGGATCATATAGTTGCATCTTTTCATAGACATACGGATGTCACTCGTTTTTAGGGCTATCACCTCTATTTAATCATTCTCGAAAATGCTAGTTATTTGTTCACTTAAAATGAATTAAAATGAGATGATGGGACCTTCCTCTATATTCTAAAATTGAGATTAGTCTTTATAGGAAAAGCATACTATGAGCCCCTTCTTCGTCGGTAGGCATGTAGGACCTTACTCTCCACATGACCCCTTCTACGTTGGGTAAGTAGTATGCGTTGACCTATTTTACCTCAACACTATAGTTCGAGTAATATCTCGTAGTTATGGTGGACTAATAGATAGGATTTACTGAAATCTATCGACCAAGAATTTAACAAAGAGAATTAGCCAAGAGGTTGGCTTATCAATTTAAAGAAATTGAGTCTTGGGATCATTTATATAATTCTCGAGGGAGGTCGATTATATGAGTGCACGAGTCTTTGCATTAAAACGTTATTGCTTTATGACTTAAATTTTTAAACTATGATTTCTTATCTTCTCTCTTCTTCTTCTTTCTTTTCACAGTTCGAATACGTTATATACAGATATAACCACTATAACTAATGGCTGTACGTACTGACGAACCAATGCCAAGTGCTACACTAGATCGCGAATCATGGCTTAGAATTTTTATGGGCAGCATGAATCAGTCTACTCGACTGAAGCATGATGGGTCCAATTTTTCTGATTGGGAGGCCGTATTACGGAATGCCGCTATCGATTTGACAGTAGCTCAAGTACTTGATCGAGCCATCGCCGGCTAAACCAGCTCCCGATGCAGGAGCAAATGAACGCTATCTTTGCAATGATTTCATGATGGAGGCGGGTGCGTTCTGAAACGTACTCATCTATGCAATGGAATCCAATTTGCAAAGAAGGTTCATTACCCAAGGTGCAAACAAGATTTTCACCACCCTTACTAAGGAATTCTCGAAAGCACCGAGAATTAAGAGTTACGAGTATACCACTCGTTTCTTTGAAGCTAGACTCCAGAAGGGCCAACCGGTTGGTCCACACCTTCTCGCCATGATCGAGAACGTTGAAAAATTGGAGGAGCTTGGTTGCAAGATCGATGACAAGATCATCATTGATCGAGTGCTCCACTCTCTTCATGATGGGTATGCCCTCTTTAGGGCAAACTATTACATGAATGACATGCAGAAAAGTCTGCATGAACTACATTCACTCCTCGTACAGACGGAGAGTGATCTGAAGTTGAGTGGGAGCATAAAACAAGATGTTCTCATGATTGGCAACAAGAAGGGTAAGGGTAAGGCTCCGGCTAACCTAACTGTAGGAAAGCCGAAATTTAAAAAGCCAGTGGTTGCTAAGAGTGGGCCTGGTGAAGCTAGTGGTAGCTCACAAGGCAAGGCAAAAGCAAAGCCGAGCATGGAGTGCCACCATTGCCACAAGTCTGGGCATTGGAGGCGTAACTGTCCCGTGTATGCTGAGGACATTAAGGCAGGCCGCGTCGTTCCTGTTGGTATGTCTTCTTTTATTCATATGATTGAGATTAACCATGCAAGTTTCGGAACTTGGGTACTTGATACTGGATGTGGTTCTCATCTGTGCAATCATTTGCAGGGCCTAAGAAGCATCGTAACTCCTGGCAAGAGGTGATGTAGACTGCGAGTGGGGAATGGAGCAAGAGTTCTCGCTGCTTGAGGAACATATGTAATCCAACTCCCGAGCGGATTTGAGTTATTTCTGAATAATCAAGCATTATGTACCTAGTTTATCTAAAACATTATTTCAGATCCGTTCTTGATAAAGAAGGATTTTCATTTTTAATAAAGGATAATAGCCGTATTTTCTCTTTGAATGAAATGATTTATGGTAAAAAGTCAAGTTTCCATGAACGGAATTTATGTTTTAGATCAAACCACGTAAATCATGCATGTGAGTAACAAGAAAGCAAAGGTTGGTGACAAAGATCAAACCTATCAATGGCATTGCCGTATGGGACACATAAATGAGAAACGCAGCGTGAAAAAGCTCATTGATAGTGGGACAATAGCCCCATTTGACTATGAAACTTTGGCACGTGTGAATCATGTCTTATAGGCAAAATGTCTCAATTTCCTTCAAAGGTGTTGGAATGCGCTCACGACCTATTAGGACTCATACATACTGATGTGTGCGGACCTATGTCAATCAACGCTAGAGATGGCTATAGGTATTTTATCACTTTCACGGACGATTTGAGTAGATATGGTTATGTCTACTTAATGAAGCATAAAAGTGAGTCCTTCGACAAGTTCAAGGAATTCCAGAATAAGGTTGAGAACCAACTGGATAGAAAGATAAAAGCACTACGTTCAGATCGTGGTGGCGAATATCTTTCAACTGAGTTTGATCGACACCTGAAAGACCGCGGAATAGTATTACAGTTAACTCCACCTGGAACACCACAACTGAATGGTGTGTCCGAACGCAGGAATCGAACATTACTTGATATGGTTCGATCTATGATGAGTCACACGGTTGTACCTGACTCATTATGGGGCTATGCTCTTTTGTCAGCTGCTCTTATACTTAACCGAAGTCCGACTAAAGCTGTTGACAAGACTCCATACGAGTTGTGGAAGGGAACAGTCCCTAACTTGTCCTTTATTCGGGTTTGGGGGTGCGAGGCTTATGTCAAGTGGAGACACGAGGATAAGCTCGGCCCGCGATCGGTCAAGACATACTTTATTGGTTATCCAAAAGGAATGTTTGGTCATTACTTCTATTCGCCTACCGAACAACGAGTTTTTGTTGCGGCTAGTGCGAAGTTCTTAGAGAAAGAGTTTCTCGAAGACAAGAGAGGTAATAGAACCTTCGAACTGTCGGAGATTCTTGAACCAACAACCGAGCAACCAATGGAGGAAACTGTTCCTTCTTCGTCTACTGCGGTTAATGTCCCTTTGGAACCCAGGAGGTCGGGTAGACTCTCCATTCCTCCAAATCGATATATCGGTATAGTCGAGGAGAATGGGAGAGACGGCGTTTTACTCTTTGAGAGTAACGAACCCGTAACCTATAAAGGTGCCATGACATGTTCCGACACAAAGTTATGGCAAGAAGCCATGCAATCCGAGATGGACTCGATGTACGAGAACAATGTATGGGATCTGGTTGACTTACCTGATAAGGCTAGGCCTCTTCAGTGCAAATGGCTTTACAAGATAAAGCGATCTGTAGAAGGACAACCAGATATATACAAGGCACGACTAGTGGCAAAGGGTTTCACTCAAGTGCAAGGGTTGCACTATGATGAGATCTTTGCACCCGTAGTCATGCTTCGTTCCATTCGGATTCTCTTAGCGATCGCCGCATTTCATGACTATGAAATTTGGCAAATGGATGTGAAAACCGCCTTCTTAAACGGTTATTTGGAGGAGGAGTTGTACATGGTACAACCCGAAGGTTATATCGATCCTAAAGATCCTAAGAAGGTTTGCAAGCTTAGCGTTCCATCTATGGACTTAAGCAAGCTTCACGGAGTTGGAATCATCGCTTCGACCAAGTGATAAAGGAGAATGGATTCGCTCGATCACCGAGGAACCGTGCCTATATATCAAGTCGAGTGGGAGCAAGATTGTCTTCCTAATCTTTGTCGTCGATGACATACTCTTGATTGGGAATGACATACCTCTCTTAACCGGTAAAAGTATGGTTAAAGAACCATTTCCGGATGAAAGATCCTGGGTGAGGCACAACGTATTTTGGGGCTCCGTATCTATAGAGATAGATCCACGACGGATGTTATCCCTCACCAGAGTCTTATATAGATAAGATTCTTGAGAGGTTCAAGATGACCAACTCCAAGAAGGGAACCTTCCAATGATCTCGGTGCACTTGAGTAAAGCTCAAGCACCAAAGACATCGGAAGAGGTCGAGCACATGAGTCGGATTCCATATGCATCGGCTATAGGATCGATCATGTATGCCATGATATGCACACGTCCGGACGTGGCATATGCATCGAGTATGACGAGCCGATACGAAGGCAATCCAGGTGAAGCACACTGGATGGTCAGAAAGAACATTCTTAAGTACCTACGGAGGACTAAAGATTGGGTATTGACTTATGGAGGAGACACCGAGCTATGCCAATCGATTCTGCCAGATGCTAGTTTCCAAAGCGGATCGAGATGACTCAAGTCTCAATCAGATTCGTTTTTACTCTAAATGGCGCCTGCGGTCATTTGGAAAAGCTCCAAACAAACAGCTTATAGCAGTATTCCACGATCGAGTCCGAGTACTATCTTTGCTCAGAGGTCGCGAAGGAAGCTATATGGATGCGTCGATTCTTACAAGGACTAATCAGAGTTCCAAGTTCGAATGACCTGATCACCATCTATTGCGACAATAGTGGTGCCATCTTCCAAGCGAAGGAGCCAAAGTCCAGCAACAAGTCTCGGCACGTGCAAAGGAAGGCTCACATGATCCGAGATTACGTGGAGCAGAAGGAGATAGTGATTGACAAGATTCCTACGGATGATAACATAGCAGATCCTCTCACTAAGCCGTTGAGACAAGATAAGCATGAAGGGCACGTTAAATCCATTGGAATTAAGCGTGTTCTTGAGTTGTATTAGTTGTTTGTATGGATTTGACACTTGTATTTCCTAAAACTTCTAATAAAATCATCGTTTTGTTATATATATTGTTTTTCATGAGGGTTGTGCAGACATCGTTGAACACCTCAAAGTGAACTGAATTGCTTTATATTTTGTTTTGCTCCGTGATCGCCTACACGAGCTGATAACTCTGGCAATCATTTTGTGACGTCGATTGATGGTGGGTTCAACGAGCCAAAAGTCAAACTGTTGACTGATCGATCACAGATGCGGGTTTACTGAAATTGCGCAGGACAATTTTGTGACGACTACATGGAGTCCTAAATGTTTCAGAACATTAGGTGCCGGGTCGTGGATAGGACATCCACAGTGTTCCTAGAGTCGATTCTTTTGACTATCGACTGTCTCTTGAGATTAAGGCAAATTTTGGGTGACTTTGGTTTCTTTCTCACGGTCGGCCCAGTAATAGTGAGGCTAAGTAGATTTTCACTGGGTCATTTCATGCTGCGCTTACATCTGCAAGATTCGAGTTGCGGGAAATATCCAAACTTCTATCGAGTTGTAATATTTATTCTCAGGGCCACTCGAGGAGCTGTAACTGAAAATGTATGGCCATGCTCGAATATTGATTCGTTTATCGGTTAAGTTACTCTCTAGTCGGGGAAACCACTCTTGATTCTGATCGCTTGTGAACTACGACCTTTGAAAGTACGGACTTTGCAAATTGGTTTACATTGAGTGAGAGAAATTTATTATGGATATGAGAATCGGTTATCGCACCTACACTTGTACGGACAAGTGGGAGATTGTTGGGGTTAGTGTCCTCCACGGTTAGTGCAATAACATAAATAAATCTCTAAAGGTACACAGGGTACATTTTGTATTTAATCAGTTGAATAAAGTTTATCAATAACGGTTGGCTTGCTAGATAAGTTTGACGTTATTGTCATACAGATGGCGGTGATCAACTGGTCCCTAAGAGTCACACCTAAAGGATGTGTTTGAGAGATGTGATCATTTGAGAAAATGATCATATCGATACCTTACTTTATGACTAAACGGTTAGTCGGTGTTGTTGACTAAAAGGTTAGTCAAATGTGACTAAAATGTTAGTCAAGTGTGATGATGTTACTGACTAAAATGTTAGTCAGTGTAATGGTGGTACGGCTATTTAATACTGATTAAATAATTTTAGCTAATGCGAATTAAATGTAATTCGTGAATTGAATATAAAATGTTATATTTAATTGTTTTGTATAATGCAAGCTAATTAAATATAAACCGTTATAATTAATTAGTAAATTATGAATATAAGGATATTTATAATATATTATAGTCGGTCCATACAGATGACACTAGTAATATATTGCATTATATTATAAGCTAAATTGATCATAAGAAAAGTGTCCAGATACATCCGAGTCTAGGTACGTTTTCTTGGTCAACAAGTGATGTATTTGAGGAGAAATAAATCTCCCCAAATACTAGTGAATTAGGCCGGCCACTTTAGGGTTTTTAGAGGAGTTTTTATTCTATAATAACTCTCTAATTTTATTCCTAATTCATTCATTGAATACTTCTTCTACAACACAAAAATCTTGAGAGAAAAAAAAAAACAGTTTTCCTCTCTAATTCTCTAGCAAATTCAAGGGTATTTCTCAAAACATTTTGGGTGAGATAATTAGGAGATACCATATTATTGGTATTGTTCTTAGGCCATATTTACTATATGTTATGCAATTTCAATTTATGACCTTAAATCTTATAAAGTTTTTCATTATAATCCTGTGAATTTTAAGGTCTATATACCGATATAAACCTACACCTCGTGTTAAAACAAACCTTTGAATAAATAAGGATGTCGTCAATGAATACAACCACGCATATGTCCAAGTACTCGTGGAAGGTTCTGTTCATTTGATCCATGAACACTGCTGGTGCGTTTGTCAAACCGAACGGCATGACCTTAAACTCGTAATGACCATATCTGCTTCTGAAAGCAGTCTTCTGGATGTCCGCTTCTCTAACAGCGATCTGATGATAACCTGACCTCAGGTCGATCTTAGAAAACACTCCCGCGCCTTTTAGTTGATCGAAGAGATCGTCGATTCTGGGCAAAGGGTAGCGGTTCTTAATTGTTACCTTGTTCAATTCCCTGTAGTCGATGCAGAATCTCATACTCCCGTCTTTCTTTTTCACAAAGAGGACCAGTGCTCCCCAAGGTGAGACACTCGGCCTTATGAATCCCTTTTCAATCATTTCCTCAAGTTGTTTCTTCAGCTCTTGTAGTTCTACTGGTGCCATCCTGTATGGTGCCTTTGAGATTGGTGCCGTGCCTGGCGCAAGGTCGATAGAGAACTCAACGTCACGTGCAGGTGGCAAGCCTGGCAACTCATCAGGGAAGACGTCAGGAAATTCCCGTACTATGTGAATATCTCCAATGTTCGTACTTTCCTTTACTTCGTTGACGCTGCACAGGTACACTTGGTGCCCTTTTCTTTCTAACCTTTGTAGTTGTAGCACAGAGATGATTTTCGCCCCCTTAATTGGCGAAGTCTTTTGATACGTAACCCTAGTCCCCATAGGATGCTTCAAGCGAATCTTTCGATCTCGGCACTCAAATACCGCCTGGTATTTAGTTAGCCAATCAATACCAAGTATGACGTCGAACTCCGGCATGTCGAACAGAATGAGATCGGAAGGAAAGATTGTTTTATGGATGATGATTGGAGTTTCTTTGAAAATTTTGGACCATTTGAAAATTTTACCGTTTGGTAGGGAAATATTTGCGTTGATTGATTCGGAATTTGTGAGATTTGCTTTTAAGACAAACTTAGCAGATATAAAGGACAATGATGCCCCAGTGTCAAACAATACAACCGCATTCACAGAGTTTATAAGAAAAATACCAGTGATGACGTCGGCCTCAGGTGACTTCTCTGCCTCAGCTTCAGTGAGGACATATACTCGACCCTGTACCACAACAGATTGTGGTACTCCGCAATAGGCGCCGTGTTCAGGTTGTTGGGACATGCATTCGACTTATGCCCCACCATTTTGCATTTGAAACAGGTGATCGGCAGACCATTGCACTGCCTTCCTTCATGTAGTGCCTTGCGACACATACGACAATTTTCCGGTAGGGCTCTTGGTTGAGGAGCCCTTCCTGCAACCATGGCCCTCTCGTTGTTCCCAGCAGGAAACCTATTTTGAAACGCAGGCCTCTGAAAGTTTGGCCTCTGCTGATTAGGGCGTTGGTAGCTCGGCTTCTGAATATAGCTCGACTGTGCCACAGAAGGCACAAATACCTTCTTCTTCTTCTTTTCTTCGGCCTTTTCCAACTCCAGAGAAGCCCATATGCTACACGCGCGTTCATACGCTGCAGCAACAGTAGTGTAGGTGTTGGTACTCAAGTAAGTACGCATAGTGTTGGACATATTGCGCAGATACCTCTGTGTCATGGCCCTCTCGTTGGGAGCGATTGCAGCCCCAAATTTGGCCTGCTGTTGAAATTTCTCGGTGTATTCCTGGAGTGTCATGTCTCCCATCTTAAGGCATATGAACTCCTCCTCTTTCTGACACCGGAGCTCATACCCGAAGTATCGCTCCTTGATTTTTGTTGTGAACTCGTACCATGTGAACGTAGTGTCACGCTCGTTAGTCCTGATCACGTTCCACCAATCATTCGCCTCCTCTTACAAATAATAGGCGGCGATGTTGACCCTATCCTCAGGAGGCGTCCTACTCAGATCCATGAGTTTTTTCATCTCCTCCAGCCAGTTCGTGAGGTCGATAGGGTTGTTTGACCCTAAGTATACTGGTGGGCGATAACGTGAGAATCGGTCGAACGCGCTCGGTTGATGTTGGCGATTCGCGTTTTCCGTGGCTATTTCAGCCAGACGGATCAAAGATCCCTAAGCCAGAATTTGTCGTTCCTCGTTAGTCATTGGGGTGCAGCCATTCTGAAAGAATTAGGAAACGAAGAGAATTATTAGCATTGCAAGGTGTTAGATAGCATGCTTGACATTGATAGAATTTATTCGTAAAAGAAAGCGATAACGCAAGTCATTTAAGTAACACAGAAAAAGATACTTCATTCCATTGAAATGTAAATGCTGGTTACATAGGTTTGAAAAGCAAAATGCATCTAGTACATTCCTAGGAAGATAACAAAAGATAAACGGTAGGGACAACGACTCCTGAGAGTGTTATTCATAATCTCCGAGGTTAGATATTTAAGAAACCAGAGGTTTTACAAAATGTCGTCCATACTGATAGGCTACTAGATCATTTGGGTTTTAACCCAAGGGTGCGAATTCGTCATCGCTGATCTCCTCTGCCTCCTGGAAAGTGTCACCCTCAAAAACGGCTCGGACAGCAAGCCTGATGAAACACTTGAAGAACTTCCACTCGTGGAAATTTTCTCCCAAGGCAGTAGCCGGTGCACGGACTCTCGTCCACCACAAGAATGGCTCCCTAGAGATGTACTCCTCCACTAGGCGTATCTTACATTCCTCGCGAATTCCTGCCACGGTAAACCTAGCCTCCATCCCCTGAATCCAGTGCACGCAGTCGTAGCGATCTCCGTAGTGGTAGGTGACTATTTGGAAAGGCCGCGTAAGCCTGTGCTCTCGCTGGGGAGTCTGCCCCATACATAGGTGCTACAGGGTGTGTCGGCATCTGAACTCTCAAGGCGCTTGTAATACCCCGTGTTAATTTAATTCAATTGTTAGCCATCAATTTCTAATTTCAAATCTTAAATCAAATCATAACCTTTTAACCTTCCAAAAACCTCTATTTTTGCAAAACTTTCGTTTTGTAAAATTTATCGACTTCTTTAAGACTTTTTAAAATTTTTGAATAATGAAATAAATATTTTAATCTTAGAATTCAAAAGTAGAAATATTTTGAAAAATAGTCAAACGCGCACACCTTGACTTTTATCGTTTTTGACACCCGACTTTTTAAAACTGATAAATTTCGTGAAAAACTTTATTTTGATCAAATATCTTTAGGAACCTTCCAAATGAGTCAAATTTGACAACTTGACTTTTGATGTCATAAATCTATTTTAATTAAACATTATTTATTAAATAACCTAAACTAACCTAATTCATTTAACCTAAATTATACTACAACTTGATTCATTATTTTCACAAGTGTAAAAATCAATATTACTCCCTCCATTTCAGCCGTGCCCTTTCTCTCTTCTTCTCCCTTTGATTTTCTTTCATTTTATTACTAAAACACACTAAATAAAACCCTAAATATTACTCTATAAATTACTAGTATTATTTAGCTAATTAGTGGGTATTAAAGCTTACTATTTCGGGTGTATTTTTGAAGGTGAAGACGAGTACTTGGGTGAAGAACTTAACCTAGATAATATAGTAGACCCGGAAAACCTCTAGCTTGCCAAACCGAGGTGACTAACTATGTCTTATATTATTCTCTTAGTAAATTAATTTGTTTTGTTATTATGTTTTTATGAATATGAAAATTATGTTAAATATGTTAAACATCACTTGTATGTGCTTGTATGTTTATGTGTTGTATAATAAAATGATAATAACTAAATAATATGCTAAATAGATTATTGTAGTAATATTGTTCTATGTTTAGTTAAATTAATTTTGAGCATTTTTAATTTATGTTCATATGATTTTTATGTTTAGTTATATTTTATTTAAGTAGTAATCATATATAAAAATTATGTGAAATATTAACAATGAGTTTAAAGTGATTAAAATCGAAAATGAAAATTTATACAAAAACATACATATACACGGCATTTTTAATTTTTTTTTAATATATTTTCACTTTTAATTTTTGTAAATAATATGTTAGAATAAGTTAGTTAAAATAGATGTATTCATGTTAAAAAAATTAAATTAGGAAAATAAATTATAAGTTGTTAAAATCAAAATTAGTGTTCTTGAGCTTTAATATGATCTTCATATGTGTTCTTGAAATATTCATGTTGATGTTCATCATTTTGTACTCTTTGATTTCATTTTAGTATATGTTTGTTAATAATTTGTGTTTATGTTTAGTTATTGTTTTATATATTATTAGTCTTATAATATAAATCAACTTAAAACATTACAAATCATTTAGAATAAAAAGTTAGAAATTTAAAGTGTTGAAAAACACTATTCATAAATATAAATGAAACTTTTAGTAAATTTCATTTTAGTTTAAATCGTTTCAGTATAATTATAATAATTGAAATATAAAAACTTTAAGCTAAAAACCGATAAAATCGAAAAATGAAAATTTAGAACACCACCAACTTAGCCACGACATTCTTGATGTTTTTAGGGTTAAATTTTGTTTTTATCACTTTTTAGTTTATTGTTAATATAATTTAATTATTAGTTAATAAGTTAGATTTAAGAAATTAAAAGAAATAAATCAATTTTGACATATATATTAAGTCACACGACATCATCACTTAAAATTGACTAAATTTGACCAAAATGAAATTATCACTAAGTCACTAAAGTTAAATAGTAATTAGAATTGAATTTTAGTATAAATCGATTTAGTTATAAATAAAATATTATAAACCGATAAAAAATATGTAACCGTTATAAAAATGAACTAAATCGTGTGTTACTGCCTTTGCTATTTGGACTGTTGATCTTGGACATACGGACTAAAATGAATCATCCACGATACTATTATTTTAAAATGAAAATCACTAACTTTAGTTAATAGACGACTAAAATTAACTAAGTTTCATTTTAAAATGGATATCATTATCACTTTTTACAAATTGAACTTAACATTTTTAAAACTAGTATTTTAAAATGAATATCATTATCACTTTTTACAAACCGAACTTAACGTTTTTAAAACTAGACTTTTAGAATATTTTCAAAACTCACTAAGTACAAAACGAACTTAACGACTTTGAAACTAGAAATTTATACTTAGAAAATAAAAGGGGTTTAGTTTATTTTCTAAAATATCTTAAGTATAAATACCTAAAATATCTTAAGTATAAATATACGTATAAATATAGAAATACGTACAAGTATAAGAATACGTACAAGTATAAGAATACGTATAAGTATAAAAATACATATAAAATACGAATACGTATAAAAATACGTATAGAATACGAAGTATAAAAATACGAATACGTATAAAAATACGTATAAAATACGGTGAATAGTGAAAAGTGAAAAGTGAAATACTGAAAATAATTGAAAATTTTATTAAGTATAGAAAATTTAAAATGAAGAAGTAAATGACCTAAAGTGTTTGAAAAACGCATAAATAAAATTGGACATACTAATAAACGTTTCAATTTAGAAACTTGAAAACGTTAATAATTAACAACACTTCAAATAATAAACGAACGTGTTATGTGATCATATGAACCCTACAAATGCTTAAGCGTTTGACTCTGAGACTAGGATAGTCTAGTAACATGTGATATGGAATATCAAATAAATAATGAATATTGAGTAAGTTAAATAAAAGGTCAAGCTTGGGCCTCGGATATGAAAGCGTCAATCGTGAGTGAAGTGGGGTTTAAGATAGTCCTGTAGCGGTCGCCATCATTGCGTACAAGATAATTGAATATGCCAAGGCTTTTGTCTCGGGCTTTAGGAAATAGTCGTTTTATCCGGAGTTAAGGTGCTCTATGAATAGCATAGCCTACTCTTAACGTGGATACTAGTGTACATGTACTAGACTTGGGTTTAATTCACTCTATTTCGCTAAAGTTATCGGGGCCACCGTGACATTATGTGCTTATGCGCTTTAGGATTCTGTCTCCTTGCCGTGTTTCGTCTTTATTGGACGCGACACTTGCATTCGTTCTTGCCACATGTACAGATCACTTGACGGGATTGTATCTGAAGTTCGAATCATTTCGAACACTAGAAGATGAGATGCAAGTACTATAGTATTCGGCGTGGTTTACGAGTCGAGTAAGTTGCTGCACTATGGTAGTGAGATACAAGCGACTAGAGTACAATAGCCTACTCAGTGGTCAGGCTCGTAAGCAGTATGTGTTGTTTGTTGTATGTTTAATTGAGAATGAGTGTGTACCATTTTCTAAAGCTAAAGACCACAACTTTCTGAATTGAATCGAGTCTGCATGAGGAGAATGATAAGATATGTATGTTTGATTGCGATCCGATATCGCCTTGTAATGCCATTGAATTATTGTGATACTATTGCTATGCTATTATGTGTTACTTGCCTTCATAATTGAATATCATGCTTATATGATTTATCGCTTTAAACCGCATGCTTATTATGACTTATATGTCTTTATATGCTATATGTAATAAGCATGTTTATATTTTTATCATAAGGTTATGTTTATAAAGCGATAATTTTAAACCAAAATAATTGAAATCGAGGGTAAGTATGAGCGTAGCTAGTCACTGTCCGCTCAGCGGGCATCCCCCCATCAGTTTATTGTGCAGGATGATCGTGGACCGGGAGCTGGTTTTTGGACGGGGCCACGAGACGTTTTTATGCTTACTTTTGGATGTTTTACGAGAGATTGTAATATATAACCTATACTCTTTTTATTTCCGTATTTAGAGTTGTTTAATTCAACTCTTGAACGATGGTTGTAACATTTGGGTTTTTATTGTATAATTAATGACGCTGGTTTAAGACTTAATTAATTTCCGCCTTAGTAATTAAAGTCGACTAAAAACCAGGTTGTTACAGTTGGTATCAAAGCTGACTCGTGACCGTAACATGAATTGCCTAATGCGATTTATGCTTACCTAACGAGAGACACCTGGGCGGGTTAACATATTAACATGCTAAACCGCAAGACTACTAGGATCAAATAATAAATTAGATTTTTCTTTTATTAGATCACTTAAATAATAACTTGAATTCGCTTTAAAGTGTGAGGATGGGTAGAAACCATAAGGACCGACCATAGGCTTAGTACTTTTAAATAACAACTACTTCCCTCAAAATAAAATACACTAACTATCGTATGCTTGCTACTTGCTGAAGTGACTGACTAAAACTAACAACTATCCTCGGATGTAAAATCTAAATAATAATTCAACTCCCGAGGATTGAAGCATCGAAGAAGTACCAGACGGCACGGAGTGAGGACATCTGCTAAATTCATAATCATTTCCACGAAAACACATTCTCCCTCTCTCTTACCTTTTGTATCCTTCCTAAGAAAATGTACTAGATACATTTTAAAATCCTAAAACCGATGTAACCAACAATTACAGCTCAATGGAATAAAATACCTAACGTCTGTGCTTACTTGCATGACTAGTGTTATCGCATTTATTCAAATAAATTCTATCAATGTCAAGCATGCTATCTAACCCCTTGCAATGCTAATAAATCTCTTCGCTTTCTAATTCTTTTCGTAATGGCCGCACCCCAGATATTTCTTTGCGGAAAGACAAATTCTGGCCGAAGAATCCTTAATCCGTTTGGCTGAAATAGCCACGGACAATGCAAATCGCCAACATCAGCCAAGCGCGTTTGATCGTGTTTCACGTCACCGACCACGAGTACTCGGGTTCAGTGACCACTGTTGACCTCTGGTGGCCGGAAGAAATGAAAAAACTCATGGATCTGACTAGGACGCCTGCAGAGGATAGGGTCAATATAGCCGCCTACTACCTGAAGGCCGAGGCTAATGACTGGTGGAACGTGGTCAGGACTAATGAACCTGACACTACGTTCACGTGGTACGAGTTCACAACAAAGATCAAGGAGAAATACTTCGGGTAAGAACTCCGATTCCAGAAAGAGGAACAGTTCATAAATCTCAAGATGGGGGATATGACACTTCAGGAATACACCGAGAAATTCCAAAAGCTGGCCAAATTCGGGGCTACGGTGGCTCCCAACGAGAGGGCTATGGCCCAGAGGTATCTGCGCAATATGTCCAACACTATGCGTACCTACATGAGTACCAACACCTACACTACTGTTGCTGCAGCGTATGAATGCGCATGTAGCCTATGGGCTTCTCTGGAGTTGGAAAAGGCTGAAAAGAAGAAGAAGGTGTTTGTGCCTTCCGTATCACAGTCGAGCTTCATTCAGAAGCCGAATTACCAACGCCCGATTCAGCAGAGGCCAAATTTTCAGAGGCCTGCGTTCCAAAACGGGGTTCCTGCTGGGAACAACGAGAGATCCATGGTTGCAGGAAGGGCTCCTCAACCAAGGGCCGCACCGGGGAATTGTCGTATATGCCGCAAGGCACTGCATGAAGGGAGGCAGTGCAATGGTCTGCCAATTACCTGTTTCAAATGCAAGATGGTAGGGCATAAGTCAAATGTATGTCCCAACAACCCGAACACGGCTCCGGTTGCAGGGGTACCACAATCTGTTGTGGTACAAGGTCGAGTTTATGTTCTCACCGAAGGCGAGGCGGAGGAGTCACCTGAGGCAGACGTCATCACTGGTATTTTTCCTATAAACTCTGTGAACGCTGTCGTTTTATTTGACACCGGGGCATCATTGTCCTTTGTATCTTCTAAGTTTGTTTCAAAGGCTAATCTCGCAAATTCCGAATCAATCAACGCAAATATTTCCTTACCAAACGGAAAAATTTTCAAATGCTCAAAAATTTTCAAAGGAACCCCAATCACAATTCATAAAACGATTTTCCTTTCCGACCTCATTCTTCTCGATATGCCGGAGTTCGACGTCATACTGGGTATCGACTGGTTGACTAAATACCATGCCATGTTCAGTCTGAGGCCGAAAATTAAGCCAAGCATCCTACGGGGACTAGGGTCACGTGATCAAAGACTTCGCCGATTAAAGAGGCGAAAATCATCTCTCGTGCTTCAACTACAAGCGGTTAGAAAAAAAGGGGCACCAAGTGTACCTATGCAGCGTCAACGAGGTCAAGGAAAGCGTGAACATTGGAGCTATTCACGTGGTACGAGAATTTCCTGACGTCTTCCCAGACGATTTGCCAGGCTTGCCACCAGCACGTGACGTTGAGTTCTCTATCGACCTCGCGCCAGGCACGGCCCCAATCTCAAAGGCACCCTATTGGATGGCACCAGTAGAACTGCAGGAATTAAAGAAACAACTAGAAGAAATGATTGAAAAGGGTTTCATAAGACCGAGTGTCTCACCCTGGGGAGCACCGGTTCTCTTTGTGAAAAAGAAGGATGGCAATATGAGACTCTGCATCGACTACAGGGAATTAAACAAGGTGACCATTAAGAACCGCTACCCTTTACCCAGAATCGACGATCTCTTTGATCAATTGAAGGGTGCGGGAGTGTTTTCTAAGATCGACCTGAGGTCAGGTTACCATCAGATTGCGGTAAGGGAACAAGATATCTAGAAGACTGCTTTCAGAAGCAGATATGGTCACTATGAATTTAAGGTCATGCCTTTTGGTTTGACGAACGCACCAGCAGTGTTCATGGATCAAATGAACAGAACCTTCCACGAGTATTTGGACATCTGCGTGGTAGTTTTCATTGACGATATCCTGATTTACTCCAAGGCGAGGCGTAACACGAGGAGCACCTCCGTATCATTTTGGGGATACTAAGGGAATATAAGTGGTATGCTAAATTTTCCAAGTGCGAATTTTGGCTCGAGAAGGTAGCATTCCTGGGTCACGTCATCTCGAAGTACGGAGTGATGGTAGATCCTGCAAAGATCGACGCAGTGAAAAAATGGAAGTCTCCCACAAATATAACTGAAATACGCAGCTTCCTAGGATTGGCAGGATACTACAGAAGGTTTGTCCCAAACTTCTCCAAGGTAGCACGACCTATGACAAAGCTACTATAAAAGGAATCCAAGTTCATATGGAGCGAAGAGTGCGAGAATGCATTCCAGGAACTCAAGACAAGGCTTACCACAAGAGGTCTTAGCTCTCCCTACTGACGGTGGCAGTATGAAGTCTCTGATGGCGCCTCCTAATGGCACAGGTTTGCGTCTTGATGCAACAAGGAAAGTCATCGCATATGCATCGAGGCGATTAAAGGTTCATGGCGAAACTACCCAACTCATGACCTAGAATTAGCGGTGTGGTGTTTGCTTTGAAAATATGGCGTCATTACCTCTACTGAAGTGAGTATTAAGTTCTACACGGATCACAAAAGCACGAAATATATCTTCACGCGAAGGAACTCAACATAAGGCAACGCCGGTGGTTAGAAGCGATCAAGGACTACAAGATTGAACTACTGTACCACGAGGGTAAGGCGAACGTCGTGGCTGACGCTCTGAGTAGAAAGACTACGCATACCCTTAGCAACATCTGGGAAATTTCGGCTGGTATCGTCAGAGACTTCAAAAGAATGAATTTAGAGTTGGTCCAGTCTGATGATGCCGACTTAAACGCAATGATCGCAGAGCCGGAGTTATACCACGAGATTAGAGCTCTACAATGGGAAGATGAAGAGCTTGTGAAGATCAGACGGGAAATTCCTTCAGGAAACCGAGAAGGGTTTGAGATTAAACCTGACGGGAGTTTGAGATTCAAAGAAAGGTGGTGTGTGCCCGACGTACCAGTGTTAAAGAGAAAGATCCTTGACGAGGCACATAGCACACGATACTCCATACATCCAGGGTCCGATAAGATGTACCAAGACTTAAAACTGAGGTTCTGGTGGGTAGGAATGAAAGCAGAGATTGCCGAGTACGTTGCAAAATGCCTAATCTGCCAGAAGGTGAAATTCGAACATCAACGACCTGTAGGACTACTACAACCCTTGGACATTCCATTGGGGAAATGGGACTCCATTTCCATGGATTTCATAACGGGTTTACCAAGGACTCATAAAGGAAATAATGCAATTTGGGTGATAGTGGACCGCTTAACAAAGTCGGCCCACTTCCTACCAATCAAGGACACCTGGAGCCTTGAAGAGTTAGCTAAGGCATATGAGAAGGAGGTGATCCGATTACACGGCGTACCGCTGGACATTATTTCGGATAGGGATCCGAGGTTAACCTCTCATTTCTGGGAGAAACTACAAGCAGCATTGGGAAGCCAACTGAAGATGAGCACTGCTTTCCACCCTGCGACCGATGGTCAAACTGAGCGAACTATCCAAACGGTCGAGGACATGCTCAGGGCATGTGCTTTAGAATTCAACGAGAATTGGCAGAAAAGTCTACCTTTGATTGAATTCTCCTACAACAATAGCTTCCATGCAAGCTTGGGTTGTGCCCCATTCGAGGCACTCTACGGGAGGAAGTGTCGCAGCCCAGTATGTTGGGACGATGCTAGTGATAATGTGGGTACTGGACCACAGGTTATTCAGGACCAAATTGAGCACATCATGATCATTCGTGAACGACTACAAGCGGCCCAGGACCGCCAGAAGATGTATGCTAACAAGCATCGCCGACCTATTGAGTTCGAGGTCGGTGATCATGTGTTCTTGAAAGTATCACCCATGAAGGGTGTTCGACGTTTCGGATTGAAAGGGAAATTGAGTCCTAAGTACGTTGGACCATACGAAGTACTTGAAAGAATTGGTGAGGTAGCTTATCGCCTGGCACTACCCCCCAATTTATCCAAGGTTCACAACGTGTTCCACGTTTCTCAACTGAGGAGATACAGGAGTGACCCAAGTCACATCATTACTCCTGACGTGATCGCAGTTGAGCCCGTGTTAATTTAATTTAATTGTTAGCCATCAATTTCTAATTTCAAATCTTAAATCAAATCATAACCTTTTAACCTTCCAAAAACCTCTATTTTTGCAAAACTTTCGTTTTGTAAAATTTATCGACTTCTTTAAGACTTTTTAAAATTTTTGAATAATGAAATAAATATTTTAATCTTAGAATTCAAAAGTAGAAATATTTCGAAAAATAGTCAAACGCGCACACCTTGACTTTTATCGTTTTTGACACCCGACTTTTTAAAACTGATAAATTTCGTGAAAAACTTTATTTTGATCAAATATCTTTAGGAACCTTCCAAATGAGTCAAATTTGACAACTTGACTTTTGATGTCATAAATCTATTTTAATTAAACATTATTTACTAAATAACCTAAACTAACCTAATTCATTTAACCTAAATTATACTACAACTTGATTCATTATTTTCACAAGTGTAAAAATCAATATTACTCCCTCCATTTCAGCCGTGCCCTTTCTCTCTTCTTCTCCCTTTGATTTTCTATCATTTTATTACTAAAACACACTAAATAAAACCCTAAATATTACTCTATAAATTACTAGTATTATTTAGCTAATTAGTGGGTATTGAAGCTTACTATTTAGTTGTATTTTTGAAGGTGAAGTGGAGTACTTGGGTGAAGAACTTAACCTAGATAATATAGTAGACCCGGAAAACCTCTAGCTTGCCAAACCGAGGTGACTAACTATGTCTTATATTATTCTCTTAGTAAATTAATTTGTTTTGTTATTATGTTTTTATGAATATGAAAATTATGTTAAATATGTTAAACATCACTTGTATGTGCTTGTATGTTTATGTGTTGTATAATAAAATGATAATAACTAAATAATATGCTAAATAGATTATTGTAGTAATATTGTTCTATGTTTAGTTAAATTAATTTTGAGCATTTTTAATTTATGTTCATATGATTTTTATGTTTAGTTATATTTTATTTAAGTAGTAATCATATATAAAAATTATGTGAAATATTAACAATGAGTTTAAAGTGATTAAAATCGAAAATGAAAATTTATACAAAAAGATACATATACACGGCATTTTTAATTTTTTTTTAATATATTTTCACTTTTAATTTTTGTAAATAATATGTTAGAATAAGTTAGTTAAAATAGATGTATTCATGTTAAAAAAATTAAATTAGGAAAATAAATTATAAGTTGTTAAAATCAAAATTAGTGTTCTTGAGCTTTAATATGATCTTCATATGTGTTCTTGAAATATTCATGTTGATGTTCATCATTTTGTACTCTTTGATTTCATTTTAGTATATGTTTGTTAATAATTTGTGTTTATGTTTAGTTATTATTTTATATATTATTAGTCTTATAATATAAATCAACTTAAAACATTATAAATCATTTAGAATAAAAAGTTAGAAATTTAAAGTGTTGAAAAACACTATTCATAAATATAAATGAAACTTTTAGTAAATTTCATTTTAGTTTAAATCGTTTCAGTATAATTATAATAATTGAAATATAAAAACTTTAAGCTAAAAACCGATAAAATCGAAAAATGAAAATTTAGAACACCACCAACTTAGCCACGACATTCTTGATGTTTTTAGGGTTAAATTTTGTTTTTATCACTTTTTAGTTTATTGTTAATATAATTTAATTATTAGTTAATAAGTTAGATTTAAGAAATTAAAAGAAATAAATCAATTTTGACATATATATTAAGTCACACGACATCATCACTTAAAATTGAATAAATTTGACCAAAATGAAATTATCACTAAGTCACTAAAGTTAAATAGTAATTAGAATTGAATTTTAGTATAAATCGATTTAGTTATAAATAAAATATTATAAACCGATAAAAAATATGTAACCGTTATAAAAATGAACTAAGTCGTATTATTCTTGCCTTTGCTATTTGGACTGTTGATCTTGGACATACGGACTAAAATGAATCATCCACGATACTATTATTTTAAAATGAAAATCACTAACTTTAGTTAATAGACGACTAAAATTAACTAAGTTTCATTTTAAAATGGATATCATTATCACTTTTTACAAATTGAACTTAACATTTTTAAAACTAGTATTTTAAAATGAATATCATTATCACTTTTTACAAACCGAACTTAACGTTTTTAAAACTAGACTTTTAGAATATTTTCAAAACTCACTAAGTACAAAACGAACTTAACGACTTTGAAACTAGAAATTTATACTTAGAAAATAAAAGGGGTTTAGTTTATTTTCTAAAATATCTTAAGTATAAATACCTAAAATATCTTAAGTATAAATATACGTATAAATATAGAAATACGTACAAGTATAAGAATACGTACAAGTATAAGAATACGTATAAGTATAAAAATACATATAAAATACGAATACGTATAAAAATACGTATAGAATACGAAGTATAAAAATACGAATACGTATAAAATACGGTGAATAGTGAAAAGTGAAAAGTGAAATACTGAAAATAATTGAAAATTTTATTAAGTATAGAAAATTTAAAATGAAGAAGTAAATGACCTAAAGTGTTTGAAAAACACATAAATAAAATTGGACATACTAATAAACGTTTCAATTTAGAAACTTGAAAACGTTAATAATTAACAACACTTCAAATAATAAACGAACGTGTTATGTGATCATATGAAACCTACAAATACTTAAACGTTTGACGCTGAGACTAGGAGAGTCTAGTAACATGTGATATGGAATATCAAATAAATAATGAATATTGAGTAAGTTAAATAAAAGGTCAAGCTTGGGCCTCAGATATGAAAACGTCAATCGTGAGTGAAGTGGGGTTTAAGATAGTCCTGTAGCGGTCGCCATTGCCGTACAAGATAATTGAATATGCCAAGGCTTTTGTCTCAGGCTTTAGGAAATAGTCGTTTTATCTGGAGTTAAGGTGCTCTATGAATAGCATAGCCTACTCTTAACGTGGATACTAGTGTACATGTACTAGACTTGGGTTTAATTCACTCTATTTCGCTAAAGTTATCAGGGCCACCGTGACATTATGTGCTTATGCGCTTTGCGGTTCTGTCTCCTTGCCGTGTTTCGTCTTTATTGGACGCGACACTTGCATTCGTTCTTGCCACATGTACAGATCACTTGACGGGATTGTATCTGAAGTTCGAATCATTTCGAACACTAGAAGATGAGATGCAAGTACTATAGTATTCGGCGTGGTTTACGAGTCGAGTAAGTTGCTGCACTATGGTAGTGAGATGCAAGCGACTAGAGTACAATAGCCTACTCAGTGGTCAGGCTCGTAAGCAGTATGTGTTGTTTGTTGTATGTTTAATTGAGAATGAGTGTGTACCATTTTCTAAAACTAAAGACCACAACTTTCTGAATTGAATCGAGTCTGCATGAGGAGAATGATAAGATATGTATGTTTGATTGCGATCCGATATCGCCTTGTAATGCCATTGAATTATTGTGATACTATTGCTATGCTATTATGTGTTACTTGCCTTCATAATTGAATATCATGCTTATATGATTTATCGCTTTATACCGCATGCTTATTATGACTTATATGTCTTTATATGCTATATGTAATAAGCATGTTTATATTTTTATCATAAGGTTATGTTTATAAAGCGATAATTTTAAACCAAAATAATTGAAATCGAGGGTAAGTATGAGCATAGCTAGTCACTGTCCGCTCATTGAGCATCCCCATCGATTTATTGTGCGAGGATGATCGTGGGCCGGAGCTGGTTTTTGGACGGGCCACGAGGCGTTTTATGCTTACTTTTGGATGTTTTACGAGAGATTGTAATATATAACCTATACTCTTTTTATTTCCGTATTTAGAGTTGTTTAATTCAACTCTTGAACGATGGTTGTAACATTTGGGTTTTTATTGTATAATTAATGACGCTGGTTTAAGACTTAATTAATTTCCGCCTTAGTAATTAAAGTCGGCTAAAAACCAGGTTGTTACAGTTGGTATCAAAGCTGACTCGTGACCGTAACATGAATTGCCTAATGCGATTTATGCTTACCTAACGAGAGACACCTGGGCGGGTTAACATATTAACATGCTAAACCGCAAGACTACTAGGATCAAATAATAAATTAGATTTTTCTTTTATTAGATCACTTAAATAATAACTTGAATTCGCTTTAAAGTGTGAGGATGGGTAGAAACCATAAGGACCGACCATAGGCTGAGTACTTTAAAATAACAACTACTTCCCTCAAAATAAAATACACTAACTATCGTATACTTGCTACTTGCTGAAGTGACTGACTAAAACTAACAACTATCCTCGGATATAAAATCTAAATAATAATTCAACTCCCGAGGATTGAAGCATCGAAGAAGTACCAGACGGCACGGAGTGAGGACATCTGCTAAATTCATAATCATTTCCACGAAAACACATTCTCCCTCTCTCTTACCTTTTGTATCCTTCCTAAGAAAATGTACTAGATACATTTTAAAATCCTAAAACCGATGTAACCAACAATTACATCTCAATGGAATAAAATACCTAACGTCTGTGCTTACTTGCATGACTAGTGTTATCGCATTTATTCAAATAAATTCTATCAATGTCAAGCATGCTATCTAACCCCTTGCAATGCTAATAAATCTCTTCGCTTTCTAATTCTTTCGTAATGGTTGCTTTAGATGACTTTGCGGAAAGACAAATTCGCCGAAGAATCCTTAATCCGTTGGTGAAATAGCCACGGACAATGCAAATCGCCAACATCGACCAAGCGCGTTTGATCGTGTTTCACGTCACCGAGCCACGAGTACTCGGGTTCAAGTGACCTGTTGACCTCGCTGCATCGGTTTGGAAGAAATGAAAAACTCATGGATCCGACTAGGGCGCTGCAGAGGATAGGGTCAATATAGCGCCTACTACACGAAGGCCGAGGCTAATGGCGGTGGGCGTGGTCGACTAATGAACTCGACACTACGTTCACGTGGTACGAGTTCACAACAAAGATCAAGGAGAAATACTTCGGGTATGAACTCCGATGCCAGAAAGAGGAACAGTTCATAAATCTCAAGATGGGGGATATGACACTTCAGGAATACACCCAGAAATTCCAAAGCGGCCAAATTCGGAGACTACGGTGGCTCCCAACGAGAGGGCTATGGCCCAGAGGTATCTGCGCAATATGTCCAACACTATGCGTACCTACATGAGTACCAACACCTACACTACTGTTGCTGCAGCGTATGAACGCGCATGTAGCCTATGGGCTTCTCTGGAGTTGGAAAAGGCTGAAAAGAAGAAGAAGGTGTTTGTGCCTTCCGTATCACAGTCGAGCTTCATTCGGTTTAACTACCAACGCCCGATTCAAAGTGAGGCCAAATTTTCAGAGGCTTGCGTTCCAAAACGGGGTTCCTGCTGGGAACAACGAGAGATCCATGGTTGCAGGAAGGGCTCCTCAACCAAGGGCCGCACCGGGGAATTGTCGTATATGCCGCAAGGCACTACATGAAGGGAGGCAGTGCAATGGTCTGCCAATTACCTGTTTCAAATGCAAGATGGTAGGGCATAAGTCAAATGTATGTCCCAACAACCCGAACACGGCTCCGGTTGCAGGGGTACCACAATCTATTGTGGTACAAGGTCGAGTTTATGTTCTCACCGGCCGAGGCGGAGGAGTCACCTGAGGCGCATCGTCATCACCGTATTTTTCCTATAAACTCTGTGAACACCGCTGCTTTATTTGACACCGGGGCATCATTGTCCTTTGTATCTTCTAAGTTTGTTTCAAAGGCTAATCTCGCAAATTCCGAATCAATCAACGCAAATATTTCCT
Organism: Dianthus caryophyllus; assembly: GCA_023091065.1. NCBI lineage: Eukaryota > Viridiplantae > Streptophyta > Magnoliopsida > Caryophyllales > Caryophyllaceae > Dianthus > Dianthus caryophyllus. The sequence continues at coordinate 27,359,773 of CM041517.1, read as the reverse complement.
TACCAAACGGAAAAATTTTCAAATGCTCAAAAATTTTCAAAGGAACCCCAATCACAATTCATAAAACGATTTTCCTTTCCGACCTCATTCTTCTCGATATGCCGGAGTTCGACGTCATACTGGGTATCGACTGGTTGACTAAATACCATGCCATGTTAGAGTGCCGAGACCGGAAAATTCGCTTGAAACATCCTACGGGGACTAGGGTCACGTATCAAAAGACTTCGCCAGTTAAGGGGGCGAAAATCATCTCTGTGCTTCAACTACAACGGTTAGAAAAAAAGGGGCACCAAGTGTACCTATGCAGCGTCAATGAGGTCAAGGAAAGCGTGAACATTGGAGCTATTCACGTGGTACGAGAATTTCCTGACGTCTTCCCAGACGATTTGCCAGGCTTGCCACCAGCACGTGACGTTGAGTTCTCTATCGACCTCGCGCCAGGCACGGCCCCAATCTCAAAGGCACCCTATAGGATGGCACCAGTAGAACTGCAGGAATTAAAGAAACAACTAGAAGAAATGATTGAAAAGGGTTTCATAAGACCGAGTGTCTCACCCTGGGGAGCACCGGTTCTCTTTGTGAAAAAGAAGGATGGCAGTATGAGACTCTGCATCGACTACAGGGAATTAAACAAGGTGACCATTAAGAACCGCTACCCTTTACCCAGAATCGACGATCTCTTTGATCAATTGAAGGGTGCGGGAGTGTTTTCTAAGATCGACCTGAGGTCAGGTTACCATCAGATTGCGGTAAGGGAACAAGATATCCAGAAGATTGCTTTCAGAAGCAGATATGGTCACTATGAATTTAAGGTCATGCCTTTTGGTTTGACGAACGCACCAGCAGTGTTCATGGATCAAATGAACAGAACCTTCCACGAGTATTTGGACATCTGCGTGGTAGTTTTCATTGACGATATCCTGATTTACTCCAAGACTGAGGCAGAACACGAGGAGCACCTCCGTATCATTTTGGGGATACTAAGGGAATATAAGTGGTATGCTAAATTTTCCAAGTGCGAATTTTGGCTCGAGAAGGTAGCATTCCTGGGTCACGTCATCTCGAAGTACGGAGTGATGGTAGATCCTGCAAAGATCGACGCAGTGAAAAAATGGAAGTCTCCCACAAATATAACTGAAATACGCAGCTTCCTAGGATTGGCAGGATACTACAGAAGGTTTGTCCCAAACTTCTCCAAGGTAGCACGACCTATGACAAAGCTACTATAAAAGGAATCCAAGTTCATATGGAGCGAAGAGTGCGAGAATGCATTCCAGGAACTCAAGACAAGGCTTACCACAGCACCGGTCTTAGCTCTCCCTACGGACGGTGACGAGTATGAAGTCTACAGTGACGCCTCACTGAATGGCCTGGGTTGCGTACTGATGCAACAAGGGAAAGTCATCGCATATGCATCGAGACAGTTAAAGGTTCATGAGCGAAACTACCCAACTCATGACCTAGAATTAGCAGCTGTGGTGTTTGCTTTGAAAATATGGCGTCATTACCTCTACGGAGTGAGTATTAAGTTCTACACGGATCACAAAAGCCTGAAATATATCTTCACGCAGAAGGAACTCAACATAAGGCAACGCCGGTGGTTAGAACTGATCAAGGACTACAAGATTGAACTACTGTACCACGAGGGTAAGGCGAACGTCGTGGCTGACGCTCTGAGTAGAAAGACTACGCATACCCTTAGCAACATCTGGGAAATTAATTTGGTATCGGCAGAGACTTCAAAAGAATGAATTTAGAGTTGGTCCAGTCTGATGATGCCGACTTAAACGCAATGATCGCAGAGCCGGAGTTATACCACGAGATTAGAGCTCTACAATGGGAAGATGAAGAGCTTGTGAAGATCAGACGGGAAATTCCTTCAGGAAACCGAGAAGGGTTTGAGATTAAACCTGACGGGAGTTTGAGATTCAACGAAAGGTGGTGTGTGCCGGCGTGCAGTGTTAAAGAGAAAGATCCTTGACGAGGCACATAGCACACGATACTCCATACATCCAGGGTCCGATAAGATGTACCAAGACTTAAAACTGAGGTTCTGGTGGGTAGGAATGAAAGCAGAGATTGCCGAGTACGTTGCAAAATGCCTAATCTGCCAGAAGGTGAAATTCGAACATCAACGACCTGGAGGACTACTACAACCCTTGGACATTCCATTGGGGAAATGGGACTCCATTTCCATGGATTTCATAACGGGTTTACCAAGGACTCATAAAGGAAATAATGCAATTTGGGTGATAGTGGACCGCTTAACAAAGTCGGCCCACTTCCTACCAATCAAGGACACCTGGAGCCTTGAAGAGTTAGCTAAGGCATATGAGAAGGAGGTGATCCGATTACACGGCGTACCGCTGGACATTATTTCGGATAGGGATCCGAGGTTAACCTCTCATTTCTGGGAGAAACTACAAGCAGCATTGGGAAGCCAACTGAAGATGAGCACTGCTTTCCACCCTGCGACCGATGGTCAAACTGAGCGAACTATCCAAACGGTCGAGGACATGCTCAGGGCATGTGCTTTAGAATTCAACGAGAATTGGCAGAAAAGTCTACCTTTGATTGAATTCTCCTACAACAATAGCTTCCATGCAAGCTTGGGTTGTGCCCCATTCGAGGCACTCTACGGGAGGAAGTGTCGCAGCCCAGTATGTTGGGACGATGCTAGTGATAATGTGGGTACTGGACCACAGGTTATTCAGGACCAAATTGAGCACATCATGATCATTCGTGAACGACTACAAGCGGCCCAGGACCGCCAGAAGATGTATGCTAACAAGCATCGCCGACCTATTGAGTTCGAGGTCGTGTAGATACCCGTATCCGTACCCCCCAAAAGCAAACCCGATGACGAAAAGGACTTTCATGCATGTTTTAAAATGAGACAAAACGGTACATAAGTGTCTAAAACATTTTAGTCATTTTTAACGTATTAATTTGAGTTTGCATATTTCGTAAAAATGAATATTAATTTAGTCATTTTAAGTCGTAAGTTAACACAATACACACGAGCACGAGCCATAAACGCCTCACAAAACAACCCAGGCACACAAAAACGGCTTAAAACACACAAAAAGGCCCAAGCACCCGAGCGGGCCAAAATGCGTCCCGGGTCACATTCCTACGAAACAAAATCCCACAAAGTCGTAAAATAATGCATTACAATATTATTTTACTTCGATCCAAGATCGAAAAACACGATTTAAAAACCAAACACTAAACACGTAAACACGAAAATCGAAACAAAAACCAAGTTGATTAACAACTTGATCAACTTGATTAACAACTTGATCAAATTGATCATGTTGTAGCCCCCAAAATCAGAAAAACAATCAGCTACACCTTACACACCTACGATAAAGTATACGGCGCAACAAATTTGTCAGAGAAAGAGGAGAAAATCGCCAGAAAACTGGCGATTTACCATAAAATCGCCAGTCCTCAGGCGATTTTATGGTCCTCCTCTGGCATTCTGGCGATTTTTTGTACAATCGCTGGTTCTCTGGCGATTTTCTGATCAATTAGGCATAAAACACGAAGCATTTGCTATAAATAGCAGCCCTCATTCGATCAACTCCGATGATCAATTCAACCAACAACAACAATTACAACAACATTCAAAACCGATACTTATATTCACAAAAAGCCTCTCGCACTTATAAATTTCCACTCTAAAAACCGTCTTTGCATTTCAAGGTAAAGAAATTTTACCTTCCGATTAGACGTTTGAGACTCATAGGGTTACTTTAACCCACCCCGATATTGGCATTAACGAACTCGTATTCGCAATACGATTGTAGTAATTCGAATCAAATGATTCGTCTAAACCACGCCAATATCGCATAAATAAACGACTCAAAATCACTAAATTAAGCACCCACTTTTACATTATGCAAATTCTCGATTCATGCATTAAATTACGACTAAAACACGGGTTCGACATTTAACTGTACCGTTTCAACTAGTCTCTTTAAACATGCAAAACCGAGGGTTTTACAAAATCTTAGAATTGAACACAAGTCGGAAAATAACGTTTAGTTATTAATTCAAATACAATGAATTAGTAATTTTACGTATATTTCCTATAGCAAATCATCATAGCTTTGACGGTTTACATTTATTTTACATATTTGTCGAGTCATATATTTGCATTTGTACGTAGCGTCCTATTAGCCCAAATATCGAAATTAAAGCATATGTTTTCAAATCAGTAAAGACTACTTTTAAGTAGGCCTTTTTATTGCAGTGTTCAATATACTTTGTCAAAACTTTAGAAGGGTAACCTCACCCGAGATCCTCTCTGGTTTCACAATAACCTCAGACGGACAGGTATCGACGCACCTTGAAATCTGAGACACCCGTGTCTTATATTTTAAGACGCGTTGAATAGGTTCCAAATTCCTTTAATATTTGGTGGCGACTCCAAAAACACGTTTTAAAAGGATTTTTATATTTCTTTTTATTATCTTCATATGCAATGACATCCCCCCTCTCTAAACAAAAGAACGCTCAAGCGAGTTAAGTCAAGCAAAGCACCAAAAATGCGAAGCTTTGGCGACCCGCGAGCTTCTTGCAAAATTTATTCATTTTTTCCCGCGCCGTGCATTCCGCCCCATGACACGAGGGCGGGCGCGAGCGGGGCGTCGAGAAGGGATATCCACTTTTCCGGTATCCTCAGTTGGCGACTCCGCTGGGGAAGAGCATGTTTTTTTTTATTTTGAAAATTAACTTTTCATTTTATTTTAAAAAAACATAAAGAAGTGAAACTTGAAACTTTGAAAACATTTCTGCTTTCGATATTTGGGCAATAGCACGTTTGAGTCGAATCCTCCTGATTCATAACCACACCCTTCGAGGGACGGCCCCAAGTAAAAACACGCTTCCTAAGCGTGTATACTCTGGACACGTCGATCTCTCACCCTTCCACGATCACAAGTACTGGTATTCCGTACAAGTGAATCGTAGCAGGTCAAACTCGAACGCTCTAGACCTCAGATTGAATCCACACCGATGTGTGTGATCTTGCGGATAACTCTACACAAACGCGTTGCGGGAATGACCGGAAGGAACCTTACCCTAAAGCCAAAAACCCGGCGTCTACGCATAAATCCAAAGCTATACCACCCCCGCTATGGTCGTCTTCCAAACAAATGCATGCAAAAACATTTTCATAGAGCATTACACTTTCAAAAGACGTCAATTTTGAAAGTACATTTTCAAACATTTTTCAAAGGGCATACTTTTAAGCATACAGTCAGGGTCATTGACCTATAGTCAATGTAACCTCGACTAACATTATCACGATATTCAAAACCGATCGAAAATAATCACTACATTTCCGGTCCTTTACAAAACATAAATGCATTATACGACTGACGTATCGTCATAATACATTTATCGCAAAAACATTTCACAAAGCAAAACCCGAATATGTCAATACATCTCGGATATTTTAACGAAGCGTATACTTTTACATTTTTGAGATAGCTCTAAGTCGAGTGACTTGCTGGTCACCCCGACTTAAACAAACTATCTCTCTCGAAAATAAACAAAACGCGGGCTCGTTCAAATCTGAATCAGATTGATTTACATGTCGGTCGGGTGACTTATCGTCATTACGGCTTGACACCTGTGTCACACGTAAAAGCGAACAACGACCGCTTTTTACCCATTTTAACATCTTCAGCCGACTAGCCTATCATTGCCGGTTTGATTCCTTTACATCACAATCTAACCCCTGGCAACATACCGCTAATTTGGGTTAATCAGATTGTGATCATACAAACTTTTATTTACATCGAGGCTGGGGACGCGTCGACGCATCCTTACCTCAAAAACTTCCCGTGTCTTCTAAGCCAAAAACACGAGTCGAGTCCTGCACACACTTTTTACACTTCTGCTTTTTCTTTACTACAAATATGATTTTCTTGAGTCTTTATTTTCTTTCGAGGTTACTAAGGTTTAGAACTCTGCAGGTCCATCCCCTAAAAAGTCCTGGATACGCGACGTACTAAGGACCGTCATCTGAACCCTCCGCCACCTCCAAAGAAACGTACTTACAACAGATCGAAACCAAAAGCTACCATGGCACTCAACAATGAAGAAAATGTCGGAGGAATCCCAACTCCTCCCCCGTCAGTGGTCACCGCAGAACATGTTCAACAGCTCAACAGCAAAATTCTTAGTCTCACTGCTGCAATCGAACAAATGGCCACAATCACGTAAACTTCGAGGCCGAGAAAAATGCCAAGTACCTTCTTTGAAGAGGGTGAGCGAAATGCTAAAAGAATTCGTTCAATGGAAGAACGCCTCACCCACTCGAAGGGATATTCCATTTATGAGGAAGCGAACATGTCCCAAAAAGCGTCAAGTCCTTACTCTGGCTAAGCTCTCACTCGATCTCCCTATCTTCAAGGGTCATGAAAGTCCGCTTGTACACATCAAGGATTTCAAGGCTAAAATGGCGTCATGGCGTCGATCCCTCGGCTGGGCTACTCTATTCCCGCATTCTTTGGATGCACAACCTAGGGCCTGGTTCTACGCCTTGGACCCACACAAGACTACTACTTTCAAAGAAATCACGGTCGATTCGACAATCGATTATCCGCGACAATAACGATACTCAAGTCTCGCTCGTGCCACTGGAAGTTACGTCGCGAAAAGGACAATGAAGGCTTGATGAATACCTCACGCGTTGGAAGAAACTCGGTGCCCAGGATATCTAACCGTCCCAAAGACGCAGAATCGATCACCAAATTCATTAATAATCTCACCCGCATATCAGCAAAGATTTGCGCTACGGCAACTTTGTGATTTTGCTTCGCTCGATCTGCAGTGGGTCAATTAATCGAAGATGACCTCCGTAGGAAAAAGACTAAGGTTGCAAGCAGGTTACCAGGGTAGCTCATCACGAGCCGTCACCAAAGCGAGAACCGATTCAACGCGTGCGCTCTGGAAGAACTAGCGCCTTCCCAACTTACACCACACCAACGAAATACACCGCCTCCTCCTAAGGCGTCATACCCATCTGCGGGTCAGGCTTCGTCAAAACCACGACGAAGCTTTGATCCGATCTACATGACTTACTCTAAAGCTCTACAGAGGCTTGTGGCGAAAGCGTGTCAACTCCTGGGACCTACTAGCGAGCCTCCTCAGGATAAAAAGCCCAAGTCATGGGATCAGTATGCGTACTGTGAGTTCCACAGGGGAAAAGGACATGATACTGAACAATGCTTCCGTTTAAAGAACATAATCCAAGATTTCATCGATGGCAATACCATCGAGAAGCCTACTCCAGTCCTAAACCTTCGAACCACCAATCCTCTACACACCCATGCCATCTTCATTGGGTACACACACCCCATCCTCGATCGCTTTCACCGATCGTCTCAAAAGACCACGAAATCAATGGTATACGGGGCCGATTCGATGAGGAGGACAATCACAGGCAATCTGGGTTACCTATTCCCGCCAGAAGAAGAAGAAGAGGAAGACCGAAAACCCACAGGGATATACGGGAAAATGCCCCACAAATACCCAATCAGGTTGTCTGATAGTGACGATGAGATAGCCTACTTAACTCGCTCCGGTCGTCCATACAGAGCCTCGCTGAGTCTGCTGGAACCCCCAGGTTTTCCATCAAAAACAACTAGCCAAGACAAAAACAAAGGCGTAGTCATAAACGAGGCTATAACACCACCCACAATGACTACACCATCACCTCAAGTAGCCACGCCTCCGCCTACAGCTTCTACACCTGTTCAATCGCAGACTGACATAGCATCGTCAAGCGCCACTCCAGCACATACGCCTGAAATTGGAGATTCAATTCAAAAACAGCTCCTAAAAACAAAAGCAGATATCTCAATCTGGCAGCTCTTAAGAGAATCATTGGGACACCGTGAAGCTCTCTACCGAGCTTTGCAGGTCACCCCTATTACGACAGAGATGTCGCCTGAAAAACTAATCAGCCACATCACCCGTGAATGGCAAGCTAGCGCCATCACTTTCTCTGACAAAGACCTCCCGCCATTCGGAGGCACGCACAACCTAGCACTCTACATCAATGTGGAATGCCATGGCATGACACTACCTGTTGTGCTCATCGACAACGGATCTGCAGTCAACGTCCTACCCTTAGAAACAGCTAAAAAGCTAGGAATCAAGGAAAATGACTTCATCCCCTGCAGACGGGGTCGTGGCTTCTGACGGTACCGCCGCGACATAAAAGGACCATCTCTTTTCCTATCATGACAGACTGTCATAAGGAAGCGAATTCAGATAATCGACATACCCCAAAGATACAACATGTTATTGGGTAGACCACGGATCCATGCAACCAAAGCGATCACCTCGAGCTTACACCAAAGGTTAAACTTCCCTGGGCGATGAAGTCGCCACTATCCACGCATCAAACTTTCGAGCTTCCTGCGGCAGAAAGAAAAGCTCGATAACGACACCGCAAGGATAAGCACCGAAACCTGACATCACCTGTGGTTTTGATTTCGACTTTGACATCTGCACATTGACTCGCGAGGAGGAAATTACAAAGACTCTATGTAAGGATAACGACAACAAATGGCCTACCATGGGCCTAGGTTATGTGCCATGGTCCCACGAAGTTACCCGTGGGGAACAAGCATTCAATGACCGTAAGAGAGCTCGTGATTTTCGCATAGAGCAATATCACATACTCACAGACAAATACTTCGTCAAAGAGGGCGCACGCAAGATGCCCACGGACTACTTCTCTTGTACCATTGCAGGGATTGAACTCATTTCTGACATCCTGCGCAACCACAGCTTTAACCCCACCGACCTGATTGACCCGTTTGAGGAGAGAAGACGCACGACGGATGGTCAAAAACCCTTAAATGGACTGGACAAGGTGGTCGCACTATCAAAATCACTACGGAGAAGGCTACACTTTCGAGAACTCGACTCGGGAGAAAGCGAAGGAGAGGACCACTGGCGACAAATCCATCATAGAGTTTAGGCCCCGCGTCGTCACTTCAAGTCTTTCACCCCAACCAAGCCTCCTCCGGCTATATGCCGATGTGATGAACATAGACAAAGAACTAGAGTCTCTAAAGTTGTCTAAAGCTCCTCTGTCTGAGCTATCTTCAAATGTAACTGCTTTCGAAAACAATAATAACAACGTTTCTAGATACTACTTGCCTTGTTTTCCTTTAAAAACTGCATTTTCTAATACTCACGATAACGTTAAGCATAATAACATTGCATTGCATAAATACATTGCAAGTATCGTTTCAAAACCGAGCAGACCCCATCATTGAAGACACAACAATCATTGATGTGGGAACACCAAGAACCCCGAAAACTACAAATGGGGCTTCCTTAAGCATGGAAGAAAAAGCAACAGACAATCAACTACTCACAGAATTCAAAGACGTCTTTGCTTGGTCCTACAAGGACATGCCTGGCATTGACCGCGAAATAGCAGAACATCGCATCCCACTCAAACCAGGTGCCAAACCTATTAAGCAAAAACTACGCCGCATTAAGCCAGAATGGTCCCTCATGGTCAAAGAAGAGATCGAAAAGCAACTACAAAGTGTGCTTCATCCAAGTCATCGAATACTCAGATTGGGTATCAAACATGGTCCCAGTTATGAAGAAAAATGGAAAGATACGAGTATGTGCAGACTTTCGCGACCTTAACAAGGCTTGCCCAAAAGATGATTTCCCATTGCCCCACATGGACATACTTGTAGACAACACGGCCGACCACGCGTTACTGTCATTCATGGATGGGTATGCAGGTTACAACCAAATCAAAATGGCAACAGATGACATGCCTAAGACCACCTTTGTGACACCCTGGGGCACGTACTGCTATACTGTCATGCCTTTCGGACTCATTAACGCAGGCGCCACTTATCAACGTACCGCAACTACTCTGCTACATGACATGATGCATAAAGAAGTAGAGGTCTATGTTGACGACATGATTGTAAAATCAAAGCAAAGGGAAGATCACATCACCAACCTGCGTAAGTTCTTCACCAGAATCAGGCAATACAAAATGCGCCTCAACCCACAGAAATGCACTTTTGGGGTTACGTCGGGCAAGTTATTGGGTCACATCGTAAGCCAACGTGGAATCGAGATCGACCCTGTCAAAATTAAAGCAATACTAGAGATGAAACCTCCAAGCAACATTGATGAGATCGGGGAGTTTCTTGGGACAAGTCCAATATATTTCTCGGTTCATTAGCAAGCTCACAATGGTTTGCGAACCAATTTTCAAGAAGCTGAAAAAGGAAGAACACACAAAATGGGACGACCACTGTCAACAAGCATTCGACAAAGTCAAGACCCTGCTTACCAATCCACCTGTTCTGATGCCACCCCAGAAAGATCTACCTCTTTCACTCTACCTAACAACTACGCCAAACGCCATGGGCGCCATGCTCGCTCAGGAAGTAAACAACGAAGAAAGAGCAATTTACTACATTAGCAAGAAGTTCCAAGACTACGAAACTCGTTACGAACCTGTGGAGAAAAGCTGCCTCGCTCTAGTCCAGGCCACCAAAAAGCTTAGACATTACCTCCTCGCCACACAACCAGGGTATACTCCTAATGGATCCACTCAAATACTTATTTGAAAAACCAAGACTAAGCGGCCGCATGGCGGATGGACGCCATCGCTAGCGTAATATGAGCTCAAATACTTACCTTTGAAAGTCATTAAGGGAAGAGTCGTGTTTGGACTTTCTCGCAGAGAATGCCATCATTGAACAACCTAAAGTTGACACAACATCATTCCACGATGATGGAATTTTATTGTCGGTTTAGTGCGGCAACTCTACTGATGGAGCCTCAAGCTACCGCGGATACGGCATAGGAATACTCCTAATATCCCCTAACGGCGATCATACACCCATCTCAATCAAGCTCGACTTTAACGTCACCAACAATGCAGCAGAATATGAAGCTTGCATTTACGGCTTACAAGCAGCCATGGCCCTCAACATAAAACACCTCAGAGTACCTGAGACTCCTTCCTAATCATAAATCAAGTAACGAGGGCATGGAGAATCATGAACGAAACCCTCGCAAAATACCAAGCAAAGATACAAACACTCCTTACAGAATTTGATTGCGTAGAATTCTACCACCTCCCAAGGGAAGAAAATCAATTTGCCGACGCACTGTCAAAACTTTCATCCCTTCTCAACATGCCACCAAATGTTGACACACTACCCATTGTCGTCGAGAGACGTGGTGAGCCCGCATACATCCACACCATAGACATCGACGAAGCAGAACATACCGAGCCATGGTACCAAGCAATACTCAACTACAAAACACACAACTCTTATCCACCTGACACCGACAAGCGCGGTAAAAGGGCCATAAGACTCCTTGCGTCCCAATTCGTACTCGAAATGGGACAACTACTCAAAAAGACGCCACAAGGTACCCTGCTCATGTGTGTGGACTTCAAGAAAGGGCAGGAAATCATAGCCCAGGTGCACGATGGCGAATGTGGTCCACACATGAATGCAAGAGCGCTATGCAAGCAAATCCTACGACTTGGGTGGTATTGGACGACTATGGAAGCAGACTGCATTCATTACGTCAAACACTGCCATAACTGTCAAATATTCAGTAACATACAACATGTACCCCCTTCGCCCCTCTACAGCCTCACATCTCCATGGCCTTTCTCAACTTGGGGCATTGACGTGATAGGTAAAGTCCATCCTATCGGAGCAGGAGGACACTGCTTCGTACTAGTAGCAATCGACTATTTCACGAAATGGGTAGAAGCAGCATCCTTCCGCACCCTCGGCTCAAAGGAAGTCGCCAAGTTCATACAAACAAACATCATATGCCGATACGGCATACCGCACGAGTTTATAAGCGATCAAGGCTCACACTTTCAAGGCGGCGAAGCCATACTTGCCAAATACAAAGATACAACATCACCGATCCTCTCCTTACCGACCCCAAACCAACTGGGAGTGGAAGCGGAAACAAAAATATAGTCACCATCTTGGAGAAAATGATCGACGGTTGTCGGGATTGGCCCACCAAGATCCCATTCGCATTATGGGGATATCGCACAACCATACGCACACCCACAGGCATGACGCCTTATTTTCTCACCTATGGCATGGAAGCCGTGCAACCGATGGAGATCGAAATGAAATCTCTACGGATACTAATGGAAAGTAGCATCCCGTAGCGAGAATGGGCTCGCGAACGTTCACGAGCAACTCATGCTCCTAGGCGAGCAGCTAAATTCCTTAAGCATTGTGCGAATGTACCAAGCACGACTACAAAGAGCATTCAACAAACGAGTTCGACCACGAAACATAAAAGTGGGAGACACGGTATTGAAGTCGATCTGCTGCACCACTCCTGTTGACCCACGAGGAAAGTTCAAACCTAAGCTGGGCGGACCTTACCTCGTCAAAGAAATCTACGTGAGGAAGCGGTCAAACTAAGCGATCTGGGCGGTCGGGGAGTTCAATCGGGCAACAAATCTCGACCAGCTAAAGAAATACTACCCTTGAAACACTTGCAATGTATTTATAACATGTAGTTAAGCACAATTCTACGGGCCGGCATGCCCCTAAACGTGCACATCCATCACAAAAAAGCAAAACACAATTCTGAGCGGGCATGCCCCTAAACATGCATTCAAAATAATACAACTCGTAACTACGCCAGAAGCTTGATTCCATTTACATGGATACGTGGCGACTTTCAAAGCACAGCCGACATTCAACACAAAATCACATACCCAAAACATCTCAAGGATATGACGAACATGACAAAATTCAAAATACAAGATACGTATGTCTTTAACCTTAAAAGAAACAAGGCAAGTTACGCAAAGGGAACTTATGTTTTATTATGCTGAAAAAGAGAAACATTATCATTTGGATTTTGCAACCGGGAGCACGAACATAACACTACTAGCACACACAACTCCTACACGCATTACATGATCCCAGGCATTACCTTCGGGTTTAGGGAATACAAAAACAAACAAACAACTAGCAACAAGCATTCAGATAACATTCTTCGACAGGGAGGAGAACTCAACCCATATGAGGAGCACCATCACTACCATCCTGGACTGGAGCATTAACCATGATGAAGCCGAGTTGACTAAGCTCCGCCTCCGTGGACGGTACGCTCCCAGAACTCGAACTTCCCCTACTTCCACGGCCAAAACGCACTGGGTGGAAGGCAGACGTCGGCGGCGGCTCATTTTGCTCTATGGCGCGAAGGCGAGCCCTCTGGCGAGTAGTTGGCGCCGTGGTCCACCGGACATATGACCTCGAAACCCTCACCGTGGCAGGTATCCCTGCCACTTGCCACCTGGGACGCATAAGCCATCCTCGCGACCATGCATCGATGTCCCCGGTTATTAAGTACAACCAAATCCTGGATCACGGTATCCTGCCCCGGGATGAACTGGGCATAGCCCATTTGCCTTCTCACTCTCAGAGGATGAATAAACACCCCAATGTCAAAACCGCATAGCATGACTCCAGAAGGACCATCACCCACAGCACTGCCAGTCACAGTGGTAATTTCCCACCATGGCACAACCCAACGGATAGCCGATGCTCTCACAAAAGTAGGAAAATAGTCGTTAGGCCGGCCATTGGGACCCCTCCATCGCAGGCCACGACTGGTCACGCCAGCCGCCGTATATGATGCGCCATAAGCGGATAGCGCCAAAGACGTTGACGCTTCCATTAGCGGACCCGGTAGAATGACCGGACAACCACGATAGGCATGCGCTCTATTACACGCCCGATCATCTAGACCAAGGATCGTCTCCGCCAAGATCAACGCCGCAGGGTTGTAGCCCATCTCCATCTGCTGCACAACGCATACCAGTCGCGCCTCACGAATCTCATTCCGTCCACCGAATCGGGGAACATGAAACAGTGCACAAGGCAAAGAGCCAGAGCTCTCCTACGAGCAACCACGCCAATGCTCCCATCATCATAATTCATGAACTTTAGGCAAAGACGGATCATATTTAAGCGCCCATCCAGAACAGGTCCTCCGCTTTGAGCCTCGTCATCTTAAGGAAGTTTTGCATATTCCTTTGGTACCCGAAGCTCTGGCGAACACACCCTGGAGTGACAATGCGAGTCCAACCACCGATGGCAGCAAACTCCTCACCCAGAGGGCAAACTTCCCCATCAGGCAAGCGAAATACGTGGTATGCCAAGTCCCAGTAGTGCAGACAGGCATCCAGGAACTCCGGTTCCATCCGAACCTGCCTTAAACCTAGGAATGCGCCCAGACCACAGCCCCTAAGGTTTCTCTTCTCGATACCCGATAGCATAACACACCACATCCACACAAGTCCTTCCAAATGCTCCATTCCTCAAACAAAAACACTCCACAAAATATTATAAATGCTATTATGATATGAGTAGATAATTGCAAAATAAGGCGAAGCATGAAATGTGATTGGAGAAGATGAATGAATGAGTTAACAACAAGCATCCATTTTATAGGCAACGCCTTCAAGTAGCAACGACAAGAAGTATAATCGCTAGTGAACCGATTAACCAAAAAATCAAAACAAAAGCCAAACGACCCAAAATCGCCAGAATCAGCGATTTACTAACATCGCCAGATGATCGGCGATTTTCCTTTAAATCGCTGATTTCTGGCGATTTTTGGGAAAATCGTTGGTATTCAGGCGATTTTCTGTGTTATTTCCGACATAGATGCGACGATCACGACCGCCTTGCAAATTTACGAGTTGCAGAAAACACTTTTCACAGCCTATGACCGCTGTTTTTACTTTCCTTTTTACCACGTATTATCAATTACGGTTTCGATACCCGGCTCTACGTCGTATTGTGTCATTTCGTGATCGACTCTCGACTAATGTTTTGCACATACGCTTCACAAAATTCAACCGTCACATTTCGCAAGCTTACGTTAGAGCACGACGTAATTAATTCACATCTTTACGAACGTCAAAAGCACCTTTTACGGTCTCACAAAATTCAACCGTCACATTTCGTAAGCTTACGTTAAAACACGACGTAATTAATTCACATCTTTACGAACGTCAAAAGCACCTTTTACGGTCTCACAAAATTCAACCGTCACATTTCGTAAGCTTACGTTAAAGCACGACGTAATTAATTACGAACCTCAAAAACGCCTTTACGGTCTCACAAAATTCATTCATCATTTCTCGCAAGTTTTACGATGAAGCACGACGTTCTTCATTTACATTTTCATGAGCGTCAAAAGCGTATTTTACAGACTCAAAATATTTTCTTCAAAAGGCATGTTTTATAAAAATCTTTACGTATGCATACTCTTATTACGGGTCAGAAAAAAATCTCAATCGAGATTTGTGTTCTTTTTACGACTAACAATCTAATTGCAGGAACACTAGATAAGCACGTCACGAAGGTTTCAAGTGAAAGCGGCAACACAAACGATCGTACTACAAAACGAGGCAAAATAAGCAATAGAGCTTCCGGCACCGCACGCATGATCATTAATCACGAAAGCTACGCCAACAGGAGCGCTTACCACAGTCAACAAATACACCTACTACATAATCAAAGCACGTGTACGAGGTCACGTAGCCTACTCATGTCACGCCATGGACGCGAATCAACGTCGTACGATTCCTGCAAATATGACCAAATACCAAAACACGCACGCAAGGTCACAGGACCTTTTCGCGTCAAGCCGCAGTCACAAAAATGGACCTCACGTGGACTCCTACATATCCACATACATACAAATCCATAAAAATTAGCCTACGATCCTAGCATACATCCCAAATCAATTAGCTTGATCTCGACGACCGAGCTCCGCGCGCAACGAATCAATCTGAGCACGGTAGCCAGCTAGCTCCTGCACGCCGCAACTCAAATTCGCTCGCAGACGTGCCTCCTCAGCCCTGGCCCGCCCTAGCTCTATCTGGCTCTGCGCGACTGCAGCCTGCAACTCTGAAGCATACTTCTGCGCCTTGCAAAGCGCAACCGCTTTATCATTAAAAGCCACGCGCCACCGGTTAGCTACCCTCCATAAATTCTTGTGGACATCCACGGCCACCTGCAAACAAATACGGCCTTCATATGCTCAAACTGGGGGCTATAATCAAAAGCAGCTTCATTTCAAGTTTGACTAACGATTTCACGACAAAATCTAACTCAAACTGGGGGCTATAATCAAAAGCAGCTTCATTTCAAGTTTGATTAACGATTTTACGACAAAATCTAACTCAAACTGGGGGCTATAATCAAAAGCAGCTTCATTTCAAGTTTGACTAACGATTTTAGGACAAAATCTAACTCAAACTGGGGGCTATAATCAAAAGCAGCTTCATTTCAAGTTTGACTAACGATTTTAGGACAAAATCTAACTCAAACTAGGGGCTACACTCAAAAGCAGCTTCATTTCAAGTTTGACTAACGATTTTAGGACAAAATCTAACTCAAGCGGGCTATATACTACATATCACGCAAGCATAGAAAACAAGTCATACCTGCTTCACCCGAGGGCTCCAACTATCCATGCCAGCGTCAGTCACCGCAGATAAGTACTGCGGTAGTGGTATCGAATGCCGACAGCCACCATCATGCTCAAAATTCAAGCTCTCGTAGAAAGGAGGAGGCTGGACCTCAAGGTCAGGGTCACGTGGCTACAAGATACAAAAATCACGATCAATTTTTGCTTTTTAAGCAAATAACATACACAAGCATTACGTGGCTACAAGATACAAAAATCACGATCAATTTTTGCTTTTTAAGCAAATGACATGCACAAGCAAAAAGCGAAAACAACAGCAAACCTCAATGACAGCAGGCGCCAAAGCAAGGCGCGCCCATGACGTATAATCCTCATCTAGCCTCCACACGGACTCAGGCTCACCCTCGTGATACACATCGCGGCGAACATCGTGCATCCTGTGCATGCGAAGAGAACCTTAGGAGGGGCCTCAGGCACAACAAACTTATCCCTAATGGTTTGAGCTGACAGACGCTCGCCTAAGAACCAGTATGAATCATACTGAGTCGCAATGTACAACCTCTGTGTATCGCGAATAGCAAAACGAGTCGTAATTGACGGAGGGACATCCGCGTAATTCGCCCAAGGGTTGGGAACAAACTACAAAAAAAGAGAGGAATAAACATCTGCAAAAGCACAAACGCAAGGCATATAAGAAATATGAACTTTTCTTACCTTATCAACGGTCATCTCATTAAACTTCACTCGAGCATCGTCATAAGTCAAGCGAATACCCTTCCTGTTTGCCGTTGCATAAGCGTGAAAAGCAGGGTACTCCGCCTTCACAGCAAAGTTAGCAGGGAGCAACGACGGGAAATGTGCATAGCACCAGGACTACAATGAAGCCGAAAAATATGTCACAAAAGAGAAAGCAAAACAAAATAAAACAACAGAGCATCACAAAAAGCAACCATACCTCCATCAGCAAGCCAGGGCCGACCAAAGACGGTTGGGACCCATCATCGATCCGATCAGGACGAACTGCGTCCCTACAAAATCGGATCAGGAGACCCATAGCAGGAGTAACCCAGTCAAAGGCACCCAATCTGGACAAGTCCCGCAGCGCCATCAAAACAGCAGTCGACGCCCGCTCTCCTTTATCACCAAAGTGAGTGGACGTCAGAAACCACCATAACCACAATCGGGCATTCTGCTCATGACTAACTTCGCTCACCTGCTTCTTTCCCTTGCCCTTAAAATAATCATCAAACCATGATGTCCGAGGCTGAAAAGTGTGCCTCTCATCCCTCGCACACCTAATACCGCCTCCGATCAAACGAACAACCGTAGGGCTCGAGATAGCAGGGCGCACTCTGTCCCACTCAATCATCTCCTCTCCATGAGGAAGCCCCGAAACAACCGCAAGGGACGAGAAGGTAATACCAACCTCGTACCCTGGCATATGGAACGTGTTAGTAGTGTCCCAAAACCTATCTAGCAACGCTCGAAGCACAGAAAGGTGAGAATTCACATTCTTCTTACGCGCCTCCTTCCACTTCGTCACCAACGGACCAAAGGCTGTGCCAAGGATTATTTTCCGCGACTCGGGCGACAACTTCTAGTTAAAAGCAGCTATACAAGTACGGAAACCGTGAGAATGTCCTCATATTTACAAACTTGAAGCCAACCTACACCCGAGTAGACAAATGCTCCATGGTGTTCCAAACTAAGCTTACACCATCCCAGTCCTTGGCAACCTTCGCCCACAGTCTCGGGCCATGAGGAAATGATGGCCTCAAGCCCAGCTCATCAACTACGCCCATGAACATATTTTGCGCAGCCGGCCCGGCATCAGCACCAGCCTCACCACCTACGGCGCCAGCAGCCATGGCATCACCCCCAACATTACCCACAACATCACCCTCTGCGGCCTCAGATCAACCTCTACAGCTCCTCGTCATCCTGCTCCTCCTCGGGCTCGGGATCACTCTCAAAGCATCCTCGAGCCGACGAGCGACCACGTCTCGGCCTATCAACGGCGGAGATCATCTCCACCTCATCGAGCTCACCTCGTCGAAACACCAACACTACTACCCTCATCTCGCCACGGCCGCCACTAGCCTCGGCGAGCGACGCCCACGTGTCCGACGCCACCCTCGGCATTTCCAAAGAACAAAGATCCACTTTGCGCTCCTACTAGGCCTATCATTCTTGCGACCACCTCCACGACCTCCACCTCGGCTTCTCTGGCGGAGACACTGTGCCTCCGAACCCCACGTCCATGCCCGGCACCTTGCAAAGGTGCAGAACCAACTCCAGGCTCGCTAGCAGGAGGCCTAGGCAACTCAACATTAGCTCCCAGCCCACTAGCAAAAGGCCTAGTCGTCCCCACAGCTGGCTCCACAGAACCCCGTGATCCGCTAACGCCGCCGCATCACCAACGTAAGGCCCCGCCGGCTCTACTGCAGTAGTGCTATGCTCGCTAATAGAAGCGCATAGGAGACTGCAGAGCGACCCCACAGTACCTCATTCCCTGGCGTCAAAATAGGAGGAGTTTTGAACAAATCAGACTGAGACGGACCTTCAGAAGTCGCTAAATGATGACGCAGCTCAGAAATGGGAGTAAGCTCCTCCCCGGTAACATTGAAGTCAATGTTCTCGATGACATCCTGCATAGCACTGGTCGTAGGTATCACAATCTCAGGGTCACCTACATAGATCCAAGAACAATCTTAAGCTACGCAGCCGTATGATGGTACAAAAATGCAATTCAATTAAAGCAAGTTCATGACCAACAGAAGGATGCACGTGCACAAAGGTAACAGAAAAGCAAGCCTTAGGCCTATCTTTGACAGAAAGGGCTAAAAAGCGAAAAGAAATACAGAAATGCATTTTTAATGACACAGACACGATACCTACGTCATACACATTTAATCCAAGGAGCAAGGATGCACAAAGACAGAGAAAAATCAAGCAAAGCAAAGAAAACAATCTTGAGGCCTATCTTTGTGAAAAGGCTAAAATGAAGCGAGACCGAAAATGCACGATTTGTGACACATGTCCAACGCAGCGGCATACACAAATCAGAAACAACGATGAGCTAAAGGAAAGAAAAAACAGACGAAACAGCGAAAAACAAGATTTAGGCCAATTTTTGACAGACGAGGCCAAAACAACGCAAGAGTACAGAAATGCGCATATTATGACACGTATACGATATGTACGTCATACACAACCAATACAAAGAATTAGAAAGTACAAAAATGACAAAGACCAAGAAAAAGCAAGAAAAATCGCTTTAGGCTTATTTTTGTGAGATAAAACTAAAGCGGCGCTGAGACGCAGAAATACCCAACTCGTGACACGTATGCGACATACAAGTCATAACGAACCCCCACGAAATTTTTTGTACAAAAATCATGTCCCGAGCACCTCGATTGAATAGCTTTTGCAAAACACACGCAAGCTACAAAAACGGCCTTTTCATGGCCTTTCCTCGACCAAAGAGGCCCTAGCTTCCCCACGAAATAACATCCTAGCCAACCTAAACGGCCTGCACGACAATACGTCCTAGACTCAAGCACGAGAAGCAAGGGAAAAGCGGTTTGAAGCCTAGCCCAATTACCCAAAAACGCTCCAAATCGCTCCAAAACACCTCCAAATCACGCACGCTCAACAAAAATGGGCAAGCCATACACCATACAAGTCATCATGACCCAAGACAAAAAAATTTTTCGACAAGTTTCGGAACCAAAAATTTCGACCAAAACCGTCTCCATACAAAAACACCACGAATTACAGATTTCCAAACCATTTTTCGCACACAAAACACCCATGGCCTCATCACTAGCATACAACGACATTTCAAAAACAACCAAGCCAATCGGTGTCGCTTTACGACAAAAGCAGAGCAAAACCCGACAAAACCCCCTGTCACACGGTTTTGGCCCAAAAACCCGACTTCGCGCCAATTTCAACGAGACAAATTTACCCACGCATTATACTACTAATGGGTAACCTGCATTGAAAATTTGAGCGTGTTTCGAGACAAAAACGAAAAATGACCAAAATGCCCTTGACCATACACACGAAAATCAGCCCCACGAGTCGGGTTTTTCACATGCAATCATCAACAATAACAAAACAAGTCTCATAACACTCTCAAGAACTAATTTCAAGCAACAATAATGGCGAAATTCGAATCAAGCAAAACGGTTTAACATAAACCCTAAAAAACGAATTTTCAGTTAAAACCGACTCAAACCAACTTCAAAACACGAATTAGCAACTTGGTTGAGTGCATACCTTGGTCCATTGCGAATCGTAGGAGGCGGAATCACGAATTTTGGTCGAGAAATCGCTGAGGACGAGTTTTTCGATTTGAAGGTGTGTGTGTTTGTGTTTCGGCTGCTATGCTCTTCTCCTCTTCTACCCGTGTTTTTGAACAAAATGGCACACACACACACTAAATCGCCAGATCTCTGGCGATTAAGTGGTTAAACGAGTCGATTTTTAGATTGGACTGGTTATTACGGTCCATTACGCTATTAATTCACTCTTTTATGCACTATTATGATAAAACACGACAATATACATGCTCATTACAAGCCAAGAGCCTAAATTTTACAAAATAACAACACAAATACACTCTTTACGAGTCACAAAATCAAAATACGTATACTCCTCACGAGTTAAATACGTATATTTTTCAAAACAAATACACTCTTTACGAGTCACAAAATTCCAATACGTATATTTCCTACAGGTTAAATACGTATATTTTTCAAAACAAGTACGCTCTTTACGAGTCACAAAATCAAAAATACGTATACTCCTCACGGGTTAAACACGTATATTTTCAAAAACAAGTACACTTTTTACAGGTTACAAATCAAAAATACGTATACTCCTCACGAGTTCAATACGATATTTTCAAAACGAATACACTCTTTCTGAGTCACAAAATCAAAATCATTATACTCCTCACGAGTTGAATACGTATATTTTCAAAAACAAATACACTCTTTCTGAGTCACAAAATCAAAATACGTGATACTCCTCACGAGTTAAATACGTATATTTTCAAAACAAATACACTCTTTACGAGTCACAAAATTCCAATACGATATTTCCTCTGGGTTAAATACGTATATTTTTCAAAACAAATACACTCTTTCTGAGTCACAAAATTCCAATACGATATTCCCTACAGGTTAAATACGTATATTTTTCAAAACAAGTACGCTCTTTCACGAGTCACAAAATCAAAAATCGTATACTCCTCACGGGTTAAACACGATATTTTCAAAAACAAGTACACTTTTTACAGTTACAAATCAAAAATACGTATACTCCTCACGAAGTTCAATACGTATATTTTCAAAACGAATACACTCTTTCTGAGTCACAAAATCAAAATACATTATACTCCTCACGAGTTGAATACGTATATTTTCAAAAACAAATACACTCTTTCTGAGTCACAAAAACAAAAACACGTATATTTCCCACAAGTTAAATACGTATATTTTTCAAAAACAAGTACACTTTTTACAAGTTACAAATCAAAAATACGTATACTCCTCACGAGGTCAATACGTATATTTTCAAAACGAATACACTCTTTACGAGTCACAAAATCAAAATCGATATTTCCCACAAGTTAAATACGTATATTTTCAAAAACAGGTACATTCTTTACGAGTCACAAAATCAAAATACGTATACTCCTACAAGTTAAATGCGTATATTTCAAAAAAAATACACTCTTCACGAGTTACAAAATCAAAAATACGTATACTCCTCACGAGTTAAATACGATATTTTTCAAAACAAATACACTCTTTACGAGTTACAAATCAAAATACGTATGCTCCTCACGAGTTGAATACGTATGTTTTTTCAAATATACATAAAGCAAAATACACACTTTCATTCAAATCAAAACGCAGATACGCAAGCAAGCACGCAGCAGACACGCAAGACGCAGGAGATGGCCAAGCTACAAAACGCCATTGAATCACATCCAAACAACGGCAGCCAGAGTTCTAAAACATGCAGGACCGTCATGTCCCTAAACATGCCGTCCCTCCCGCATTCAGACACTAAGTCCTCGTCTCTCCCGAGACACATGCTTAGCATCGCCAGGTAGTATCGAGGCTGTAATGGTCCTGGATACTATCTTCTAAGTTTGACTAGCGCTTTAGTCCAAGCTCACTAAACCGGGGCTCTGTAGATACCCGTATCCGTACCCCCCAAAAGCAAACCCGATGACGAAAAGGACTTTCATGCATGTTTTAAAATGAGACAAAACGGTACATAAGTGTCTAAAACATTTTAGTCATTTTTAACGTATTAATTTGAGTTTGCATATTTCGTAAAAATGAATATTAATTTAGTCATTTTAAGTCGTAAGTTAACACAATACACACGAGCACGAGCCATAAACGCCTCACAAAACAACCCAGGCACACAAAAACGGCTTAAAACACACAAAAAGGCCCAAGCACCCGAGCGGGCCAAAATGCGTCCCGGGTCACATTCCTACGAAACAAAATCCCACAAAGTCGTAAAATAATGCATTACAATATTATTTTACTTCGATCCAAGATCGAAAAACACGACGAAAAACCGAAACACGAAACACGAAACACGAAAATCGAAACAAAAACCAAGTTGATTAACAACTTGATCAACTTGATTAACAACTTGATCAAATTGATCATGTTGTAGCCCCCAAAATCAGAAAAACAATCAGCTACACCTTACACACCTACGATAAAGTATACGGCGCAACAAATTTGTCAGAGAAAGGAGAAAATCGCTGAGAAATCGGCGATTTACCATAAAATCGCCACCCTCAGCGATTTTATGGTCCTCCTCCTGGCATTCTCGCGATTTTTTGTACAATCACGTTCTCTGGCGATTTTCCGATCAATTAGGCATAAACACGAAGCATTTGCAGTAAATAGCAGCCCGCATTCGATCAACTCCGATGACCAATTCAACCAACAACAACAATTACAACAACATTCAAAACCGATACTTATATTCACAAAAAGCCTCTCGCACTTATAAATTTCCACTCTAAAAACCGTCTTTGCATTTCAAGGTAAAGAAATTTTACCTTCCGATTAGACGTTTGAGACTCATAGGGTTACTTTAACCCACCCGATATTGGCATTAACGAACTCGTATTCGCAATACGATTGTAGTAATTCGTATCAAATGATTCGTCTAAACCACGCCAATATCGCATAAATAAACGACTCAAAATCACTAAATTAAGCACCCACTTTTACATTATGCAAATTCTCGATTCATGCATTAAATAACAACAAAAACACGGGTTCGACATTTAACTGCATCTGCTTCAACTAGTCTCTTTAAACATGCAAACCGAGGGTTTTACAAAATCTTAGAATTGAACACAAGTCGGAAAATAACGTTTAGTTATTAATTCAAATACAATGAATTAGTAATTTTACGTGATATTTCCTATAGCAAATCATCATAGCTTTTACGGTTTTCATTTATTTTACATATTTGTCGAGTCATATATTTGCATTTGTACGTAGCGTCCTATTAGCCCAAATATCGAAATTAAAGCATATGTTTTCAAATTAGTAAAGACTACTTTTAAGAAGGCCTTTTATTCCAGTTTTCAATATACTTTGTCAAAACTTTAGAAGGGTAACCTCACTCCGAATCCTCTCTGGTTTCACAATAACCTCAGACGGACAGGTATCGACGCACCTTGAAATCTGAGACACCCGTGTCTTATATTTTAAGACGCGTTGAATAGGTTCCAAATTCCTTTAATATTTGGTGGCGACTCCAAAAACACGTTTTAAAAGGATTTTTATATTTCTTTTTATTATCTTCATATGCAATGACATCCCCCCTCTCTAAACAAAAGAACGCTCAAGCGAGTTAAGTCAAGCAAAGCACCAAAAATGCGAAGCTTTGGCGACCCGCGAGCTTCTTGCAAAATTTATTCATTTTTTCCCGCGCCGTGCATTCCGCCCCATGACACGAGGGCGGGCGCGAGCGGGGCGTCGAGAAGGGATATCCACTTTTCCGGTATCCTCAGGTCGGTGATCATGTGTTCTTGAAAGTATCACCCATGAAGGGTGTTCGACGTTTCGGATTGAAAGGGAAATTGAGTCCTAAGTACGTTGGACCATACGAAGTACTTGAAAGAATTGGTGAGGTAGCTTATCGCCTGGCACTACCCCCCAATTTATCCAAGGTTCACAACGTGTTCCACGTTTCTCAACTGAGGAGATACAGGAGTGACCCAAGTCACATCATTACTCCTGACGTGATCGCAGTTGAGCCCGTGTTAATTTAATTTAATTGTTAGCCATCAATTTCTAATTTCAAATCTTAAATCAAATCATAACCTTTTAACCTTCCAAAAACCTCTATTTTTGCAAAACTTTCGTTTTGTAAAATTTATCGACTTCTTTAAGACTTTTTAAAATTTTTGAATAATGAAATAAATATTTTAATCTTAGAATTCAAAAGTAGAAATATTTGAAAAATAGTCAAACGCAAGACACCTTGACTTTTATCGTTTTGACACCCGACTTTTTAAAGCGATAAATTTCGTGAAAATCTTTATTTTGATCAAATATCTTTAGGAACCTTCCAAATGAGTCAAATTTGACAACTTGACTTTTGATGTCATAAATCTATTTTAATTAAACATTATTTACTAAATAACCTAAACTAACCTAATTCATTTAACCTAAATTATACTACAACTTGATTCATTATTTTCACAAGTGTAAAAATCAATATTACTCCCTCCATTTCAGCCGTGCCTTTCTCTCTTCTTCTCCCTTTGATTTTCTTTCATTTTATTACTAAAACACACTAAATAAAACCCTAAATATTACTCTATAAATTACTAGTATTATTTAGCTAATTAGTGGGTATTGAAGCTTACTATTTAGTGTATTTTTGAAGGTGAAGACGAGTACTTGGGTGAAGAACTTAACCTAGATAATATAGTAGACCCTAAAACCTCTAGCTTGCCAAACCGAGGTGACTAACTATGTCTTATATTAATCTCTTAGTAAATTAATTTGTTTTGTTATTATGTTTTTATGAATATGAAAATTATGTTAAATATGTTAAACATCACTTGTATGTGCTTGTATGTTTATGTGTTGTATAATAAAATGATAATAACTAAATAATATGCTAAATAGATTATTGTAGTAATATTGTTCTATGTTTAGTTAAATTAATTTTGAGCATTTTTAATTTATGTTCATATGATTTTTATGTTTAGTTATGTTTTATTTAAGTAGTAATCATATATAAAAATTATGTGAAATATTAACAATGAGTTTAAAGTGATTAAAATCGAAAATGAAAATTTATACAAAAACATACATATACACGGCATTTTTAATTTTTTTTTAATATATTTTCACTTTTAATTTTTGTAAATAATATGTTAGAATAAGTTAGTTAAAATAGATGTATTCATGTTAAAAAAATTAAATTAGGAAAATAAATTATAAGTTGTTAAAATCAAAATTAGTGTTCTTGAGCTTTAATATGATCTTCATATGTGTTCTTGAAATATTCATGTTGATGTTCATCATTTTGTACTCTTTGATTTCATTTTAGTATATGTTTGTTAATAATTTGTGTTTATGTTTAGTTATTGTTTTATATATTATTAGTCTTATAATATAAATCAACTTAAAACATTATAAATCATTTAGAATAAAAATTTAGAAATTTAAAGTGTTGAAAAATACTATTCATAAATATAAATGAAACTTTTAGTAAATTTCATTTTAGTTTACATCGTTTTAGTATAATTATAATAATTGAAATATAAAAACTTTAAGCTAAAAACCGATAAAATCGAAAAATGAAAATTTAGAACACCACCAACTTAGCCACGGCATTCTTGATGTTTTTAGGGTTAAATTTTGTTTTTATCACTTTTTAGTTTATTGTTAATATAATTTAATTATTAGTTAATAAGTTAGATTTAAGAAATTAAAAGAAATAAATCAATTTTGACATATATATTAAGTCACACGACATCATCACTTAAAATTGACTAAATTTGACCAAAATGAAATTATCACTAAGTCACTAAAGTTAAATAGTAATTAGAATTGAATTTTAGTATAAATCGATTTAGTTATAAATGAAATATTATAAACCGATAAAAAATATGTAAATCAAGATTATAAAAATGAACTAAATCGTATTATTCGCCTTTGCTATTTGAATTTGTTGATCTTGGACATACTGGACTAAAATGAATCATCCACGATACTATTATTTTAAAATGAAAATCACTAACTTTAGTTAATAGACGACTAAAATTAACTAAGTTTCATTTTAAAATGGATATCATTATCACTTTTTACAAATTGAACTTAACATTTTTAAAACTAGTATTTTAAAATGAATATCATTATCACTTTTTACAAACCGAACTTAACGTTTTTAAAACTAGACTTTTAGAATATTTTCAAAACTCACTAAGTACAAAACGAACTTAACGACTTTGAAACTAGAAATTTATACTTAGAAAATAAAAGGGGTTTAGTTTATTTTCTAAAATATCTTAAGTATAGAAATACGTATAAATATAGAAATACGTACAAGTATAAGAATACGTACAAGTATAAGAATACGTATAAGTATTAAAATACTTATAAAATACGAAGTATAAAAATACGAATACGTATAAAAATACGTATAGAATACGAAGTATAAAAATACGAATACGTATAAAAATCATTATAAAATACGATTGAATAGTGAATAGTGAATAGTGAATAATGAATAGTGAAAAGTGAATAGTGAAATACTGAAAATAATTGAAAATTTTACTAAGTATAGAAAATTTAAAATGAAGAAGTAAATGACCTAAAGTGTTTGAAAAACACATAAATAAATTGGACATACTAATAAACGCGTTTGATTTAGAAACTTGAAAAGCGTTAATAATTAACAACACTTCAAATAATAAATGAACGTGTTATGTGATCATATGAAACCTACAAATACTTAAACGCGTTTGTGGCGAGACTAGGAGAGTCTAAAGAATACATGTGATATGGAATATCAAATAAATAATGAATATTGAGTAAGTTAAATAAAAGGTCAAGCTTGGGCCTCGGATATGAAAACGTCAATCGTGAGTGAAGTGGGGTTTAAGATAGTCCCGTAGCTGGCCGCCATCTTGCGTACAAGATAATTGAATATGCCAAGGCTTTTGTCTCAGGCTTTAGGAAATAGTCGTTTTATCTGGAGTTAAGGTGCTCTATGAATAGCATAGCCTACTCTTAACGTGGATACTAGTGTACATGTACTAGACTTGAGTTTAATTCACTCTATTTCGCTAAAGTTATCAGGGCCACCGTGACATTATGTGCTTATGCGCTTTGCGGTTCTGTCTCCTTGCCGTGTTTCGTCATTATTGGACGCGACACTTGCATTCGTTCTTGCCACATGTACAGATCACTTGACGGGATTGTTGGAGCTAGTGTCCTCCACAGTTAGTGTGATTAATTTATTAAATCTCTTACAGGATCACAAAGGATACTTGTATTTAAAATCAGCTGATTAACGTATATCGGTAACGGTTGGCTTGCTAGAAAGTTTGACGTTACTGTCATATAGATGGCGGTAATCAGCTGGTCCTTATCGGTCACACCTATAGGACGATTTTATGAAATGTAATTTGATTACATTGATGCCTTAATTATATCTAAATAGTTAGAAAGTTGGAAATAAATTAGTGGGTGAGCTGAATTAAATGTTAATTCAGCTAGATGAGCTGAATTAAGTGTTAATTCACATGTGTATAATAGTTATGAGCTACATTTATATTATGAATATATTTGATATTTATAGTTAAAATGATGCTATAAGTTATGTTATTTAATTCATTGTATTATACGATAATCAATTAATTAAATACGTATTATACATATTATTTTACATGTAATGTACATTTAAAATATACTTAAAAAACAAATACTCACAACACATACACACACTTGTAGGTGTGTCGTGTAACATGTATGTATATATGTTATTTTTAGTTTGTTTATTTTGTTGTGATGGGTGGTTATTAGTTGGTTAATTACTACTCACCACTACTTAAATAAACTACCCCCCACTAACTCATAAAACTACCCACTAAACACACTTATATACTAACTAATCTACTCATAAGATGAGTGAGTTAATTTTGGTGATTTATGTGTGTGTGTGCCGAGTAGAAGGAGAGGAAAAAGAGAGAATTTGTCTCATATTTTTCACTCATCATATTTCCTAAAACATTATATATTAATCGCAATATATTATACTTGTTTTCTAGCATAAACTCAAGGCATTTCATAAGGCGTTTTGGGTGCAATTGATAAGAGATATTCTATATTGAATATTGGTTTTAAAACGTAATTCGGGTACGTTTTAGGAGGTTCATAGGCCGTTTATCGAAGTTTAGAAAGGTTATTTCTATTCTTTTGTTATTCATATTAATGTCATTTTGTATAATCTTGGGCATGTTAATACGATTAACATTTTTAGTAGTAATATCGTGTTGTATATTCCTACAAGTGGTATCAGAGCATTAGGCTCAAAATGATTTTAATATGGATTAAAATTGAAAATATAAAATGTTTATTTTTTCAAAATACCTCACGGCATTTTTAATTATTTTCGAAATTTTTTGTTTAATTTTAATTATTTTAATTGTTAGAATGATTAAATTAAATTGATATGCAAATTTGTTATATATATATTTTGATAAGATCATAATTTAAGATGTATAACACTCAAATTTTGGTTTAAATGTGATTAAAATCAAAATAATATGATATTTATAAAGTTTATTATATGATAATAAAATTTGTGACGTAATTTATGAAATTATATAAATGTCAATTTTTGCATATATTAAATGTTTCGAAATTTTTATATATATATATATAAATATATATACATGTCGATTTTTTGTTGTTAAATATGATTTAATAAAAATAATTGTTTATATATATATGTGTAAAAATAATTTTGGCCGAGACTTTAAAAAAAAATTTGTTTTTGTTTTTTTTTTGTATTGGCCGAAATCAATTACATTGAGTTAATATGATTAATTCATTTTTTTTATTTGAATTGTCAAATTGTTTTTGTTTTTAAAATGCCTTATTTTATTGTCATAAAATTGTTTATGATTTATAAGAGTATATGATGCCATTTATTTTAAAATAGTTTAAAATGATCATTGAATTGATTCATTATATAAGATATGTTGAATTAATTTTTGTTTATCAATTTATGTTTGACATGATTGATTTTTATGTTAATGGGTGAATTTTTATGAAAATTTCACTCAAACATATTTTTTTTAGGTGGTTTGTGTTTTTCATGCATTTGGATGTATGAATTTTTTATTTTAGTTGATGTATGCGTTCATATTTGATTGCGTTTTATATCTAGTGTGGCCTTAGTTTTAATTGCTTTTTCGTAATGATGGAAATGTGATTTTGGGATTTCCATATCTCCACCTTGTAATTTTCTTTTATCCTAGATTATATGTAAATAGGTTTTTCATGTAATAGTTAGTGATAAAAGAAGAGGAGGTTGGAGTCTTGCCTTTGACGAAGGATATGGAGCCTTGCTTTTGGAGATAGGGTCCTTTTAAAGGATTCCAATTTGTATTTTTAAAGGGTCCAATTTGATTGGATTCCGACTTTGTATCGTTTTTGTTAGGCCACACTAGGTTTTATGTGCTTGTTTTTTTTTATGCTTTTCATCTTTTTCCGCCTAAAATCAAACCACCTAAAGAGATGAATATTGATTCACTCTCACGTGTTAGATAGAATAGTTATAACATATGATGTTTTAACCTTTTGATTTAAACATATGATGTTTTAACATGTCATCGTTCACTTAGACTCACCTATATTGTTCACTTAAATGAGTTTTTAATGGATGATGAGATCTCACTCTTTTACTATTAAAATTGAGATATAGTCTTTCTAAATCGAATCATTATGAATCCCTTGTTCGTCGGTGGGCATATAGGACCTGTTGTCAAATCCATGTGTACCCCTTCTACCTTGGGTAAGTAGTGGATGTCGATGTTAGTTGAACTCAACATTTGGATTTCACTTATAGGTGGAAATTGAAATGGACTATTAATAAATTTAAGAAATTTATGAACCAAGATTTTTTTAAACGGTTAAAAATTAGTCAAATGGTTGACTTATCGATTTATTGAAATTTGAGTCTTGGAATCATTTATATAATTCATGAGTGAGATCAATTATATAAATGCTTTTAGTTTATTTACATGTTTTAAATAGACGCATTAAATTTGATGATTGCTTATGTTTTATCTTCTTATATTGTAGATATATTTGTTGCTATTTCTGCTTTATTATGGCTGATAATACTGCTACCCCCGGCCCTAGTGCCGTCTTGACTAGGGAGTCATGGTTGCGTTCCTTTATGGACCATGTCTCCTATAATCAAAACTACCGTCTCAAGGCAGATGGTAGTAACTTCACCGAATGGGAGGCGGCATTAAAGAATGCTGCCATCGCAGACGGAAAACTGAAGTATCTCATGGAGCCAATTCCTATTTGAACCTCATCGCTAGATCTGGAGCTCAACGAATCGCATATGATGAGTTTGTCTTGAGAGGCGGGTGCGATTAAGAACGTACTCATATATGCAATGGATTCACATTTGCAACGTCGCCATTTCCCAAGGTGCAAATCGCATTTTCACCTCATTGACTAATGAATTCATAGCTCAGGAATTGTTAGGTATGATGCAGCTGTACGCTTCTTTGAGGCTAAGCTGCAAAGGGGCCAACCTGTTAGCGCCCACATGCTTAATATGATTGAGAATGTGGAGAAATTAGACGCTCTTGGTTGCAAGATTGAAGAGTCAATCATTGTTGATCGTATCCTACACTCTCTTCATGATGGATTCACTCAGTTTAGGGTGAATTACAACATGAATGATATGAAGAAGAGTCTTCACGAACTTCATTCTCTACTTGTGCAAGCTGAGAAAGATCTTAATTTGAGTGGGAGTCACAAGAAAGATGTTCTTGTGATGCAGTCTAAGGGAAAGGGAAAGGCACCTGCTGCCTCGAATGCTAAGCGACCTCATTTCAAGAAGAAAGGTCAGCCTAAACCCAAGAGTGGTCCTGGGGAGTCAAGTCACTCAAAAGGCAAGAAGAGCAAAGAAAAGGAGGGAAAATGTCACCATTGCCAGCAGTCTGGGCATTGGAGAAGGAATTGTCCTAAGTACCTCGAGGACATAAAAGCTGGACGTGCGACAGCTCAAGGTATGTCATCTAATATTCACATGATAGAAATTAATCATGCGAGTTCCTCTGTTTGGGTATTTGATACTGGATGTGGTTCTCACATTTGTAATCACTTGCGGGGCCTCCGGACGTAAGACGTCGGCTAAAGGCGATGTTGATTTACGTGTTGGGAATGGAGCAAAGGTTCTTTCTTTGCTTCTGTAGGAACTAACATCTTGTTTTTACCTAGTGGTTTGGAACTTTGTTTGAATAATTGTTATTATGTTCCTAGTTTGTCAAAGAACATTATTTCCGTTAACATGTTGGATGTTTATGGTTTTTCATTTATTATTAAGAACAATTGTTGTACTTTTTCTTTAAATGATGTTGTTTATGGTCAAGCGTTTTCCATGAATGGTATTTGTGTTCTAGATCAAACGCAAGAAATATATCATGTGGATAATAAAAAGGCTAAATTAGGTGATAAAGATCAAACGTATTTATGGCATTGTCGAATGGGACACATAAATGAAAAACGAGTAAAGAAACTCATTAAGAATGGGATTATTTCACCATTTGGTTTTGAATCATTTGGTACTTGTGAATCATGTCTCATTGGAAAGATGACTCGTATATCTTTTAGAGGTATTGGAATGCGAGCCAGTGACCTGCTAGGACTAATACATACCGATGTGTGTGGCCCAATGTCACGACAAAGACGAGATGGCTATAGATATTTCACCACTTTTCCTGATGATTTAAGTAGATATGGGTATGTCTATTTAATGAAACATAAAAGTGAATCTTTTGAGAAATTCAAGGAGTTTCAAAATAAGGTTGAGAACCAATTAGATAGAAAAATAAAGGCATTACGATCAGATCGTGGTGGTGAATATTTATCTAATGAATTTGATCAACACCTAAAGGATTGTGGCATTGTATCACAATTAACTCCACCTGGAACACCACAATTGAATGGTGTGTCCGAACGGAGAAATCGGACCTTGTTAGACATAGTTCGCTCCATGATGAGTCACACAGTTTTACCGGATTCATTGTGGGGGTTTGCTCTAAATTCTGCTGCACTCATTCTAAACCGAAGTCCGACTAAAGCGACAGACAAAACCCCATATGAGATGTGGAAAGGAAAAGTTCCTGATTTGTCTTTTATTCGGGTTTGGGGTTGTGAGGCTTACGTTAAGTGGAGACCTGACGATAAGCTAGGCCCACGGTCGGTCAAAACATACTTTGTGGGATATCCAAAAGGAATGTTTGGTCATTACTTTTATTCACCTGCTGAACAACGAGTTTTTGTTGCAGCTAGTGCTAAATTCTTAGAGAAAGAGTTTATCACGAATAATCAGAGTAATAGGGTTTTGAGTTGTCGAAATCTCGAGAACCGTATTTGCACATGTGATGGAGGAAGATATTCCTTCAACCTCCACTGCAGTAGCTATTCCTGCGGAACCTAGGAGGTCAAGTCGAATCTCTTATCCTCCGGATCGATACATTGGTATCGTTGAAGAAGGAAATAGAGATGATTTATTACTTCTTGAAAGTAATGAACCGACTACCTACAAAGGTGCAATGACTAGTTCTGACTCGAAGCTATGGCTTGAAGCCATGCATTCCGAGATAGACTCCATGTACGAGAACGAAGTATGGGATCTGGTTGATTTGCCTGAAAAGGTTAGACCTCTTCAGTGCAAATGGATTTATAAGATAAAACGTTCACTAGGTGGACAACCAGATATCTATAAAGCACGACTTGTTGCAAAAGGTTTCACCCAAGTGCAAGGTTTACACTACGATGATATCTTTGCACATGTCGTCATGCTTCGATCTATCCGGATTATCTTAGCGATTGCTGCATTTCATGATTATGAAATATGGCAAATGGATGTGAAGACCGCCTTCTTAAATGGTTATTTAGACGAGGAATTGTACATGTAACAACCTGGTTTTTCGTCGACTTTAATTACTAAGGCGGAAATTAATTAAGTCTTAAACCAGCGTTATTAATTATACATAAAACCCAAAATGTTACATCGTAATCCAAGAGTTGAATAAAACAACTACGTATGCGGAAATTTAAAAGAGTAGCGTCTTATATATTACAAATCTCTCGCAAATGACATAAAGTAAAGCGTAAAAACGTTGCATGGCCCCGTCCAAAATCCAGCTTTCGGTCCATGATTACCCTGCACAATAAACTGATGGGGGGATGCCCGCTGAGCGGACAGTGACTAGCTATGCTCATACTTACCCTCGATTTCAATTACTTTGGTTTAATATTATCGCTTTATAAACATAACATTATGATAAAACATAAACATGCTTAATACAATTAGCATGTAAAGACATATATGTCATAATAAGCATGCGGTTAAAGCGATAAATCATATAAGCATGATATTCAGTTATGAAAGCAAATAACATATAATATCATAGCCATAGTATCACAACATATCAGCAAGATTACAAAGCGATATCAGATCGCATACATACATACATATCGTATTGTTCTCATCATGCAGACTCGATTCACTTCAGAAACTTGTGGTCTTTAGTTTTCGAAGATGGTACACACTCGTTCTCAATTAATCAAACAACAAACAACACATACTGCTTACGAGCCTGACCACTGAGTAGGCCCTTGTACTCTGATCGATTGCATCTCACTTCCATAGTGCAGAGGCTTA
The DNA here is from genome assembly GCA_023091065.1 of Dianthus caryophyllus. Taxonomy (NCBI): domain Eukaryota; kingdom Viridiplantae; phylum Streptophyta; class Magnoliopsida; order Caryophyllales; family Caryophyllaceae; genus Dianthus; species Dianthus caryophyllus. The sequence goes on along the minus strand of CM041517.1, from coordinate 27,325,252 downwards.
CTCGACTCGTAAACCACGCCGAATACTATAATACTTGCATCTCATCCTCTAGTGTTCAAATGATTCGAACTTCGATACAATCTCGTCAAGTAATCTTTCACGCAGGTAAGAACGAATGCAAGTGTCGCCCACTAAGAACGAAACACGGCAAGGAGACAGAACCGTGAGATGACAATCGCATGATAAGGTCACGGTGGCCACGATAACTTTAGCGAAATAGGGAATAAAACCCTAGTCTAGTATGCATACACTAATATCCAATTTAAGAGTAGGCTATGCTATTCATAGAGCACCTTAACTCGGGATAAAGCGACTATTTCCTAAAGCCTGACCCACTAAGAGTTGAATTTTTCATTATCTTGTATGCGGAGCAGGCTATACGACTTAAGGCGTAACGGCGTGGGCGAGGATGCACAAAGCATAATATCTTGGCTATACCACACTATTCGGGATGACAATCGCAATAAGGCGAGATAGTGGCGTCGCTACAAGACTATCTTAACCCCACTTCACTCACGATTGGCGTTTTCATATCCGAGGCCCAAGCTTGACCTTTTATTTAACTTACTCAATATTCATTAGTTATTTGATATTACATATCACATGTTCTTGAACTCTCTAGTCTCAGCGTCAAACGTTTTATTTGAATGGTAGGTTTCATATGATCACATAACACATTCGTTTATTATTTGAAGTGTTGTTAATTATTAACGTTTTTAAATTTCTAAATTGAAACGTTTATTATTAGGTCCAATTTTATTTAAGTGTTTTTCAAAACACTTTAAGTCATTTACTTATTCATTTTAAATTTTTCTATACTTAGTAAAATTTCAATTATTTTCAGTATTTCACTATTCATTTTTCACTATTCACTATTCACTATTCACTATTCACTATTCACTATTCACCGTATTTTATACGTATTTTTATACGTATTCGTATTTTTATACTTCGTATTCTATACGTATTTTTATACGTACTCGTATTTTTATACTTAAGTATTTTATAATGATTTTTATACTTAAGATATTTTAGGTATTTATACTTAAGATATTTTAGAAAATAAACTAAACCCCTTTTATTTTCTAAGTATGAATTTCTAGTTTCAAAGTCGTTAAGTTCGTTTTGTACTTAGTGAGTTTTGAAAATATTCTAAAAGTCTAGTTTTAAAAACGTTATGTTCGGTTTGTAAAAAGTGATAATGATATTCATTTTAAAATATTAGTTTTAAAATTGTTAAGTTCAATTTGTAAAAAGTGATAATGATTTTCATTTTAAAATATTAGTTTTAAAAATGTTAAGTTCAATTTGTAAAAAGTGATAATGACATTTATTTTAAAATGAGACTTAGTTAAATTTAGTCGTCTATTAACTAAATTTAGCGATTTTCATTTTAAAAATAATAGTATCGTGGATGATTCATTTATAGTCCGTATGTCCAAGTTCAAAAATCCAATAGCAAAGGTAGTAGCACACGATTTAATTCATTTTTATACGGTTACTCATTTTTTTATCGGTTTAACATAATTCATTTATAATCAAAACGATTTATACAAAAATTCAATTCTAATTACTATTTAACTTTAGTGACTTAGTGATAATTTCATTTTGGTCAAATTTAGTCAATAAAAATGAAGGATGCCGTGTACAACATATATAATACAAAAATTGATTTATTTCTTTTAATTTCTTAATTCTAACTTATTAATTAATAATTAAAATAACTTAACAAATAAACTAAAAAGTGATAAAAGTAAAATTTGACCCTAAAATACTAGAAATGCCGTGAGCAACAATAGTAGTGTTCAAATTTTCATTTTTCGATTTTATCGGTTTTTAGCTTAAAGTTTTTATATTCTAATTATTCTAATTATACTAAAACGATTTAAACTAAAATGAAATTTACTAAAAATTTCACTTATAATTATGAATAGTGTTTTTCAACACTTTAATTTTCTAACTTTTTAATTTAAATGATTTATAATGTCTAAGTCGATTTAATACATAATACTAACAATATATATAAACAATAACTAAACATAAACACAAATTATAAACAAACATAATATAAAACATAATCAAAATGAACAACAATGATGAACATCAACATGAATATCATATGAACAAGTATGAAGATCAAAGTAAAGCTCAAGAACACCATTTTTGATTTTAATAACTTATAATTTATTTTCCTAAATTAATTCTTTTTGCATGGTAGCATCCCTTTTAACTAACTTAACACTACATATTATTTACAAAAATTAAAAGTGAATATTTAGTAAAAATAAAGGGAAAAGCCGAGATATACAAACATGAACATATAATTTTTATTTTTCATTTTTAATCACTTTAAACTCATTTTTAATATTTCACATAATTTTTATATATAACTACTACTCAATTAAAACATAACTAAACATAAAAATCATATGAACATAAATTAAAAATGCTCAAAATTAATTTAACTAAATATAAGAATATATTACTACAACTTAGCTATTATCAATAATACTTATTTATTATCATTTTATTATACAACACATAACATACAAACACATATCATTGATGTTTAACATGTTTTAACATACAAATCATACTCATAAAATCATAATAACAAAACAAATTAATTTACTAAAAGGATAATACAAGACAAGGCTAGTCACCTTAATTAGGATGTTAATCGTCGGGGATCTAAAATAAATTTTAGATCGGATTTTCTTCACCCATATTACCCAAGTTATTCACCCAAATAATCCAAGTAATTAGCTCCTAATATACCCACTAATGAACTTAGAACACTAGTAATTTATTAGAATAATATTAAGGTTTTTATTTAATGTTTTAGGAAGAAAAATGGAAAAAATAAAAGAGAGAAAAGAAGGTGGAAGTGCACGACATTCATGAGGCAAATGAATGTGATTTTTGCTCTTAGAAATTATGAGGACATGTTGTAATAAGTTTAGGTTAAATGCATTTAAGTTAAAGTTTGTTTTTAATTAGAAAATAATGTTTAATTAAACTAAATAATGCATCATCACCTCCATCATCAAATATTAAGTCCACATTACTATTCATGCATTAAAAATGTCTAATTTGTGTTTTAAAATGTTTTCCTCGAATTTGGTCAGTTTTAAAAAGTCGGGCGTCAAAAGCGATAAAAGTTAAAGGTTGCTTGTTTGTGATTTTCGAAATATTTCTACTTTAATATTTTAAGACTAAAATATTTTATTTATTACTTTAGAAAAATTTTAAAAGTGACGGAAATGAAAATTGTAGTATTAAAGTAGTAGTTTTGTATTTGTATAAGTATTATTATTATTATTATTATGTATAAACATTAAACCTTTAATACTAAAATTAAAATGATGATGAAAAATTTAAAGGTGTAAGACTAAATGTAGACTTGTGTAAGAAAAATGGAAGAGGATAAACTTAGAAAAGTCTAAGTCAAAAGGTTCTAATAAATTTTCGGGCTCGATTTTCGTTTTTGAAATTTTAGATTTCTTGTGATCGCTGAAAAGTCTCAAATAAAAAGAAATGATCTTACAATAGTGTTTTGAAATAAAATCGGAAATAAAAATAAAACTAATTTTCAAAAGGTACTAAATATAAAAATCGGATCATAATCCTCGAAATTTTGAATAAAAATTTCCTAGGTCGAAATATATATTTTTTTGATTGAATGTTATAGATTTAAAGAATTATAATCAAACGCCAAAAAGTTGATCAGTTTAGAATAGGTGTAACTTCGAATTTCGACAATTTAGGAAAAAAACTAGTTTAATAGAAATGAAATAGTAATTAGTTATTAATATAATATTATTTATTAAAAATAAAAATAAAAAGATCAAAATGATTACTAATTTTGATGTTAAGTTTACTTTACAAAAATAAGAAGAAAAAGTGGAAGAGGAAACGATTGTTTGATTTTTGATTTGCGTGTTTGAAATTGTTGACCCGAATTTCAGAGACGGGAAAAGTATAAGGGTTCATTTTTATAAAAATTTGAAATGTGTTTCTTTTTCAATTCGGAAGATAATAGAACAAACTTTATTTTTCAAAATTTTTAATTTGGTACTTAGGAAAATTTATTATTATTTGGCGAAAAAAATTCAGTCGCATTTTTATTATATGGAAAAAGGATGAATTTAATTTAAGGAATTAAATTCTTTTATCAAATTGTGTTAAAATAACACGGGGTGTTACAAACCTACCCCCTTAAGAAAAGTTTCGTCCCGAAACTTGAATAGAGTGGATATCTGCTCGCAGTTAGACAAGGCAGTTAGAGAAGATAACAAGATTTTACAAGTTTCGATAATAACATTTTATTTTGGTAGAATAAGACTTTTCAAAAAGTTTGAGTTTTTGCATGATTATATAAATGTTAGATAGAGTGAAAACTTTGAAGGATATAAACGTTTTACATTTACAAATGTAACATTTTGAATTAATATAGGAATATCGCTAGACTATCATTTTTGAAATTGACTTCAAAGGGATTTTCAAAGAGGTGGGGCCTAGAAGTTTTGTACGGAATAAATTTAAATTAAAATTATAAGGGTTTTAAAATAAAACAAATTATAATTTTATTTGAAATTAAATATATAGTTTAAAATTTGTTGAAATAAGGATTTTAAATAATTTTAAATCAATGATTTTAAATCATCATATTTTGTCCTACCCCCTTAAGAAATTTTAAACATATTTATCAAATTGAAGAGAAAAGATACAAATTCATTTTAAAGGTTGAGAATTTGAAAAAGATATTGATAAGTTCAAAAATTTGAAAATAATCAAATTCGAAAGTATATAAGGTAAAGAATATACGATTTGAAACAAAATAATTTCAAAGATATTTAATGTTACGAAATAAAATTTTAAGGATTAATTGAATAAGATTTAAAGATATTTTCAAAGGGAAACATGAAAGTTAATTTTAGAAGATAATTACTAATTATAAATTTACGAAGATTTGTAAATTTTAAAAGAGATAGAAGTTTAAGAGATTAAAATGTAATAAAGTTTGAAGGTTTTTGAGAATAAATTAAAAGAAATTTAAGGGATTGACAAGCAAAAATGAAATCATTTTGCGAGATTAAGGAAGAGGAATGAAAGTTCATTTGAGAAGTAGTTATTAGAAATTAAGATTTAGGAAGTTAGAGAGTTAGAAGAAAAAGGTTTAAGAGGTTGAAATTTTTTAAAAGAGAACGAAATAAAAAATTTTGTTAAAGAGGATAATTAGATGGAGTTGTAGAAATCCTTCCTGCGGCAGAAATCTTCGAGATCTTGAACGTCTCATCAGTAGTAAGGTTCTTGATGCGTCCATTTGCTGCGTTTGAGGTCTTGTCGTCATGTATTCGATTAGTGGCTTCGATCTTTGAGATTTAAAAATTATTACTTAGATTTTATATCCAAGGATAGTTGTTAGTTTTAGTTAGTCACATCAGCAAGTAGCAAGTAAACGATAGTCAGTGTATTTTATTCTGAGGGAAGTAATCCGTTATTTAAAAGTCCTTAGTCTACGGTCGGTCCTTAAGGTTTCTACCCATCCTCACACTTTAAAGCGATTTTAAGTTATTATTTTAGCGATCTAATAAAAGAAAAATCTAATTTATTATTTGATCCTATTAGTCTATGCCTGACATACAATATGAATGTCTGGCCCAGGTGTCTCTCGTTAGGTAAGCATAAATCGCATTAGGCCATTTATGTTACGGTCCACGAGTCGACTCGATACCAATCAGAATAACCTGGTTTTTAAATCGACTTTAATTACTAAGGCGAATTAATTAAGTCTTAAACCAAGTTATTAATTATACATAAAACCCAAAATGTTACATCGTAATCCAAGAGTTGAATAAAACAACTACGTATGCGGAAATTTAAAAGAGTAGCGTCTTATATATTACAAATCTCTCGCAAATGACATAAAGTAAAGCGTAAAAGCGTTGCATGGCCCCGCCCAAAATCCAAACTTCCTACCCATGATTACCCTGCACAATAAAGCGATGGGGATGCGTCACTGAGCTGACAGTTGACTAGCTATGCTCATACTTACCCTCGATTTCAATTACTTTGGTTTAATATTATCGCTTTATAAACATAACATTATGATAAAACATAAACATGCTTAATACAATTAGCATGTAAAGACATATATGTCATAATAAGCATGCGGTTAAAGCGATAAATCATATAAGCATGATATTCAGTTATGAAAGCAAATAACATATAATATCATAGCCATAGTATCACAACATATCAGCAAGATTACAAAGCGATATCAGATCGCATACATACATACATATCGTATTGTTCTCATCATGCAGACTCGATTCACTTCAGAAACTTGTGGTCTTTAGTTTTCGAAGATGGTACACACTCGTTCTCAATTAATCAAACAACAAACAACACATACTGCTTACGAGCCTGACCACTGAGTAGGCCCTTGTACTCTGATCGATTGCATCTCACTTCCATAGTGCAGAGGCTTACTCGACTCGTAAACCACGCCGAATACTATAATACTTGCATCTCATCCTCTAGTGTTCGAAATGATTCAACTTCGTGATACAATCTCGTCAAGTAATCTTTACGCAGGGTAAGAACGAATGCAAGTGTCGCGCCCACTAAGAACGAAACACGGCAAGGAGACAGAACCGTGAGATGACAATCGCAATAAGGTCACGGTGGCCCTGATAACTTTAGCGAAATAGGGGAATAAAACCCTAGTCTAGTATGCATACACTAATATCCAATTTAAGAGTAGGCTATGCTATTCATAGAGCACCTTAACTCAGGATAAAACGACTATTTCCTAAAGCCCACCCACTAAGAGTTGAATTTTTCATTATCTTGTACTAACAGGCTATACGACTTAAGGCGTAACGGCGTGGGCGAGGATGCACAAAGCATAATATCACGGCTATACCACACTATTCGGGATGACAATCGCAATAAGGCCGAGATAGTGGCGTCCGCTACAAGACTATCTTAACCCCACTTCACTCACGATTGACGTTTTCATATCTGAGGCCCAAGCTTGACCTTTTATTTAACTTACTCAATATTCATTAGTTATTTGATATTAAATATCACATGTTACTAGACTCTCCTAGTCTCAGCGTCAAACGTTTTATTTGAATGGTAGGTTTCATATGATCACATAACACATTCGTTTATTATTTGAAGTGTTGTTAATTATTAACGTTTTTAAATTTCTAAATTGAAACGTTTATTATTAGGTCCAATTTTATTTAAGTGTTTTTCAAAACACTTTAAGTCATTTACTTATTCATTTTAAATTTTTCTATACTTAGTAAAATTTCAATTATTTTCAGTATTTCACTATTCATTTTTCACTATTCACTATTCACTATTCACTATTCACCGTATTTTATACGTATTTTTATACGTATTCGTATTTTTATACTTCGTATTCTATACGTATTTTTATAATGCTCGTATTTTTATACTTCGTATTTTATCGTATTTTTATACTTAAGATATTATAGGTATTTATACTTAAGATATTTTAGAAAATAAACTAAACCCCTTTTATTTTCAAAGTATGAATTTCTAGTTTCAAAGTCGTTAAGTTCGTTTTGTACTTAGTGAGTTTTGAAAATATTCTAAAAGTCTAGTTTTAAAAACGTTAAGTTCGGTTTGTAAAAAGTGATAATGATATTCATTTTAAAATATTAGTTTTAAAATTGTTAAGTTCAATTTGTAAAAAGTGATAATGATTTTCATTTTAAAATATTAGTTTTAAAAATGTTAAGTTCAATTTGTAAAAAGTGATAATGACATTTATTTTAAAATGAGACTTAGTTAAATTTAGTCGTCTATTAACTAAATTTAGCGATTTTCATTTTAAAAATAATAGTATCGTGGATGATTCATTTATAGTCCATATGTCCAAGTTCAAAAATCCAATAGCAAAGGTAGTAGCACACGATTTAATTCATTTTTATACGGTTACTCATTTTTTTATCGGTTTAACATAATTCATTTATAATCAAAACGATTTATACAAAAATTCAATTCTAATTACTATTTAACTTTAGTGACTTAGTGATAATTTCATTTTGGTCAAATTTAGTCAATAAAAATGAAGGATGCCGTGTACAACATATATAATACAAAAATTGATTTATTTCTTTTAATTTCTTAATTCTAACTTATTAATTAATAATTAAAATAACTTAACAAATAAACTAAAAAGTGATAAAAGTAAAATTTGACCCTAAAATACTAGAAATGCCGTGAGCAACAATAGTAGTGTTCAAATTTTCATTTTTCGATTTTATCGGTTTTTAGCTTAAAGTTTTTATATTCTAATTATTCTAATTATACTAAAACGATTTAAACTAAAATGAAATTTACTAAAAATTTCACTTATAATTATGAATAGTGTTTTTCAACACTTTAATTTTCTAACTTTTTAATTTAAATGATTTATAATGTCTAAGTCGATTTAATACATAATACTAACAATATATATAAACAATAACTAAACATAAACACAAATTATAAACAAACATAATATAAAACATAATCAAAATGAACAACAATGATGAACATCAACATGAATATCATATGAACAAGTATGAAGATCAAAGTAAAGCTCAAGAACACCATTTTTGATTTTAATAACTTATAATTTATTTTCCTAAATTAATTCTTTTTGCATGGTAGCATCCCTTTTAACTAACTTAACACTACATATTATTTACAAAAATTAAAAGTGAATATTTAGTAAAAATAAAGGGAAAAGCCGAGATATACAAACATGAACATATAATTTTTATTTTTCATTTTTAATCACTTTAAACTCATTTTTAATATTTCACATAATTTTTATATATAACTACTACTCAATTAAAACATAACTAAACATAAAAATCATATGAACATAAATTAAAAATGCTCAAAATTAATTTAACTAAATATAAGAATATATTACTACAACTTAGCTATTATCAATAATACTTATTTATTATCATTTTATTATACAACACATAACATACAAACACATATCATTGATGTTTAACATGTTTTAACATACAAATCATACTCATAAAATCATAATAACAAAACAAATTAATTTACTAAAAGGATAATACAAGACAAGGCTAGTCACCTTAATTAGGATGTTAATCGTCAGGATCTAAAATAAATTTTAGATCGGACTTTCTTCACCCATATTACCCAAGTTATTCACCCAAATAATCCAAGTAATTAGCTCCTAATATACCCACTAATGAACTTAGAACACTAGTAATTTATTAGAATAATATTAAGGTTTTTATTTAATGTTTTAGGAAGAAAAATGGAAAAAATAAAAGAGAGAAAAGAAGGTGGAAGTGCACGACATTCATGAGGCAAATGAATGTGATTTTTGCTCTTAGAAATTATGAGGACATGTTGTAATAAGTTTAGGTTAAATGCATTTAAGTTAAAGTTTGTTTTTAATTAGAAAATAATGTTTAATTAAACTAAATAATGCATCATCACCTCCATCATCAAATATTAAGTCCACATTACTATTCATGCATTAAAAATGTCTAATTTGTGTTTTAAAATGTTTTCCTCGAATTTGGTGGAGTTTAAAAATTAAGGCGCCAAAAGCGATAAAAGTTAAAGGTTGCGCGTTTGACAGTTTTTCGAAATATTTCTACTTTAATATTTTAAGACTAAAATATTTTATTTATTACTTTAGAAAAATTTTAAAAGTGACGGAAATGAAAATTGTAGTATTAAAGTAGTAGTTTTGTATTTGTATAAGTATTATTATTATTATTATGTATAAACATTAAACCTTTAATACTAAAATTAAAATGATGATGAAAAATTTAAAGGTGTAAGACTAAATGTAGACTTGTGTAAGAAAAATGGAAGAGGATAAACTTAGAAAAGTCTAAGTCAAAAGGTTCTAATAAATTTTCGGGCTCGTTTTTCGTTTTTGAAATTTTCGATTTGCGCGATCGCGAAAAGTCTCGAAATAAAAGATATGATCTTAAAATAGTGTTTTGAAATAAAATCGGAAATAAAAATAAAACTAATTTTTAAAAGGTACTAAATATAAAAATCGGATCATAATCCTCGAAATTTTGAATAAAAATTTCCTAGGTCGAAATATATATTTTTTTGATTGAATGTTATAGATTTAAAGAATTATAATCAAACGCCAAAAAGTTGATCAGTTTAGAATAGGTGTAACTTCGAATTTCGACAATTTAGGAAAAAAACTAGTTTAATAGAAATGAAATAGTAATTAGTTATTAATATAATATTATTTATTAAAAATAAAAATAAAAAGATCAAAATGATTACTAATTTTGATGTTAAGTTTACTTTACAAAAATAAGAAGAAAAAGTGGAAGAGGAAACGATTGTTTGATTTTTGATTTGTGTGTTTGAAATTGTTGACCCGAATTTCAGAGACGGGAAAAGTATAAGGGTTCATTTTTATAAAAATTTGAAATGTGTTTCTTTTTCAATTCGGAAGATAATAGAACAAACTTTATTTTTCAAAATTTTTAATTTGGTACTTAGGAAAATTTATTATTATTTGGCGAAAAAAATTCAGTCGCATTTTTATTATATGGAAAAAGGATGAATTTAATTTAAGGAATTAAATTCTTTTATCAAATTGTGTTAAAATAACACGGGGTGTTACAGTACATGGTACAACCCGAAGGCTTCACGGATCCAAAATATCCTAAGAAAGTATGCAAACTTAAGCGTTCCATTTATGGACTTAAGCAAGCATCGAGGAGTTGGAATCATCGATTTGACCAAGTGATTAAACAATATGGTTTTAAACGATCAGTCGAGGAACCATGTTTATATGTCAAATCAAGTGGGAGCTATATTGCATTCCTAGTTTTGTATGTAGATGACATACTGTTAATAGGGAATCACATTCCTATGCTTTCTTACGTAAAGAATGGTTAAAGAATCATTTTCGGATGAAAGACTTAGGTGAGTACAGAGAATACTCGGTATTCAAATCTATAGAGATAGATCCAAGAGAATGTTGGCGTTAAGTCAAGAATCTTATATAGATAAAATTCTTGAGAGGTTCGATGACTTAACTCAAAAAGGGGTAATCTTCCGATGGTTCATGGGGTGCATTTAAGTAAGACTCAATCACCTAAATCACCGGAAGAAGTAGAGCGCATGAATCGAATTCCATACGCCTTAGTAGGATCGATTATGTATGCTATGATGTGTACACGTCCAGGCGTGGCATTCGCACTTAGTATGACGAATCGTTACAAAGGATCCAGGTGAAAGTCAACTGGATTCTTTGTTAAGAACATCCTTAAGTACTTGAGAAGAACTAAGGATTGGATGTTAGTATATGGTGGAGACAAAGAGTTATGTGCAAAGGTTTCACAGATGCTAGTTTCCAAGCGGATAGAGATGATTCTAAGTCTCAATCCGGATTCGTTTTACACTTAATGGTGCGGCGGTGAGTTGGAAAAGTTCCAAGCAATCGACCAAACAGATTCCACAATGAATCCGAGTATATTGCGACTTCCGAGGCGACTAAAGAGGCAATATGTATGCGTCAGTTCTTACAAGGACTAATGGTAGTTCCTAGTGCGAATGACCCGATCACTGTCTATTGTGATAACAGTGGTGCCATATTCCAAGCTAAAGAGCCTAAATCTAGCAATAAGTCTAGACATGTGTTGCGGAAGGCTCATATGATACGAGATTACGTGGAGCAAAAGGAGATAGAGATTTGCAAGGTTGTCACGGATGACAACATAGCGGACCCTCTCACGAAGTCATTGTCGTACAATAAACATGTTGAACATGTTGTATCAATGGGACTGAAGAGTGTTCCTGATTTTCATTAGTTTGTTTTTAGATAATGTATCTGTTAAAACTTCTACTTTGTAATCATCAACTTTTTTACTTTATATATATCGTATTTCATGTGGATTGTGTGACAATTTTGAACGCCACTGAGTGAACTGATTTCCTTTATATATGTTTTGTCTATAATCACCAAAGTGAGCTGATAACTCTAGGTGATTAGATTGTGGGTTGATTGATGGTAGGTTCAATAACCATAAGGACATGTGATGTCTGATCAAACACATATGCGAGGTATAGAGGATACTGCGTAGGACATAGTGACCACTTAAATGAAGTCCTAAATGTACAGACATTATGCCTGGTCGTGGATAGGACGTTCATTGTGTTCCTAGAGTCGATTCTTTTGACCGTCATCGCTTTCTTGAGATAAGGGCGGTTTGGGTGACTTTGGTTTCTTTCTCGTGGTCGCACCGTAAAAGGAGGCCGAGTAGATTTTTTCTGGGTCATTTCATACTGTGCTTTAATCTGCAAGATTCGAGTCAAGGAAAATATCCAATATTATCGTTTTTTTAATCTCAGGGCCACTCGAGGAGTAGTAACTGAAATGCATGGCCATGCTCGAATGTTGTGAATACATTTGTATATCAGTTAGTTGCTCTTTAGTCCGGGAAACCACTCTTGATACGATCACTTGATAGATACGACCTTGCGAAAGTACGACTTTGCAAATATGTCTACCATTGAGTGGGAGATTTATATGGATATGAGTATCCTTAATCACAGATTAAGCACTTGTAGGACAAGTGGGAGATTGTTGGAGCTAGTGTCCTCCACGATTAGTGTGATTAATTTATTAAATCTCTAACAGGACCACAAAGGATACTTGTATTTAAAATCAGCTGATTAACGTATATCGGTAACGGTTGGCTTGCTAGAAAGTTTGACGTTACTGTCATATAGATGGCGGTAATCAGCTGGTCCTTATCGGTCACACCTATAGGACGATTTTATGAAATGTAATTTGATTACATTGATGCCTTAATTATATCTAAATAGTTAGAAAGTTGGAAATAAATTAGTGGGTGAGCTGAATTAAATGTTAATTCAGCTAGATGAGCTGAATTAAGTGTTAATTCACATGTGTATAATAGTTATGAGCTACATTTATATTATGAATATATTTGATATTTATAGTTAAAATGATGCTATAAGTTATGTTATTTAATTCATTGTATTATACGATAATCAATTAATTAAATACGTATTATACATATTATTTTACATGTAATGTACATTTAAAATATACTAAAAAAACAAATACACACAACACACACACACACTTGTAGGTGTGTCGTGTAACATGTATGTATATATGTTATTTTTAGTTTGTTTATTTTGTTGTGATGGGTGGTTATTAGTTGGTTAATTACTACTCACCACTACTTAAATAAACTATACCCCCCACTAACTCATAAAACTACCCACTAAACACACTTATATACTAACTAATCTACTCATAAGATGAGTGAGTTAATTTTGGTGATTTATGTGTGTGTGTGCCGAGTAGAAGGAGAGGAAAAAGAGAGAATTTGTCTCATATTTTTCACTCATCATATTTCCTAAAACATTATATATTAATCGCAATATATTATACTTGTTTTCTAGCATAAACTCAAGGCATTTCATAAGGCGTTTTGGGTGCAATTGATAAGAGATATTCTATTTTGAATATTGGTTTTAAAACGTAATTCGGGTACGTTTTAGGAGGTTCATAGGCCGTTTATCGAAGTTTAGAAAGGTTATTTCTATTCTTTTGTTATTCATATTAATGTCATTTTGTATAATCTTGGGCATGTTAATACGATTAACATTTTTAGTAGTAATATCGTGCTGTATATTCCTACAGGGATTGTATGTGAAGTTCGAATCATTTCGAACACTAGAAGATGAGATGCAAGTACTATAGTATTATTGCGTGGTTTAGTCGAGTAAGTTCTTTGCTTATGGTAGTGAGATGCAGGCGACTAGAGTACAATAGCCTACTCAGTGGTCAGGCTCGTAAGCAGTATGTGTTGTTTGTTGTATGTTTAATTGAGAATGAGTGTGTACCATTTTCTAAAACTAAAGACCACAACTTTCTGAATTGAATCGAGTCTGCATGAGGAGAATGATAAGATATGTATGTTTGATTGCGATCCGATATCGCCTTGTAATGCCATTGAATTATTGTGATACTATTGCTATGCTATTATGTGTTACTTGCCTTCATAATTGAATATCATGCTTATATGATTTATCGCTTTAAACCGCATGCTTATTATGACTTATATGTCTTTATATGCTATATGTAATAAGCATGTTTATATTTTTATCATAAGGTTATGTTTATAAAGCGATAATTTTAAACCAAAATAATTGAAATCGAGGGTAAGTATGAGGATAGCTAGTCCTTTGTCACTCAGCGGGCATCCCCCCATCAGTTTATTGTGCAGGATGATCGTGGACCGGGAGCTGGTTTTTGGACGGGGCCACGAGACGTTTTTATGCTTACTTTTGGATGTTTTACGAGAGATTGTAATATATAACCTATACTCTTTTTATTTCCGTATTTAGAGTTGTTTAATTCAACTCTTGAACGATGGTTGTAACATTTGGGTTTTTATTGTATAATTAATGACGCTGGTTTAAGACTTAATTAATTTCCGCCTTAGTAATTAAAGTCGACTAAAAACCAGGTTGTTACAGCGCTCCTCTTCCAATATCCAACTTGCGCCATCTACAAAGGTTTTAAAGTACTGAGTCAAACAACAAAGTATTGCTTTGACAGAAGTAAAACGGCTCTTAAATGGGGTCCTTTTAAGGCTAAATAGTTTGACAAGTTGGAGAATAAAAATTCGATAGGTTCAAAGAATTATTTTAGTGAGTTTGGTTAAGGATTCGATAGATGTCGCTACTTCGAATAGTCTGGTACTCCTTCGATGCTTTAATTCTTAAGGGTTGAATTCTTTATTTAGATTTTATATCCGAGGATAGTTGTTAGTTTTAGTTAGTCACCTCAGCAAGTAGCAAGCATACGATAGTTAGTGTATTTTATTTTGAGGGAAGTAGTTTGCTATCTAAAAGCCCTTAGCCTATGGTCGATCCTTATTGTTTCTACCCATCCTCACACTTTAATGCGATTTCAAGTTATTATTTAAGTGATCTAATAAAAGGAAAATCTAATTTATTATTTGATCCTAGTAGTCTTGCGGGTTAACATATTAATATGTTTGTACCGCCCAGGTGTCTCTCGTTAGGTAAGCATAAATCGCATTAGGCAATTTATGTTACGGTCACGAGTCAGCTTTGATACCAACTGTAACAACCTGGTTTTTAGTCGACTTTAGTTACTAAGGCGGAAATTAATTAAGTCTTAAACCAGCGTCATTAATTATACATAAAACCCAAATATTACAAACATCGTTCAAGAGTTGAATAAAACAACTCTAAGTACGGAATTTAAAAGAGTAGGTTATATATTACATTCTCTCGAAAACAACTAAAAGTAATGCATAAAAACGTCTCGTGACCCCATCCAAAATCCAGCTGTCCACGGTACTCCTGCACAATAAACTGATGGGGGGATGCCCGCTGAGCGGACAGTGACTAGCTATGCTCATACTTACCCTCGATTTCAATTTCTTTGGTTTATTACTATCGCTTTATAATTATAACATTATGATAAAAACATAAACATACTTATTACATATAGCACATAAAGACATATAAGTCATAATAAGCATGCGGTTTAAAGCGATAAATCATATAAGCATGATAATCAGTTATGAAAGCAATTAACATATAATATCATAGCAATAGTATCACAATAATTCAACGGGATTACAATGCGATATCAGATCGCAAACAGACATATGTATTGTATCATTCTCATCATGCAGACTCGATTCACTTCAGAAACTTGTGGTCTTTAATTTTCGAAGATGGTACACACTCGTTCTCATTTAATCAAACAACACACAACACATACTGCTTACGAGCCTGACCACTGAGTAGGCTATTGTACTCTAGTCGCTTACATCTCACTACCATAGTGCAGCAACTTACTCGACTCGTAAACCACGCCGAATACTATAGTACTTGCATCTCATCTTCTAGTGTTCGAAATGATTCGAACTTCAGATACAATCTCGTCAAGTGATCTGTACATGTGGTAAGAGCGAATGCAAGTGTCGCGCCCACTAAGAACGAAACACGGCAAGGAGACAGAACCGCGAGATGCACTAAGCATATAATGTCACGGTGGCCCTGATAATTTTAGCGAAATAGGGGAATAAAACCCTAGTCTAGTATGCATACACTAATATTCACTTTAAGAATGGGCTATGCTATTCATAGAGCACCTTAACTCTGAATAAAACGACTATTTTCTAAAGCCTGACCCAAAAGAGTTGGCATATTCTTTATCTTGTACGGAACAGGCTATACGACTTAAGGCGTAACGGCATGGGCATGATGCACCAAGCATATAATGCTGCCGGCTTAACCACACTAACCGGGATGACCGACGTCAGAGACCGAGATAGTGGCGTCCGCTACAAGACTATCTTAACCCCACTTCACTCACGATTGACGTTTTCATATCTGAGGCCCAAGCTTGACCTTTTATTTAAACTTACTCAAGATTTATTATTTATTTGATAATTCATATCACATGTTACTAGACTCTCCTAGTCTCATCGTCAAACGTTTAATTTGAATTGTAGGTTTCATATGATCACATAACACATTCGTTTATTATTTGAAGTGTTGTTAATTATTAACGTTTTCAAGTTTCTATATTGAAACGTTTATTAGTATGTCCAATTTTATTTAAGTGTTTTTCAAAACACTTCAAGTCATTTACTTATTCATTTTCAATTTTTCTATACTTAGTAAATTTTCAATTATTTACAATATTTCAAATTTTGAAATTTGAATTATCTTTGAATTTTGAGACGTAACTTGTTTTACAAGTTTCGTAAATTTTTCACTATTCACGTCTCGGGATTTTGAAAAGATGACTTGTTCAACAAGTTACCTCAAATTCCTTTGAAATAGGTTTTGGGACATTACTTGTTCAACAAGTTTCGTCCCGGGTACTATTCACCGTCTTGAAAATTTGGGACGTTACTTGCTTAACAAGTTTCGTCCCCATTTACTATTCATCGACACTATTCATCTAGGTCACTATTTACTTGTCATTATTCCTCTCAATCACTATTCATCTGTCACTATTCATCTCAGTCACTAGTAATTTCAGTCACAATTCACATCGGTCTTTATTCAAATCGGTCACTATTCAAATCGGTCACTATTATCCTATCTTAGTTACTAAGTTTTAAAAACTAGTTTTAAAAACGTTAGGTTCGGTTTGTAAAAAGTGATAATCGATATTTATTTTAAACTGAGACTTAGTTAAATTTAGTCGTCTATTTACTAAATTCAGCGAATTTCATTTTTAAAATCATAGTATCGTGGATGATTTATTTAGTCCATATGTCCAAGTCCAACAGTCTAATATTTGCAAAGGCAGTAGCACACGATTTAATTCATTTTTATAATGGTTATACTTTTTAATCGGTTTATTATATTTCATTTCTAACTAAATCGATTTATACAAAGGTTCATTTCTAATAACCATTTAACTTTAGTGACATAGTGATATTTTCATTTTGATAAAATTTGGTCCATTTAATATGGAAATGTCGTGTGATATGTTATATGTTACAATTTTTTTTATTTCTTTTAATTTCTTAATTCTAACTTATTAATTACTAATTAAATTATTTTAACAATAAACTAAAAAGTGATCAAAGCAATTTTTGACTCAAAAATAAGAGAATGCCGTGAGCATGTAAGGTGTTGGTCCAATTTTTATTTTTTTTAATTTTTATCAGTTTTTAGCTTAAAGTTTTTATATTCTAATTATTCTAATTATACTAAAACGATTTAAACTAAAATGAAATCTTACTAAAAGTTTCATTAGTCTAAAATTTGAGTTAAACTATAAAGTGAAATTTCCTAATTGATTTTCTAAGTGTTTAAGTTTGATTTATGTAATAGTAATAACATAACATAAAACAATAACTAAACATAAACACAAATTATTAACAAACATAAAATAAAACAAAATCAAAATGAACAACAATGATGAACATCAACATGAAGATCATATGAACAGTTAAGAACACCAAACAAAACTCAAGAACACAAATGTGCATATTTAACAACTTATAATTTTTTTTTCTAATATTTTTTTTTTTACATGAATACCTCCATTTTATACTAACTTAAACCAACATATTATTTACAAAAATTAAAAGTGAAAATTTAGTAAAAAAATGGGAAATGCCGTGAGTTTGTGTATATGTGTATAAATTTTCATTTTCGATTTTAATCACTTTAAACTCATTGTTAATATTTCACATAATTTTCATATATGATTATAACATAACTAAAACATAACTAAACATAAAAATCATATGAATCATAATTAAAAATAGTCAAAAATAATTTAGCTAAACATATGAACATATAACTACAACATTACTAGTAAACTATTTACTTAGTTATTATCATTTATTATCATCACATAAACAAGCAAGTGATGTTTAACATATTTTCACATAAACATCATACTCATAAAATTATAATAACAAAACAAATTAATTTACAAAGAGGTTAAAATGAGATATAACTAGTCACCTTGATTTGGCAAGTTATTGATTATCGGGATTGATTATATTATCAAGGTCAAGTTCTTCACCCAAAAACCCGTCTTCACCTTCAAATAAAAACCCGAAATAATAAGCTTCAATACCCACTAAATAGCAAAGGAAATACTAGAGATTATTAGAATAATATTTAAGGTTTTAATTTAGGATGTTTTAAAGTGAAAATGGAAGAAAATAAAAGAGAAAAGAGGGCAAGGGAGCTCGGCAAAGAGAAGTGGACCAAGAATGGTCAAGGTGATCAAGGATGAAGAGGAGGTAGGCCGTGGGTTGGGTCCTTGGGCTCAAACCCAAGCCTAGGCCTTGGGTCTAGGGGCCACTAAGAGCTAAGTCAAGTCAATTCTATGGTCAATCAAGCCATACTTAGTGGTCAAGGGGAGTCAAGAGGAAGTCAAGTTGGAGGGCAACTAAAAAGTCAATGAATATGCTATTTTTTGAATGTGGTCAAATTGGGTGCACCCATGTGAGTCAATCCTCCAATAAAAGGGCTCACATAGCTCACAAAAGTTGGCTCAAGGAGGTCCCATGGAGCCGGCTACAATCAATTCCCAAAACCATCACATTGTTTTATGTTTTATATCATTTTCATTCATGTCGCTTTCGTTACTTTATGCTTTATTGTTTTAGTTTGTAAAAATCAAAATGTGGAGCATTGGGCCGTCCTACTCTCAAGCCAAGGCTCTATCAAGACCCTTGATGACCACCTAAACAAAGAAGGGAGAGGATTGAGTCAAGTGTCAACATCAACCTTTATGCTTTTGTAGTTTATTGTTTTCATTTAAAATTTCAGCTCATGTGAGGCTTGTAGCCGTTTTTATTGTTGTTTTTGTGGGTTATTTGTAGCCCTTAGATTAGCTTGAAATGTAAGGCCAAGATTAGAGCAAGGGTAATATATAACCCTCACTCTAACATCATAATTTTCAGATTTGAATGAGAAGAAAAACCCTAGAGTTTATTTGAGTGTTTTCATTTTTCTCTTAGCTTTGTGCTTGAGTTTAGTGAGTAATTAGTTAGTGGCTTAGTGCTTAACTAATTAAAACCTAAATCTATTACTTTGTGTTTAGATTTAGTACTATCTTTTATGTTTTCCTTTACTTACACAAAATCAGAAAAATTCACACAAAAAGATATCATTTTGGCCAAGATTTTCAAGAGCATTTCAAGTCGATTTTTGTTGCCTCCTTGAGTGAAACTTAACCCATCTAGTTTCATTCCAAATTGGTCATCAAAGCCTAGGTTTGTTCTTCATTTTCGATTTGTTCTTTGTGTTGTCGAGTTGTTCTTGTTTTTCCTCCCTTATTTTCGTTTTTCTCCTTTGTTTTCCTTGTTTGTTTTTTCCACAAAACTTCCACAAAATACTCACAAAAAAATTCACAAAATGGATGAGGATAAGAGGCTTTCGGATTTAGAAGAGAAGTTGACTCAACTCACCGGTAATTGTACTTTAATGATGAATGCTCTAAACACCCTCTTGGATCAAAACATTGAACCAAGACCACCACCTAGGGGTGGAGGGGGAAGGGGCCGTGGGTTTGGAGGCCATGGGAGAGGACAACCACCTCCTCACATGGAAGATCAATACTCGGATTCGGAGGAGTCCCTTGAAGTTCACCCAAGAGATCATGACCGAGACATCAAGGTAGAAATTCCCGACTTTTATGGTAGTCTTAATCCCGAGGATCTACTAGATTGGCTTAGGTCGGTCGAAAGAATCTTTGAATTTAAAGAATACCCCGATAGGAAGTGTTTTAAGGTGGCCATCATGAAATTCAAAGGCTATGCCTCCCTTTGGTATGAAAACCTTAAGAACCAAAGAAATCGAGAGGGAAAGGAACCCATTAGGTCATGGCTCAAACTCAAGAAAAAACTCAAAGATAAGTTCGTTCCCAAGGATTACACTCAAGACATGTTCCTTAGATTGGCTCAACTCAAACAAGAGACACAACCCATCGAATCCTACCTTAGGGACTTTGAACAACTCACTTTACAATGTGAGATGAACGAAAAACCCGAGCAAAAGATTGCAAGATTTGTCGAGGGTCTAAACCCTAGGATAGCAAATTGGGTCAAGATGCAAAATTTATGGTCATTCGATGAGGCCGTCACTATGGCCATGAGAGTTGAGAGGCTAGAGAAGGGAAGAGGGGACACGGCCAAACACTCCACCAAGGCCACTCCTAACACGAGTCAAGGAGGGGTCAAAATAGTCGAGCCTTGTCCTACTACCAAGCCATCAAGTGTTGATAAGGGGAAGGGAATTGACTATGGCCCTAAAAAAACAATTCCTCTCAAAAAGTGCTACCAATGTCAAGGATATGGTCATTTTGCTAAGGAGTGCCCTAGCAAGAGGACCTTGAACACAAGTGAAGTAGTGCATTGGGGAGATGATGAGGTCTTAGTTTGTGAGGAAGAGAAAAAAGAGGGAATAGAGGAGGTGAAGGTGGCCAAAACCCTAGTTCCCCCGGACTCGAGGTTGAGCTTGGTCACGTGGCGAGTGATGCACACTCAAGAATCAAATGAGAGCATGGACCAAAGGCACCAAATTTTTCGGTCCAAGTGTACAATCAAGGGGAGAGTGTGTAATCTAATTATTGATGGAGGAAGTTGTGTTAATGTTGCTTCAAAAACCCTCATTGATAAACTTGCCTTACCTACTTTGAAGCACCCTCATCCTTACAAGCTAATGTGGCTTAATCAAGGAGCCGAGGTAAAGGTCGATAAGCAATGCAAAGTCTCGCTCTCAATTGGACAAGACTATAAGGATGAGATTGTGTGTGAGGTGTTAGACATGGATGCGTGTCATGTGTTGCTTGGTAGGCCATGGGAATATGAGAAGAATTCTTCCCATCATGGAAGAAATAACACCTACTCGTTCAAATACGGTGAAAAGCTTATAGTTCTAGCCCCCCTACCACCAATGATGGGTTATAAGGCCAATGCTTGTTTGTTCGAATCATTCAAGGAAGGGAGTCCTAGCAAAGAGGTGGGTGAGGAGCCGACTATGGGTGAAGACGAAGAGATGGTGAGCCTAGAACAAGAGGGAAGGCCGAGAATGGTAAGAAGGATTCTAGGAGAGGAGCAACATGAAGGTGATGCATCAATCAACAATGAAACAATCGACTACAACGAGAATGTGGTCAATGAAAGAGCAAAAATCGATGGCATAGAGAGATCAAGCGGGTCCATGAGGTGGAGGATCATTGAAGGGCTTGATCATGGGCAAGAATGGATGGAAAGCATGCCTACGAACCATGGACTCAAGAGTGTACTCGAGCAAGAGTGTGTAGAGAAACAAACCGTGGGTAAGGAGGAGTACATGGCCGTTCAATCAAGCCAACTCCAAGGGGGTCAACCTCTTTTCCAAACTCTAATCAAGTGGTGTCCATGGAAGGCTAAGCTTATGAGGGCCAAGGTTGGTCGAGTGCTAAGTCGGAATTCAAGCAAGAAATCGAATCAAGAGGGTAATGAAAAGATCTCCAAGGACTTGAGGACAAGTCCTTTCCAAGGAGAGGAGATTGGACCAAGAATGGTCAAGGTGATCAAGGATGAAGAGGAGGTAGGCTGTGGGTTGGGTCCTTGGGCTCAAACCCAAGCCTAGGCCTTGGGTCTAGGGGCCACTAAGAGCTAAGTCAAGTCAATTCTATGGTCAATCAAGCCATACTTAGTGGTCAAGGGGAGTCAAGAGGAAGTCAAGTTGGAGGGCAACTAAAAAGTCAATGAATATGCTATTTTTGAATGTGGTCAAATTGGGTGCACCCATGTGAGTCAATCCTCCAATAAAAGGACTCACATGGCTCACAAAAGTTGGCTCAAGGAGGTCCCATGGAGCCGGCTACAATCAATTCCCAAAACCATCACATTGTTTTATGTTTTATGTCATTTTCATTCATGTCGCTTTCGTTACTTTATGCTTTATTGTTTTAGTTTGTAAAAATCAAAATGTGGAGCATTGGGCCGTCCTACTCTCAAGCCAAGGCTCTATCAAGATCCTTGATGACCACCTAAACAAAGAAGGGAGAGGATTGAGTCAAGTGTCAACATCAACCTTTATGCTTTTGTAGTTTATTGTTTTCATTTAAAATTTCAGCTCATGTGAGGCTTGTAGCCGTTTTTATTGTTGTTTTTGTGGGTTATTTGTAGCCCTTACATTAGATTGAAATGTAAGGCCAAGATTAGAGCATGGGTAATATATAAACCCTCACTCTAACATCATAATTTTCAGATTTGAATGAGAAGAAAAACCCTAGAGTTTATTTGAGTGTTTTCATTTTTCTCTTAGCTTTGTGCTTGAGTTTAGTGAGTAATTAGTTAGTGGCTTAGTGCTTAACTAATTAAAACCTAAATCTATTACTTTGTGTTTAGATTTAGTACTATCTTTTATGTTTTCCTTTACTTACACAAAATCAGAAAAATTCACACAAAAAGATATCATTTTGGCCGAGATTTTCAAGAGCATTTCAAGTCGATTTTTGTTGCCTCCTTGAGTGAAACTTAACCCATCTAGTTTCATTCCAAGAAGAGAGGAAAAGAGAGTGTTTTTGCACTTAGAAAATAAATGAGTATGTTAGTAATGAATTGTGTCAAGTAGTGTAAGTGTTGTACTTAGTAAAAATGAAGTATAAACATTAAAATTGAAGAAAATCAAATACAAGTAATGATGAAATGTAGGAGTGTGTAAGTAGAGGTGATGTTGTGTAAGAGTAAGGAAGCATGCTTGCTTGTGTAAGGAAAAAGGAAAGCAAGAGCATGGTAGGAGCTAGACAAGTAGCTCGGCTAAAGTCAACCCATGGGCTCGATTTTCGTTTTTGAAATTTTCGATTTGCGCGTACGCGAAAAGTCTCGAAATAAAAGATATGATCTTAAAATAATGTTTCGAGGTAAGATCGAAAATAAAAATGAAAATAAACTTCGAAAGGAAAGCAAAACAAAAATTAGGTCTAAAACCCTCGAAACTTTGAATAAAAATTAACTAGGCCGAAATACATATTTTTTTGGTTGAAAGGTAACGATTTAAATAATTAGAATCAACCGTAAATACGTTTATCAGTTTAAATTAAGTGTGACTCGAAATTTCGATAGTTTTCAAAAGTGCTTAAATGAAATTGAAATAGTAGTTAGATAATAAGAAAATATGATTTATTAAATAAACATCAAAATGATTATATTTTTAACCAAATTAGTTTCTTTGAAATTATTCTTTAACTAATTTAGTTACTTTGAGGTTAAATGATTAGCTTTTAACTAGTTCAGTTTCTTTGATTGTTAAATGATTATTCTTTAACTAAACCAGTTTCATGCTAAGTTTTTACATTATGTGTAACTAAATTTGGATTAGGTTGTCTAATTATCGATTCCTAATTATAATTAGCTCAAATTAACACGGGGTGTTACATTAAGTTTCTGATTTTTATTGTAAAACATAAAGCAAGGATAAAGGATATGAATTAGACTAAGCACATAGCCAAAGCCTAAGACTAAGGATCCGACCAAGCACTAAGCTAGGGTCATCACCCAAGGAACTCTAAGCACTAAGCTATGGAGGTTTTCTCAAGCACTTAGCCATGAGAGAGGAGAGGAATTCTAAAGAGAAAGCCTCACACAAAAACCGAAATTTTATATCATTCTAAATCTGAAAATACAATGGAGGAATGCTTGGTTTATATAGGACCAAGGCTTACATCTTGACCTTACATTCAAACTCTAATCTAAGGGCTGAAAAATGGCCCCAAAATACAACAAATAAACGGTCCCAAAGACCATACAAAATCAGCATAGAAACAACAAACAACAACTAAAGTAGAAATCGACTCTTGGAAACATCGTCTCCCTTCATTGTTGTTGTTCATCCAAGGGTCTTGATTTGCTCCTTGGAGAGCAAGCTTACTCGGCCCACATTAAGTCCCCATGCTGATTTTTGAGCCTCCATACAAAATACCAAAAGGTGACAAAGACATAAAGCATAAAACAAACTATATTGAAAGGGACTTGTATTTGAAATAGAGTGTATCATCTTGAGTTGAATTTCAGCCGAGATTTTGGCCCCATTTCGGCTGACTTCTATTGACCATTAGCCCAAGGACCATGGTTAGATCTTAGACCAAAAATCGGAACCAAATCACCAAGCCGTTTCATTCCACTTTGATAGGCTTTTCCAAGAGATATTTTATAAAACATTAATTGAACTATTCTTTAGAAGAGTACCCTCACCCGAATCCGAATCTGGTTTCACAATAGCCTTAGACGGATAGGTGTCGACGTGCCTTGAACTCTAAGAAGTGTCATTGAGCTAGAGACACGAAGGCGGGTTCTAAATTTCCCTCATAATTTAGTGACAACTCCAAAGCAGTTTTTAAAGGTTTTTCAAACTTAATCTTTTTCAACTTTTGACGCCCTTAAGCATGACTTCGAGTGGTCCCTTAAACCCCGGTACCCACACATCCCCGACCACAGATTCAACTCTAGACTTATATTTATGTTGCTTCTCAAATTGTCTCGCTTTTTCGCAACAGCAAGTCCAGCCTCTTCAGGACTTCTAAAGTTCCCCAATGAAATACGCCTTTTTTCTTTTAAGGAGCAAAATCCGCCCCCCCCACCTTCCCCGCCCATTTTGCCTAACAGGAAAATAAAGAGAGGTAAAACTCTAACGCAAAGACAATAAAGACTTGTCATGAACAACCGACCAAGAAGCTCTAGGAGGAACTCTCAGAAGACAGATTAAGCAACAACAAAATATTTAAAAAAAAAAAAAAAAAAAAAGGCTTTTTTTCCATGTGAGCACCATAACCAAGTTAATTACTACCTATCAGGAAAATAAAGATCAATGGCTACTTCTGGCATAATTTTACGTCACGAAACATAGTGATACAACCTGGTGGAGACAACAAATTTCATATAGTCGACCAAGTAAAGGTAAAAAACAGTAAAGTCAACCTGTCTTTGCCAACCAAGTCAAAGTTGGTTATATTGCTCGGTCTGTTTTTTGTAGCTCAGCTTTGAAGGTACCGGGAAATGTCGTGTGACCTCTCGACGCCCCGTGCGCGCCCGCCCTCGTCTCGCGTGGAGGAGTCGGGGCGGAATGCGCGTCGCAAGAAAAATTGCGCACAGAGTAGCGGAGCGCCAGAGTAAAAGCGCCGCCCAAATGGCGAGGGTTTTCGGGCCACGCTTCGAGCGTAAAATGGGGGGTGTCATTGCATAAATTTGTGACAAAAATAAATGTAGAAAAAATCCTTTTGAAATGTATTTTCGGAGTCGCCACCAAATATTAAAGGAATTTGGAACCTATTCAGCGCGTCTTAAATCATAATGTAACAACCCGGGTTTTTCAAAGGAAATAAAATACGTTTTGAAAAGGTTTTAGAAAAGATAAAGGTTTTAAAAACTGAATTCACGGTGGCGGAAACACCGTGTAGCCCAGATTATTTCTCAAACAACTACTAACGAAAAACGAAAAGTAAAGTGTAGGCCTTAAGGCCTAGCATATTGGGGAATAAATACCCCGTACAACCAAAACCAAACAAAAGTGTAAAGACCGAAAGAAAGTCTAAAACAAACCAAGCTACAAGTCCAAAAGTCTAAACAAAGTCACATCTCTTCCAAGGTAACACACGGTCACATCCTCGCATCCAACTCACTCAATCCCGCCTCAAGATACCTATAAAAAAGAGAGGCAACAACCACAATCAGTGGGGAGTAACTAGGTGCTCCCCAGTCATATTTTAACATAACAAACATAAACAACAATGCAATCAAGCTCACCTGGCCTACGGCCTATTATGAAAGTACAATGACAAAAACAACAACAAACAACCAAGAAACAATAATATACAAACAACAACATCACTAAGACAACCATAGTTGTGTCCAAACCATTCGAACTCTCAAGACGATCTTTCTTCCAACCAATTGCGAGAGTAAGCACGGAGAACTGGGTGAAGCAACAAGAATCACCCCGGGTGAAGCAACAAGAATCACCCAAACCCTATGGCGGAACAGCAACAAGAAGTTCCACAATAATCACAAGTCTAAATTTGGCCAAATTCCACCGAGCAACAAGAACGGTGACGACATAAATATAACCATAGTCTCTAACCCTTCTGGTTGAGAACCCATGATAGCTCTAGCTAAACAACAAGAATAGCCGAGGGGACCATGAGCGGTATCCGTCCATCCTAGGACGTTGTATCTCCTCACACATGTGCCAGAACAGTACCCATGTGCAAACTTAACCCAAGCATAACCTGTTAACCTGTTAACCTGTCTCCAACACTTCCAACATAACCACACATCCACAAGAACCATACTCATACATACACAAGCATCATTACAAACATAACCAATTATACATACGGAGTACAATATGATCAACATGCTTTACAAGTCATGCATTCAATTAACATGCTCATAACTCATTATTTAGTGATCAAACAAAGTATAACTCGATTCATTATAGCATAGTTAACATCCTAAGACATGCTTAGACTCAAACAAGTGACAAACAATCCAACACACACACACATGCCTCACGGCATATGCACAAATCACACGGCCAACACATCACAAACCCGATTTCATGCACTACCCTTGGTTCTCATATGACCCATCAACAATTTATGTGTTCAATCCAATTAGACATGCATACAAACGTTGCTAAACATCATCTTAACATCATAACTTGTGACTCAACATTAGGTAATCCATATTAACATCATGATTCGATAACAACAAGCTAAAACAAGAAGAAAACAAGAGATCAAACGCAAGCAAGGGCTTCGGCCCTCTTCTAGGCCATTCGCCCAACATCACAAACATCACCAAATCGTTTTCTTCGAATTTTACCAACATGATTAATGATAAATTATGTGAAACATGCATTAAAATATGATAATAAGACACCCTAGTATAAGGCCATGACCCTAGCATAATTTTATGACAAAAACAACAATGAACAACATGAATTCTTGCACTCATACAATAGATCAACAAGAAGAACACAAGATTCACAACATAAAGGCCTCATACATGTTAAAATACAACTAGATCACACCTAGTTACCTTTATCAAGATTAACTCCTAGCTATTCTTCTTCCTCTTCCACCAAGATGGTGTCTCCTTCTTCAAAGTCTCCTTCTCCTTTGCACAACCAAGCCAAATCACACAAGCAATGAATACACAACATAATAACACATAAAATAATACAAGATCAGAAAATAAAAGAGGTAAAAGAGATCATACACTAAGGGAAAAGACTAGGGAAGAGTTAGGGCACAAGAGATGAAAGCTTGGACGAGAAACAATGGAGTTTGGATGAGAATTTGAGAGATGAATGTGGGATGAATGTGGATGAGATATGAGGAATGAGAGGGTGGAGAAGTATATCAGATTATTAGGTTGCTAGGTTTCGGAAGATACGAAATAATATAGTGTCTTGAGCCAAAAGAAAACACGGGAAAACCCTAAAACTCAAACCCGCGTAGAGGAGCGGCTCGCTCTGGTGCATAGAGCGGCTCGCTCTGATGGAGCGGCTAGCTCCTCTGATGGAGCGGCTGGCTCTGACCCATGTTGGAGCGTATTCTCGTTTCTTCCCTTCTTTTCTTCAATCCTCACTTTAACCCTTGCTTACCTACGCTTATAAGACCCTCCTAAGCTTACCCATGTACTCGGGCCTACCTCCATCCGTAACCAAGACCCGACTCACCCATCTAAGAAATGATTTTCCAAGCTAAAAGTGGAAAATCACTCGATTAGGAAATTAACGAATTAAAGAGAGTGAATAAAATAAATTATAAAAAGTCGGGGTGTTACAATCCTACCCCCTAAAAAGAAGTTTCGTCCACGAAACTTGGAAACGAAAGAATACCCCCAAAGATTAAGGAAACTACCTGCTCCTATGGTCCTCAAGATAAGAGTCGCTAACTCTACTCACCATGATAACAAGGGCATCGACACGCTTAACGACGCTTAAGATAACCCGTCATCACATATCACCCGAATGACGCTCAACTCATTCATATAACCCTTTAATACTATTGGTACATCTTATGCTCGACAATCCTCAAATTAGGCATACTAGCCTCACAAAACCATATCGTTCAACCAAGCATCTTCCTCACCAAGTCTAACCAAAACCTCAGACGGATTTTACCCCAAAAGGCACCATTACCCATGTTACCAAGACAACTAACGCGTAAGCTAATCCCCAAATCAATGCTAATGACAAACCTCATAACCTTAATCATAACGTGATCTAAGCTCAAGTCAATATCGCTTCCCATATAGTTCCACATTTTCCACAACAGAATAACCATAAATATGTCATACCATACCATCTCATTCTCAAGTCACACGTATACTAACACGTAGCTATCAAAATGTATCGTCAAAAGCTTACTACTCTCTCAACCCTTTATTACCATACACAAGTCTAACCACACCTTTCTCGAACGTCTCTACCTTACTGACCTCGAATTATTTCCTTCCATTAATGATTTTCCCTACACTCAACACATACGCAAAACCACAAGATGCACACTTAGCATTCCTACATTATCCTTTAAAGTATAATCCCAAAGTTTCATCGTGCTCACTATAACCTATAAGTTTTCCTCAAAGCCGATTATTATTGCTCACCACAATATCACTTCCCAATTCTCACTAACTCATGACTACCACACCCAATATACCATCATAATCGAATCCTCAAAAATACTACCTACATAGATACCATCACTTCCTTTACCTCTACTCATCACATATTAAGCTTTTACTCACGAAGGCTATAACTCACAAACATTATCTCGCAACGATTAAGCTACCTCGCAAAGCTCTAGCTAGAAGTCACAAAACTAGGAATCCACTCGGGCCACCACGACCAACCATGTGCGCCACCTAACCGAACATCCATACCATTAGCTACCATTCCACTCAGCTCCAACATCTAAGATTCTCATAACAGCGACAACCTAGGAATCAAGTCTCGAGCTGGAGAAGGATAAATCACCCTACGGCCGCTAGTTGACAAGCAAGTGATCAGGGGAACTTAACGGGGACAAGATTGATATTAAGACACCAAGAGTTCTTACAAAATTAGGATGTGAGTGGCAACCGAAAGGCACAGGAAGGAAAGAAATAGAAGATTGGCACCTTAAAAGTTAGCTCAAAGACAAGAGGTGTAGTCCTATAGAGACAATGGAGAGGCATGATAGCATAAGGCACGAAGGCAAGACCAAAAAGGTAATAGCTAAGATCACAATACCAAGTGATAGTTTACGGTGCAGAATAAAGAAAGGATAGAATGATACAAATTAAGTAAAAATATGACATAATAAATCTTTTGTAAGAAAATGCTCAACAACCACCATTTTGACAAAAGAAATTTTTAATATGAAACGATGAAGGAAAATGGAATTATTCTTTAAGAGTTCACAAATGAAGGCATAAGACCCGTTTCCAACAAAGAACTCAAATTGGTTTCGTTATGAAGGAGAGACGAAAAGGTAATTGCTGAAAAGTTTGACAAATATAGATTATGATGAAAAGATACGATTGAAAGAAGACGTCTCAAAGTTGAGTTTCAAAACAACAGCGATTTTAGAAAAATGAAGCTACTAAAATACCAGGTAGAATAAATAATATTCAAATAAACCAAATGCTCAAATTAGAAAATTTAATAAAAGAATGTTTAGGATAACCAAGAGGTTTTGATTAAAAGTGAAAGTAGTAGATAAGTGTCAATCATTTCAAATTTGACTGAGTAAAAAGTCATCAAAATGTATTGACGCGTTTAAAATTGAATGGTAAAGTAAAGCGATACCGATTAAAATTTTCCTCAACATAGTTACAAAATAAGAAAGTTCAAGAAGGACAAACAAACCATTATAGCACAATTATACAAAAATTGGTTTTGTTAATAGAACTGATTGAAAACATTCTTGAAATAAAAGAGTTTAGAAATTATTTCAGCACGATCTATTGAAAAAGAGGAGGATGAACATAATAAGAAATTTTATTGGGGAAAAAGAAACTCAAAATGTAATCACGAGCTGATAGTTTTAAAACAACTATATAATAAGATCAAGAACTAGAAGGAACTAAGGACAAGCGTAGCTAACAAGCTGAAAGACGTCCCTACGAATACGGTAGGTGACTTAGATTAGGAGCTTCCGCTGCGTGCTCTGATGGTAGGACCATACATTCACGCTTCGACTTCATGTTTCTTACTCCAGCTGATCAATCAGTACGAATCAAAGACTTTAAGAGTTAAATTTCTAGGCTTTTCAAAAGATTTGAGAAAGAAGGAAGGTTTGACACGCGAATAATCAAATGATTAAAGTGTAGGTTTATATCCGTATATAGACCATTAAATTCACAGGATTATAATGAAAGCTTTTATAAGATTTAAGGTCATAAAATAAAATTGCATAATAAAGTATAAAGATACTAGAATTAACCTTTTAATCCTTTGAATTTGGCCTAAGAATAATACCAAAATTATGGTATCTCCTAATTGTAACACCCAAGATGTATGTGAGATATGCCCTTTGAATTGCTAGAAAGATTAGAAAGAAAACTACTTTTCTTTTCTTGAGGATTTTTGTGTTGTAGAAGAAGTAATGAATTAGGAATGAATTAAGGAATTATATAAGAACCAAAAATCCTCTAAAACTCCTTATGGTGGCCTACTTCTTCTAGTTATTGGGAGATTTAGTTCTCCTCAAATACTCCACTTGTTGACCAAGTAATTCATAATGTATCGGGACACTACTGTACTTGGTCATTTTAGCTTTTTATATAATGCATTATATTAATCGTATCATCTGAATGGACCGACTATAATATATTATAAATATCCATATATTTATAATTTACTAATTAATTATAACGGTTTATATTTAATTAGCTTGCATTATACACAACAATTAAATATAACATTTTATATTCAATCCACGAATTACATTTAACTCGTATCAGCTAATATTATTTAATCAGTATTAAATAGCCGTACCAACATTACACTGACTAACATTTTAGCTAGTAACCTCATTACACTTGACTAACGTTTTAGTCACATTTGACTAACCTTTTAGTCAACAACACTAACTAACTGTTTAGTCATTAAGTAAGGCATCAATATAATCATTTTGTCAAATAATCATATCTCTCAAACACATCCTTTAGGTGTGACTCTTAGGGACCAGCTTGATCACCGCTTATCCTGTATGACAATAACGCCAAACTTATCTAGCAAGCCAACCGTTATTGATAAACGTTAATCAACTGATTAAATACAAAATGTACCTGTGTACCTTTAGAGATTTATTTATGTTATTGCACTCACCGGTGGAGGACACTAACCCCAACAATCTCCCACTTGTCCGCATAAGTGTAAGTGCGATAACCGATTCTCATATCCATAATAAATTTCTCCCACTCAATGTAAACCAATTTGCAAAGTCCGCATTTTCAAAGGTCGTAGTTCACAAGCGATCAAGATCAAGAGTGGTTTCCGACTAGAGAGTAACTTAACCGATAAACGAATCAATATTCGAGCATGGCCATGCATTTTCGCCATGACTCGAGTGGCCCCCGAGAATAAATATTATAACTCGATAGAAGTTTGGATATTTCCCGCAACTCGAATCCGCAGATGTAAGCGCAGCATGAAATGACCCAAATGAAAATCTGCTTGGCCTCCTCGTTACTGGGCCGACCGTGAGAAAGAAACCAAAGTCACCCAAAATCGCGCCTTAATCTCAAGAGACAATCGATAGTCAAAAGAATCGACTCTAGGAACACTATGGACGCCCTATCCACGACCAGGCACCTAATGTTCTCAAACATTTAGGACTCCATGTTGTCGCTACAAAATGTCCTCGCATTTGATTTCAAGAAACCCGCATCTGGTGATCGATCACCAACGCTTGACTTATGGCTCGTTGAACCCACCATCAATCGACGCCACAAAATGATTGCGAGTTATCACCGTGTAGCGATCACGACCAAAACAAAATATAAAGCAATTCAGCTTCACTTTGAGGTGTTCAACGTTGTCTCCAGACAACCCTCATGAAAAACAATATATATAACAAAACGATGATTTTATTAGAAGTTTTAGGAAATACAAGTGTCAAATCCATACAAACAACTAATACAACTCAGGAACACGCTTAATTCCCATGGATTTAACGTGCCCTTCATGCATATCTTGTCTCAACGGCTTAGTGAGAGGATCTGCTATGTTATCATCGATGAGCAATCTTGTCAATCACTATCTCCTTCTCGCCCACGTAATCCCGATCATGCGAGCCTTCCTTTGCACGCGTCTGAGACTTGTTGTCGACTTCGGCTCGCTTCGCTGAAGATGGCACCACTATTATCGCAATAGATGGTGATCGGGTCATACGAACTAGGAAGTACAGCTAGTCCTTGTAAGAACTGACGCATCCATATAGCTTCCTGCGGCCTCTCAAGCGACATAAGTACTCGGACTCGCCGTTGAATCCGCTTATAATCGCTTGTTTGGAGCTTTTCCGGTGACCGCAGCCGCTTATTAAGAGTAACGAATCCAGATTGAGACTTCGAGTCATCTCGATCCGCTTGGAAACTAGCATCTGCGTGAATCGGTTGCGCATAGCTCGTTGTCTCCACCATAAGTCAATACTCAATCTTTAGTCCTCCGTAGGTACTTAAGAATGTTCTTTACGCCATCCAAAGGTGTGCTTCACCGATTGCCTTGGTATCGACTCGTCATACTCAATGCATATGCCACGTCCGGACGTGTGCATATCATGGCATACATGATCGATCCTATTGCCGGGCATATGGAATCCGACTCATGCGCCGACCTCTTCTCGATGTCTTTGGTGCTTGAGCTTTACTCAAGTGCACCCCGAGATCATTGGAAGGTTCCCCTTCTTGGAGTTGGTCATGCTTTGAACCTCTCAAGAATTTTATCTATATAAGACTCTGACCGAGGGATAACATCCGCCGTGGATCTATCTCTATAGATACGAGCCCCAAAATACGCTGCGGCCTCACCCGCATCTTTCATCCGAAATGGTTCTTTAACCATACTTTTACCGGTTAAGAGAGGTATGTCATTCCCAATCAAGAGTATGTCATCGACGCATGCGGATTAGGAAGACAATCTTGCTCCCACTCGACTTGATATATAGGCATGGTTCCTCGACCGATCGAGTGAATCCATTCTCCTTTATCACTTGGTCGGCTGATGATTCCAACTCCGTGAAGCTTGCTTAAGTCCATAAATGGAACGCTTAAGCTTGCAAACTTTCTTAGGATTTTCAGATCAATGTAACCTTCGGTTGTACCATGTACAACTCCTCCTCCAAATAACCGCTTAAGAAGGCGGTTTCACATCCATTTGCCAAATTTCATAGTCATGAAATGCGGCAATTGCTAAGAGAATCGAATGGAACGAAGCATGACTACGGTGCAAAGATCTCATCATAGTGCAACCCTTGCACTTGAGTGAAACCCTTGCCACTAGTCGTGCCTTGTATATATCCTGGTTGTCCTTCTACAGACGCTTTATCTTGTAAAGCCATTTGCATCAAGAGGCCTAGCCTTATCGTGTAAGTCAACCGTGATCCCATACATCGCTCTCGCACATCGAGTCCATCTCGGATTGCATGGCTTCTTGCCATAGCTTTGAGTCGTAACACGCCATGGCACCTTTATAGGTTACGTTCGTTACTCTCAAGGAGTAAAACGCCGCTCTCTCATTCTCCTCGACTATACCGATATATCGATCCGAGGAATGGAGAGTCTACCCGACCTCCTGGGTTCCAAAGGGACATTAACCGCAGCAGACGTAGAAGGAACAAATTTTCCTCCATTGGTTGCTCGGTTGTTGGTTCAGAATCTCCGATGCATCGAAGCTTCTATTACCTCTCTTGTCTTCGAGAAACTCTTTCTAAGAACGCCGCACTAGCCGCAACAAAAACTCTGTTCAAGAGGCGAATAGAAGTAATGACCAAACATTCCTTTTGGATAACCAATAAAGTATGTCTTGACCGATCGCGGGCCGAGCTTATCCTCGTGTCTCCACTTGACATAAGCCTCGCACCCCCAAACCCGAATAAAGGATAAGTTAGGGACCGTTCCCTTCCATAACTCGTATGGAGTCTTGTCGATGCCTTTAGCTCTGACTTCGTTAAGTATAAGAGCAGCTGACAAAAGAGCATAGCCCCACAATGAGTCAGGTACAACCGTGTGACTCATCATGGATCGAACCATATCAAGTAATGTTCGATTCCTGCATTCGGACACACCATTCAGTTGTGGTGTTCCAGGTGGAGTTAACTGTTGTTGGGGGGTGACTTCTCCCGGGTCCCGCGCTATCAGGCCGGTAGGATTATAGGCCGGAGGATGAATTTACATTCGTTGCACCATCCAGATCTCCTGCCCGTCACCCGAGGTCGGAGGATCATGGACCGGACCATCCCATATACCAAGGAACCCAATGATCCACCCGGGTCCGGGCGTGTATGGCCCACCCAGGGCCGTACTGTACGGAGCGGGGGCATAAGAAGACAAATCTGAAACAAGTATATAAGGCAACTAAAACCCTAAAAATCACCAGGTGGACACACACACAAAAACACTACAAAAAGGTTTCTCTCTCTCTTTTCTCTCTCTAGATTTATTTGTCTTTGTAACTGACTTGAGCGTCGGAGGGCCATCACCCGGAAGGCCCCGGGGCTAGGTTTGCTACGTGATTTCAGGAAGAGAGGAAGGAAGAGAACAGCCGAGAGCTAAGGACCCTCAAGGACTTAGTTTATCGAATTTGTAATCTACATTAGCTTGTAATCCTTTGTATTTAGTTTTGGTATTTAGTTCTTAACTTTATACCCGAAACAATTGGCGCCATCTGTGGGGACAAAATTTCACAAAAATCTTACAAAAAGCCATGTCAAACCCTACACAAGAGCCGAGAAAACAATGGAAGAAACAGCCTCTGGAGGGTTTGGCAGATTCCCCCTGGAGACCGAGCTGCAACGCCTTGACTCCAGGAGAAAGGTTGATGTGTGCCTTCCTTGTAAAACTGAGGAAGACACCACCTACCGGTATTCCCCCGCCCGAGCCAAGTCAACAGAAATCTCCACCAAGAAAAGATCCCATCCCATCCGTGACACCAAAGAAGCTTTTTCATGAGGACAATGAGACGTCAAGCAACGATAGTACGTGGCGAGAATCGGAACATTCTCACTGGGCCGTCCCAGTCACCACCCTCAGACCAGGAAGTACCCAAGCCTGAGGTTCCACGCACCGAGAGACCCAAGCGCAACAAACCCAAAGAAAGCAAAACGCAAGGAAAAGTTACAGACAAATCGCCTTTGGCCTCTTGATCTTTGAGTACCCTCTTCCAACTAAGATGAAAATCCCAACCATACAATACGACGGAAAACAGACCGAGGAACATTTGGCGGCCTATGAGAGTCACATGATGATGTATGACCCTACGGACCACGTTTGGTGCAAGGTCTTTCCCACGACCCTAACCCGGGACTTACGCAAACTTGGTTCCGTAATCTCCCGACCGGATCTATCTGCGGGTATGAAGATATGTGCCGAAGTTTTCCGTCAGAAGACGCAGAAACAAGAGGAGAGAGAAGGTGGCTCACGAGCTCTTGAACGTGGTGCAAGGGAAGAATGAAGGCGGTCAAGGAGTATATGACCCGGTTTGACAGAGAATCACAAAGAAATCGCAGACCTGGACTCCAAGATCGGTCCATGCCTTGACGGTAGGATCGAAAGAGGAGAGTCAAAAGTCTCTGATCGGAAATCCATGCTTCGACTGATCGCGGCCGCGAGATAAATTTGAGGATTTGTCGCGGAAGGCGATTCACAAAACATTCAAAGAAGAAGTGATAAGAAGGAAGACCGTATGAGCCCAACAGAATGGAAAGGACCGCCGAGGCAAAACAACAACAACATCCGCAACAATTTCAACCGCAGCAGAATAACAATCACAACGATCGCCGGATAACCGGACTACTGAGGCCACAGGAAACAAACAACGCTCCAAAGAATGGACTCACTACAAACCACTCATCAGTCCCAGGCGTAAATTTTTGAGATGACCAAAACGAAATCAAGTGGGCGCCTCGACCGTAAACACCCAGGAATGATAAGTCGGTTTCTCGCGAATACCACCAGCAAATGGCCATGCAATCTAACACCGTGGTATCCTCAAGCACGAGGTCGAAGCGGTTGGTGCAAAGAAGGCACCTCGCGGCGCTTTGTTAAGGACAAGCGAGACAGAGATGGTGGCGAAGGTAGTGGTGATCCGGTCAAACGGTCCAAAAGAACAAGCAAAGAATAGGCGAAATCCATATGATCGCCGGACTAAGAGTCATCTTGTCCTAAGGAAAAGAAAAGCGAGAAGCGTGAGCGATCTAGGATGGGCATATATTCACCGAGAGGATGGCACCAAAACCTCCCATCCCTGACTTGACCATTAGCCAGGAAGACTATCACGGTCTCTTACTGGCACAAATGACCCGCTGGTGATCTCCATGGATATCGGACCCATCCGGTCCACAGTGCATGATAGATACCTGAGCTTGCACCAACCTCCCCTGCATCGAGACATTCAAAAGTTAGGTCCAAGAAGGAGCAATCGACACCATACATAGGCTCATTGTGATGGCTTCACGAGCCGACATCGACCAATGGGGACGATAACCTTGCCGGTCCACGATAGGAGGAAGACATGGCCCGGCGTAGACGCAAGCTTCGTGGTCGTTGGCGCCCCATCAGCGTACAACGCCCTCATCGGCCGGGTCACTTTGGACCACATTCATGCTGTTGTGTCAATTCGAGCGCTGGCTATGGT
Source organism: Dianthus caryophyllus (assembly GCA_023091065.1). Lineage (NCBI taxonomy): Eukaryota > Viridiplantae > Streptophyta > Magnoliopsida > Caryophyllales > Caryophyllaceae > Dianthus > Dianthus caryophyllus. The sequence continues at coordinate 27,287,791 of CM041517.1, read as the reverse complement.
TTATGTAACGGACAATTGGACCGAGGGGAAAGTTTATGGCGACGGAAAGTCGGAGATCCCTGCACTCCCTATCGCCCGGGAACAAAGCGTAAGACAATGGCAGAAGGTGAAGCTCCTGAGCAAAAGCGAGAAGTGGTCTGGATGTGACTCCGGGACCGGAAAGTGAGACAACAGAAATTGAGCTATCACCTGGAAGAAGTGTAACCATCGGGGCGGAGCTAGACCCCGGCTTCCAAGACAGTCTGATTAGTATCTTGGAGGAAAACAAGGACGTGTTTGCCTACTCAGCGGCGGAGATGCCGGGGATAAGGCCGGAAGTAATTGTACACCAGCTGAACGTTAACCCCAGATACAAACCAATCAAGCAGAGGCTGCGGCCCATGAGTGCGGAAAAGGACGCAGCCATCCTCGAAGAAATAAACAAGTTGTTGGAGGCGGGTTTCATTGAACGTTGTGACTACCCCGAGTGGTTGGCTAACGTGGTAATGGTGAAAAAGCGTCCGGGGCGTGGAGAATGTGCGTTGATTTTATAAATCTAAACAAGGCGTGCCCCAAAGATCGCTACCCGCTGCTGGCGATTGATCACCTGGACTCCACCAGTGGCCACTCGACCTTGAGTTTCCTGGATGCCTTCTCGGGATACCACCAAGTCTATCTGTCAGAAGAGGACAAGCCCCGGTGCGCCTTCATCACAGGACACGGGGTCTACATGTACAAGATGATGCCGTCCGGACTCAAGAACGCCGGCCACGCATCACCGGGCCGGGTGGATGCCGTGGTTCGCAAAATGTAGCGGAGAAACATGGAGGTATATGTGGACGATGCAATTGTGAAAAGTAAGTCCGATGAGCAACACCTGCAAGACTTGAGAGAAACGTTCGCCTCGCTCAGAGAATACCAAATGAAACTGAATCCGGAGAAGTGTACCTCTGGAGTCCTGGCCGGGAAGTTTCGTACTGGTCACCAAGAGGGATTGACGCCAACCCCGAGAAAGTCAAGGCCATATTAGACCTGCCGGCACCGAAGACAATTAAAGACATTCAAATTCTGACCGGGAGGATGGCAGCATTATCCAGGTTCATCTCCCGGTCCGCTGACAAGTCCACACCGTTCTTCCAGGTCCTGAAGGGAAACAAGAGGTTTGTATGGGGGAAGGAGCAAGACGAAGCTTTTGAACAGTTGAAGAGACACCTTACAACATTGCCTACTTTGGCAAGACCGGTCATGGCGAAACTTTAAACTTGTACATCGCCGTGACCGCGAGCGCGATATCGGCCAGAATCCTACGGGAAGAAGAAAAGCAACAACAACCAATCTACTTTGTCAGTCACGCACTGGGTCAGAGAGAAACTACCCAATCATCGAGAAGGCAGCGTACGCTGTTGTCATAGCGACCCGGAAGCTTAGACCGTACTTTGATGCCCACCCGGTGGAGGTGCGCACGGACCAGCCCCTTGAGAAAGCACTCGAGAAGTTTGAAAAATCCGGGAGACTCCTCAAGTGGGCAATCGAGCTATCAGGGGTCGGCATAACCTACACCGGGCGAACGGCAATCAAGGCTCAGGCCCTGGCAGACTTCATCGCCGAGTGCACCCACCCGGCCAACGGGCATGCACCGAAAGGAGTATGGCAGGTGTATATGAGACGGTCGGCCACCATCCATGGCTCCGGGGCCGGAGTGGTAATCATCAGTCCCGAAGGACACGAGTTTGAGCATGCCCTGAAATTTGCCTTCCCGGCCACAAACAATGAATCTGAGTATGAGGCGGTGCTGGCAGGCCTGGAACTGGCAAAGGCCATGGGGGCAGAAGAGATTGAACTGAGAACAGACTCGCAGCTGGTGGCGAGCCAACTTAAGGGAGAGTACGAGGCCCGGGAAGAAGGGATGGCGTTATACCTCCAGAGAGCAAAAACTTTGACCTCTGAATTGAAATCTTTCGACGTCCACCATATCCCCAGGTCCGAGAATAACAAAGCAGACGCACTCGCCAAACTCGCCAGTGCAACAGCAGACAACAAGTCAAAAACAGTCACAGTCGATATCCGGCGGCAAAAGGGAGTGTTAACGGTCAATGCCATCTCCGAAGACAGGCCAATTTGGATGGCCGACATCTTGAAATACAAGCTGGAGGGAGAAATCCCGGAAGACAAGATTGAGGCAGCTAAACTGAAGAGACTAGCCCCATGGTTCATCCTCGTAGACGGAGAGCTCTACAGGCGATCATTCTCAGCCCCGCTACTAAAGTGCGTAGGGGGCATGGACGCTGAATTCATTTTAAACGACATACACTCTGGGGTCTGCGGTCACCATGTCACCGGGCGTACGCTAGCCCACAAAGCATTGAGAGCCGGCTACTTTTGGCCCACCATGCTAAAGGATGCCAAGGAATTGAGTAAGCGGTGCCGCAGCGATGTCGATCTTCGCCCGGACATCCACCTCCCGCCAGGGACCTCGGACTGGCCCCGAGTCTTGACCTTTGACCAATGGGGATGGACATCCCGGGACCGTTCGCAACGGCCACCGGGGCGTGAAGCACGTAGTAGCGGCTATTGACTACTTCACCAAGTGGATAAGGCAGGCTATCCCGACCATCACTGAACAGGCTGTGAGAAAGTTTATCTGGAGAAACGTAATCACAAGGTTTGGGGTACCCAAGGTGGTGGTATTTGATCACGGGAAACAGTTTGACAATGACAACATGCGGGACTAGCTAAAGCGGAACGGGACAATTGTCGCATACTCATCGGGCTTTACACCGCAGAGCAACGCGACAGCCGAGGCCGCCAACAAACAAATGTTGAGCGGCAAGAAAACGATCGACGAGCTCAAGGGGGCATGGGCCGATGAGTTGCCAAGCGTTCTTTGGTCAATCAGAACTACAGTCAAGGAATCCACCGGGCATACCCCATTCAACATGGTTTACGGGGCCGAAGCTTTACTCCCGATTGAAGCAATTCTACACAGTCCGAGAGCAAACCTACATGATCCCGCCAGTAATGAACAAGCAAGAAAGGAGTCGCTGGACCTGCTGGATGAGGTCCGACACCAAGCAAGAGAAAATCTGGCTGTTTACCAGAACCGGATGAGGAGAATGTACAATCGAAGAGTGAAACATAGGGAGTTTGAGCCGAGACTGGTGCTAAGGCGAGCATCCGCCAACCGGAAAGGGAACATTCACGGAAGTTGTCGACCACCTGGTTAGGGCCCTATCGGATCACAGAGATAAAGCGGTCGGTCCTTCATGCCGAGAGATATGAGCGCCACGACCTCCCGTCCCATCGAACTACGATACGTTAAAGAAATATTACGTGTAAGCGTTGTACTCTTTTTCCTTACCCGTGGTTTTGTCCCACCGGGTTTTCCACGGAAGGTTTTAACGAGGCAACGCGTGTAGACATTTGTAACGCGAAGTGATCAGAATGTTGACACCGCAAGCTTTTGTAAGTTTTTGATAAGCTTTTAGTAGAATTTTTGCCCAAAGATTTGTTTAGATTCAGATCACACAAAAGGCGGCCAGTGGGCAGGGGACTACCCCCGACCCCGGCTAATCACGATAGTCTGATTCAAAATAGGAATTTTTGAAAATTTTTGCTAACACTTTCAGGAAAAGGAGGATAAACATCCAAAATCCCGCCTGAAACAGAGCAGGGGCAAGAACAAGCCCCGGAGCAGCTAAAAGACATAAAAGACCGGAGAAGGGCAAGACCTCCCAGGCAGCCCATGTCCACGTAGGATGAACATCGCGCTTGAGAGTCCAGGCCTGGGCCTGGCGCTCGCGCCCTACGTGGTGGTCACAGACAATGCTCATCCGGCCGTCGGGCCCTGGATGAGGGTGCCTAAATGCAAAAGAACCGGATGTCTATGATGGCCCACGTGCTCAGGCCGCCTCACCGCGATTGTCCGATGTCGGCCTTGTAGCCGGTGGCGGTGCGGACCTCCCACGGTAAGACCTCCGAGGCAACCCATGCCTACGCATGCAAGAACATCGCGCTGAGAGTCCAGCCCGGCCTGGCGGCTCGCGCCCTACGTATGGCTTCGCACAATGCTCATCCGGCGTCGTCGGGCCCGGATGAGGGTGCCCTAAATGCAAAAGAGCCGGGATGTCTATGATGGCCCACGAGCCTAGGCTGCTCTCACCGCAGTGTCTGATGCCAGCCTTGTAGCCGGTGGCGGTGCGGACCTCCCTGTAAGACCTCCGAGGCAACCCATGCCTACGTCTGGAAGAACATCGCGCCTTGAGAGTCCAGGCCCGGCGCCTGGGCGGGTCGCGCCCTACGTATGGCCTTGCACAATGCTCATCCGGCCTCGGCGGGGCCGGTTCAGGGTGCCCTAAATGCAAAAGCGACGGGATGGGTAAGATGGCCCACGAGCCTAGGCTGCTCTCACCGCAGATGTCACGATGCCACCAGAGCGGTGGCGCTAAGGACCTCCCACCGTAAATTGAAGGCGAAATGGCACCGGAAAAGGGGGCCTGAACATAAATGTACAAAAGTAAAAACACAACAGAGTAAGCCACGTGTGGAAAACAAGCTAGGCATAAAATTACCCGGCAAGCGGTACCGGGGCATAGCATTCAAAGAAAGCCTAAAGTTTGACTAAGTATAAACGTGAAGGGAACTAAACAACATCACCCTGACCCGGAGGAAACGATACAGGTAAAAACGTAATAAGCCAAGTATGAACGGGACAACAAGGCGAAACAATATTCTCCGGTCCCGGATAAAAGCAAAACGAGTAAAAACAGGATAAAATAAGCTAAGTATGAACAAGACAACATGGCTGAACAATGTCGTCCCGAGTAACACAAACGCTGAAAATAAAATAAACTAAGTATGGAGAAACAAGAAAAGCAAAACAGCATTGATAAAAGATTGTATATTACAAGGTTGTCACCCCCGGACCCACATGCCGGGCCGGGAGCAAATTGGAATAAAAGAAAAAGAAAAAAAAAAAAAACAACAAGCTAAGTGACCTACCAGAACCGGCAACCGTCCTCACCAAAAGGCCCGCCTACTGCAGACTGGCTTGAGTCTTATTGGAAGCTAAAATACAGACAAAATGTAGGCTAAGGGGAGACTCATCAGATCACCCCGAGCAGGAAGATTCTAAGACAATGGCGAATTCTAGCAACCGGCAGATCGCCGGGCCGTTCTTTTTGGCTTCCTCTCCGGTCCGGGCAGCCTCCTCAAGTTCGGGCCGAGGCGGTCGGTTGAAATTGGGATCGACCTTGTCGATGAACCCTTTCGCCTCGTTGGACCCAAAGTCAACCCCCGCCATAAAAGGAGTTGGCACGAACCTGGCGAAGCTCAACCTCGATGGGCCGCCTTCATCTTTTCCATCTCAAGCTCCAGATGGGCCGCCTTAGCCTGTCCCGCCGCCCTCTCACCGGCCGCCTCGCCCGGCAATGGCGGATCCGGGCCTGAAGACCTTCAGATATTGGAGAGCCAGACTCTCCTTCTCTTTGGAAAGCTCCCCCAGCTGGAGCTCCTTCTCCTTCAACTTGCCCAGGAGAGTCTGCATCTCCTTCTTCAGGGCAGCGGTTTCTTTCTCACGGGCTTTTACGGCCTTTTTCAGGCGGACAGCCGCCTCCATCATTTCTTTGTTAGCCTCGGTGGAGGCCATCTCGCGCCGCAGGCGGTCGAGCTCGCCTGCGGTGTCTAGCGTGAACTTGCAGAAAGAATCCACGCTGCTGCGGAGCCGCACGGCCATGTCCGTAGCCTGGATAGCAAGACCCCCGGCGATAGGTGGGGTCTCTTCAACGAGACCCGCCGAGCGCCCCGCTTTATCAGACCTGCCCGGAACAGCGACGGAAACTTGACCCTGGCCGGCGGCTTTGGCCTTAGAGGAAGAGCCCTGGATGGAGAAAGATAGCAGATTGTAAATATCTTGCTCACTGATAGGAAAGACTGAGGAGAGACCGTCTGAAGGGACATCCAGGGGGCGCCCCTCAGATAGACTCCCCCACGAGAGCGCGGAGCTAACCTTCTTGTGTCTCTTACGGGGCCGGGCGTCCTCTGAGTGAGGAGACTCGGACTCTATGATGACGGGGTCCGGACCCTGAGACGGCTGTTGAATCCCGACCTCTCTAGGCGGGCTAGAAAGAGGGACCTCAGGTATCGCCTCAGATGTGCCCCCTGTAGGGGCAGACTCCACCACAAAACCAACCGGATCCGGGCGGGGGGATGAAACAGAGCCGGCCGGGTTTGCCCTTCTCGCCTCCCTCTCCCGTTGTGGTTTATAAGCCACGCGTTTCCTGCCCATGGGTCTATCAGGAACTTCTCCCTGCATTATCAGCTCTCTGAGCGTCGGCTTACGCCGTTTCAAGTCTACGGCAGACGGTTGGTCGAGCGGATGATTCTTCTCGTCCAGGCCGATGGACGCCAAGTCTTCCGGAGTCAGATACCCCAAGTCGCCTGCAAGGAGCAAGACTGAGTTAGATCAGGAAAATACAAGAAAGTGAAATAAACACAAGTGAAAATGACAACGCCAGATTTCGCCACCCTACGGCCTAAGCACCGCTAGGGCCGGGACCAGGCCGACAATGCTCAGGAATTTATCCTCGGAAATCGTATCCGCCGGAGGAAGCCAGTTCTTGGGGAACCAGTCCTTTCCCGCTTTGTAGGCCTTGAAGTAGGCCGCGGCATCTGACTCCTCTTTGGTCAGTGGAACCTTCTTCCAGGGAAGGACGCTTCCCGGAACCCACTCGCCCCGGGTCTCAAGACGGCATCTCACGTCGTTGTGAAAACAACGGGGGTGGTCAAATGGCACGGGGGACTTAAGGAAGAACCACCTCTCATTCCACCCTTTCATCGAGTCATTAGGCGGATAGTGAGTCAAAAAGCCCGACTCGGTAACTAACGACCACCACCCTTTTGTCGCCTTGTTGGTGCATGGCCGGAAGTGATGAAGACGGCGGAAGAGGTTTATCGAAAGGGGAAAACCCATATACAGACACGTCCAGGCGAAAGCAACTATAATTCTCATGCCAAACGGCGTCATCTGACATATGGCTATATTCGCCCGCTCGAGCACTTTAGCGATGAAAGGGTGGAGGGGAAACCGAAGCCCATGCTCCAGGTTCTTCAAGTACACGGCCGTATGAAGGTCCGGAGGACGAACCACGTGTTGATGCATTCCCGGCACGACGAACTCCCACTTCTCGGGTAAATTATAATGTTCGGCCGCCCGCTCAGGGCAGTTTTTCTCGTTCAGAAAGTCCCTAAAACCTAGGTTAATCCTAGTATTCATGGGAATCTGGAACACCGCCGGCTCCAATATCCGTACATACGAAGGGCCGGCCTGAGAAGGCCCGGCCTGAGAAGGTCCACCTCGAGGTCCCGACACGGGCCTCCATATCAGTCTCTCCCTCCCGGCCATGGGTCAAATCCTCAAGCTCAGGCCCTACCTCCGAGTCTGTTGCTACATTATAATCTGAGGCGGTTCTAGAAGACGAGTCGGCTGACGCGCTCATTGTTCTCTACTAGATGATTGAACTAAAATCTAAAATCAAAACGCGAAGATTACCTTTTGTAAGAACTTGGACGAAGGCGAAATCGAAGGCGAGGCAGAATGGGGACGAAATGCAAGCAATCTATAGAATTTTCGTAGGGGTTTCGAGTGTTTTGAAGTGAATAAAGGAGGAAATGAAATGAGATGAAGGGGTATTTATAGGGAAAATCGTGAGCAGTACCCCCCCCATCCCAAGTACGACACGTGTAGGGCTGGGAAGACGAAACGTCGCTTACTTTGAAGTTTGGAATTCAAAAATTGCGCCAAAAATAGAAGCTTGCTCAGCACACCACATCTGAGCGGGACGAGAGAAATGCAAGGTCAGGAAGCAGGAACACGAGAAGAGCTTACTCATTCAGACCGGGGGAGGAAGCCACCCGCTTGAGAAATTAGGACATACAGAGCAAGCCCGCGGCTTCCCCTGTATGGGGGCAGTTGTTGGGGGGTGACTTCTCCCGGGTCCCGCGCTATCAGGCCGGTAGGATTATAGGCCGGAGGATGGACTTACATTCGTTGCACCATCTGTATCTCCCGGGTCGGGTCACCCGAGGCCGGGAGGATCATTGACCGGACCATCCCATATACCAAGGAACCCAATGATCCACCCGGGTCCGGGCGTGTATGGCCCACCCAGGGCCGTACTGTACGGAGCGGGGGCACAAGAAGACAAATCTGAAACAAGTATATAAGGCAACTAAAACCCTAAAAATCACCAAGTTTTCCACACACACAAAAACACTACAAAAAGGTTTCTATCTCTCTTTTCTCTCTCTAAATTTATTTGTCTTTGTAACTGACTTGAGCGTCGGAGGGCCATCACCCGGAAGGCCCCGGGGCTAGGTTTGCTACGTGATTTCAGGAAGATAGGAAGGAAGAGAACAGCCGAGAGCTAAGGACCCTCAAGGACTTAGTTTATCGAATTTGTAATCTAAATTAGCTTGTAATCCTTTGTATTTAGTTTTGGTATTTAGTTCCTAACTTTATACCCGAAACAACTGTAATACTATTCCGCGGTCTTTCAGGTGCTGATCAAACTCAGTGGAAAGATATTCGCCACCACGATCTGAACGTAGTGCTTTTATCTTTCTATCCAGTTGGTTCTCAACCTTATTCTGGAATTCCTTGAACTTGTCAAAGGACTCACTTTTATGCTTCATTAAGTAGACATGTCCATATCTACTCAAATCGTCCGTGAAAGTGATAAAATACCTATTGCCGTCTCTAGCGTTGATTGACATAGGTCCGCACACATCAGTATGTATGAGTCCTAATAGGTCAGCAGCGCGCATTCCAACACCTTTGAAGGAAATTCGAGACATTTTACCTATAAGACATGATTCACACGTGCCAAAAGTTTCATAGTCAAATGGGGCGATAGTCCCATTATCAATGAGCTTTTTCACGCCGCTTTCTCATTTATGTGTCCCATTCTAAGCAATGCCATAAATACGTTTGATCTTTGTCACCAACCTTTGCTTTCTTGTTACTCACATGCATGATTTACGTGGTTTGATCTAAAACATAAATTCCGTTCATGGAAACAATTTACCATAAATCATATCGCTCAATGAGAAAATACAATATTATTCTTAATTGAAAATGAAAATCCTTCTTTATCAAGAACGGATACAGAAATAATGTTTTTAGATAAACTAGGTACATAGTAACAGTTATTCAGAAATAACTCAAATCCACTTGGGAGTTGGATTACATATGTTCCTACTGAAACGGCAGCAACTCTTGCTCCATTCCCCACTCGCAGGTCTACATCACCTCTTGCCAGAGTTCTGATGCTTCTTAGGCCCTACAAATGATTGCACGGATGAGAACCACATCCAGTATCAAGTACCCAAGTTCCGAAACTTGCATGGTTAATCTCAATCATATGAATAAAAGAAGACATACCAACAGGAGCGACGCGGCCTGATTTTATGTCCTCAGCATACACGGGACAGTTACGCCTCCAATGCCCAGACTTGTGGCAATGGTGGCACTCCATGCTTTGCTTTGCTTTTGCCTTGCCTTGTGAGCTACCGCTAGACTCACCAGGCCCACTCTTAGCAACCACTGGCTTCTTGAATTTTTGCTTACCTACAGCTAGGTTAGCAGGAGCCTTACCCTTACCCTTCTTGTTCCCAATCATGAGAACATCTTGCTTCGTGCTCCCACTCAACTTCAGATCACTCTCCGTCTGTACGAGGAGTGAATGTAGTTCATGCAGACTTTTCTGCATGTCATTCATGTAATAGTTTGCCCTAAAGAGGGCATACCCATCATAAAGAGAGTGAAACACTCGATCAATGATGATCTTCTCATCGATCGTGCAACCAAGCTCCTCCAATTTCTCAATGTTCTCGATCATGGCGAGAAGGTGTGGACCAACCGGTTGGCCCTTTTGGAGTCTAGCTTCAAAGAAACGAGTAGTATACTCGTAACTCTTAATTCTCGGAGCTTTCGAGAATTCCTTAGTAAGGGTGGTGAAAATCTTGTTTGCACCTTGGGTAATGAAACGTCTTTGCAAATTGGGTTCCATTGCATAGATGAGTACGTTCTCAGAACGCACCCGCTTCCATCATGAAATCGTTATAAGCAAAGGTTTCACCTTCTTCGCATCGGGAGTCGGTAGGGCGGCGGTGGCTCGATCAAGTACTTGAGCTTCTGTCGGCCGATGGCGGCGTCCGTAATGCGGCCTCCCAATCAGAAAAGTTGGACCCATCATGCTTCGGTCGAGTAGACTGATTCATGCTGCCCATGAAAATTCTAAGCCATGATTCGCGCATAAGTGTGGCACTTGGCATTGGTTCGTCTGTACGGACAGCCATTTGTTATAGTAGTTATATCTGTATATAACGTATTCGGAACTGTGAAAAGAAATAAGAAGAAGAGAAAAGATAAGAAATCATGGTTTTAAAAATTTAAGTCATAAAGCAATAACGATTTAATGCAATGACTCGTGCACTCATATAATCGACCTTCCTCGAGAATTACATAAGTGATCCCAAGACTCAATTTCTATAAATTGATAAGCCAACCTCTTGGCTAATTCTACTGTTAGAATTCTTGGTCGATAGATTTCAGTAAATCCTATCTATTAGTCCACCATACCTTCGAGATATTACTCGAACCACAATGTTGAGATAAACTAAGTCGACAGCCACTACTTACCCAACGTAGAAGGGGTCATATTATGCCTACCGACGAAGAAGGGATTCATAGTAGTTCGACTTATAAAGACTAATTCTCAATTTCAGTTTTAGAGGAAGATCCCATCAACTCATTTTAATTCATTTTAAGTGAACTAATATCTAGCATTATCGTGAATGATTAAATTGAGGTGATAGCTCTAAACAAATGACATCCGTATGTCTATGATCTAGGATATGATGCTACTATCTAACGTGAATGCAATTAGGTGGTTTGGTTTAGTTCAGGCGGAATATGATGCTACTATCTAACGTGAATGCAATTAAAAACGGTAAAGAAAAACGCAAAAAGGAAAAACACCTAGTGTGGCCTAACCCTATGAAAATAAAGACAAATACAAATTGGAATCCATCCATGGACCCTAAGCAAGTCTTCATTCTTCATCTTGGGCTTTAAGTGGGAGTCCATCTTGAATCTTCATCTTGAATCTTCTTAAATTTACAATTTTGAATTACAAAAATAAACCTATTTACATTCTAATTCAAAATATGCCAAAATTAAAAAATATTACATAATTGGAGATTCGAGATCTCAAAAATACATCCAAAATTGTGTTTCCTTCATTACGAAAACACAACTTTCTAAGGCCACACTAATAAATTACAACCGATTGTACATTTTTAATGCGTAAAAATAAACCATTCAAACCATTCAAACACAAAAATAGAGCATCAACTAAACAAAATAAAAACAATGCATACGAATTGATTTTATTCAAACCACCCTTTTTAAATGATTATAATTATGCAACAATTCCTTAATTGTTCATAATATCTTATAATCAAAACAATAATCCAAAAGAAATAATTTATATTATCATTATAACACAAATTATATCACAATAATATTTTAAACTTCTTTAAAATATAAGGTATCATATTTATTATGAACTGCTTCACAATAACACAAAATATATTATCTTTATAATATAACAGAATTTTCCAAAAATCAAATAATAATAAATAAAAAAAAATATACGGCCAAAAAGAGATAAATGCCGAAATAATTTTTTTTTTATTTTAAATACTCGGCCAAATTAATTTAAATAATAAAAATTTACCAAAAATAAATTTTTTAATTCGGCCAACATAAGAAAAATGAATTAAACTGTTTTAATTCGATTATGTTAATTATTAGATCGATACTAATTCAATTTTAATCCGTATTAAACATTGACTTAAGAGATTCAATTTAACCTTTTAAATTGAACAACTTAAAACTGATAGATCTAATGATTAGCAAACAATATGTTCAATAACATACAAAAATTTGATCCTTTTATGTTTTAATTCAATCGGTATTAAATCAAAACTTATACAAATTCATATGAGATAATTTTAACATATTAAAACATCGATAATTATGAATCAAAAAGGCCAAAATTAGCCAAAAATTAAACAATAACACACGACCAACATAGTTAAACCATTCTGCCAATTCAAATTTTTTATCAAAATTATACAAAACTCGATTTTTATGAAAACCTTATAAAAATTCATGTGCCCTAAGGCTCTGATACCACTTGTAGGTTTATATCCGTATATAGACCATTAAATTCACAGGATTATAATGAAAGCTTTTATAAGATTTAAGGTCATAAAATAAAATTGCATAATAAAGTATAAAGATACTAGAATTAACCTTTTAATCCTTTGAATTTGGCCTAAGAATAATACCAAAATTATGGTATCTCCTAATTGTAACACCCAAGATGTATGTGAGATATGCCCTTTGAATTGCTAGAAAGATTAGAAAGAAAACTGCTTTTCTTTTCTTGAGGATTTTTGTGTTGTAGAAGAAGTAATGAATTAGGAATGAATTAAGGAATTATATAAGAACCAAAAATCCTCTAAAACTCCTTATGGTGGCCGGCCTCTTCTAGTTATTGGGGAGATTTAGTTCTCCTCAAATACTCCACTTGTTGACCAAGTAATTCATAATGTATCGGGACACTACTGTACTTGGTCATTTTAGCTTTTTATATAATGCATTATATTAATCGTATCATCTGAATGGACCGACTATAATATATTATAAATATCCATATATTTATAATTTACTAATTAATTATAACGGTTTATATTTAATTAGCTTGCATTATACACAACAATTAAATATAACATTTTATATTCAATCCACGAATTACATTTAACTCAGACGCCTAATATTATTTAATCAGTATTAAATAGCCGTACCAACATTACACTGACTAACATTTTAGCCAGTAACCTCATTACACTTGACTAACGTTTTAGTCACATTTGACTAACCTTTTAGTCAACAACACTAACTAACTGTTTAGTCATTAAGTAAGGCATCAATATGATCATTTTGTCAAATAATCATATCTCTCAAACACATCCTTTAGGTGTGACTCTTAGGGACCAGTTGATCACCGCCATCTGTATGACAATAACATCAAACTTATCTAGCAAGCCAACCGTTATTGATAAACGTTAATCAACTGATTAAATACAAAATGTACCCTGTGTACCTTTAGAGATTTATTTATGTTATTGCACTCACTGTGGAGGACACTAACCCCAACAATCTCCCACTTGTCTGTACAAGTGTAAGTGCGATAACCGATTCTCATATCCATAATAAATTTCTCCCACTCAATGTAAACCAATTTGCAAAGTCCGTACTTTCAAAGGTCGTAGTTCACAAGCGATCAGTATCAAGAGTGGTTTCCCCGACTAGAGAGTAACTTAACTGATAAACGAATCAATATTCGAGCATGGCCATGCATTTTCAGTTACAGCTCCTCGAGTGGCCCTGAGAATAAATATTATAACTCGATAGAAGTTTGGATATTTCCATGACTCGAATCCTGCAGATGTAAGCGCAGCATTGAAATGACCAGTTGAAAATCGCTTGGCCTCCTGTTACGGCCGACCAGTGAGAAAGAAACCAAAGTCACCCAAAATCGCCTTAATCTCAAGAGACAATGATAGTCAAAGAATCGACTCTAGGAACACTATGGACGCCCTATCCACGACCAGGCACCTAATGTTACGAAACATTTAGGACTCCATGTTGTCGACACAAAATGTCCTGCACGATTTCAGTAAACCCGCATCTGTGATCGATCAGTCAACAGTTTGACTTATGGCTCGTTGAACCCACCATCAATCGACGTCACAAAATGATTGCCAGAGTTATCAGCTCGTGTAGGCGATCACGGACCAAAACAAAATATAAAGCAATTCAGTTCACTTTGAGGTGTTCAACGCGTTATGCATACAACCCTCATGAAAAACAATATATATAACAAAACGATGATTTTATTAGAAGTTTTAGGAAATACAAGTGTCAAATCCATACAAACAACTAATACAACTCAGGAACACGCTTAATTCCCATGGATTTAACGTGCCCTTCATGCTTATCTTGTCTCAACGGCTTAGTGAGAGGATCTGCTATGTTATCATCCGTAGCAATCTTGTCAATCACTATCTCCTTCTGCTCCACGTAATCCCGGATCATGTGAGCCTTCCTTTGCACGTGCCGAGACTTGTTGCTGGACTTCGGCTCCTTCGCTTGGAAGATGGCACCACTATTATCGCAATAGATGGTGATCGGGTCATTCGAACTAGGAACTACAGCTAGTCCTTGTAAGAACTGACGCATCCATATAGCTTCCTTTGCAGCCTCTGAAGCAGCATAGTACTCGGACTCAGTCGTTGAATCTGCTATAACTGTTTGTTTGGAGCTTTTCCAGCTGACCGCAGCGCCATTAAGAGTAAAAACGAATCCAGATTGAGACTTCGAGTCATCTCGATCCGTTTGGAAACTAGCATCTGCGTAACCGGTTGCGCATAGCTCAGTGTCTCCACCATAAGTCAATACTCAATCTTTAGTCCTCCGTAGGTACTTAAGAATGTTCTTTACGGCCATCCAGTGTGCTTCACCTGGATTGCCTTGGTATCGACTCGTCATACTCAATGCATATGCCACTTCCGGACGTGTGCATATCATGGCATACATGATCGATCCTATTGCCGAAGCATATGGAATCCGACTCATGCGCTCGACCTCTTCCGATGTCTTTGGTGCTTGAGCTTTACTCAAGTGCACCCCTGAGATCATTGGAAGGTTCCCCTTGGAGTTGGTCATCTTTGAACCTCTCAAGAATTTTATCTATATAAGACTCTGACCGAGGGATAACATCCGTCGTGATCTATCTCTATAGATACGAGCCCCAAAATACGCCAGGCCTCACCCGGATCTTTCATCCGAAATAGTTCTTTAACCATACTTTTACCGAAGTTAAGAGAGGTATGTCATTCCCAATCAAGAGTATGTCATCGACGTCAAGATAGGAAGACAATCTTGCTCCCACTCGACTTGATATATAGGCATGGTTCCTCGACCGATCGAGTGAATCCATTCTCCTTTATCACTTGGTCGAAGCGATGATTCCAACTCCGTGAAGATTGCTTAAGTCCATAAATGGAACGCTTAAGCTTGCAAACTTTCTTAGGATTTTCAGGATCAATGTAACCTTCGGGTTGTACCATGTACAACTCCTCCTCCAAATAACCGTTTAAGAAGGCGGTTTTCACATCCATTTGCCAAATGTGTCTACCCAACACTCTCAATGTAACCTTCGGGTTGTACCATGTACAACACCCGACCTCGCATGACTCCGTCATTCCTGTACCTGCATCCAAAGCAAACATATATGATCTAATGGTGGAAATCCTAAGACCACCATTCACACAACTACTCATACACATGCACAAATAAGTAGACCCCCTAATGTGTCTACCCAACACTCTCACTCGGTGTTCTAGGTCAAATCCTACTCACTCACCTAAGAGAGTTGGGAGCGTATTCGCTCTGATACCAACTGTAACAACCCGGGTTTTTCAAAGGAAATAAAATACGTTTTGAAAAGGTTTTAGAAAAGATAAAGGTTTAAAAACTGAATTCACGGTGGCACAAACACCGTGTAGCCCGGATTATTACTCAAACATCTACTAACGAAAAACGAAAAGCAAAGTGTAGGCCTTAAGGCCTAGCATATTGGGGAATAAATACCCCGTACAACCAAAACCAAACAAAAGTCTAAATACCGAAAGAAAGTCTAAAACAAAGCCAAGCTACAAGTCCAAAAGTCTAAACAAAGTCACATCTCTTCCAAGGTAACACACGGTCACATCCTCGCATCCAACTCACTCAATCCCGTCTCGCGCATACCTATAAAAGAGAGGCAACAACCACAATCAGTGGGGAGTAACTAGGTGCTCCCACCATATTTTAACATAACGAACATAAACAACAATGCAATCAAGCTCACCTGGCCTACGGCCTATTATGAAAGTACAATGACAAAAACAACAACAAACAACCAAGAAACAATAATATACAAACAACAAACATCACGGCACAACCATAGTTGTGTCCAAACCATTCGAACTCTCAAGACGATCTTTCTTCCAACCAATAGCGAGAGTAAGCGCGGAGAACTGGGTGAAGCAACAAGAATCACCCCGGGTGAAGCTACAAGAATTACCCCGGGTGAAGCAACAAGAATCACCCAAACCCTATGGCGGAACAGCAACAAGAAGTTCCTCAATAATCACAAGTCTAAATTTGGCCAAATTCCACCGAGCAACAAGAACGGTGACGACATAAATATAACCATAGTCTCTAACCCTTCTGGTTGAGAACCCATGATAGCTCTAGCTAAACAACAAGAATAGCCGAGGGGACCATGAGCGGTATCCGTCCATCCTAGGACGTTGTATCTCCTCACACATGTGCCAGAACAGTACCCATGTGCAAACTTAACCCAAGCATAACCTGTTAACTTGTTAACCTGTTAACCTGTCTCCAACACTTCCAACATAACCACACATCCACAAGCATCATTACAAACATAACCAACCATACATACGGAGTACAATATGATCAACATGCTTTACAAGTCATACATTCAATTAACATGCTCATTACTCATTACTTAGTGATCAAACAAAGTATAACTCGATTCATTATAGCATAGTTAACATCCTAAGACATGCTTAGACTCAAACAAGTGACAAACAATCCAACACACACACACATGCCTCACGGCATATGCACAAATCACACGGCCAACACATCACAAACCCGATTTCATGCACTACCCTTGGTTCTCATATGACCCATCAACAATTTATGTGTTCAATTCAATTAGACATGCATACAAACGTTGCTAAACATCATCTTAACATCATAACTTGTGACTCAACATTAGGTAATCCATATTAACATCATGATTCGATAACAACAAGCCAAAAAAAGAAGAAAACAAGAGATCAAACGCAAGCAAGGGCTTCGGCTCTCTTCTAGGCCATTCGCCCAACATCACAAACATCACCAAATCGTTTTCTTCAAATTTTACCAACATGATTAATGATAAATTATGTGAAACATGCATTAAAATATGATAATAAGACACCCTAGTATGAGGCCATGACCCTAGCATGATTTTATGACAAAAACAACAATGAACAACATGAATTCTTGCACTCATACAATAGATCAACAAGAAGAACACAAAATTCACAACATAAAGGCCTCATACATGTTAAAATACAACTAGATCACACCTAGTTACCTTTATCAAGATTAACTCCTAGCTATTCTTCTTCCTCTTCCACCAAGATGGTGTCTCCTTCTTCAAAGTCTCCTTCTCCTTTGCACAACCAAGCCAAATCACACAAGCAATGAATACACAACATAATAACACATAAAATAATACAAGATCAAAAAATAAAAGAGGTAAAAGAGATCATACACTAAGGAAAAGACTAGGAAAGAGTTAGGGCACAAGAGATGAAAGCTTGGATGAGAAACAATGGAGTTTGGATGAGAATTTGAGAGATGAATGAGGGACGAATGTGGATGAGATATGAGGAATGAGAGGGTGGAGAAATATATCAGATTATTAGGTTGCTAGGTTTAGGAAAATACGAAATAATATAGTGTCTTGAGCCAAAAGAAAACACGGGAAAACCCTAAAACTCAAACCCGCATAGAGGAGCGGCTCGCTCTGGTGCATAGAGCGGCCCGCTCTGATGGAGCGGCTAGCTCCTCTGATGGAGCGGCTAGCTCTGACCCATGTTGGAGCGTATTCTCGTTTCTTCCCTACTTTTCTTCAATCCTCACTTTAACCCTTGCTTACTGATAAGTGCTTAATTTGATATATTTTTAGTAGCTATTTTTATACACTTGGAGTCGTCTTTTATATAAATTGTGCTTTATTGTATATTTTTAGTAAATCTGAGTTAAATTAACTTAAATATTATTTTTGGAATTAATTTACACGTTTTATGCATTTTAATGTGCTAGGTGATTTGGTCCGAGTAATAAGCGAGACAAATGAAATAAGAAGCACAAGCCCAAAGTTATATTTGGTCCAACTTGGGTGGACTTTGTGTGGAAAATAAATCACACACAAGTGTGTGTTACGTGGAAACAAGGTACCAACAAAATAAAATAAAGAAAAGGAAGTCAATTAAAGAATAGAAAATGCAGGAAGAAACGGCAGAAGGCACAACAAGCACGAAGTGAAGTAGTCTGCTCGAGTTCGTAACGCACGCAATCAAAGATCAAATTGAAGACAGTGGCGATTAATTACGGATTTAAGAGTGATAATTACTCAATTGTAAGGAGCTTGTTCAGTTTCCATAGGCTTCATATAAAAACCCCTATTATACTCTCATTTGGGGTAGACAAGAACATCGTAAATCAGTGTATACGAGTGAATTGAGAGCGAAATTCGGAGTGAAATTGTGGGATTTGGGTCGAGAAAGAGCGAGTCCGAGTGGGTAGCTATCTACACCATAAGGAAGGTCGGAAATTTGGGGCTCTCTCGAGGTTCGCCACCGACTTTGAGTCGCGATTTTCAGGGTGATATTCTTACGTTCTTCTCTATTCTTTCCCTTTATTTTACTTGTAATTTCAGTTTTCAATTGTACTCGAGATAGTTCGATCAATTGACTGATTATGTGAGAATTTGATAATAGTTCAGTTTGAATTTGCTTTATTTATCGAATTATATTTGTGTGAAATTCCCTAAATTTACTCTCTAATCTTGAGTGCTACTATTCTTGTATTAGGGTGTAGATTATAGCTAAGTATAGAATTTGGGCTACTCTAAATTATATACTAAAAGTAGCAACTAATCATAATTTGGACTTGCGACATAGCTAAATCGTGGTTAGGAGGTATAATTTGGTCACGTTTAATTTGACGTCTAATCGTTTTAGTAAGCGTGGGTTAATCGTTCTTAAAGCTACATATTTGAATTTTTGAGCGTTGCGATACATGGTCGAGAATTTGAATTGTAAGAGTAGTTTTGGCCTAGTTCGAAACAACAACACCTAAAGTCAATTTAGTCTAAACTAAATTGTATAAGAGGGGTTCAAGGGGAATTTCGCTATCGAGGTTCTTAACATTAACCAGATAAAGTGAATTCGAGTTAACTGAACTAAGTGCGTAAATTGTGGTTGAAAGGTCGAATATCTCATATTTGGGCTAAAATTGGTTTTTGTCTCAAACTTGTAATTTATTTTCTATATTAGTAATTTATTTATAATCTGAACAACCTAAATGAGCTCCCCATAAGTATTGTATAATTTGTAGTTACGTAGTGTAAGCTAGCAGACTATAGCACTCGCCTCTCCGTGGGATCGACACCTTACTACCCTATATTACGTAAATTGAGTATTTTAAACGGATAGTAACGGTTTTATAAATATTAATTTGAGTACGCCTAACGACACGTATCAAATTTTGGCGCCGTTGCCGGGGAGGTTGGTTTCTTTATATTTGTGCATTGTGTCAACTTAGTTTACACTCATACGGAACATTATTCACTGTGACAATCCTTAAATACCATTTTGTAAGTGTTGTGGATGTGTATATGTAAAATTAGTCCAAAGTAATGTTATTGTTGTACGAGTTATATATAGCAGATTATGTTATTGTTGTACGAGTTATTGTTGTATTAGTAAGTTGTAGCACATTAAGGTTTGCTTGGCTGTGAATCTATGACATTTCATACGTACTATTCTTCTGTGTGCAATATTTATTTCAAACCTATTAAATCTGATTGCAGCAGCTCAATTGTACTCTGTCAAATGTATTTTCTAATTGACATTTCTGTCAGCCGTGCTAGTTTGTTCCATGTCTGCTGTGTGCAGTTTAGTTTAGGACAGCTTTTTAATTTTCGTACAAGTACCCCTTGATTTTTGCTGTACATTTTGTGAGAATTGTTGGATGTTGTTTCTTAGTTGAAAAGAGGAAAAAATGTACTACTGAATGATTTTAGTTTTATGAGTTTGATCCTAGAAGTTTAATTTCGTGACGCTGCAATTGAATAGATAGAAGTGAAGGCTTTTAATTGGTTTTAATTGATTGTTCATGTAAATATAGTCTATAGTTGTGTTATTGTTGTAGGAGTATTTTATGGTAGATCTTTTAGCTGTTACAAATTTTGGCTGTGACATTTCCTATTGATTCGTTGTGTCCAATATTGCAAGCTCTGAATACTGAATGTAATCTTGTTGTAGCAGCTTAATATTGCTTTAATGTCAAACTTGACAAATATCCCCTGGTTCTGTTGTACGTTTTGTGATATTTGTCACTGTTGTTACTTGGCTGTCAAAATTATGAAAAAATGAACTACTTTGACTGAACGATTATGCACTGATCTGATATTTGCAAACGATTTGATATTCTTATTTGCCTATCCTATATTGATTATGATTGTATTCTTCTCCATATGTATATTTCTATTTTCTTTTTCTGTTTTGTTTGTTTTACCTTTACGAGTCGAGTCGGCTTAAGTGCCTCCCCGAGTTCGGAGCCTTTGTAGGGGGATGTTTATAGTGTCGGCCACAAAAAAATCAGAAAAATCAAAAATACAAAAAAATTAGGAAACATAAATAAAAATCAGCTCATTATTATAGGTATTTTGCCTTTCAGTCAGATTTCACTTGTCTTGCCTAGTCATCTATTTTGCAGGCTGCTATATAAGTTCGAGTGGTTCGGGTAAATACTTTCATGGTGAGGCCGTGCAAGACGATACAAAGTAAAGAAATTGGAGCTGGGACTACGACTTCAAGCGACTGTCATAGATCAAATACTTCTAGGAGCGCATATCACAAATGACACTATTCTACGAAACTGTGACAGTTGAATAATGCCTGCTACCTGTCACTACAAATATAACCAGCTAAGTGTCTTCTTTCTCTCTCATTTTATTTTACACGCAATGCTTTTATGTATTTCGATGTTAAGTGCCATTGAGGACAATGTCAGAAGTAAGTGTGGGGGAGGGAATGATAATTGTAGAATGTTGTTTAAAAAGAATGCATTTGTGATGATTATGGAGTTGGTTTAGTAGTTGGAATGAAACTAGATGGGATAAGTTTCACTCAAAGGATAAACCAAACTCGACTTGGGAAACCCTAGAAATTTTCGGCCAAAGTGTTGTGTTTTTGTGATGATTTTTTCTGATTTTTGTAAAACAAAGGGAAACATAAAGATAGTACCTAAATCTAAACACAAAGTAATAGATTTAGGGGTTTAATTAGTTAAGCACTAAGCCACTAACTAATTAATCATAAATCTCAAGCACAAAGTAAGGAGAGAAATGAGGAACACACAAGTAAACTCTAGGGTTTTTTTTTCATTCAACAAAATCTGAAAATTATGTTGTTGAGCTTGGTTTATATAGACCAAGTCTTTACATCCTAGCCTTACATTTCAAGATCATCTAAGGGCTCACATGAGCCTTGAAAAACAACAAGAAAAACGGCCTAAAGGCCTTACATATAGCTGAAAATTTTGAAAGATGACAACAACTACTAAAGCATAAAGCATAAAGGTGGATAGGGACATGTGGGAAAGGGACATATTGTGGAACAACATGTGAGCCTTCATTTGATCCAATTTTCGGCTGATTTGGGACCTTTTCCCACTTGAATTTTCTCTTGATTGTTTCAATTGACTTGGGGTTGACTTTTGGACCTAAGGTTGGAAGCGGGCCCTAGGTCAATGGATCGTAAATTCTCAACTCCCGTTGCAGTAGTACTGAGCTCTTGTTGAATTGGTTAAGGTTATTTAATGAATTTTGCAGACATTAAAATTTTGGATTTAGCCATTTTTAGGGGAGATGCTGCCGAAATTTTCTGAAAATTGTGATTATTTTGGACTTTTAAGGACCTACTGAATTAGGGAACCCGGCGATAAGCTTTAATTTTGATAATTTTTGGAAAAAATGCTCTTTCTAGTGACGATTTGAACATAAGTAAAAACCTGCTTTGAAGTCGTGTGCACGTAAATTTCTTCTCCCTATTAAACTTGGATTGATTAATTTCTCAACATGATACGTTTCGAGTCTCTTTTATATTGAAATTGCAAACGAACTATATATAATAGCACTCGTCCATTTTATCTTGATCACTTGTTTATTACTTTAAGCTGTGTGGTGTGTAAGCCGGACTTGTTTTTGCTAATACTTTCGAGGTGACTCCTTTAATGGACTTTCAGGGAGATTACTTGACTTCGGGAAAAAAATGATAAAAAGAAAAGTGAAAAAAAAAAAAAAAAAAAAAAAATGAACTGAAAAAAAAGTGGAAAAAAAAAGAGAAAAAAAAGCAAATGAAATGAAAAGGAAATAAAAATCCGAAGTATCGAGTACACTTGACGGTAACCGGGAGAACGATCCTCATACTGCGGTGGTAATACTAAAGTACCGAAAGTATCCCCTTTCCCCAAGACCTTAATATTGGCTGAACCCCATCATCTTTGAGTCGATTTTTGCAGTTGAGAAAAGGTAGATGGATCGAGTGTGAAAATTTTTATGTTTGTTTAAGATTTCAATTGAAAGCGTTCGTGACGTGTTTTGTTGTTTTATTAATCGGTTGAATAGTTTGTAGTGGAGGACAAATTTTACCATACATTCTTCATATTAAACTAATATCAGATTCTTATGTTCTAGCAAAATAATTTCCAAGATGTTTTAAATCGCGTCGGGTACTATTTATTTAGTTTTTACCGTACATTCTTCATATTAAACTAATATCAGATTCTTATGTTCTAGCAAAATAATTTCCAAGATGTTTTAAATCGCGTCGGGTACTATTTATTTAGTTTGGTCCGAAAGAGTTAAGAATGCCATTAATTTAAGCTCATGTTTTGTGATTGTCGAGGGCGACAATAGTCTAAGTGTGGGGGAATTTGATAAGTGCTTAATTTGATATATTTTTAGTAGCTATTTTTATACACTTGGAGTCGTCTTTTATATAAATTGCGCTTTATTGTATATTTTTAGTAAATCTGAGTTAAATTAACTTAAATATTATTTTTGGAATTAATTTACACGTTTTATGCATTTTAATGTGCTAGGTGATTTGGTCCGAGTAATAAGCGAGACAAATGAAATAAGAAGCACAAGCCCAAAGTTATATTTGGTCCAACTTGGGTGGACTTTGTGTGGAAAATAAATCACACACAAGTGTGTGTTACGTGGAAACAAGGTACCAACAAAATAAAATAAAGAAAAGGAAGTCAATTAAAGAATAGAAAATGCAGGAAGAAACGGCAGAAGGCACAACAAGCACGAAGTGAAGTAGTCTGCTCGAGTTCGTAACGCACGCAATCAAAGATCAAATTGAAGACAGTGGCGATTAATTACGGATTTAAGAGTGATAATTACTCAATTGTAAGGAGCTTGTTCAGTTTCCATAGGCTTCATATAAAAACCCCTATTATACTCTCATTTGGGGTAGACAAGAACATCGTAAATCAGTGTATACGAGTGAATTGAGAGCGAAATTCGGAGTGAAATTGTGGGATTTGGGTCGAGAAAGAGCGAGTCCGAGTGGGTAGCTATCTACACCATAAGGAAGGTCGGAAATTTGGGGCTCTCTCAAGGTTCGCCACCGACTTTGAGTCGCGATTTTCAGGGTGATATTCTTACGTTCTTCTCTATTTTTTCCCTTTATTTTACTTGTAATTTCAGTTTTCAATTGTACTCGAGATAGTTCGATCAATTGACTGATTATGTGAGAATTTGATAATAGTTCAGTTTGAATTTGCTTTATTTATCGAATTATATTTGTGTGAAATTCCCTAAATTTACTCTCTAATCTTGAGTGCTACTATTCTTGTATTAGGGTGTAGATTATAGCCAAGTATAGAATTTGGGCTACTCTAAATAATATACTAAAAGTAGCAACTAATCATAATTTGGACTTGCGACATAGCTAAATCGTGGTTAGGAGGTATAATTTGGTCACGTTTAATTTGACGTCTAATCGTTTTAGTAAGCGTGGGTTAATCGTTTTTAAAGCTACATATTTGAATTTTTGAGCGTTGCGATACATGGTCGAGAATTTGAATTGTAAGAGTAGTTTTGGCCTAGTTCGAAACAACAACACCTAAAGTCAATTTAGTCTAAACTAAATTGTATAAGAGGGGTTCAAGGGGAATTTTGCTATCGAGGTTCTTAACATTAACCAGATAAAGTGAATTCGAGTTAACTGAACTAAGTGCGTATATTGTGGTTGAAAGGTCGAATATCTCATATTTGGGCTAAAATTGGTTTTTGTCTCAAACTTGTAATTTATTTTCTATATTAGTAATTTATTTATAATCTGAACAACCTAAATGAGCTCCCCATAAGTATTGTATAATTTGTAGTTACGTAGTGTAAGCTAGCAGACTATAGCACTCGCCTCTCCGTGGGATCGACACCTTACTACCCTATATTACGTAAATTGAGTATTTTAAACGGATAGTAACGGTTTTATAAATATTAATTTGAGTACGCCTAACGACACGTATCACTTACCTACGCTTATGAGACCCTCCTAAGCTTACCCATGTACTCGGGCCTACCTCCATCCGTAACCAAGACCCGACTCACCCATCTAAGAAATGATTTCCCGAGCTAAAAGTGGAAAATCACTCGATTAGGAAATTAACGAATTAAAGAGAGTGAATAAAATAAATTAGAAAAAGTCGGGGTGTTACACATAAGACACGGGGGTCTCTGATTTCAAGGGGCGTTGATACCTATCCTTCTGAGGTTATTGTGAAACCAGAGAGGATTCGGAGTGAGGTTACTTTTCGAAAGTCTTGACAAAATGTATTTTGAAAACTGTAATAAAAAAAGCCTATGTAAAAGTAGTCTCTACTAATTTGAAAACAAGTGCTTAATTTCGATATTTGGGCTAAAAGATGCTACGTACAAGTGCGAATATGTATGACTCGGTGAAATATGTAAATAATGTATATAGTCAAATTTATGACATTTTGCTATAGGAAATATACGTAAAAATAATAATTCATTGTATTTGAATTACTAAAATAAACGTTATTTTCCGATTTGTATTTAATTCTAAGATTTTATGAAAAACCCTCGGTTTTGCATGTTTAAAAGACTAGTTGAAACGGTACAGATTAATGTCGAATCCGTGTTTTTAGTCGTAATTTAATGCATGAATGAGAATTTGCATAATGTAAAAGTGACGTCGGTTTGTTTTAGTGATTTTGAGTCGTTGTTTATGCGATATTGGCGAGGTTTAGACGGATTCTGAATCCGAATTGCTACAACCGTATAACAAATACGGGTTCACTAATGCCAATATCGGGTTGGGTTAGTGTAACCCTTTGTCCGAGTCTCAAACGTCTAATCCGAAGGTAAAATGTTTACCTTTTGAAAATGCAAAGACGGTATTTTGAGTGAATTTTTGTTAGTGTGAGTGAGAGACGATAATAAGTATTGAATATTGGTTTTTTTGTGTAAGTAAATGAATGAAAATAATGTATGTAAAGGGTGGTATTTATAGGATTTGGCTCGTATTTGTGCATGCCTAAAAACTAAATCGCTTGTGTACTAGCGGTTTAGTTTCAGTGTGGCAGTAAACTGAAAGAGGAAACCAAATGGCTGCATGAGGAAAACAAAATCGCCTGTTAACAGGCAATTTAAAATTAAATCGCCTGTTTACTGGCGATTTTTATTTTGTTTTGGTGGGCTACGATTGGACTTGGACCGCCTTTGTCTGTAGGGATTTCATACCCTTCACTAATCAAATATTAGTGTAAATCAAATTACTCTAATTTGATGAGCAAGATCTATGTAGTTACAAATAGACTTTGTTATAAGGTTACAGAAATTTATACCTTCTTGAAAAGGAAATATGGGCACAAAACTAGAACTCCTTTCTAGTTTTGTTTCTTGAGCTATAGTTTAGGATGATCCTCCAAAACCAAGTTTCCAAAATAGGAAACCTCCTCTTAGTTGCACCCAAGAACAACACCAAATCTACTAGTGACTTTGATCTAGAAATCACGAGTAGATACTTGATAATATGTGAATATTATTACTACTAACACTTAGTAGTATTTAGAAAATATAAGAACTTATTTCTTATTTTAGAGGAAAAGTATAGAGAGAGTTTTGAGAGAGATGGAGAGGAAAAACAATGCATGCATGAATGTTTTCCTATGGCCCTTATTAAAATAAAACAAGCAAAATATAAAGTGTCTTGGACACTCAAAATTTCGGCCAACAAGAGAGAGGAGAGGAAGAGTGTGCTTTGCATGCTTGTTTTGATAAGAACAATTCCATCAAACATAATCATGATGTCTTGCATGCTATTAAAGCTAAAGGCTAGAAAACAAAGTGAATAAGACAAAGAGGGAATTTGATCCTCCGCTTCCTCTTATTTAGACGGTCCATTAGGGCTTATAATGGGTCCCTTTTGTTTTCAATATTTGTCCCACAAATACTTATAATTTATCACTTAATCATCTAATATGATAAAGTATAAATTATCAAATTAAACTCTTAACTCTCCTTTAATATATATGTACACTTACACATATATTAAAATTGTACTTTTACTAATCTCATTAGTAAAATATACATGAATAGTGAATTAACAGTTAATCACTAATTCCCATCTCCTCAAATAATTTTATCGATATAAAATTCAATCACCCGAGTTCACAACTCGATTTCTCTCTAAATTAATTCACTGACTAACCGTTAGTCAATTTATCAAGTTACTAATCTAATCGTATCTCATACAATTAATTAGCTTCATATTTGGAGTATGTTCCTATAGGTGTGACTTAAAGGGATCAATTGATTACCGCCGTTCTCACGACAATAACGTCAAACTCTAGTCAGCCAACCGTTATTGATTTACGTTAATCAATTGACAATAATACAGGATTATCCCCATGTATTCCTTAATTGAGATTTACTCCCTCCATTCAAGTCCAAACACTACGGTTACTTTATCACATTTGTCGAGGCGAATGTCGGAAAGGAAATATCTATAATTTCACACGATAAAAAAATTTAAAAATTTGATATTAATATTGTACGCATAAAGACGAATCAAACAAGATCACACACGGTTATATTTTCACTTATAGATTGTCGGGAATTTCAAAGATTACCGACACATATGAATAGTGCCAAAAAGGTAAATGTTTGGTTTGGACTTGAATGGAGGGAGTATTAAGTAATCGCACTATTGTGGAGGACACTTACTCCAACAATCTCCCACTTGTCCGAGACAAGTTGTGCATTACCAATTCTCATGTCCGTTTCACATCTCCCACTCAATGCAAGGTGTCTTACAGGTCGTACTTGCATTCATAAGATATATATCATGAGTGGTTTCCTCGATAAGGAGAGTAGCTGTCTGACCGGGGAATCTACCGTAGATTCTTACCGAGCGTGGCCACGCATTTTCAGCGACTACTCCTCGAGTGGCCCAAAGATGTTTTACCCTGACGAGGGTGGACATTTCCCTTCCACTTGACTGTACTGTATAATGCAAATCACCATGACCGCAAAGATGCCCTTATAACCCCCTTTCACGGCATGGCTTAGGACAAAAATGAAAGTCACTCGGAAACTGCACCGACTCAGACAATTAGTTTCCAGTCAAAGAATCGACGCAAAGGAATACTATAGAAATTCCCACCACGACCAGGTTTCAATCTCATTGAAAAGGAATTCTATAAGCGTCACTGTCCGACAGAGTGTTTCACAGTCTGTCTATGCAAACGATCAGTCATCACATATCACCCTATGGTGTTGAACCCACCATCGATCGACTTGCAATCTAGTCTCTCCGAGACGTCACCTTATATGAGAGACGAGGGACCAAATACTTAGTTTATGCCGTTCACTTGAATATGTTCAAAGTTGTCACACAATTATACGGATAAACAGAGTACGCATTCAAAATGACTTAAAAGAATAAATATACTCTAAACAATGAATGTTATTTCATATATGTAATAGGATACATTATCCATTATATATCTCAAAAACTAAAGCAAATCTGGCATACGCATCAACCCCATAGAGGCGGTGTGAGCGTCATGCTTAGCCCTCGAAAGAGGCTTGGTTAAAGGATCAACGATGTTATCGTCTGTCCCAACCTTACAAATATATATTTCCTTCATTTCCACATTATCTCTTATAACATGGTAGTTCCTCAAAACGTGTCTAGACTTATTACTAGACTTGGGCTCCTTTGCTTGAAAGATGGCCCCACTATTATCACAGTAAATAGTGATTGGATCTACGACGCTGGGGACTACTCTTAGTCCATCCAAGAACTGCCGAATCCATACAGCTTCCTTAGCAGTATCCGAAGCTGCCAAATATTCAGCTTTTGTTGTGGAATCCGCAGTGACACTTTGTCTGAAACTTTTTCAGCAAATAGTACCCTCATTCAACATAAAGACATAGCCGGATTGGGATTTCAAATCATCCCTATCGGTTTGGAAACTTGCATCTGTGTAACCCTTTACACGCAGCTCAAGTTCCCCTCCAAACACCAGAAACGAATCCTTAGTTCTTCTCAAGTACTTAAGGATGTTCTTTACGGCTATACAGTGACGCTCACCGA
The DNA here is from genome assembly GCA_023091065.1 of Dianthus caryophyllus. NCBI lineage: Eukaryota > Viridiplantae > Streptophyta > Magnoliopsida > Caryophyllales > Caryophyllaceae > Dianthus > Dianthus caryophyllus. Next base: position 27,259,129 of record CM041517.1, on the reverse strand, counting down.
GATTGGCTTGATACCGACTCGTCATGCTCAAGGCGAACGCGACATCGGGACGAGTGCACATCATTGCATACATGATTGATCCTACAGCGGAAGCAAAAGGGATCAATTTCATGCGTTCAATTTCCGCAGGAGTCGTAGGACATTGAGATTTCTTCAACGTTAGTCCTACACTCATCGGAAGAAAGCCTCTCTTGGAGTCTTTCATATTGAACCTATCAAGAATCTTATCGATATAAGCTTTTTGACTTAATGCTAGTATCCTTTTAGATCTATCTTTATAGATCCGGACACCCAAGATGCGTTGTGCCTCTCCCAAATCCTTCATTTGGAAATGGTTTCCCAATTCCACCTGTACCGAATTCAAACTTGGAATATCATTTCCAATCAATAGTATGTCATCCACATACAAAACAAGGAAGGTTACCTTGCTCCCACTAAACGTCATGTACAAACAAGGTTCCTCGGCACTACGAGTGAATCCATTTTGTTTGATAACATGATCGAATCTATGATTCCAACTCCTTGATGCTTGCTTAAGACCATTAATGGATCTATTAAGCTTGCATACTTTCTTAGGGCTGGATGTATCTACAAAACCTTCATGTTGTGTCATATACACTTCCTCTTCTAGAATCCCATTCAAGAAGGCGGTTTTTACATCCATTTGCCATATTTCATAGTCATGAAATGCGGCAACCGCTAAGATTATCCTTATGGATCGAAGCATTGCAACCGGTGCAAAGGTTTCATCATAATGAATACCTTGGACTTGTGTAAAGCCCTTTGCCACCAATCTAGCTTTGTAAACATCTATATGTTTATCTATGCCGAGTTTGATTTTAAAAATCCATTTACACTGAAGGGGTCTCACTCCTTCAGGTAAATCCACCAAGTCCCATACTTGGTTCTCGTATATAGAATCCATTTCGGATTTCTTGGCCTCAAGCCATTGTGCGGAGTTGGGACTACTAATAGCTGCCTTGTAGGTTGAGGGTTCGTTGCTTTCGAATAACAACAAATTACTCTCCTCCTCGACGTTATCGAGGTAACGGTCAGGTTGATGACTAATTCTTCCTGGCCTCCTAGGAACTGCAACCATTTCAGAAGACGAGGGAACGGTTTCCTTATTTTCCGCTTTGGTTTGTGGCTCTTGAACTTCATCAAGTTCAAATTTTCTCCCACTGTCTTTTAGAAATATATATTTTCTAGAAAAACAGCATCACGAGCCACAAACACTTTGTTCTTGTGAGGGGTGTAGAAATAATAACCACAGGTTTCCTTAGGAGAACCTACAAATAGGGAACCTTTCCCGTCCATATCTCATATGGAGTTTTATTGGCCGCATTAATCGGACTTCGATTTAGTGAGAATGCGGCAGACAATAGCGCAAAGTCCCAAAACGATCCAGGAAGCTCACTTTGACTCATCATAGACCGAACCATATCTAGTAAAGTTCGGTTTCTCCTTTCTGCAACACCATTCAACTGTGGTGTGCCCGGAGGAGTCCATTGTGATATTATACCACAATTCTTAAGATGTGAATCAAACTCATTACTTAGATCGTAGTGCTTTTATCCTTTTGTCTAATTGGTTTTCAACCTCATTTTGACATTCTTTAAATTTCTCAAAAGCATCACTTTTATGCCTTATTAAGTAGACATAACCATATCTACTTAAGTCATCGGTAAAAGTAATGAAGTAGTGATATCCTCCTCTAGCGGTGATGTTTAATGGACCACATACGTCGGTATGCATGAGTCCTAAAACCTCACTTGCTCGTGTCCCTTTACCACTACAGGGTGCACGAGTCATCTTGCCTAAAAGGCAAGCTTCGCATGTACCATATGATTCGCAATCAAATGGTTTGAGAACCTTGGTCTCAACAAGTCTCTTTATGCGTCTATCGTTTATATGACTTAAACGATAATGCCAAAGGTAGGATTTGTTTGATTCATTCTTTTTGAGCTTCTTGTTCTTTATATGATAAACATCATTGACATCACTTAAAACATAAATACCTCCAATTGAAATAGCTTCACCATAAACCATTTCATTAAATGAAAAAGTACACTGATTGTCCTTAATCATAAAACAAAAGCCTTCCGCATCTAACACGGAGACGGAGATAATGTTTTTGGTTAGAGTTGGTACAAAATAACAGTTATTCAAGTACAACTCTAAACCACAAGCTAGAGTGAGTACAAAAGTTCCCACGGAAACGGCCGCTACTCTAGCTCCATTACCCATGCGGAGATCTACATCACCCTTGGCTAGTGCTCGCACGTTTCTCATCCCCTACAAGTGATTACAAAGATGAGATCCACATCCGGTATCCTATACCCATGTAGAAATGCAAGCATGATTTATGTCAATCATATAAAGACTAGAAGGAACAATATCTTTGGATGTCGCACATCCATCATTCTTTTCCTTCAAGAATTTGGGACAATTGTGCTTCCAACGACCGGGTTTGGGCTTGCTATTCTCAATAGCATTCCCCTTACCCTTATCTTCCTTGAACCGAGCTTCATTAGCTCCTTTCCCTTTCTTGACCCCAATGTTTATGTTCTTCAATCTCATTGAAGGAACATCTTTTCTCTCAATCTCATTCACTTTGATGTTCTCTTGGTTAAAGTACATCGTCGTCACTCTAGTGAATATCTCATATGTACTTTGTGAGTAACGAAGCGAAATTTGAGAGTAGGTGACATTGACCAAATCAACACATTTTTCAAGTCATTGTCCACCTTTAGGTGCTCATCGTAAGGCGGCTCGTGCCGCCGCGGTGGCCTTAAGTCCGGGTTCGGCGGGAAGTTGTTCGGTAAGGTATTTAAGCACATTGTGGGATTGAGCGGTGCCCCCTATAGTCGAATCCCATTCGACAACGTTGCTACCGTCATTTTTTAAGGATACATTTATCCATCACGGTTCTCAACCATGAATATTTACCCAAAATGGGTGCGGGAGTTAAGATTGTCATTGCGATTTAAAATAAATAATTCTACAACAAATATGAGGAAATTAACATTCATTGTACATTAATGACATTTGCTAAAACTCCTTTTTAAAACAAATGTCCATTTATATAACGATCTCCCACGAAATTATATAAATGATTCCAAGACTCGTTTTCATATAAAATTAGACATCTCATGTTTCCTTTTATATAAAAACGATAAGTCAACAGTTGACTAATTCTACACTTGACTAATTCTACACTAGAATGCTTGGTTGATGATTTTCTTTAAAATGCATCCTTAAGCCCCAAATAACTCTTATTTGGTTGAGTTCAAACCAAATTAGCATGGGACTTCCTCCCACTACTTACCCATGGTAACGAGGTTCCACGTTGCGGAGGTCCTCATGAACATGGGGTTCATAGTTGCTACATTTGGAAAGGCTTTTTCTCAATTCATTTGTTAAAAATGTAGGTGATCTTGTCAATTTTAGTCATTAAAATTCTTTTATAAGTGAACTAATTTAAGAATCGCGACTTAAATCGACAAACATAGTGGGATATCTAAGCATGCATGGCGATTTTGGCATGTAAGCGATAAAATAAGCAATAAAACAAGCATCATACAAGCATAAGCATAAACCTAGTATGGCCACCTAAAAATAATTAAAAATATAAGGAGTTACAAATTGGAAACTAACTCCTTTGGTCCCTCTTCATATAGACTTCATCCAAGTCTCCTCCTTGCAAGCTTTAGAACACTTCTAAGGCTCCATCTCGATCCATCGCCGGTCTTCGGTTTACAAATAGTTACAAGTATAAATTTACAAATGAATACATAGCAACCCTATTATACATTTATAAATGAAATTAACTATTAAAATTACAAACCGGCGATACGAGATCGCATTTAATTACAAACCCACACGATATTCCCTTTCATTACGGGTAATATCGGTAAAAATATAACAAACTATGGCCATACTGGTAAGAATAAACATTCATTCAAAAATAAACATTCATTCAAACATGCATAATGAAAAGCTTATAAATAAAAACATGCCAAAATCGCCCTAAACAATAATCGCAATAATTTGTTTAAAATGTGGTCTCATAAATATCGATTAATCCCATATTAATCAATGAACCAAGAATGGTCAAGTCAATCAAAGATGGAATGGAGCTAGACCATGGGTTGGGTCCATGGACTCAAACCCTAGGTTAGGCCTTGGACCTAGGGTCCCACTAAGTGCTAAGTCAAGCTAATCAAGTGGTCAATTTAGCCAAGCTTAGTGGGTCAAAGGTAGTCAAGGGAAAGTCAAGAAGGAGAGCAACCAAAAAGTCAACAAATGAGCTATTTTTGAAGTGTGATCACTTGGGTGCACCTATGTGGGTTAGTCCTCCAATAAACAAGACTCACATGGCTCGAAAAAGTCAGCTCAAGGGAGGCCTAGGAGCCGGCTCCAACAAATGCTCACAAGTCACACAATTATTTTGTGCAACAAGTCTCTATCACTAGATGTCGTTTTCTTACTTTATGCTTTATGCTTTATTGTCTTCTAGCCTACAAAATCTGAATTTGTTGAAGGATGGACCATCCCACTTTGACCCCAAGGCTCCATCATGGCCCTTGGATGCTCACCTAAATGCAAGGAGAGGATGGAGTTACTTGTCCTTTTCAAACTTTATGCTTTATGTAGTTTGTTGTTTTACTTTAAATTTCAGCATTGTAAGGCTCAATGAGCCGTTAGTTTGTTGTTGTTTGAGGGCCTCTATGAGCCCTTAGATCAACTTAGATTGTAGGGTTGAGATGAGAGTTTGGGTATTATATAAACCCACTCTCATCCCTTGTATTTTTCAGATTTCATTGAATATAAAAAACCCTAAGTTTGAGTTTATCTCATCTTGTTTTCTCTTAGCTTAGTGCAAGAGTGAGTTTATGATTATCTAGTGGCTAAGTGCTTGGATAATCAAACCCTAAATCTTCGGCTTTGTGCTTAGATTTAGTTTATCTTTTTATGTTTTCATTTAACTTACAATTTTCAGAAAATTCACACAAAAAAAAGTCTCAAGTTGGCCGAGATTTTCACAACAAATTCAAGTCGATTTTAGTTGTCTTCTTGAGTGAAACCTAATCCCTTAGGTTTCATTCCAAATTCGTCATCAAAGCTTTGGTTGGATTTGAGAGTACAAGACCCATCTTGTGCTTGAAGTCGGTTCACACATCCAGAAGACTTCAACTTTGCTTGAAATTTTCAGATTTGTTTCTTTGGTTATTTCAATGGGTATGTTTCTTCCTTTTGATGTTTCTTGTGATACTACTCTTGGTGAGACCATGTATGATTCTATGGAGAAAACTAGAAGGGAACTTGAAACCAAAATGGGTCGAATGAGGGGTAGACTTAAACCTAACCCTAACCTTGATCCTATGACCTTGAAGTATATGTACAACCAACCTCAACCCTTGCAGGAAGTCCAAAATCAGCAAGTCTTTAAGTCAAAATGTACCATTATGGGTAGGGTTTATAATATGACTATTGATGGGAAAAGTTGTTCTAATGTTGCCTCAAACACCCTCATTGAAAAACTAGTCTTGCCTACACAAGAACACCCTAACCCTTACAAGTTAAGGCGGCAAAACATGGGGAGCCGAGGTTATGGTGGATAGACAATGCTTGATTTCTTTCTCCATTGGAGGGGATTACATGGATGAGGTTTTGTGTGATGTGATTCCCATGGATGCTTGTCACCTTCTATTGGGGAGACCTTGGGAGTTTGATAGAAATGCTAATCATGATGGGAGGAACAATACTTATACTTTTAAGATTGGAGCTAAGAAGATCAAACTTGCACCCTTACCTCCAATTTTGAAGAACCCTAACCCACCCTCCTTGATTGAATCACACGAAAAAATAGAGATTGATGGGAAACCATAAATGAAACAAGAGTTTAGCAAGGGGAAGAAAGGCTTTGATGTCCTTACTAAGGAAGTCCCCAAAGAGCAATGCAAACCGCCCCTCAAGGAAGAGCAAGAACCGTTGGAAACCTATGAGGATTCCTACCTCATTGAGCTACTTAGTGGATCATCATCCAATGGTGGCATTGAGCTTCTAAATGAGTTTGTTTCCGGAGCTTTGTTACCGAACAAGGTTGTCCATGGAAGTGAACCTAGGGCTACTCAAGCTTTTCCAAATCAGATTAGGGAGATCAAGGAAGAAGATGAGTTTGGAATAGCAAGTCTACCTATGCTCAAGGAAGGGGATGAACGTGGGATGAGGTGCTTACATAAGTACATGGGAAGGAGGTTCATTTGGAGTGGGAATGTTGATACAAGTAAAGAGTCAAGGGATTTCCTAAAATGGAAATTCAAAGTGAATACTAACAACAACAAGAAGCTACTATGTGATTATCCTAATCAAGTCTTTCCAAGTGGATTCATGAAATTGGGATTCATCAAAGGAGGAACTAAGCTTGAACAAAAAGAGCTAAGCGATGATCTCCTACAATCCTCACCTAAGTTCAAGAAAGAAGGTCTTAAGGATGTATTAGGGTTAGTACTCGAGCCAAGGAAAACCGAAAGTGTTGGAGAAGAAAAATCACTCCTTATGGTCAAGAACAACCCTAGGACAATAACAAGGATTCAAGGAGAGGAGCAAGAGAATAGCAAACCGATCAACAATGTGATGAACTCAACCAACTACAATGAGAATGAGATCAAGGAGAGAGCTAAAATTGATGGCATGGAAAGATCAAGTGGGTCTTTGAGATGGAGGATCATAGATGGGCTTGATCATAAACAAGAGTGGATGGAAAGCATGCCTACAAGCCATGGGCTCAAGGGTGTGCTCGAGCAAGAGTGTATAGTCAAGCAAACCGTGAGCAAGGAGGTGAGCATGACCAAACACACGAGCCAAGTCAAGGGGGTCCAACCTCTTCTCCAAACCTTGATCAAGTGGTGTCCTTGGAAGCCTAGAGCCATGAGAGCCAAGGTTGAGCGAGGGTTAAGTCGAGAGCCAAGCAAGAAATCAAGTCAAGAGGGAAGTAAGAGGATCTCCAAGGATTTGAGGGCAAATCCTTTTCAAGGAGAGGAGATTGAACCAAGAATGGTCAAGTCAATCAAAGATGGAATGGAGCTAGACCATGGGTTGGGTCCAGGGACTCAAATCCTAGGTTAGGCCTTGGACCTAGGGTCCCACTAAGTGCTAAGTCAAGCTAATCAAGTGGTCAATTTAGCCAAGCTTAGTGGGTCAAAGGTAGTCAAGGGAAAGTCATGAAGGAGAGCAACCAAAAAGTCAACAAATGAGCTATTTTTGAAGTGTGATCATTTGGGTGCACCTATGTGGGTTAGTCCTCCAATAAACAAGATTCACATGGCTCGAAAAAGTCAGCTCAAGGGAGGCCTAGGAGCCGGCTCCAACAAATGCTCACAAGTCACACAATTATTTGTGCAACAAGTCTCTATCACTAGATGTCGTTTTCTTGCTTTATGCTTTATGCTTTATTGTCTTCTAGCCTGCAAAATCTGAATTTGTTGAAGGATGGACCGTCCCACCTTGACCCCAAGGCTCCATCATGGCCCTTGGATGCTCGCCTAAATGCAAGGAGAGGATGGAGTCACTTGTCCTTTTCAAACTTTATGCTTTATGTAGTTTGTTGTTTTACTTTAAAGTTCAGCATTGTAAGGCTCAATGAGCCGTTAGTTTGTTGTTGTTTGAGGGCCTCTATGAGCCCTTAGATCAACTTAGATTGTAGGGTTGAGATGAGAGTTTGGGTATTATATAAACCCACTCTCATCCCTTGTATTTTTCAGATTTCATTGAATATAAAAAACCCTAAGTTTGAGTTTATCTCATCTTGTTTTCTCGTAGCTTAGTGCAAGAGTGAGTTTATGATTATCTAGTGGCTAAGTGCTTGGATAATCAAACCCTAAATCTTTGGCTTTGTGCTTAGATTTAGTTTATCTTTTTATGTTTTCATTTAACTTACAATTTTCAGAAAATTCACACAAAAAAAAGTCTCAAGTTGGCCGAGATTTTCACAACAAATTCAAGTCGATTTTAGTTGTCTTCTTGAGTGAATCCTAATCCCTTAGGTTTCATTCCAATCAATAATGCTTAAAACACCTTTTAAGCTTGAACTAAAACTTCTAAACTGATTTAGAACACCCAAAATTAGTTTTCACTAACTCATGGTGATTTTAGTTCACAATTGTGGTCATTTTGCTAATTACTTTAACTTTAATCATAACACTTTATGAATAAAGCATAAAAATACAATATAATATAAAATAAAACCATTTTTATTTTGGAAAAATTTTGTACATTCTGGAACACTTACAAGATGTCAAAAAAGAAAAGCTTGCTCAAAATATTTCACGAATTAATTTTTATAACAATAAACATACGATTTCATCGATTTTATTTCATAAAATCAATAAAACCTTTAAATCAGTGATCTAAATCACCCAATTTATACCTTAGCATCCTCCGAATATATAAAAACAGTGGTATAAATTTCAAGTGCAGAAAACATATTTTACTATATTTTTGACATTAAAACGCTTTATATACCGATTTTTATCAAATAAATGGATAAATATTCAAAATTCAAAATCTAAGTTTGAAAATTTACATGCAGAAAGTATAAATAGCATATTTCACTGTGTAAAACGTTTGAGACCAGATTCCAACTATAAATATTTATAGTTATTATTTAGCCAAAAACACACATTTTGACTCGGTTTTGTATAAAAATCATTTTAATTAGCAAACAAATTCCAAAAATTACGAAATTTGACCAGCAACTTCATGAGACCAGAAACTTTGCATGCTATAAAAATCTCGTGTTAAAACCATTTTTAACACTATTTTCGGATTTTATCATATTTATTCTCAATAAATATATAAAACTCCAAAAATAACAAAATAAATTTGTAACCACAAGCCTAAGCTCTGATACCACTTGTAGGGATTTCATACCCTTCACTAATCAAATATTAGTGTAAATCAAATTACTCTAATTTGATGAGCAAGATCTATGTAGTTACAAATAGACTTTGTTATAAGGTTATAGAAATTTATACCTTCTTGAAAAGGAAATATGGGCACACAAAACTAGAACTCCTTTCTAGTTTTGTTTCTTGAGCTATAGTTTAGGATGATCCTCCAAAACCGAGTTTTCAAAATAGGAAACCTCCTCTTAGTTGCACCCAAGAACAACACCAAATCTACTAGTGACTTTGATCTAGAAATCACGAGTAGATACTTGATAATATGTGAATATTATTACTACTAACACTTAGTAGTATTTAGAAAATATAAGAACTTATTTCTTATTTTAGAGGAAAAGTATAGAGAGAGTTTTGAGAGAGATGGAGAGGAAAAACAATGCATGCATGAATGTTTTCCTATGGCCCTTATTAAAATAAAACAAGCAAAATATAAAGTGTCTTGGACACTCAAAATTTCGGCCAACAAGAGAGAGGAGAGGAAGAGTGTGCTTTGCATGCTTGCTTTGATAAGAACAATTCCATCAAACATAATCATGATGTCTTGCATGCTATTAAAGCTAAAGGCTAGAAAACAAAGTGAATAAGACAAAGAGGGAATCTCATCCTCCTCTTCCTCTTATTTGGACGGTCCATTAGGGCTTATAATGGGTCCCTTTTGTTTTCAATATTTGTCCCACAAATACTTATAATTTATCACTTAATCATCTAATATGATAAAGTATAAATTATCAAATTAAACTCTTAACTCTCCTTTAATATTTATGTACACTTACACATATATTAAAATTGTACTTTTACTAATCTCATTAGTAAAATATACATGATTAGTGAATTAACAGTTAATCACTAATTCCCATCTCCTCAAATAATTTTATCGATATAAAATTCAATCACCCGAGTTCACAACTCGATTTCTCTCTAAATTAATTCACTGACTAACCGTTAGTCGATTTATCATGTTACTAATCTAATCGTATCTCATACAATTAATTAGCTTCATATTTGGAGTATGTTCCTATAGGTGTGACTTAAAGGGATCAATTGATTACCGCCGTTCTCACGACAATAACGTCAAACTCTAGTCAGCCAACCGTTATTAATTTACGTTAATCAATTGACAATAATACAGATTATCCCCATGTATTCCATAATTGAGATTTATTAAGTAATCGCACTATTGTGGAGGACACTTACTCCAACATTGTCATGTGTGACGTATGTGTAGGTGTTGAGTGTGTTTTGTTGTTGTTTTTACGTGTATTTGGGCCAAGGTATTTCTTGGCTCAAATTTCGTAATTCGTGCCTCGGTTTTTGTCGTGTTTTTCGGTTTTGGCTCGAAATAAAATAATATTGTAATATATTATTTTGTGGTGTCTTAGAGTTTAATTTCACAAAAATGTGACACGAGACGCATTTTGGCCCGTTTTGAATGTTGGGCGAGTGTGCGTTTTGGGCCGTTTTGTAAATTGGGGCCGCTTTGTAGCTTGTTGGGTTGTTTTTGTGAGTCGTTTTAGTAAGACGTTCTTGTGTTGTGCTTGTATTGTGTTTGTAATGACTAAAAATGACATTCATTTTACGATATATGCAAATTCAAATTAATACGTTAAAAATGACTAAAATGTTTTAGACACTTTTGTACCGTTTCGTCTTATTTATAAACATGCATGAAAGTCCTTTTCGTCATTGGGCTTGTTCTTGGGTGGTACGGATACGGGTATCTACAGAGCCCCCAGTTTGGCTGAGCTTGGACAAAGCGTTAGTCAAACTTAAAAGATAGTATCCGGACCATTACAGTCTCGATACTACCTAGCGACGCTAAGCATGTGTCTCAGGGGAGAGACGAGGACTTAGTGCCGGGAAATGCGGGGCGGGACGACATGTTTTTAAGGACATGACGGTCCTACATGTTTAAGGGCATGCCAGCCTGCGTGTTGTTTGAATGCTTTTTGATGGCGCTTTGCAGTCTAGCCGAACTCTGCGTTTTGTAAGTGTGCCTGTGATTGTTTGTGCTATAATGTATTCCTCGTGAAAAGTGTAAATGACTGACTCGTAAAAGAGTGTACGTGTTTTTGTGTTTGACTCGTAAAAGAGGTTACGTGTTTTTGTGTTTGACTCGTAAAAGAGGTTATGTGTTTTTGTGAACGACTCGTAAAAAAGGTTACGTGTTTATGTAATGGGTTGAATTGTAACGTAGTGAAAAGAAAAATGGGTTAAAGGTGTAATGGGCCGAGAAATTCAGCCCAAAATACAACAACAGCCCATAAAATAAAAAGAAAATCGCCAGTAAACTGGCGATTTATATTTTGTTTGGCTGTTTTGTATAAAAAACGGGAGAGAGAAAGGGTGTTTCATTTTACCCGAAAAACAAAATAAAAATCAAAAATCTCCAAAATTTCGATCCGGCGATTTACTTGAGCAAATTTCGTTATTCCTACTCCTACAATTCGTCATGGACCAAGGTACGTACTCAACCCACTTGGTTTTTCGTGTTTTGAAGTTAGTTTGAGTCGGTTTAAGCTTGAAAACCCGTCTTTTAGGGTTTAGGTCGAATTGTTCGTTTTGATCCGAAATTAGCCCTCGTCTTTGCTTGAATTTGGTGTTTGGGAGCCGTATGAGGCCTATGTTGCTGTTGTTATTGATTGTATGTGAAAACCCGACATGCCGTCTCGATTTTCGTGCGTTTTTGTATGTGAGGGCGTTTTGGTCATTTTCGAAATCGTCTCGAAACGGGCTCAAAATTTCAGTGTAGGTTATCCATAAGTCGTATAATGCGTGGGAGAATTCGTTTCGTTGAAATGTGTGCGGAAAGCGGGCGTCTAGGGTGAAAACCGTGTAAGAGGGGGCGTTTTCGCGGTTTGTGCTCTGTTTTTGTCATGTAAAACAGTCCCGAGGGGCTTGGTTGTTCTGAAAATGTTGTCGTATGCTAATGCAGAGGCTTGAATGACTTTTAAGCGAAAAACGGCTCGAAAAACCGTGATTTTCGTGTGTTTTTGTATAAGAGCTGAAATTTGGGTCGAAATTTTCGGTCCCGAAACTTGCCCAAATTTTCTGTATTGTGTTGTCATGGCTATCATGGTGCATAATTGGTCTTGTTTTGTAGAGAATGCGTTGCTTGGATGTGTTTTTGGAGCGTTTTTCGTAGTTTAGGCTAGGTTTCTAAAAACCGTTTTCCATGCTTTTCGTGCCCCGTGTACCGAATGCATTGTAATGTATGTTGCATGTGTTGACTAGGGGGTTATTTTGTGGGAAGTTAGGGCTCTTTTGGCTAAGAAATGGTCAAGAAAAGGCCTTTTTTGTATTTTGTAAGCGTTTTGCAAAAGCTATTCAGTCAAGGTGTTCGGGGCGTTATTTTTGCACGAAATTTTTTTTACGTGCTCATTGTGATTTATAGGTTGTTTCTGTCTCAGAAAATACGAATTTCTGGCCTCCTGTAGCGTTTTTGTCATTTCTGTCATTTTAGGCTTAAAAAAGCCTGTTTTCTGCTGCTTTTGCTAATTTTCTGTTGCCTTTGTGCGTGCTTGCTCTTGAACTAGCTGTGTATGACGTATATATTGTATACGTGTCATAAAAAATGCCTTTCTGTGCTTCTGCTTCGTTTTGGCCTTATCTGTCAAAAATAGGCCTAAAAAGCTTGCTTTCTGTCATTTTGGTTGGATTTTTGACGTCTTTGTATGCCTTTGCTCCTTGGATTGATCGTGTATGACGTATATATTGTATACGTGTCATAAAATATGCATTTCTGCGCTTCTGCTTTGTTTTGGCCTTGTCTGTCAAAAATAGGCCCAAAGCTTGCTTTCTGCTGTTTCGTTTGATTTTTCTTTCGTAAGTGATTGGGTATCCCTTTTGATAAGGCGCATTTTGCATTATGACTTGCTGTCGTCGTTGTCTGAGCGTGCTTTTTGAATTTTGTGCAGGTGATCCTGGGCTCGTTTTACCTACTTCTAGCAGCATGGACTAGATCATGGCCAGTGTTGACTTCAGTGCTACGGGGGACGTGCGTACCCCTACGTCGAGGGTTTCCGAGGGTCCGTCTCAATCGGACCCGTTGAGTGGTTTTCCTCCGCGGACACCTGGGGCTCCCCGGACGCTAGGGAGTGAGTTGTAGGGTCCTACTACGGAGTCTCCTGCCTTTTCTGCTAGTGGCGCGGGGGGTGTTAGTGAGTCGTCTGGACTTTCTGCTGGTGCTAGTGGTGCCAGAATCGAGAGAGTAGAGCCTCTTGCCCTCAGCCAAATCCCACAAAAGAATGACACCGTCTTTGCCACCGTTGGCGCAGGGGGTGTTAGTGAATCGTCTGGGCCTTCTGCCAGCGGCATAGGGCATGGGGTTGTTTCTGGCCGGCCGAGGCCTTCAGCTAGCGACGTAGGTCGTGGAGCTGCTGTCGAGTCGCTAGTGTCTTCTGGTGGTGCTAGCGGAAGTGGAGCTGCTATCGAGCCGTCGAGACCTTCTGTCGGCGGCAGTGGTCGTGGGTTTGCTAGTGAGCTGGCAGGGTCTTCAGCTGGTAGGCGAGGAGCTGCCGTTGAGCCGTCAGGGCCTCCCGTTGGTGGCCGAGGACGAGGTGTTGTTGTAGGGTCTCCGTGGGGACGCGGTCGTGGCGTTGCTGCGGAGTCCCCTGTAGCCCTGGAGGAGGCCATGGTAGAGGCCGAGGTCAGGCCCGGAGGAACCCGGGGCCGAAGAAGCGCAAGGTTGACAAGGCTTCTGGCAGTGGTGAGGGTAGTGGTAGGCCACGAGGCCGAGCTCGTGTTGCCGCAGAGGGGGGTAGCCAGGACGAGGCTGAGGTCGCTGGCGTTACAGGTGAGGTTGGAGCGGGGCGAGGTCCCGTTGAGGAGAGGCCGAGGCGCGGTACTGCTCGGCGTCATGTGAGTGACTCTGAGGGTGACTCTGAGCCAGAGGAGCTTCAGGGTGACGAGAAGCAGGCTGCTGACGAGGCTAGGGGTGCTGGTGCTGAGGTAGAGGCTGAGGGTCAGGCTCAGGCTCTGGTTGAGGGTCAGGCTCAAGCTCAGGTTCAGGTTGAGGATGAGGTCGAGGATGAGGCTGAGGACAGAGGTGCAGCGGCCAATGAGGCTGCGAGGGACTGGTTCATGGGGATGGTTAATGAGCTGGGCATGCGGCCGACTTATCCCCAGGGGCCTCGTTTGTGGTCCCAGGTGGCCAAGGACTGGGACGGCGTAAGTTTGGTCTGGAACCCCTTGGAGCACCTGTCACTTCGAGTGAAGGTCGGCTTCAAGTTGGGTACGATGAGGACTTTTTCTGGGTTCCGGACGGTGTTTGACGCGTTTGACCGGAGGCTGTCGGCTGAGGAAAGGAGCATAGTGCTTGGGACGGCCTCCGGTCCGTTGGTGCAGAAGTGAAGGGAGGCGCGGGCTAAGAGCATGAACTCGCACCTCTCTGTGATCCGGGCGTTGTTGGATAGGTTTTGAAATACGACCAACACCTTCCACATGCCCGGGTACGAGGTCGGCGTCACCTTCTCTTCGTTTGCGGTTGTCTCTGGGCTGCCTCATGGCGAGGGCGTGCTGGACTGGGGACGTGAGCGTCCTGCTATTGATAGTCTCGTCGTCGAACAGTTGATTGGCGGCGGGATTAAGTGCGGAAAGGGAGAAGAGCACACGTTTCAGCCCCGGACTGTGTGGTTTGACGACTTCTTCAAGGGGAAGGGGCAGAGGCGGGCTGCTCCAGCGAGCGCTGAGCAAAGAGCCCGGTTCTGGTTGTGGTGGTTTCTGACGGCCACCCACTTTGGCGATAAGGGGGAGCGAGCTTCGACGACCGTGCTGATGGCGTTGTCGGACCTGTCGCATCTGGGCGACTTTGACTGGGTCACCCCCGCCTTGGGGCTGCTGATCCGCTTTTTGAGGGACGCGGTACGTCCTGACCAGATCGACAGCTGGTCGAGGCCGTCGCTTGTGGGACCTGGCTTCCTGATGGAGGTACGGTTGATTTTGTAATGCTTTTGTTGTTTTGTTTTTGTTGTTTTGTTTTTGTTTGTTTTTGCTTTTCTTTTTGTAATGTGTCATCTGATTCTTTGCAGGCTTGGTGCTATGCTCACTTCCCCTCCCTGCTCCCTGATAAGTTCAAATTCACGGCGGACTACCCGGCTTTCCATGCGTACGCGGTGGCGGATCGGAAGGGCATTGGCCCGAGCTACGACGCCGCTCGAGTGCTATTCAACGGGATGACCGTTGATAAGGTAAAGACGTTTGTATTTTGTACTTTGGTCTTTTGTAGCTCGTGTTTGAGTTTGAGTTTGTGTTATTTAAAACTTCATTCTGTTTTGTAGTTCGTTCGCGACCCTTGGAGGAGTTTTGCCAACGTCCCCGAGTCGATTGCGGCTCGTTTTGCCCATCTTGATGGGCAGTGGCTGTACATTACGACCCAGTACGACTTGTACTGGCACTTGGGTGAGCGCCTATCTGCGCAGATGGGTCGCGGCGGCTTCATCGTACCTGCGCCCCTTCCTTCGGTCATGTTCATGCAAACCTCCGATGCTGGCGAGCGTCGTGACGTGTACCTTGAGGGCGAGTCTGACTCCCAGTTGCGGCGGACCGAGGACTACGTGACGTGGGCAGAGCATGCCCTTGCCGACGCTGTGATCGAGGTATGCTTTGGCGTCCTTTTTGTGCTTATGTGTATGTGTTTTGGTAAAAAGCAAAAATTTACCCTGGTATTTGTTTTTGTTTTTGTTTTTGTAGCCACGTGACCACGACCTTGAGTTCCCGCCGCCTCCGTTCTTTGAGGATCTGCAGTTTGAGCATGACGGCTGCCGTTATTCGATCGTGCTGCCGCCCTGTCTATCTGTAGTCACCGACGCGGGCCTGGAGAGTTGGGACCCGCGTGTAAAAAAGGTATTCTTTCGTTTTTTGTTTTTCCTTCTATGGTAAAGCATGTGTAGCGTATATTATGTAGTATAGCCCCTAGTTTGAGTTAGATTTTAGTTTAAAATCGTTAGTCAAACTTTGTTGAAGTTGCTTTTGATTATAGCCCCCAGTTTGAGTTAGATTTTAGTGTAAAATCGTTAGTCAAACTTTGTTGAAGCTTCTTTTGATTATAGCCCCCAGTTTGAGTTAGATTTTAGTGTAAAATCGTTAGTCAAACTTTGTTGAAGCTGATTATAGCCCCCAGTTTGAGTTAGATTTTAGTGTAAAATCGTTAGTCAAACTCTTAAGCTGCTTTTGATTATAGTCCCCCAGTTTGAAAGCTAAGTGTAATTTTGTCATTTTTGCAGGTGACACCGACGTGCACAAGAAGTTGTGGCTGACGGCGAACCGTTGGCGGGCGGCCCTGAACGAGAAGGCGATCGAGGCGTGCCAGAGCCAGATGACGGCGACGGAGGCTCGTCGGGACCTAGCTAGGGCTAGGGCTGAGGAGGGCGCGAGGGTGCGGGCCGAGCTAGAGGCCGCGCATGCGCAGGAGGTGGCTGGGTACCGTGCTGAGATCGACTCGTTGCGCGCTACACTCGAGCGTCGTGACCAGTCGCAGTAGGCTTTAGTCGTGACCTGGACTTGTCGGTTTTGTATTTTGTACACTTGTTTTTGCATGTTCAGAACTTATGTATTTTGGACTTGTTGTACGTACACTTGTATTTGTGACTTTGTATGTAGTATGTGTATTTTGTTGTATGTGGCTGCTTATGTATTAGGACTCGTATACACGGTTGTGTATTTGGGCTTGTATTTGTAGTTGTTTGTGGATTTGGACTTATATACACGGTTGTGTATTTGGACTTGTAGTATGTATGTGGTTGTGGGATGTGTTTTGACATGATTTGTCAGCTTTTGTAGTGTACGTGACGTATTTTGGGCGCATGAGTACGAAGTATGATTCGACGTGGATCAGAGCGAGTGTTTTGCGTATGTTGTCATAGGCTTGTTTGACCATTTTGTCTTGTTGCGAAAATGCGTGCTTGCGTCGTTATTGTATCTGAAGTCCTTGCGTATTTGTTTGTCACGTGTACCTGCATTGCATTGTTAGTCGTGAAAGTATACACACGTCTCGATTGAGACCGACTTGCTTAGGGTAAAAATAAATGCGTGCGTAAAGCGTTTGAATATGCCGTTTAGAAAATATTTCAGACTCGTAAACAGACGCTTTTGACATTGTAAAAATGTGAGCTAAGACGTCGTTTTGAGACAAAATTTCGAATGCAAAGTTTGTATTTTGCGTAGAGTTTAAATTTTGTGCAATTGTCGTGTTTTGTAAATGTGAAAAATATGAATGACGGGAGCCGATCACGTAAATCGAGACGACGCGACGGGACTGTAAAAGTTAGTCCAAGGTCGGTAAGATAATTGAATGGGGTAATAAGGTTAAAAACGTAGGGTGTAGGTGTGTAAGAGCGTAAGTAGTCGAATCAAGTGGCAGAAAACAAAAAATAAATCGCCTGTTTACAGGCGATTTAAAGTTTGTTTTGTGGGTTTTGTTTGATTTCTTTTTAACCGCTTGTTCACTAGCCATTATGTTTTTGTGTGTATGCTGTTTGTAAATGACGGCTATAAAAGGAGGGCTAGGTTAGCTCATTTTACTCATCCTTTCAACTTTCTATTCACGACATTCCAAAGATATTCAAAATATTTACGGAACGCTCGTTGAGTTATGGAGAATTTTGAAGGAAATTTGCGTCGTTGGTGTGCGTCCTAGTCGGGTCCGGAGAAGAAGAACTTGAAGGATTGCGGCGTTAGTGTTTTCCTTGGGCCAAGGCAGGTTCGGCCGGAGTCTGAGTATCTGGACGCTTGCCTCGACTACTGGGACCTGAGTTACCATGTGTTCCGCTTTCCTGGCGGAGAGGTTTATCCCTTGGTCGAGGAATTCGGGGCCATTGGCAGTTGGCTGCGTACTAACATAGCTGTGTGTGTTAGGCAAGAGCTCGGTTACAAGAGGCATGTGCAGAACTACCTCCAGATGACCCGTGACCAAACAGAGGAGCTATTTGCAGAGAGCCGTATCAACCTCCATCGCCTTTGCCAGCGGTTTATGAACCGTGAAAACGAGACCATCTCTGTCGGGGCTAGGAAAACGGCGTTGGCTTTCTGCTTGGTTCACCGGTACATGTTTCCAGATACGGTGTATGAGGGAGTGTATGGTGATCCGCGCTGAATCGCTGTTGTCCAGCAGATGGAGTTGGGCTACAATCCCTCTGCCGTGCTGTTGGCCGAGACGATCCTTGGTCTGGACGACCGTGCATGCGATAGGGCACACGCGTACCGAGGATGTCCCTTGATCCTTCAAGTGTGGCTGATGGAGCGACTGAGCGTGCTTGGCGATGTCCGCTTCGATGGAACGCATGTCACAGGAGGCGTAACCAACCGTAACATGAGGTAGATGGGTCCAAGCAGCCGTCCCAACGATTATTTCCCCGAGTTTGTGAGGTCATCCGCCATTCGTTGGGCGGTACCGTGGTGGGAGATAGTCTCCGTGACGGGGAGCGTAGTTGGCGATGGTCCCTCGGGCGTTTTCCTTTGTGGGTTTGAGATGGGTGTTCACATCCATCCCCTGCGCGTGAGGAGGCAGCTGGGGTATGCGCAGTTCATCCCGAGCCAGGACACGACGGTCCAGGACATGGTTGTTTTGAACAACGGTGTGACCGATGCTTGGATCGGTGGCTGGCTTATGCGTCCGAGGTCGCCCGTGGCTGGGATTCCTGCGACGATCCGGGTGTCAAGGGCCTATACTAAATGGACCGTTGCCAAGAGTGCTCACAAGAGGGCCCGCCTCCGTGCTATAAAGCGTAATGAGTCACCTCCGACGTCTGCTTATAACCCAGTTTGCTTTGGTCGCAACAGCAGTGGCGGTGAAGGCTCGAGCTCAGAACCCCTCTCGGCGGCTGAGTTTGTGTTTGGTCGTCTCCACAGGTCAGGTGCTCCAGCTCGTGATGGTTATGGCAGTGTCGGGGATCGTCGTAGGGGTTGATGTTGGTGTTCCCCTTTTTCAGCTGAAAATTTGAGTCCGCTGGATTTGAGAACCTGATGTAGTTTGCATGTGTTTGTTTGTTTTGTGTTGTAAATATGTTTGTGTTGTATTTTTTTTATCCTAAACCCGATGTACATGCTGAGGATTGTATTTGTGTTGTAGTATCGTACTTGTCGCATGTACTTGTAGTATATTGTAGTGTTTTGTAGTGTTATGTTGTAATTATGCTCCTGTCAGAAAAATCCAAAAATGTAATCGTTTTATTTTAAGATTAATAAAATTCAGGTTTCCGTGTACAACTTTGCTTTGTTTGCTTATTATTTAGTGTGAAATACCTTGTCCTTGACTTTTTTCAAAGTTTAGGATGAAGGTATGATTTTTGCCTTTAGGAATTTTGTATTGACTATTCCCTCGACTTTTTTAAGCTTTGGGTTTGTCTTTTCGTATTGAATGTCGTTCGCTTAACCTCTCGTGTCATGCAACGAGTTTTTGTGATGACTTTGTCCTTAGCTTTTTTAAGCTTCGTACACGTCGTTTTGTGTTGAATGTCGTCCTTTTAACCATTCAGGTTACGAGACGAATTTTTGTGGTGACTATGTCCTCGACTTTTTTATGCTTTGGCCGCGTCATTTTTGTGTTGAATATCGGTTGTGCTTTTTGCAAAGCTGCCTACGTATCCATGTAAAATGGAATCAAACCGGCATAGTTCGGAGTTGCATTTTGTGAATAATGTGCACGTTTAAGGGCATGCCGGCCCACGAATTTGCTCGTAGGAGGTGCACGTTTAAGGGCATGCCGGCCTGTATTGCGATTTTTAGAAAAATTTGCATTTAATAGATACATTGCAGGGTGTTTTTAGGGGTAGTATTTCTTGAGTTGATCAAGGTTTGTAGCGAGGTTGAACTCTTGACCGTCAAGGTCGGTTAGCTTGACTGCTCCGCCGGTGTAGATTTCTTTGACGAGGTAGGGCCCAGCCCAGTTAGGCTTGAACTTTCCTCGTGGGTCGATTGAAAGTGGTGCCCGAACTGACTTTAGTACAAGGTCACCCACTTTTATGTTTCGTGGCTTAACTCGTTCGTTAAATGCTCATTGTAATCGTGCTTGGTACGTTCGTACGGTGCTCAAAGAATGAAGAATGCGTTCATCTAGAAGCATGAGTTATTCATAGCGTTCGCGGGCCCATTCTGCTTCTAGGATGCTACTTTCCATTAGTATGCGTAGTGATTGTATTTCTATTTCCACTGGTTGGACAGCTTTCATGCCGTAGTTGAGGAAATAGGGCGTCATGCCTGTAGGTGTGCGGATGGTGGTACGGTACCCCCATAGTGCATATGGTATTTTGTTGGCCAGTCTCGACACCTGTCGATCATTTTCTCGAGTATGGTGACGACTGTTTTGTTTGCTGCTTCGACGACGCCATTGGATTGGGGTCGATAAGGAGAGGATTTGTGATGTTGTATGTTGTATTTTGCGAGTATAGCTTCTGTTTCGCCTTGAAAGTGCGAGCCTTGATCACTAATAAACTCATGCGGAATGCCGTATCGGCATATGATGTTTGTCTGTATGAACTTGGCGACTTCTTCGGAGCCGAGGGTGCGGAAAGAAGCTGCTTCTACCCATTTTGTGAAATAGTCAATTGCTATCACGTCGATTGGGTGGACTTTGCCTATCACGTCGATGCCCCAAGTTGAAAAGGGCCAAGGTGAGGTCAGGCTGTAAAGGGGTGAAGGCAATACGTGTTGTACGTTGCTGAAAATTTGGCAGTTGTGACAGTGCTTGACGTATTGGATGCAGTCTGCTTCCATGGTCGTCTAGTACCATCCTAGCCGTAGAATTTGTTTGCAGAGTGCTCGAGCATTCATGTGGGGACCGCATTCGCCGCCATGAACTTGCGCGATGATTTCTTGTCCTTTTTTGTAATCGACACATATAAGTAGTGTACCCTGTGGTGTCTTTTTGAGTAATTGCCCCATTTCTAGCACGAACTGGGATGCCAGGAGTCTTATGGCTCGCTTGCCGCGTTTGTCGGTGTTGGGTGGGTAAGTGTTGCTTGTTTTGTAGTTGATGATGGCTTGATACCATGGCACTATTTGCTCGGCTTCGTCTATGTCAATAGTGTGAATGTATGCTGGTTCGTCGCGTCTTTCGACGATGATGGGTAGTGTCTCCATGTTTGGAGGCATAATGACGAGGGAGGACAGTTTCGACAATGCGTCGGCAAACTGGTTTTCTTCTCTCGGGAGGTGATAGAATTCGACGCAGTCGAACATGGTTAGGAGTTTTTGTACTTTTGCTTGGTATTTTGTGAGTGTTTTACTCATGATTTTCCATGCTCCCGTCACTTGATTTATGATGAGGAAGGAGTCTCCGTGTACACGAAGATTCTTTATGTTGAGAGCGATAGCTGCTTGCAGGCCGTAAATACATGCCTCGTATTCTGCGGCGTTGTTTGCGACGCTGAAGGCGAGCTTGATTGAGAGTGGCGTATGGTCGCCGCTTGGGGATATTAGGAGTATTCCTACCCCGTAACCACGGTAATTTGATGCTCCGTCAAAGTATAATTGCCAATATTCTTTTTTTACGGCAAAGATTCCGTCGTCAGGAAATGACATTGTGTCAATCATTGGTTGTTCGATGATAGCATTTTCTGCGAGAAAGTCTGAAACCGCTCTTCCCTTAATGACTTTCAAAGGGAGGTACTTGAGTTCGTACTCGGCGAGTAGCAGAGTCCATCTGGCCATGCGTCCGTTTAGGACCGATTTTTCAAATAGGTATTTGAGAGGATCCATTAAGGAGTATACTCTCGTTGTATGTGCAAGTAGGTAGTGTCTGAGCTTTTTGGTTGCCCAGACCAGTGCGAGACAGCTTTTCTCGACTGGTTTCGTAGTCGTGGAACTTTTTGCTAATGTAGTAAATTGCCCGTTCTTCGTTGTTGACTTACTGCGCGAGCATGACGCCCATAGCGTTTGGCGTAGTTGTTAAGTACAACGATAATGACAGATCCTTTTGTGGAGGTACCAGAACGGGTGGATTTGTGAGCAGGCTTTTGACTTTGTCGAATGCCTGTTGACAGTTATCGTCCCATTTTGTATGTTCTTCCTTTTTCAGGTTTTTGAAGATTGGCTCGCAAATCATGGTGAGTTTGCTGATGAATCGGAAGATATATTGGACTTGTCCCAAAAGGCTCCATATTTCGTCGATGTTGCTTGGCGGTTTCATGCCCATTATTGCTTTGATTTTAGTTGGGTCTATTTCGATCCCGCGTTGGCTTACTATGTGACCTAGTAGTTTGCCTGATGTGACCCCGAAGGTGTATTTCTGGGGGGTTTAATCGCATTTGGTATTGCCTGATTCGGGTAAAGAATTTCCGGAGGTTTATGACGTGGTCATCCCTTTCCTTCGACTTTACGATCATGTCATCGACGTATACCTCAACCTCTTTGTGCATCATGTCGTGCAGCAGGGTGGTAGCAGTGCGTTGGTATGTAGCGCCGGCGTTTATGAGTCCAAATGGCATAACAGTGTAACAGTATGTTCCCCAGGGGGTTACGAAGGTTATTTTTGACATGTCGTATGTCGCCATTTTGATTTGGTTGTATCCTGCGTACCCGTCCATAAATGACAGTAGGGCGTGGTCGGCTGTATTGTCAATTAGGATGTCCATCTAAGGTAATGGGAAGTCGTCTTTTGGGCAGGCTTTGTTTAGGTCCCGAAAGTCGACGCATACTCGTATTTTGCCATTTTTCTTCATAACTGGGACCATGTTTGAGACCCAGTCAGAGTACTCGATAACTTGGATGAAGCCAGCTTGTAGTTGTTTTTCGATCTCGTCCTTGACCATGAGAGACCATTCAGGCTTGATGCGTCGTAGTTTTTGCTTAACAGGTTTGACACCTTGTTTGATTGGGATGCGGTGCTCAGCTATCTTGCGGTCGATGCCGGGCATGTCCTTGTATGACCATGCGAAGACGTCCTTGAATTCCGTGAGGAGCTTGATGTATGTGGCTCTTTCTTCTGTGCTTAAGGAAGTCCCCAGCTGCAGTTCTCGAGGCTCTTCAGGCGTGCCTACATTGATAGTTGTTGTGTCTTCAATGATGGGATCCTGTTCGGGTTTTGAGACAATGCTTGCAATGTATCTATGTAATGCAATGTTGTTTAGTTTAAAATTATCGCAATCATTAGAAAATGCAGAAATTAAAGGAAAACGAGGCAAAGAGTAGGCGAAAACGTTCATGTTATTAATGCTATCAAAAGCGGTTACATTTGAAGATAGCTCAGACGAGGGAGCTTTGTTTAACCTTAATGACTCTAGTTCTTTAGCTAAATTGATTACATCAGGGAGATAGCCCGGGGGCTTAGTTGGGGTGTAAGACTTGACATGACGACGCGGGAGCCTAAACTCTATGACAGATTCATTGTTTGGGTCGTTGTCTTCTTCTTCTTCGGAGTCAGAATCCTCGAAGGTATAGCCTTCTCCAGTAGTGATTTTGAAAGTGCGACCTTGTTCGTCAGTCCACTTGAGGGTTTTTGACCATCCGTTGTGCGTTTTTTCTTCGTACGGGACAATCAAGTCTGTGGGGTTGAAGTTGTGGTTGCGTATGATGTCAGAGATGAGTTCAATCCCGGCGACAGTGTATGAGGATGAGTCTTTAGAGACTTTGCTGGTGCCTTCTTTGACAAAGTAGTTGTTGGGGAAGATGTGGTACGGTTGCATGTGAAAGTCATGGTATTTTTTGCGGTCGTTGTATGCTTCCCAACCGCGAGAGACTTCATATGACCATGGCACATAAGCTAGACCCATGGTGGGCCGCTTAGTGTCGTTGTCCTTGGCATAGAGTGCGGTGATCTTTTCCTGACGAGTCACAGTGCAGATGTCGAAGTCGAAATCAAAGCCACATATGTCGTCTGCCGGATCAGCGTTTATCTCTACAGTACTGTTGTTAGCCTTGTGTTGTTTAAGGGTAGCCCGAAATTTTGAGGCGTCGATGGTGACGATCTCGTCGTCCAAAGGTAGCCTGACCTTCTGGTGCAGGGTTGAGGTGACAGCCTTAGTAGCGTGGATCCATGGCCTACCCAATAGCATGTTGTATGTTGGGGGTATGTCAATGATCTGAAACTCAGTTTCCCTCATGACAGGTCCCGTCATGATGGGAAAAGAGATAGTTCCCTTTATGCTACGACGTATTCCGTCGTAGGCCCTGACGCCGTCTGTACACGGGATGAAGTCATTTTCCTTAATCCCTAGCTTTTTGGCTGTTTCAAGGGGTAGGACATTGACTGCAGACCATTGTCGATGAGGACGACTGGTAGTGTCATGCCGTGACATTCTACGTTTATGTAGAGTGGCAATTAAGTTGTGTGTGCCCCCGAACGGAGGGAGATCTTTGTCAGAGAAAGTAACGGCGTTTGCTTGCCATTCACGTGTAATGTGATTGATGAGCTTGTCCGGCAACATTTCTGACGATATAGGGGTAATCTGCAGTGCTCGGTAAAGGGCTTCACGATGTCCTAGTGAGTCTTTTAAAAGCTGCCAAATCGAGATGTCCGCTTTTGTTTTGTTGAGCTGCTTATGGAGTGTGTCTCCAATCTCAGTCGTAAGTGCGGTTGCTGGAGTCGTGCTTGACGACGCTAAATTGTTAGTCGGCGGTGTGGGTGCAGGAGTAGTGCTGGATGACGCTACATTGTTAGCTGGAGGCGCGAGTGGAAGAGTAGTGCTTGGGGGTGCAAGTGTAGGAGTAGAACTTGGGGGTGCGAGTGCTGTAGGCGAAGTAGGCGGCGTCATCTCGTCCATGACTATACCCTTGTTCTTTTCTTGAGCAGTCAACCTTAGCGGAGGGCCCGGAGGTTCGTGTGATTTTAACGAGGCTTGGTATGGGCGTCCAGAACGCGTCAGGTAAGCTACTTCGTCATCGCTGTCCGATAGCCTGATCGGGTATTTGTGACGTAATTCTCCATACTTACCTAGCGGACGACGAGGTTTGGTTTCCTTTTCGAAGAGTTCGTTTTGAAGACACATGAGGATATCATCATTGTCGACTTCATCGTCAGAAGTATTCCAAATGCCGTTAATTTCGTGGTCATTTGAGATGATCAGATGAGAGCAGTCGATGATGGGGTGTGTCCCTACGAATATAGCATGGGTGTGCAGAGGGTCGAGTTGGTTTGAAGGCTTGGGGCTCGGGCTAGGCTTCACGATGGTATTGTCATCGATTAGGTCCTGAACTATGTTCTTCAGGCGGAGGCATTGCTCGGTGTCGTGCCCTTTTCCTCTGTGAAATTTGCAGTACACGTTTTGATCCCATGATTTCGACTTCTTGTCTAGGGGGGTTCGCTAGTAGGTCCCAAGAGCTGAAGTACATTACGACTTACAAGCTTCTGTAGTGCTTTTGAGTAAGTCATGTATATTGGGTCAAAGTTTCGTCGTGGCCTTGACGAACTGGACCTGCAGGTGGGTATGGTGTTTTTGGTAGTGACGCAGCAGGCTTTGTTTGTGTCATGAAAACCGGCGGCACTTGTAGTGTATCTAGTGCGTTGATAGCATGTATGGGTTCGACTTTGGCAGGGGTTCAGGATGAGCTGCCTAGGTACCCGCGACCCATGCTTTTTGTTGATTTTTCCTTGCGCGGGTCGTCTTCAATGAGTTCACCCATGGCGCTAAGTGTTTAGAAACTGCCAAAGTTCCCATACCGTAGGTGTTGTTGATATGCAGGGGTGAGGTTGTTGATAAACTTGGTGATCAAATCAGCATCCCTAGGGCGGTTAAGTATTTGAGCACAGAGTTACTTCCAGCGTGTCATGTACTCAGTAAAACTTTTAGTGTCCCTTTGAGCCAGGACCTCCAAGGTACGTAGCGAGACCTGAATGTCGTTGTTGTCTTTGTACTGTAGATCGAAGGCAACTGTTATGTGCTCGAAGCTACTGGTTTTGTGTGGCTCTAAGGCATAGAACCATGCTCTGGGTTGTCCGTCCAGTGAGTGTGGAAATAATGTAGCCCATGCCGGGGGTTCGACACCCATGATGGCCATTTTGGCTTTGAAAGCTTTGACGTGCACCAGCGGGCTTTCGTGACCCTTGAA
The DNA here is from genome assembly GCA_023091065.1 of Dianthus caryophyllus. Lineage (NCBI taxonomy): Eukaryota > Viridiplantae > Streptophyta > Magnoliopsida > Caryophyllales > Caryophyllaceae > Dianthus > Dianthus caryophyllus. Next base: position 27,233,186 of record CM041517.1, on the reverse strand, counting down.
AACGGGAAGATCACTGAGCGCCAGCTTATCCGGTAGCATGGACTTGACGCTCCTCGGGATATGTTCATTTTCTTCGTGTATGGAGTAACCCCTTGAGTTTGTAAGGCGTTCCTCCATAGATCGAATTCTCATGGCGTTTCGCTCAGATTCTTCGGCGAGGCGCATGGCGTTTTTCTCGGCCTCGAATTGTTGCATAGCGGCCATTTGTTCGATTACCGTGGAGAGGCGGGCAATCTTGTCGCTGAGTTGTCGGGCTTGCTCGGCGGTTACCTCTGGCGGAGGAGGTGGCGGTCCGCCGAAATTTTCCTCTTGTTGCAATGCCATGACGATTTTTGGTTTTGATCTGTTGTAGGAGCGCTTCTTTGGAGGCGGACAAGGGTTTAGGTGACGATCTTTAGTCCGTCGTGTATCCAGGATTTTTCAATGAGTGAACCTGACAAAGTTTCAAACCTTAGTGACTTGAAAAAGGAAGGAAAAGACTCAAAGGATATCGCATCCGTAACCAAAGGAAGGAAAGCAAAGAAGTGCGAAAAAGTGGGTGCATGACTCGACTCGTGTTTTTAGCTTGAAAGACACGGGAAGCTTTTGAGGTAGAGGCGCGTTGGCACGTCCCTAGTCTCGATGTAATAAAACTTGTATGATCATAATCTGATTAACCCAAGTTAGCGGTATGTCGCCAGGGGTTTATCGTTAGATTATGATATAAAGAGGGTCAAACCGAAGTAGCGACAGGCTAGTCGATCTGAAGTTGTTAAATTGGGTAAAAAGCGACTGTTTGTTCGCTCTTTATGGGAGACACAGGATATCAAGTCAAAGTGACAATAAGTCATTTGACCCGGCGTGTAAAATGGCGGGTTCGTGTCTGAACGAGCCCGTGTTTTGCTTACTTTTGAGAGAAAAGGTTCGTTTTAAGTCAGGGTGACTAGTGAGTCACTCGGCTTAGAGTTATTTCTAATGTAAAGGTGCTTTTGTTTAAAATATCCGTAACGAATTGACATTTTCGGGTTTTGCTTTGTGAAATGTTTTGCAATAAATGTATTATGACAATACGTCAGTCGTATAATCTATTCACGTTTTGTAAAGGATCTGGGATGTAGTGATTATCCCCGATCGGTTTTGAATGTCGTGGTGTATCATTTGTCAAGTTCAGTTGACTATAGGTCAATGATCCTGACCGTATGTTTAAAAGAGTATGCCTTTTTGAAAAATGTTTGAAAATGTATTTTCAAGACAGACGTCTTTTGAATGTGTAATGCCTAGGATATGTTTTTGCATGCATTTGTTTATAAGACGGCTATAGTGAGGGTACTATAGCTTCGCATTTGTACGTATAAACACAAGTTTTTGGCTTATAGGGTAAGGTTCCCTCCGGTCATTCTCGCAACGTTTGGGTAGGGTTATCCGCAAGATTGCACACGTTTAAGTGTGAATTCAATACGGGTCCTAGAGCGTCCGAGTTTGACTGGTTACGATCGTTTGTACGGATGTCGTACTTGTAATCGTGGAGGGGTGAGAGATCGACGAGTCCAAAGTAATCTCGCTTAGGAAGCAAGCGTTACTAGGGGTCGTCCCCCGAAGGGTGTGGTTATGAATCAGGAGGATTCGACTCAACGTATTTTTACCCAAATATCGAAAGCGAAAATGTTTTCAAAGTTTCAAGTTTCACTTCTTTATGTTTTTTAAAATAAAAGAAAAGTTAGTTTTCAAAAATAATAAAAATCATGCTCGTCCCCAGCGGAGTCGCCAACTGAAAGTACCGGGAAATGTCGTGTGACCTCTCGACGCCCCGTGCTCGCCCGCCCTCGTCTCGCGTGGAGGCGTCGGGGTGGAATGCGCGTCGCGAGAAAAATTGCGCGCGTAGTAAGTGGAGCGGCGCGTAGTAAAAGCGCGCTCCAAATGGCGAGGGTTTTCGGGCCACGCTTCGAGCGTAAAATGAGGGGGGGTGTCATTGCATAAATTTGTGACAAAAAGAAATGTAGAAAAAATCCTTTTGAAATGTATTTTTTCGGAGTCGCCACCAAATATTAAAGGAATTTGGAAACTATTCAGCGCGTCTTAAGTCATAAGATACGGGGGTCTCAGATTTCAAGGTGCATCGATACCTATCCTTCTGAGGTTATTGTGAAACCAGAGAGGATTCGAAGTGAGGTTACTTTTCGAAAGTCTTGAAAAAATGTATTTTGAAAACTGTAATAAAAAAAGCCTACATAAAAGTAGTCTCTACTAATTTGAAAACAAGTGCTTAATTTCGATATTTGGGCTAAAAGACGCTACGTATAAGTGCGAATATGTATGACTCGGTGAAATATGTAAATAATGTATATTGTCAAAGCTATGACATTTTGCTATAGGAAATATACGTAAAAATAATAATTCATTGTATTTGAATTACTAAAATAAACGTTATTTTTCGACTTGTATTTAATTCTAAGATTTTATGAAAAACCCTCGGTTTTGCATGTTTAAAAGACTAGTTGAAACGGTACAGTTTAATGTCGAATCCGTGTTTTTAGTCGTAATTTAATGCATGAATGAGAATTTGCATAATGTAAAAGTGACGTCGGTTTGTTTTGGTGATTTTGAGTCGTTGTTTATGCGATATTGGCGAGGTTTATGCGGATTCTGAATCCGAATTGCTACAACCGTATTACGAATACGGGTTCGCCAATGCCAATATCGGGTTGGGTTAGTGTAACCCTTTGTCCGAGTCTCAAACGTCTAATCCGAAGGTAAAATGTTTACCATTTGAAAATGCAAAGACGGTATTTTGAGTGAATTTTTGTAAGTGTGAGTGAGAGACGATAATAAGTATTGAATATTGATTTTTTTGTGTAAGTAAATGAATGAAAATAATGAATGTAAAGGGTGGTATTTATAGGATTTGGCTCGTATTTGTGCATGACTAAAAACTTAATCGCCTGTGTACCAGTGGTTAAGTTTCAGTGTGGCAGTAAACTGAAAGAGGAAACCAAATGGGTGCAGGAGGAAAACAAAATCGCCTGTTAACAGGCTAACAGGCGATTTTTATTTTGTTTTGGTGGGCTACGATTGGACTTGGGCCGCCTTTGTCATGTGTGACGTATGTGTAGGTGTTGAGTGTGTTTTGTTGTTGTTTTTACGTGTATTTGGGCCAAGGTATTTCTTGGCTCAAATTTCGTAATTCGTGCCTCGGTTTTTGTCGTATTTTTCGGTTTTGGCTCGAAGTAAATATTGTAATATATTATTTTGTGGTGTCGTAGAGTCTAATTTCACGAAAATGTGACACGAGACGCATTTTGGCCCGTTTTGAATGTTGGGCGAGTGTGCGTTTTGGGCCGCTTTATAGCTTGTTGGGTTGTTTTTGTGAGTCGTTTTAGTAAGACGTTCTTGTGTTGTGCTTGTATTGTGTTTGTAATGACTAAAAATGACATTCATTTTTACGATATATGCAAATTCAAATTAAGACGTTAGAAATGACTAAAATGTTTTTGACACTTTTGTACCGTTTCGTCTTATTTATAAACATGCATGAAAGTCCTTTTTGTCATTGGGCTTGTTCTTGGGGGGTACGGATACGGGTATCTACAAGCTTGCTGACAAGGCTAAGTCGTCACGCCTAATCAAAATAAAACCTAAACAAACAACTAACAGAAGCTAGCGGTAAGCAGGGTCGAATCCACAGAGAAACGGGCAGTCAATAGGATGCTCAGCTAAAACTAGGTCAATCTCAAGGGTGATAAAAACGGTGTTTTATAAGACTAAACTAAGAGCAATAAACAAAAGAGGGTGTAAAAGTATATAAAAGGGAGATTAGGGCGTCGGGATCAATATGACACTAGTTCAGGAACTCAACTCAGAAGGAAATAACAATCAATTGAAGCTATGCAAGTGACTAGGTTTAGGAATACGCTCTCTCGAGTCAATATTAACCTTAAGAAAATTTAGCGGGCTCTCGCAACTTACTAAACTTAACTTATCAAATACGCGTGAGTCTAGTTTCAATTAGGCTTTCGATCTTAAACTGAAACAACCTAAGTTCAATTCAATAAAGGCGTCCCTAAATTCAATTGATAATAAAACGCGTAGGAAGAAGTCAACTTGCACAAGTTCAATCAATATAAGCAATTAAAACATGTTCCTGAACCAATCTCACAATCACCCTAAACCCTAATTATAAAATTAGTCACATGATAGAAATCAAAACAAAGCAATAAAAGAAAGACATGATGAAAGAAATAATTGCAATTAAATAGAACCTGGAGTTTAACGGAGTACCGACGATTACAAGCGAATCAATCTTGAAATTAAACTAAAGTTGAGAGTTTTTGTAAAAGAGAGAAAAGAAGCAGTAACTAAACCTAACTTAAGATGTAAAATAAAAACATAAAACAAAGCATAAGTGTTTTAATCTCGACCTAGAGTCTTTATATAAGTTTCCTAAAACAATTAAGCACGAATTAAACCAAAACCGTCGAAATAAACACCACAGCCGGCCGGCCGGCTGCCGGTCCACCAGACCGGCCGGCCTGCTGAACCTGGGCCAACTCTTTTTTGATCAACTTGGGCTTGTATTCCTTTCTTGGGCCTTTCTGTTACTCGTGGCCCTTTCAATCTTTTGGTCCTCTATTCGTCTCCCGAGCTTCCGTGCGAGCTCGAGCTTGGTCTTGTAGTCTCGATACTAAAAATGCTCCACTCGACTCAGGTTTCGGCTCAGGACCGCCAAAACCTGCGAAATATAAACGAGGAACAGCAGTATCGCGATATATAGCAAATAGCTCCTAAACTAACAATGAATGTGAGTAAATGCAAGCTAAATGCGACTAAACCGGGGGCAAATAATCTATATAAATAGCATGTATCAAACTCCCCCAAACCAAACCTTTGCTTGTCCTCAAGCAAACTACCCAAACATAGCACATAATCACGAGGACAAACTAGTACAGGAAAATACAACTCAAAGTCTCAAGTATCGTCGCCTCATACAAAAGTGAATCAAATCAATACCTGCTTCCTCTTCAATAAATTGAAGAGTTAGGGAGCAAACTAAACAAACATAAGATGGCGGAACATAGTGACGCAAACTCCATGCAAAGACTTTCGACCGTATGCATCCACATTAACGCTGAGGCTATAAATAATGTAACACCCCGGCCCCAACTAAAGGCCGAAATGTCATTCACTAGAGCTCGCCAGTCACAGACATCGCCACTGCACCAACACGGGCCCTTTCCAAGACTTTGTCCTCACTGCGTGCGCATCCCGAGAACTTCCCAGAGGTCACCCATCCTAAGACTACTCTCCAAAGAAGCACGCTTAATCAAGAGTTCTTAAGATAAGCCACCGTAAGAAGATGCATCTTGTTGATATGAGTAGCACTTACAATCCTTTTAAGCACTAGGTCACTTCGAGCTCATCACATGGACCACTTCAACGGAAACCCGACCGAATAACCTCGGACAACACCGGTGTTACACACCCCACTTGAAGAACGCAACGTCCTCGTTGCGCCTGATAGCTACCAACAATATAGCATTCCAGAATCCTCCCCAGCTAGGTGCGTACCTGGCCAACAAGACACAGGATTCGACCACACGGTTGCCGGGTTGCTTTGATAACATTTGTAACACCCCGGCCCCAACCAAAGGCCGAAATGTCATTCACGGTAGCTCGCCAGTCAAGGTGCATCGCCCACTGCACCAACACGGCCCTTTCCAAACAGACTTTGTCCTCACTGCGTGCGCATCCTGAGAACTTCCCAGGAGGTCACCCATCCTAAGACTACTCTCCAGCAAGCACGCTTAACTGAAGAGTTCTTAAGATAAGCCACCAGAAAAGAAGATGCATCTTGTTGATATGAGTAGCACTTACAATCCTTTTAAGCACTAGGTCACTTGAGCTCATCACATGGACCACTTCAACGGGGAACCCGGCCCAAATAACCTCGGACAACACCGGGTGTTACAAATAATCTCACAAACATCGACACTAGGAAAAACTACTCGAACTAAGCATGTCGTCACCCAAAATGTCTCAAAATCACATCGAGCGAGGTTTCCAAGGGTTGTAATGTTAGGCTCGGGTCAAGAGGGTAAAAAGGTGGTAAATGTATTTGGAAATGTGGAGCTCAACGGCTTAACAGCTGCATCTAAAATAATCACCCATAACCAACACAACTCCTCCTCAATTCACCAATCAAACTAAACCATAACTCCCGTATAAGAATGATAAAACATCGCTTCCTACTAACACTTCCGATCTTTTTATTGAATTAAACAACAACGTATATACAACCAACTCTTTCTTTTTCTTTTCTTTTCTTTTTCTCTTTTTTTTCTCTTTTTGGATTTTTGCATTTTTTTTTTTTTTTTTTTCTTTTGAACTGAAATGGAATGAGATCGGGTGAACTTTGAAACATGTAGGAAAGCGCATAATTAACGGCAATACTCGCAAAACATCAACCCTAACTCCAACTCACAAGATAAGCAAATCACAGACTCAACCCACTTCCTTCCCAACCGAATACTCCGTGATAACTCAAGATCCCTAATGCAACTGATCAGCCTGGGTAAGATAATTCTGGAATGTAGCTCAATATATATAATGTGGCTCGAAAACAGGCTACAAAGGCTAAGACGGGTTACAAATGTGGGACCTACGTCTAAAGGGTAGAAAAGCAGGCCATTTGGCTAATGTGGAGTTAAAATAATATAGTAACCAAAATCAAGTACCTCTTCGTGCAATGCTCGATCAATTAAGAACAAGTAGGCTCAAACAATGACATAAATTCAAGTTTTCATTTCACAAGTACGAGTATAAACAATGTCAAGTGGATGGGTAGTCTAAGAAACGCGCCCCTCTACGTCACACATCCTATGTCAAATAATAAGCAAGTCTACTCAAATCACCTCAAGGATGAAAGGAAAGGGTAAGCAAGGCATATCAAATCAACACAATCAAGAGACTCAACATAGTGACTAAGAGCGTATCTCAAAAGACACTAAAGCTAATCCTGCACAAAAGGTTACTAAGACGACCAAAAAGAACAAAAAGACTTGTATTTTTGGTTTTTGTGAAATTTTTTTTTAAAACACACAAAATGAAAAATGCAAATGAAAAGCGAATGAAAAACGCGAAAGTGCTTCCCTCCCCCAAACCAGAATCGCACATTGTCCTCAATGTGGAAAACAGCACAACCACAACAGCAGATAAGGACAAATAAGACGGGGGTAGGGAAAAAAATAAAGTGAGGAAAAGAGTAATGAGAGCTCACATTATCAAGAAGAAGCTCCCCCAAACCAAAGCGAAGCATGGAGTGCGGCTATAAATCCACGAATATGCGTCCAATTCACCCAATATGTAGTTCTTCTGAGCAAAGCAGATTTAAAACAAACGAACAGAATAAGAGGCACTCCAAAGGCCCAGACGGCGGCCACTACGCCAAGTGCAATTTTCCATTTTTTTGTGTTGGTTGTCTTCTGCTTCAAATTTGAACTACGGCCCCGGTCCGGGCCCGGCAGCCGGCTGGCACGCCTCCTCGTGAGCATTCTCAGAAATACTAAGGATCAAAAGTCCTGTAGTACCTGCGCGCTAAAATCACAAAATAATACCCTCATCCTCGCGCGCTCAAATAAACGTAAAAAGTCATCAAAAACAATCCAAACCAAAACAAAGTACAACGAAAATACAACGTCATCGGGTTGCCTCCCGGAAGCGCTGGTTTATAGTCCCGCACGACTCTTCAAGGATCCGAAATCAAGTATAATTAGGCCAAGGACATTGGCCATTCGCAACAGCTTCACTCGGCGAAACAGCATCCGATCGACATAGAACTCTTCCCTCTCGAGGCAGAGCAGCATAATCCATCACACACGGGACTCCATCTCGAAATGGCTCCCCATATCTCCCGCATGCTCCAAGCGACGCAACCGTGGGTCCTCTATCTCCATTGCTCGCGTCGTAAAGGTCGGCTTTGAGCAGCTTTCTCTCCCCCAAACCATCCTTGCAGCCATCCTGTATAGAACCTGCGCACGGAGAAGAGACATGCAAAACCTCCACAGAGTCTCCAGTAGAGTGAGACGGAGGTACAACGTCAATAGAACAAACCGACTCTGCGCGCATAGGGACCGCGAGGTACTAGACTGAGTAAAAGTCAACTTTTCACCCCCCCACCGTGAATGCTAAGGTCTTATTACCCACGTTGATTACTGCACCAGCAGTGTGCAGAAAGGGTCTCCCTAAAATGATCGGGACGTGGACATCCTCAGGTATGTCTAACACTACAAAGTCGACAGGGATAAAGAACTTTCCAACCTGCACAGGGACATCTTGTAGGATACCTAAGGGACGCTTAACGGAACGGTCGGCCATCTGCAAAGTAATGTGAGTGGGCCCCAAAGCTGTCATATTCATCTTTTGACATATAGGGTAGGGGATGACACTAACACTAGCTCCTAGGTCACACAAAGCATTCTTGACCACAAACTTACCTATGGAGCACGGGATAGAAAAAGTCCCGGGGTCACTAAGCTTAGGGGGTTTACTACCCTGCAACCTAGTACTAGCCTCCCCTACAAAAGCAACAGTCGAGACGTCATCTAACGTACGCTTCCTAGCTAAGACTTCCTTTAAAAACTTAGCGTACGCGGGGATTTGAGTTACAAGGTCAATGAAAGGAACATTTACCTGTAGAGCTTTGATGACATCCACGAACTTCTTAAACTTAGCCTCGGGGTCTGCACCTCGTTGTCGACCCGGAAATGGAAGCTTGATTTGAAACGGGAGCGAAGGAGTAGCAACAGGAGCACCAGAAATAACACCCGAATCATCTTTTCCCGCAGCAGGAGGTCCAAATTGGTGACGACGGCCACGGCCGACCGTCGGCGACCTCTGATCCCTCGGTTTCACCACGCTTTCATTCCCCTCCGTCTCTTCTTCCTCCAAATGCTTGGGGCCATCATACATCAGCCCACTTCTCAGCGTAATCGCACATGTCGTGTCATGCGGAGGGTTAGGAGAATTACCTTGCGATGGTAAGGAACCCGGTTGACGCGACGCTTGTGAAGTGGCAAGTTGAGCCACTTGAGTCTCCAACATCTTTATCGCTGCGTCCTTAGCTTGCCCGTCCTTCTGCATTTGCTGCAGCATCATTTCTTGCGACTTCTGTACGGCCATTGTCACTTGCTGCATCTGCATCATCATGGCCTTCATCTCGGCCATAGGATCGGGTCCCGGGGTAGGAGGTGGTGGAGTATAAGCCGGTTTTTGGTAATTAGGTGGGGGTGGTTGGAAATTTTTGTGAGGAGGGATGTAGGGAGCGTTTTGGGGTGGTTGGGTGGTCGGGTTAAGGACATTTTGGTTACGATATGATAGGAGTGATCGGTCGTAACCCTTTGGTTTTGGTAGAGGCGAGTTTAAGAATAGGATTGGTAAGCATAAACCTGCTCGTGGGGTGCAGCATACCCCGAAGAATAACCCGAATCCTGCCCCATGACAGCATTCACTTGAGCACTAGAAGAAACACCCCTTTGTAGCATATCAATCGTCGTAGTCAGCGCAGCAACCTGACTAGTGAGGGCACTAATGCTCTCCTTATCGCGGTCATTATGCGCGGACCGTGAATTACCCCTCGGCTTCCCAAACTGAGATGAATGGACCGCCATCTCCTCAATTAATCCCCAAGCCTTATCATCATCGACGTTATTAGCAAAACGTCCCTCTGCAGCAGAATCAAGAATGGCACGGCTCTCAGCATATAAGCCGTTATAAACGTTCATAATCACGAGCCAATCGTTCAACCAATGATGAGGACAACCCCGAATCAGCTTCTTATACCTCTCCCAAGCTTCAGCTAAAGACTCATCAAACGTCTGCTTGAAGCCCTGAATCTGACTGCGCATTTGATTGGTGCGCTCTGGAGGATAAAACTTCGAATAGAACGCAAGAGCTAACCCCCTCCAATCCGTAATACCAGCAGCAATCCTATCAAGGTCCGTGATCCATTCACGAGCTCGATCCTTCAATGAAAAAGGGAACAGCATATGTAAATAAGGTATATTGTCAAAGCTATGACATTTTGCTATAGGAAATATACGTAAAAATAATAATTCATTGTATTTGAATTACTAAAATAAACGTTATTTTCCGACTTGTATTTAATTCTAAGATTTTATGAAAAACCCTCGGTTTTGCATGTTTAAAAGACTAGTTGAAACGGTACAGTTTAATGTCGAATCCGTGTTTTTAGTCGTAATTTAATGCATGAATGAGAATTTGCATAATGTAAAAGTGACGTCGGTTTGTTTTGGTGATTTTGAGTCGTTGTTTATGCGATATTGGCGAGTTTTAGACGGATTCTAAATTCCGAATTGCTACAACCGTATTACGAATACGGGTTCGCTAATGCCAATATCGGGTTGGGTTAGTGTAACCCTTTGTCCGAGTCTCAAACGTCAAATCCGAAGGTAAAATGTTTACCTTTTGAAAATGCAAAGACGGTATTTTGAATGAATTTTTGTAAGTGTGAGTGAGAGACGATAATAAGTATTGAGTATTGATTTTTTTGTGTAAGTAAATGAATGAAAATAATGAATGTAAAGGGTGGTATTTATAGGATTTGGCTCGTATTTGTGCATGACTAAAAACTTAATCGCCTGTGTACCAGTGGTTTAGTTTCAGTGTGGCAGTAAACTGAAAGAGGAAACCAAATGGGTGCAGGAGGAAAACAAAATCGCCTGTTAACAGGCGATTTTTATTTTGTTTTGGTGGGCTACGATTGGACTTGGGCCGCCTTTGTCATGTGTGACGTATGTGTAGGTGTTGAGTGTGTTTGGTTGTTGTTTTTACGTGTATTTGGGCCAAGGTATTTCTTGGCTCAAATTTCGTAATTCGTGCCTCGGTTTTTGTCGTGTTTTTCGGTTTTGGCTCGAAGTAAATACTGTAATATATTATTTTGTGGTGTCGTAGAGTCTAATTTCACAAAAATGTGACACGAGACGCATTTTGGCCCGTTTTGAATGTTGGGCGAGTGTGCGTTTTGGGCCGCTTTGTAGCTTGTTGGGTTGTTTTTGTGAGTCGTTTTAGTAAGACGTTCTTGTCTTGTGCTTGTGTTGTGCTTGTATTGTGTTTGTAATGACTAAAAATGACATTCATTTTTACGATATATGCAAATTCAAATTAATACGTTAAAAATGACTAAAATGTTTTAGACACTTTTGTACCGTTTCGTCTTATTTATAAACATGCATGAAAGTCCTTTTTGTCATTGGGCTTGTTCTTGGGGGTACGGATACGGGTATCTACAAGCTTGCTGACAAGGCTAAGTCGTCACGCCTAATCAAAATAAAACCTAAACAAACAACTAATAGAAGCTAGCGGTAAGCAGGGTCGAATCCACAGAGAAACGGGCAGTCAATAGGATGCTCAGCTAAAACTAGGTCAATCTCAAGGGTGATAAAAACAGTGTTTTATAAGACTAAACTAAGAGCAATAAACAAAAGAGGGTGTAAAAGTATATAAAAGGGAGATTAGGGCGTCGGGATCAATGTGACACTAGTTCAGGAACTCAACTCAGAAGGAAATAACAATCAATTGAAGCTATGCAAGTGACTAGGTTTAGGAATACGCTCTCTCGAGTCAATATTAACCTTAAACAAATTTAAAGGGCTCTCGCAACTTACTAAACTTAACTTATCAAATACGCGTGAGTCTAGTTTCAATTAGGCTTTCGATCTTAAACTGAAACAACCTAAGTTCAATTCAATAAAGGCGTCCCTAAATTCAATTGATAATAAAACGCGTAGGAAGAAGTCAACTTGCACAAGTTCAATCAATATAAGCAATTAAAACATGTTCCTGAACCAATCTCACAATCACCCTAAACCCTAATTATAAAATTAGCTGCGCATGATAGAAATCAAAACAAAGCAATAAAAGAAAGACATGATGAAAGAAATAATTGCAATTAAATAGAACCTGGAGTTTAATCTGAGTACCCCGATTACAAGCGAATCAATCTTGAAATTAAACTAAAGTTGAGAGTTTTTGTAAAAGAGAGAAAAGAAGTAGTAACTAAACCTAACTTAAGATGTAAAATAAAAACATAAAACAAAGCATAAGTGTTTTAATCTCGACCTAGAGTCTTTATATAAGTTTCCTAAAACAATTAAGCACGAATTAAACCAAAACCGTCGAAATAAACACCACAGCCGGCCGGCCTGCTCAACCTGGGCCAACTCTCTTTTGATCAACTTGGGCTTGAATTCCTTTCTTGGGCCTTTATGTTACTCGTGGCCCTTTCAATCTTTTGGTCCTCTATTCGTCTCCCGAGCTTCCGTGCGAGCTCGAGCTTGGTCTTGTAGTATCGATACTAAAAATGCTCCACTCGACTCAGGTTTCGGCTCAGGACCGCCAAAACCTGCGAAATATAAACGAGGAACAGCAGTATCGCGATATATAGCAATTAGCTCCTAAACTAACAATGAATGCGAGTAAATGCAAGCTAAATGCGACTAAACCGGGGGCAAATAATCTATATAAATAGCATGTATCACTTGCAGTGTGCTCGATTGCAAAACATCCATTTCTTGAACCCGTCCCATCCAAGCTTGTGCATCACATATCTGTTCATCTTTGTAAGTGATCGTCTCTTGAGCAATCCTATTATGTCACAGTACCAGTGTAAATTATGTCAACTTTGCTCACTAATTACAGCAACTAATGGTTATAAAACACACTCCCAACAGAGGTAAACAACACCACTGTAGAATAAAAGGTCCATCGCTAACATAACACGGCTTGTCAGTAGATAAGCAATTAATCATCATTTGTGGGAAACCTGATCTTGCAATTCCAACAACTATCTCTCTTTATCTTGAATATGTTCTTACAGATCATGTATTTGTTGCCTATGATGGGCTCTCTCCGCTTCAATGCTATCATGTTCCCTCCTGTACCAAAAACCAAAACCAAAGTTAATACAAAACAAAGCAAAAAATCAAAGCAATACATAAACTATCAAGGCACGCTCACTGGTAGTTGGCTATTTCTTTGTTTTGTTCCCTCAGTAGGTCTTCGTTAGCCCACGCCTGCCCATCAAATCCATGCATCGAGTAAAGTAAAAATAACAATGCAAACAATCACACCCAAAACACAAAACAGACAACAGTGATATTTCGTGAGTATATACCGCTTCATTATCCAATCTCACAGCATGCAACTCTATTTCCTTCTCCTCCATCTTCCTCTTAAGCTTGTGTATCGACTGTTCCCTTTCTCGAAGTTGCTCCTGCCCAACAAACAAGAATTGCCAGTACATTTCCCCAACAAAAACACGTGAAAGCACCAAATCAGTCAACAACGTGTTGTGCATCAAAAGTGTTCAGCATTTCCATAATCTCGGCTTTCGCGATCAATTGAGCCCCAAGTTCAATGTCAACCGGTTTCATCTCCTATTCTCCTCTCTTTGCCTTGCCAAATTGTGAATTCTGCAAAATCCCGTCATCGTTACTCGATATACCATCCATTTGTATCGAGCAGAAGTCAGCGACCGCTTCATTAAGCTCTTGTCCCTGCTGTAATTTTTCCCCCACAAAAACAATGAACCACACTAAACCACTTAAATCACAGTCATACAAAATCAATATTAACAAATATCATAAGAATTAACATAAGAAAATTAAGCAAAAACAATGAGAGAAGAAGAATGAAAAGAATGGAGGGACGTTAAGCAAAGGAGAAAATGGAAATCCCACCTCAATAATGAATATACCTGAATATATTGCTCATTGAAACTAAATTGACTATATTAGAGTTTTAATTTCAATGACAGTAGAAGTAATTTAGTGTTTAGAATTGCAAAATTAATTGAAAATGTAAGTAAATGAACGAGGACCTTAAATGAGAGAAGAAGAATGAAAAGACTGGGTGAGAGCAATTTGAGGAGAAAATGATGAAGGAAGTCAGGAAAAAATTACAATGGAATGGAATTAGTTGAGGAGGAAATGATGAAGGAAAGTCAGGAAAAAGTTACAATGAAGTGGAATTAGTTGAAGCAAGTAAGGGAGTAGGGGGACACTATTCTTATGAACAGTAGTAGAGTTAAGGAAGGAAGTAGTGTATAGCAGGAGGAAAGTCAGTGGAGAAGGTAGAAACACTGTTAGTGTAACAGTAGGAGTAGTTTCTCTTTTATAGGTTTAGGATTAATTAAAATATAAATTTTCATATCTATTTCTATAAAATATTTATAAATCTAACCCTAATTTCTCATGGTAAAGTTGGTCGTAGTAATTTATTTTTCATTGTTATAGTGTTTCCTTCTTACATTAAGTTTATCCTCTTATTAGAATACCAACATTTAAAAACAAGAGCTTTAAATTTTTTATTAAAGATTTTTTTTTTAATTTTTTTTATTTAAATATTAAAATAATTAGTTAAAATTAATCGACATGTTAGTTTATAATAATGAAAATATAATGAAGTATTAAAAATAATTTAATATCAATAATATAACTATCAATAACTATGTCATTTTTCGTCATTTTACTCTATTTCAGTTATTTTTTCAGATTGTTTACCAAACAGTAAAATAGTTTCAGCTAGCTTTTCAGCTAGTTATTTCCAGCTACCTTTTCAGCTAACTTTTCAGTTTCAGTTACCTTTTCAAAGTTTCAAATTTAGGTTATCAGCTTTTAGCTACCTTTTCAGCTAGTTTTTCCAAACAGAGCCGAAATGTTCTACAGTGAACCTTACCAAACACTCCAATATAAAACAGGTACATAAAATTTTTAGTCAAACCAGTTTACTGTTAAAAAAAAGTACAAACAAATCTTCATTAGTGAGTAGTCCTATCACAATTCCACAGGTAGATAAAATTTTGGTCAAACCAGTTAACCGTTACCACCATCGGCATCACCACCAACAAACACCAAGAAGTGCAGTTGTAAAAAATCAGATTTATATTAATATAAAAAAGGTATTAAGTCCGAAATAATAAAATTAATAGAAATAAAAATGTGATATTTTGAAAACATACAACAATAAAAAGGTTAAGGTGGCGGAATCACTAGACCAAAATCCGTATCATTAGTTAATTACCACTGAGGAAGCTGATGCTAACTAAACTTATACTTCCTCAATTTCAATAGATTCTATACATTTGGTTTTTACACGTACGTCGATGCACGTTTTCTTTTGTTCATATCTTTAGTTATGTAATTCTGAAAGTTATAAAATTTGGATCCATCTTCAACCTGAGGAGAGGGAGGGGGGTCGACAATTCAGTCGGAGTAACTAGGAGTCATCCCAGTCATGATTTATGAAAAATAAAGGAGAATATAGTAACTAATAAAATAACAACTTATAAATCCAATAACCAAATTACCACACATTAGCAAGTGATGACATGTGAGAAATAAAAATATAGATTACCTTTATTTAATCCAAAATTATGTTGTTTAGATTATATGTCACTAAAATAATAAGAACGAGCACCGTCTAGATTAAATATAGATTCACAGGTAAACAATAATCATCCATAAATATATGGACAACAAGTAATAAGAACGAGCACCGTCTAGGGCGAATAACCTCGACACCTAGATGTGAAGCCAATAACCTGACAACACAATGAACATAAAAATTGGACACATAACCGTGATCTAAAAAGGCGTCCCAAGACTGGTCAGATTATCGAGTGACATAAATATCAAGTTAAGGCGTAAATGTGCGGATCCTTAACCAGCCAAGGCATAAATGTGCGGACTCTTGCCCTTGAACGACGAGATAAATAAAGCGCTCACCTATAGCAGGCCAGTAATCTGTAACCATGCTAGGGTACTAAGTAGGCCAATAACCTGAACCTACTCAGTTCGGTATTACTCTTCTCAAGTGGACCAATAACCTGGAATCCACCTAATATCTTATACTCTAACCGGACCATATACATGAATAAGTCTCATCATAGTAAACATATAGCACCATGAATAACCTCATGTTAACATGCGAAAACACTCATAACCGAGTGAAAATAGTTAATCTAAATCGTATGAAATCATATGTTCATTTCGAGCTAGAATATAATATTAAAGATCATAACAACATTAAAGTTCAAATGGAACTTGTATAATTTTTATCAAGGTTATACTGATATTAAGCGGGGTTATACATATTGTAACAACCTGGTTTTTAGTCGACTTTAATTACTAAGGCGGAAATTAATTAAGTCTTAAACCAGCGTTATTAATTATACAATAACCCAAAATATTACATCATCGTTTAAGAGTTGAATGGAACAACTCTAAATACGGAATTTAGAAGAGTAAAGTGTTATATATTACAAATCTCTCAAAAACAACTAGAAATAAAGCATAAACACGTCTCGTGGCCCCGTCCAAAATCCAGCTCTCGGTCCATGATCGTCCTGCACAATAAACTGATGGGGGGATGCCCGCTGAGCGGACAGTGACTAGCTATGCTCATACTTACCCTCGATTTCAATTATTTTGGTTTAATATTATCGCTTTATAAACATATCCTTATGATAAAAATATAAACATGCTTATTACATATAGCATATAAAGACATATAAGTCATAATAAGCATGCGGTTTAAAGCGATAAATCATATAAGCATGATATTCAGTTATGAAAGCAAATAACACATAATATCATAACCATAGTATCACAATAATTCAGCAAGATTACAACGCGATATCAGATCGCAAACAGACGTACATACAGTATCATTCTCAACATGCAGACTCGATTCAATTCAGAAAGTTGTGGTCTTTAATTTTCGAAGATGGTACACACTCATTCTCATTTAATCATATAACAGACAACACATACTGCTTACGAGCCTGACCACTGAGTAGGCCTTTGTACTCTAGTCGTTTGCATCTCACTACCATAGTGCAGCGACTTACTCGACTCGTAAACCACGCCGAATACTATAGTACTTGCATCTCATCTTCTAGTGTTCGAAATGATTCGAACTTCAGACACAATCCCGTCAAGTAATCTTTACGCAGGGTAAGAACGAATGCTAGTGTCGCGCCCACTAAGAACGAAACACGGCAAGGAGACCACCGCTATAATCGCCCAAATCGGCACGGATGCCCTGGTAACTTTAGCGAAATAGGGGAATAAAACCCTAGTCTAGTACATGTACACTAGTATCCAATTTAAGAATGGGCTATGCTAATCATAGAGCACTTTAACTCAGGATAAAACGACTATTTCCTAAAGCCTGAGACAAAAGCCTTGGCATATTCAATTATCTTGTACGGCAATGGCGACCGCTACAAGACTATCTTAGTCCCACTTCACTTACGATTGACGTTTTCATATCGGAGGCTCAAGCGTTTGACCTTTTATTTAACTTACTCAATATTCATTATTTATTTGATATTACATATCACATGTTACTAGACTCTCCTAGTCTCAGCGTCAAACGTGTTATTTGAATTGTAGGTTTCATATGATCACATAACACATTCGTTTATTATTTGAAGCGTTGTTAATTATTAATGTTTTTAAATTTCTAATTTGATATGTTTATTAATATGTCAAATTTTATTAAAGTGTTTTTCAAACACCTTAAGTTATTTACTTATTCATTTTTAATTTTCTATACTTAGTAAAATTTTCAAAAATTTTCAATATTTCACTATTCACTATTCACTATTCACCGTATTTTATACGTATTTTTATACGTATTCGTATTTTTATACTTCGTATTCTATACGTATTTTTATACGTATTCGTATTTTTATACTTCGTATTTTATACGTATTTTTATACATATACGTATTCTTATACTTGTACGTATTTCTATTTATATACGTATTTTTATACTTAAGATATTTTAGGTATAATACTAAATCTTTTTATTTCCTAAGTATAGATTTCTAGTTTCAAAGTCGTTAAGTTCGTTTTGTACTTAGTGAGTTTTGAAAATATTCTAAAAGTCTAGTTTTAAAAACGTTAAGTTCGGTTTGTAAAAAGTGATAATGATATTCATTTTAAAATATTAGTTTTAAAAATGTTAAGTTCAATTTGTAAAAAGTGATAATGATATTCATTTTAAAATGAGACTTAGTTAAATTTAGTCGTCTATTAACTAAATTTAGCGATTTTCATTTTTAAAAATAATAGTATCGTGGATGATTCATTTAGGTCCGTAAGTCCAAGATCAACAAATTAAATAGCAAAGGCAATAACACGATTTAGTTCATTTTTATAATGGTTACATATTTTTATCGGTTTATAATATTTCATTTATAACTAAATCGGTTTATACTAAAATTCAATTCTAATTACTATTTAACTTTAGTGACTTAGTGATATTTCATTTTGGTCAAATTTAGTCAATTTATAATGGTGATGTCGTGTGATATGATATATGTGTCAAATTGATTTATTTCTTTTAATTTCTTAAATCTAACTTATTAACTAATAATTAAATTATATTAACAATAAAACTAAAAAGTGATAAAACAAATTTTAACCCTAAAATTAGTGAAAATGCCGTGAGCAACAAGAATAGTGTTCAAATTTTCATTTTTCGATTTTATCGGTTTTTAACTTAAAGTCTATATATTTTAATTATTCTAATTATACTAAAACGATTTAAACTAAAATGAAATTTACTAAAAATTTCATTTATATTTATGAATAGTGTTTTTCAACACTTTAATTTTCTAACTTTTTAACCTAAATGATTTATAATGTTTAAGTTGATTTTTAACATAATACTAAGTAATATAAAAAACAATAACTAAACATAAACACAAATTATTAACAAACATAAATTAAAACAAGATCAAAATGAACAATAATGATGAACATCAACATGAATAATCAAGAACACACATGAAGATCATATTAAAGCTCAAGAACACTAATTTCGATTTTAATAATTTATAATTTGTTTTCCTAATTTAGTTTTTTTTTTATAGTATCATCTATTTTATACTAACTTAATACTACATATAATTTACAAAAATTAAAAGTGAATATTTAGTAATAAAAATGGGAAATGCCGTGTAGGTGTAATTGTATGTATATATTTTTATTTTTCATTTTTAACCACTTTAACTCATTGTTAATAATTCACATAATTTTTATGTATGACTACTACTTATATAAAACATAACAAAACATAAAAATCATATGAACATAAAATTAAAAGTGCTCAAAATCAATTTAACTAAACATAATAATATTTTACTACACTTTAACTATAATCAATATTACTTATTTATTATCATTTTATTATACATCACATAACATACAAACACACACAAATCATGTTTAACATATTTTAGCACAAAGATCATACTCATAAAATTATAATAACAAAACAAATTAATTTACTAAGAGGATAATATAAGACAAGGCTAGTCACCTTAATTAGGATGTTAAACGTCGGGGATCTAAAATAAATTTTAGATCGGAATTTCTTCACCCATATTACCCAAGAAATTAGTCTCTAATATACCCACTAATTAACTAGATTACTTAGGAATTATTAGTAATATTATTAAGATTTTTATTTTAGAGGTTTTTGAAATAAAATGGGAGAAAAAGAAAGAAATAAAATGGGAGAATATGGAGGGAGATCCTACGGCATTTTGTGTGCCAAAGAAGTTCATTTTGCAATTGTGATTTTATTAGAGCAAGTGTTAGAATAAATTAGATTTAAATAAGGTTTTTATTTAATTTAAAGTTTAATTAAAAAGAAATTAGGGAACACCTTTATTCTTATTGGTTAGAAAAGTCTTTGACACTATTTGGCATTAAAAATGTTCCTATGATATTTTTAAAAAGTTTTTACGAAATAAATCGGGTTTAAAAAATCGGGTGTCAAAAGCGATAAAAGTTAAAGTGTGCGCGTTTGACAATTTTTCGAAATATCTCTACTTTAATATTTTAAGACTAAAATATTTTATTTATTACTTTAGAAAAATTTTAAAAGTGACGGAAATGAAAATCGTAGTATTAAAGTAGTAGTTTCGTATTTGTACGTATTTTTATTAAAGGTTATAAACTTTAAATTTAAATAAAAAGAAAATAAAAGTGATGATGATAAATATAATGTGTAAGACTTGTGTAAGAAAAATGGAAGAAGATAACTTGGTCAAAAGTCCAAGTAAGTCGGCTATTGTAAAAATAATCTCTCGATTTTTCGTTTTGAAATTTTCGATTTATACAAGACGAATAGTCTCGAAATAAAAGATACGATCCTAAAATAATGTTTTGAAATAAAATCGGAAATAAAAATAAAACTAATTTTCAAAAGGTACTAAATATAAAAATCGAGTTTTAATCCTTGAAATTTTGAATAAAAATTTCCTAGGTCGAAATACTTATTTTTTTTTCGTTGAATGTTATAGATTTAAAGAATTATAATCAAACGTCAAAACGTTTATTAGTTTAAAATAAGTATAACTTATAATTTCGACATTATGTGAAAATATTAGTTAAATGAAATTGAAATAGTAATTAGTTATTAATATAATATGATTTATTAATAAAAATCAAAATGATTAAATTTTTAATCGAAAGTTTGATGTTAAGGGTCAAAGTGTACGTGAATTTGGAAGAGAGTAGAGTGGCTTGACTTTGATTTGCGTTTTTGAAATCGTTGACTTGAATTTCAAAGTCGAGAAAAGTATAAGTGTTGATTTTTATAAAATTTTGAAAGGTGTTTCTTTTTCAATTCTAAAGATAATAGGACAAACTTTATTTTTCAAAATTTTTAATTTGGACTTAGGAAATTTTATTATTATTTGGCGAAAAAATTTCAGTCGCATTTTATTATATGGAAAAAGGATGAATTTAATTTGAGGAATTAAATTCTTTTATCATATTGTGTTAAAATAACACGGGGTGTTACAAACCTACCCCCTTAAGAAAAGTTTCGTCCCGAAACTTGAATAGAGTGGATAACTGCTCGAGTTTGGCAAGGCAGTTAGAGAGAAAAGTAAAAATTTTACAAGTTTTGATAGTAACATTTTATTTTGGTAGAATAAAACTTTTCAAAATGTTTGTATTTCTGAATTACTAAAAAGGTGTTAGATAGAGTGGAAAGATTGGAGCTTAGAATAGTCTTATTTTTACAAATAGAATATTTTGAATTAATGTAGAAATATTGTTACATTGTTATTTCTGAAAACGATTTCAAAGGGATTTTCAAAAAGGTGGGGCATAGAAGTTTTGTACGGAATTAATTTAAAATAAAATTATAAGGGTTTTAAAATAAAACAAATTAAAATTTTATTTGAAATTAAATATATTGTTTAAAGTTGTTTGAAATAATGATTTTAAATAATTTTAATCAATGATTTTAAATCATCATATTTTGTCCTACCCCCTTAAGAAAATTTTAAACATATTTATCAAATTTAAGTAGAAAGATAAAAATTCATTTTAAAAGTTGAGAATTTGGAATAGGTATTGATAAGTTCAAAAATTTAAAATAATCAAATTCGATTGTAAATGAGGTAAATAATATATGATTTAAAATAAAATAATTTCGAAGATATTTGAGATTACGAAATAAAGTTTTAAGAAATAATTGAATAAGTACCAAATATATTTTAAACGGAAATATGAATGTTAATTTTAGAAGGTAATTAGAAGTTATAAATTTACGAGATTAATAAATTTTGTTAAAGATAGTAAGTTTAATAGATAAAAAGAAATAAAGTTCTATGGTTTTTGAGAATAAATTATAAGGAGTTTATGAAATTGAAAAGCAAAAATGAAATCATTTTGCGAAATTCAGGAAGAGAAATGAAAATTCATTTGAAAAGTAGTTATTAGGAATTTTAGATTTAGGAAATTAGAAACTTAGAAGTAAAGGTTTCAGAGGTTGAAATTTTCAAAAAGAGAACGAAATAAGAATTTTAGTTAAAGAGGATAATTAGATGAAGTTGTAGAAATCTTCTCCACGACAGAATTCTTCGAGATCTTGAACGTCTTATCAGTTGTAAGGTCCTTGATGCGTCCATTTGTTGCGCTTGAGATCTTGTCGTCATGTATTCGATTAAAGGCTTCGATCTTCGAGAATTAAACTTATTACTTAGATTTTATATCCGAGGATAGTTGTTAGTTTTAGTTAGTTACATCAGCAACTAGCAAGCATACGATAGTTAGTGTATTTTATTTTGAGGGAAGTAGTTCGTTATTTAAAAGTCCTTAGGCTATGGTCGGTCCTTAAGGTTTCTACCCATCCTCACACTTTAAAGCGATCTAAGTTATTATTTTAGCGAGCTAAGATTTCTAATTTATTATTTGATCCTATAAGTCTATGCCTGACATACGATATGAATGTCCGGCCCAGGTGTCTCTCGCTAGATGAAATAACTATTAAGTTATTCACGCAAAGACACTCGATACCAAGCTAATCAGAACAACCTGGTTTTTAGTCGACTTTAATTACTAAGGCGGAAATTAATTAAGTCTTAAACCAGCGTTATTAATTATACAATAACCCAAAATATTACATCATCGTTTAAGAGTTGAATGGAACAACTCTAAATACGGAATTTAGAAGAGTAAAGTGTTATATATTACAAATCTCTCAAAAACAACTAGAAATAAAGCATAAACACGTCTCGTGGCCCCGTCCAAAATCCAGCTCTCGGTCCACGATCGTCCTGCACAATAAACTGATGGGGGGATGCCCGCTGAGCGGACAGTGACTAGCTATGCTCATACTTACCCTCGATTTCAATTATTTTGGTTTAATATTATCGCTTTATAAACATATCCTTATGATAAAAATATAAACATGCTTATTACATATAGCATATAAAGACATATAAGTCATAATAAGCATGCGGTTTAAAGCGATAAATCATATAAGCATGATATTCAGTTATGAAAGCAAATAACACATAATATCATAACCATAGTATCACAATAATTCAGCAAGATTACAACGCGATATCAGATCGCAAACAGACGTACATACAGTATCATTCTCAACATGCAGACTCGATTCAATTCAGAAAGTTGTGGTCTTTAATTTTCGAAGATGGTACACACTCATTCTCATTTAATCATATAACAGACAACACATACTGCTTACGAGCCTGACCACTGAGTAGGCCTTTGTACTCTAGTCGTTTGCATCTCACTACCATAGTGCAGCGACTTACTCGACTCGTAAATCACGCCGAATACTATAGTACTTGCATCTCATCTTTTAGTGTTCGAAATGATTCGAACTTCAGATACAATCTCTTCAAGTAATCTTTACGCAGGGTAAGAACGAATGCTAGTGTCGCGCCCACTAAGAACGAAACACGGCAAGGAGACCACCGCTATAATCGCCCAAATCGGCACGGATGCCCTGGTAACTTTAGCGAAATAGGGGAATAAAACCCTAGTCTAGTACATGTACACTAGTATCCAATTTAAGAATGGGCTATGCTAATCATAGAGCACCTTAACTCAGGATAAAACGACTATTTCCTAAAGCCTGAGACAAAAGCCTTGGCATATTCAATTATCTTGTACGGCAATGGCGACCGCTACAAGACTATCTTAGTCCCACTTCACTTACGATTGACGTTTTCATATCGGAGGCTCAAGCGTTTGACCTTTTATTTAACTTACTCAATATTCATTATTTATTTGATATTACATATCACATGTTACTAGACTCTCCTAGTCTCAGCGTCAAACGTGTTATTTGAATTGTAGGTTTCATATGATCACATAACACATTCGTTTATTATTTGAAGCGTTGTTAATTATTAATGTTTTTAAATTTCTAATTTGATATGTTTATTAATATGTCAAATTTTATTTAAGTGTTTTTCAAACACCTTAAGTTATTTACTTATTCATTTTCAATTTTCTATACTTAGTAAAATTTTCAATTATTTTCAATATTTCACTATTCACTATTCACTATTCACTATTCACTATTCACCGTATTTTATACGTATTTTTATACGTATTCGTATTTTTATACTTCGTATTCTATACGTATTTTTATACGTATTCGTATTTTTATACTTCGTATTTTATACGTATTTTTATACTTATACGTATTCTTATACTTGTACGTATTTCTATTTATATACGTATTTTTATACTTAAGATATTTTAGGTATAATACTAAATCTTTTTATTTCCTAAGTATAGATTTCTAGTTTCAAAGTCGTTAAGTTTGTTTTGTACTTAGTGAGTTTTGAAAATATTCTAAAAGTCTAGTTTTAAAAACGTTAAGTTCGGTTTGTAAAAAGTGATAATGATATTCATTTTAAAATATTAGTTTTAAAAATGTTAAGTTCAATTTGTAAAAAGTGATAATGATATTCATTTTAAAATGAGACTTAGTTAAATTTAGTCGTCTATTAACTAAATTTAGCGATTTTCATTTTTAAAAATAATAGTATCGTGGATGATTCATTTAGGTCCGTAAGTCCAAGATCAACAGTCCAAATAGCAAAGGCAGTAACACACGATTTAGTTCATTTTTATAATGGTTACATATTTTTATCGGTTTATAATATTTCATTTATAACTAAATCGGTTTATACTAAAATTCAATTCTAATTACTATTTAACTTTAGTGACTTAGTGATATTTCATTTTGGTCAAATTTAGTCAATTTATAATGGTGATGTCGTGTGATATGATATATGTGTCAAATTGATTTATTTCTTTTAATTTCTTAAATCTAACTTATTAACTAATAATTAAATTATATTAACAATAAAACTAAAAAGTGATAAAACAAATTTTAACCCTAAAATTAGTGAAAATGCCGTGAGCAACAAGAATAGTGTTCAAATTTTCATTTTTCAATTTTATCGGTTTTTAACTTAAAGTCTATATATTTTAATTATTCTAATTATACTAAAACGATTTAAACTAAAATGAAATTTACTAAAAATTTCATTTATATTTATGAATAGTGTTTTTCAACACTTTAATTTTCTAACTTTTTAACCTAAATGATTTATAATGTTTAAGTTGATTTTTAACATAATACTAAGTAATATATAAAACAATAACTAAACATAAACACAAATTATTAACAAACATAAATTAAAACAAGATCAAAATGAACAATAATGATGAACATCAACATGAATAATCGAGAACACACATGAAGATCATATTAAAGCTCAAGAACACTAATTTCGATTTTAATAATTTATAATTTGTTTTCCTAATTTAGTTTTTTTTTTATAGTATCATCTATTTTATACTAACTTAATACTACATATAATTTACAAAAATTAAAAGTGAATATTTAGTAATAAAAATGGGAAATGCCGTGTAGGTGTAATTGTATGTATATATTTTTATTTTTCATTTTTAACCACTTTAACTCATTGTTAATAATTCACATAATTTTTATGTATGACTACTACTTATATAAAACATAACAAAACATAAAAATCATATGAACAAAAAATTAAAAGTGCTCAAAATCAATTTAACTAAACATAATAATATTTTACTACACTTTAACTATAATCAATATTACTTATTTATTATCATTTTATTATACATCACATAACATACAAACACACACAAATCATGTTTAACATATTTTAGCACAAAGATCATACTCATAAAATTATAATAACAAAACAAATTAATTTACTAAGAGGATAATATAAGACAAGGCTAGTCACCTTAATTAGGATGTTAAACGTCGGGGATCTAAAATAAATTTTAGATCGGAATTTCTTCACCCATATTACCCAAGAAATTAGTCCCTAATATACCCACTAATTAACTAGATTACTTAGGAATTATTAGTAATATTATTAAGATTTTTATTTTAGAGGTTTTTGAAATAAAATGGGAGAAAAAGAAAGAAATAAAATGGGAGAATATGGAGGGAGATCCTACGGCATTTTGTGTGCCAAAGAAGTTCATTTTGCAATTGTGATTTTATTAGAGCAAGTGTTAGAATAAATTAGATTTAAATAAGGTTTTTATTTAATTTAAAGTTTAATTAAAAAGAAATTAGGGAACACCTTTATTCTTATTGGTTAGAAAAGTATTTGACACTATTTGGCATTAAAAATGTTCCTATGATATTTTTAAAAAGTTTTTACGAAATAAATCGGGTTTAAAAAATCGGGTGTCAAAAGCGATAAAAGTTAAAGTGTGCGCGTTTGACAATTTTTCGAAATATCTCTACTTTAATATTTTAAGACTAAAATATTTTATTTATTACTTTAGAAAAATTTTAAAAGTGACGGAAATGAAAATCGTAGTATTAAAGTAGTAGTTTCGTATTTGTACGTATTTTTATTAAAGGTTATAAACTTTAAATTTAAATAAAAAGAAAATAAAAGTGATGATGATAAATATAATGTGTAAGACTTGTGTAAGAAAAATGGAAGAAGATAACTTGGTCAAAAGTCCAAGTAAGTCGGCTATTGTAAAAATAATCGGGCTCGATTTTCGTTTTTGAAATTTTCGATTTGCGCGCACGCGAATAGTCTCGAAATAAAAGATACGATCCTAAAATAATGTTTTGAAATAAAATTGGAAATAAAAATAAAACTAATTTTCAAAAGGTACTAAATATAAAAATCGAGTTTTAATCCTTGAAATTTTGAATAAAAATTTCCTACGTCGAAATACTTATTTTTTTTCGTTGAATGTTATAGATTTAAAGAATTATAATCAAACGTCAAAACGTTTATTAGTTTAAAATAAGTATAACTTATAATTTCGACATTATTTGAAAATGTTAGTTAAATGAAATTGAAATAGTAATTAGTTATTAATATAATATGATTTATTAATAAAAATCAAAATGATTAAATTTTTAATCAAAAGTTTGATGTTAAGGGTCAAAGTGTACGTGAATTTGGAAGAGAGTAGAGTGGCTTGACTTTGATTTGCGTTTTTGAAATCGTTGACTTGAATTTCAAAGTCGAGAAAAGTATAAGTGTTGATTTTTATAAAATTTTGAAAGGTGTTTCTTTTTCAATTCTAAAGATAATAGGACAAACTTTATTTTTCAAAATTTTTAATTTGGACTTAGGAAATTTTATTATTATTTGGCGAAAAAATTTCAGTCGCATTTTATTATATGGAAAAAGGATGAATTTAATTTGAGGAATTAAATTCTTTTATCATATTGTGTTAAAATAACACGGGGTGTTACACATATAATCACCATACATACAAGATAAAACAAAGTTGCAACAAATTTATAACAAGCAAAGTTATAGTGAACTAACATAAACAACATACACTATTATCGTTAGATTTCAAATCAACATGAAAGGTTACATAGTTCTTATCGAATTAATAATAAGAGCAAAATAACATATGTCTATTTGTGGTGACTTTAAACACATAATTAAACATTTTTTAAGTTTATTTAACTCTTAGAATATCATTCTTCAAATAGGTTCGAAATTGATTAGAAAAATAATTACTAACTAACAACATAAGTACATAGTGTACATAAGCTAACTAGCTAAGCTACTGATACATGTTATTTATATAGCTTTTATGCCCCCGATATAGTTGCATTTAGCTCACATTTGCTCGATTACGTTATTGTTTTAGTAGCTATTTGCTTTATATTGCGATACTGTTGTTCCTCGTGTGTATTTTGCAGGTTTTGGCGGTCCTGAGCTAAAACCTGAGGTTATTGGAGCAATTACGAGTATCGTGAAGTCAAGACGAAGCCCGAGAGTCGATTCGGAGTCAATACGACAAGTTGGGACGTCAAACCTATAGGTTCGTGAGCGAAACCTATAGGTTCGAGGATGCGTGAACAAGGCTTAAAGTTCTTTGGAAGTTCTTGGCGCCTTAGAACCGATCGGTTTGGGTTGAACCGTCGGTTTGCCCCCCTGAACCGATCGGTTTGCCCACGAACCGCTCGGTCCTGCTTCACTTATTCTCCGGATTTTCGTTGGCCTATAAATACAATTCGAACTTAGGGTTTCACTTATGCTTTTCATTATATTTCTCTGCTTTAGAATAAACTTTAGTTTTCTCTCTTAAAAACTCTCAAATACTCCTAGTCTTAGATTTAATTTTCCCTTGCAAGACTTGATCTTTACTTCAATTCAACATTGATTTCAGGTTTAATTTCATTGTTATTTCATTCATCATGCTTTCTTATTATAATTGCTTTGTTGTGATTTCATTTATGCATAGCTAATTCTTAATTAGGGTTTAGGGTGATTGTGATATTGATTCAAGACATGTTTTAATTGCTTTAATCAATTGAATTTGTGCAAGTTGATTTCTTCCTATGCGTTTCGTTATCAATTGAATTTAGGGACGCCTTTATTGAATTGAATTTAGGTTGTTTCAGTTTAAGATCGAAAGCCGAATTGAAACTAGACTTACGCGTATTTGATAAGTTGAATTTAGTACGTAGCGAGAGCCCGCTAAGTTTGCTTAAGGTTACAATTGACTCGAGAGAGCTTTTCCTAAAACCTAATCGCTTGCATGACTTCAATTGATTGATAATCCCTTTTGAGTTAGTTCTTGAATCGATGTCACATGACCCCGATGCCCTAATCTCCCTCTCTTATACCTTTTCATACCTTTTTGCTTATCGTTGTTAGTTTAGCTCTTCAAAACACCCTCTTTCACACCCCTTGAGACTTACCTTGACTAGCTAAGCAACCCTTTGACTACCTGTCTCTCTGAGGATTCGACCATACTGCCACTAGCTACCTAGTTAGTTGTCTTTAGGTTTATTTTGATTAGGTAACCACGACTTTAGCCTCATTAATTTTGGCGCCGTTGCCGGGGAGACGGTTAGCTAGTTTTAGTTTTGCTTATTAGTTAGCTAGGTTTTTCTCTCTTGTCTCAAGGAACCTAGTTCCTTGAGACCGTTTCTCATCATTTGCTTGTAGTTTTGTTTATGCACAGGTCACCTCGGACTCTAGTGCCTTTTGAGCCCGAACCTGAACGAGCGTTACATCGACTACGCAAGCAAGCAATTCAAATCGTTGATCTTAATACCGAGGAAGCGTCGTCTAGTGCTATGCAATCGTCCTACGAAGAGGACACACCTCCAGTTACTCCTTTCACTCCACCGCCGGTGACAATGCCTAAACTTTATAGTCACTCGGTGCCTAAGCCGGAATCCATTCCTAATGGATTCCAGATGCCCGCAACTCTACAGGGCAATTTCGAGATCCGCCCCGCCTTCTTAAATTTGGTGGAGCAGCAACAGTTTGGTGGTTATCCCACCGAGGATCTGGCGACACATGCGGTGTTCTGAGACTCTTTGCTCTACGATCAAGCGGTAGGATCACCCCGAGAACCGGATAAAGGAAATCTTTGTTCCCTTTTTCATTGAAAAGACAGAGTGCGAGAATGGAACACGGACCTCGACAAGGAGGCTGCGGGTATTACTGATTGGAATGGTCTTGCCCTTGTGTTTTACTCTAAATTTTATCCTCCCGAGCGTACTAACCAAATGAGGAGCCAAATCCAAGGCTTCAAACAAACGTTCGAAGAGTCACTTCTTGAGGCTTGGGGCGATATAAGAAGGCGATTAGAGATTGTCCTCACCACGGGTTAAGCGAGGTGGTTGGTGATCATGACATTCTACAACGGCTTATATCTTTGAGAGCCGTGCTATACTTGACTCAGCTCCAGAGGGACGTTTCGCCAATAAGGTCGACGGCGACAGGGCTTGGGGTTTGATCGAGGAGATGGCAATGCATTCATCTCAATTTGGGAAGCCGAGGGGAAATTCACGGTCAGCGCATAATGATCGTGATAAGGAGGGTATGAGTTCGGTCCATAGTCGACTTCTTTACTGCGAAGATTGATATGCTACAAGGTGTTGGTTCTTGGTGCCCACGTGAATCTTTGTTATGGGGCACGATATGGGTTATTCTACGAGTGCAGCTGCGCCCACGAGCAAGTTCATGCTTACCAATCCTACTCATAGAACTTGCCTTACCAAAATCAACGATTCACGATCGATCGCTTCTCTCCTATCGTAACCAAAGCGTGCTAAACCCGACTCCGTCACCCTCACAAAACCAACCCTACATTCCCCCTCATAAAAACTTCCAATCTCCCCCACCTAACTACCAAAAACCCACCTATACACCCTCCAAATACCCCTTGCATCTCGATCCTTTGGCGAGACTAAGGCCATGATGTTGCAAATGCAACAAATGATGATGGGTATCACGAAGTCACAAGAGATGATCTTTGCAACATGTGCAAAAGAGTGATCAAGCCAAGGATGCTGCAATCAAGATGTTGGAGAACCAAGTGGCTCAGCTCGCCGCTTCGCAGGCTTCTCGTCAGCAGGGTACCCTTCCACCTCAAGGTAATCCTCCTAACCCCGATCATCGCATGTGCTATTACTTTGCAGAGTGGTACAGTTTACGATGGCCCAAAGCATCCGGAGGAGGAGAAAAAGAATGGGGCAGCAGACACGGTCAAGCCGTGTGATCATAGGTCAGCACAGCGACAGCAACTTGTGGATGATGCTGTTAAGGAAAGGCGCCGGAGATTCAAATCAGGCTTCCTTTTCCGGGTCGTTTGCGTCCGGCTAATGTGGACCCCCAGCTCGGTTAGTTCTTTGAGATTCTCAAATCTTTGCAGATAAATCTTCCTTTCATTGATTTGGTTAAGCAAGTTCCTGCATATGCTAAGTTTCTTAAAGAGGTCATATCTAAGAAGCGTTCGATTAATGAGACCGAGACTGTGTCTTTTGTGGGGGAGGGTAGTGCCTTTTTGCAGGGTAGTTCACCCCCGAAGCTGAGTGACCCCGGGACCTTTTCTATCCCTTGTTCTATAGGGAAATACGTGGTCCAGAACGCCTTATGTGACTTGGGGGCCAGTGTGAGTGTCTTGCCCTATTCCATCTGTCAAAAACTTAATATGACCAAGTTAGGAGTTACCTCCATGACGTTGCAGATGGCTAACCGTAGTGTCCAGAGACCCTTAGGTATCCTAGAGGATGTCCCGGTCAAGATAGGGAAGTTTTATATACCCGTAGACTTCGTGGTCCTAGACATTCAGGGACCCCAGCATCCCGATCATTCTAGGAGACCTTTCACGCATCTGCGGGAGTAATCGACGTGGGGAATAAGACCTTGACGTTCTCGGTGGGAGGTGAGAAGCTCACGTATGCGAAGTCTAGTATCCCCCGTGCCCCTATGCAGCCTGAGTCTGTGGCTGCTATTGACCTTGCCCCTCCGTCTCACTCTACTGGAGACACTTTGGAGGTTGTTTCTTCTGCTGTTTCTTGTGCAGGTCTTACGCAGGTTGGCTGCAATCCTGGTTTAGGGGAGCGGAAGGCTACGAGGGCGGATGTCTATGATCCTGGGGATGGTGGAGGAGACCCACGGTCTGCGATGCGTGGCGCACAGAGTTGTTTTGGAGAGCCTTTTCGCGATGGCTTACCGTGCGTGATGGATTATGCTGCTCTTCCACGGGGAGATCGAGTTTTATGGCGAACGGATGCTATTTCGCCAAGTGAAGCTGTTGCTAATGGCCAACGTCCTTGGCCTAATTTGACGTGATTTGATGAGCTTTGAAGACGGTCGTGCGGGACCATTATAAACCCGGTATTATCAGGAGGCAACCCGATGACTTTTTTGTAATTTGTTGTACTTTACTTTGCTTTGGTTTGTTTGTTTTGGATGACATTTTAGACTTTTCTTTTGAGCGCGTGAGGACGAGGGTTTTATAATTGATTTAGCATGCAGGTACTTGAGGACTCTTCGTCCTTAGTAGTTTTGAGACAGGCCTCACAGAAGGGCCTTGCTCGGCCCCACCGTGATTCGGCCCTGCCTTGTTTCGCGCGCTACTCCGAGGTACTATTAGCTGGACTGAAATGGACGCATATTCGTGGATCATAAGCCGCACTCCATGCTTCACTTCGGTTTGGGGAGCTCCTTCACGAGCATGTGAGCTTTCTTTCTCCTTTTCCCTCGTTTCCTCGCTTTCTTTTTCCTACCCCCGTCTTTTATTTGTCCTTCTTTGCCTGTGGTTGTGTTGTTTTCCACATTGCGGGCAATGTGTGATTTTGGTTTGGGGGAGGAAAGCACTTTCGCGCTTTTCATTCGCATTTGCACTTCCGTTTTTGTGTGCATTATTTTATATAAAAACCCAAAAATTAAAAATTTTCGAAAAAACTAAACCTATTTCGGTTTGTCTTGTCCCGTTTGGAGAATTGATTAGTGTGCTATTTTGATCTTTAGTATCTCCGAGTCGACTTTCTATCGTCGTAGCTTGCACTATATATTTGTTTCCTGTTAATAGATTGCGAGCCTCAAACACTAGCCCACTCATTTGCTTAATTCTTATCGCTTTTCGTTTCTTTTACTTTCGATATTGGTATTCTTGCGAGGCATTTGGTTTGTGGAAAATTGGAAAGATGGTATGAGGTTTGCTTGGAAGGATCATTTAATGTTGGAGCAATGCTTCGATGCTCTCGGAGGGGACTCATTGATTTGAGTAACCACAGTGGCCATGAATTTGGTTGCGACCGAGAGTATGAGCAATGATGTAACCCTTAAGGAAATATGTGTGCAGAGCACGATCTTTACCGAGTGAATGTCAAGCTAAGCGGTATAACATCGAGGATGCGCCACATTTGAAAAAAAAAAAAAAAGAAAAAAAAAAAGAAAGAAAAGAAAAGAAAAAAAATGGAATGTTGTGGTTAGAAAGATGGAATGGAAAGTGGAATGTTCGGTTGGCCTTGCTTGAATCCAATTATCCTTCGTTTAATTTTTGCGAAAGCGTTAGAGGCTAGTGATATGATGTTGGTGTGAATGGTTGAGACTTGTGCTCTATTTTCGGTGAAATAGACTATGGCTTGTAAGTTCATGTGTATGGGTCGTCAGCTTTGAGATACCAACGTGATAAGTTTGGATACTTTGATTTTCTCCGACGCTGTTTGCTTGAGGACAAGCAAAGGTTTGGTTTGGGGGAGTTTGATACATGTCGTTTATATAGCTTTTATGCCCCCGATTCACTTGCATTTAGCTCGCATTTACTCGATCTCATTACTATTTTAGGAGCTATATGCTTTATATTGCGATACTGTTGTTCTTCGTGTGTATTTTGCAGGTTTTGGCGGTCCTGAGCTAAAACCTGAGGTTATTGGAGCAATTACGAGTATCGTGAAGTCAAGACGAAGCCCGAGAGTCGATTCGGAGTCAATACGACAAGTTGGGACGTCAAACCTATAGGTTCAGAGCGAAACCTATAGGTTCAGGATGCGTGAACATGGCTTAAAGTTCTTTGGAAGTTCTTGTTGCCTTAGAACCGTCGGTTTGGGGTTGAACCGATCGGTTTGGCCCCCTGAACCGATCGGTTTGCCCTCGAACCGCTCGGTTCTGCTTCACTTATTCTCCGGATTTTCGTTGGCCTATAAATACAATTCGAACTTAGGGTTTCACTTATGCTTTTCATTATATTTCTCTGCTTTAGAATAGACTTTAGTTTTCTCTTTTAAAAACTCTCAAATACTCTTAGTCTTAGATTTAATTTCCCCTTGCAAGACTTGATCTTTACTTGATTCAACATTGATTTCAGGTTTAATTTCATTGTTATTTCATTCATCATGCTTTCTTATTATAATTGCTTTGTTGTGATTTCATTTATGCATAGCTAATTCATAATTAGGGTTTAGGGTGATTGTGATATTGATTCAAGACATGTTTTAATTGCTTTAATCAATTGAATTTGTGCAAGTTGATTTCTTCCTACGCGTTTCATTATCAATTGAATTTAGGGACGCCTTTATTGAATTGAATTTAGGTTGTTTCAGTTTAAGATCGAAAGCCGAATTGAAACTAGACTTACGCGTATTTGATAAGTTGAATTTAGTACGTAGCGAGAGCCCGCTAAGTTTGCTTAAGGTTAAAATTGACTCGAGAGAGCTTTTCCTAAAACCTAATCGCTTGCATGACTTCAATTGATTGATAATCCCTTTTGCGTTAGTTCTTGAATCGATGTTACATGGCCCCGATGCCCTAATCTCCCTCTCTTATACCTTTTCATACCTTTTTGCTTATCGTTGTTAGTTTAGCTCTTCAAAACACCCTCTTTCACACCCCTTGAGACTTACCTTGACTAGCTAAGCAACCCTTTGACTACCTGTCTCTCTGAGGATTCGACCCTACTGCCACTAGCTACCTAGTTAGTTGTCTTTAGGTTTATTTTGATTAGGTGACCACGACTTTAGCCTCATCAGCTACATTCAAGATAATATTTTCTGGACAGTCTGTGCGAATATGTTAATATCTATAAATCTACTCATCAAAACAGAAATAAATTAACTCTGTTAATTAGAAATTCAAC
The DNA here is from genome assembly GCA_023091065.1 of Dianthus caryophyllus. Lineage (NCBI taxonomy): Eukaryota > Viridiplantae > Streptophyta > Magnoliopsida > Caryophyllales > Caryophyllaceae > Dianthus > Dianthus caryophyllus. The sequence goes on along the minus strand of CM041517.1, from coordinate 27,198,909 downwards.
ATTTTTATCTTCGATTTGGTATGTCGCGGCGAAATTAGTTCAAAACGAGCTAAAAGTTACAAGGTTTTAAAGTTGGGCAAAGTTTCAAAAGTTTTTCAGCACTAGTTTAACCATTACTCCGTATTTTTTTTTTTTTTTTGGTAACGAGGGGTTGGTTCCCCCCGGGCACTTGCAATACCCTGGAAACCACATGTGCCAGGTAAGTCATCCAGTAGGATGACAGGTATCCGTTTAACTAATATATTGTGTCTTTAAATATTCAAAACTCGAGTTATATATGCTCAAAAATTTTGATTTTTATATTTTTAGAAATCTCAGGATGTTATCTATAAGATCTAAGTCGTATTTCATCAAAATCTTATTTCGTTTAATCGCAGTTTAGTTTTTAAGATCGTTGCTCCAAAACAACATGGATGTTGTAAATCTGACCAGTGTGTGCTAAATGCTCATATCTCACTAAGATAACTTCAAATCACACGAAACCAATGGGAGTGGATATCCAACTCATTTATCTTTAATTTGGTAGGTCATGAGTCAATTAACACCAAACGAGCAGAAAGTTATGGGGTTTACAAGTTGGGTTAAATTTTTGGAATATGCATAAACTGATCTAATGCACATAGTTACGAATTTCTTTACTTCTAATCAACACATATTCATCAATAATAAACCAAAATAACATCATATAATGGCACATCAAATTTATATATAATCATATATTATTTAAAATATTACTTTTAAAATGCATAAATCACAAATAAGAGAAATACTAGTTACCTTTTTAGCAAAAGTGGGTGATAATCAAACTTGATCAACTTCAACTAGACCTTCACCTTGATCCTTTTTAACAAATAGAAGTAAACAAGAAAATATGGTAACTAACTTATCTATAACAATTAAAAACAGAATCTTGTAAATGAAAAAATGAGCAAAACACAATGTAATCTTGCTGCCACATCAGCCAAACTCTATTAAACTTACCACAGGCTAAAATTTACCTCTCATTCATTCGCTCCTAAACCGTCAACTAACGTTACAAGAAGACGAAAAGTTCATCCGTTCATTTATCATTTTTTAAGTTGAAGCTTCTTTTCCACCTACTTCTTCTTCCTCCTACATTTCTTCCTCCAATTTTCAGTTTTCTCTGCAGGTTTTTTTGTGTCATTGATTTTTTCATTCTTTTAAGTTTCTGGGTTTTTGCCTTTTGTTGTTTGCGTTTGCATTTTTTTTTTTCATCAATCGACATCATAGTTTCAATCTTTCCTTATTAATTTGGTGTTAGTTTTGTTATTTTTGTACTCTCTATGGTTTTGTTATGTTTATTTGTCATTTGGGTATCCATTATTTCAATAATTTCACATCAAAGTTACAACCTTTTCTCTTAAGGTTAATGTTATTGATGGTTTTTTGTTTAGTTTCTTGGAAGTTATTGTGATTATTTGTGAATTCATTATTTTACCGTGCTTATGGTGCTATTTTCGATTCCGAATTAGACATATCTCCAACTGTTGTAGTTTACCTCGCACAAAAACAGCCATCGTCATTGCCAATCAAATCTCCGCCGTCAGCCTATCATCATTGATAGCCACGATATTCCCTTTCTATGGTGTTTTCTAAGTTCACTTCGTAGAAGCTTGTATTATACGAATTGAACCGAGTATTTTTGGGTGCACAATCAAGTTCTTTCAATTGTATTTGTTTACCCGTGTTACTGAATCAAACTTTATTTTCTTAGAAGATTGAATTTCTTTAATTGTATGTTTGTAGCCAATACAAGACTTTAAATTGTGTTAGTTTGGTGTGTGTCTTTGTTGGTCTACATCACAATTTATCGAGTCGAGATGAGATTTGGTGTTCACATTCCAAATGATTCCCTGGCTTGTGGCCTATGTCCTAATGACACTACATCAAAAATGGGTTTGGCCACAAGTGAAATGGCGAAGTAGCATATCTTTATGTATCCTATAGCATGACAAAAATGGTGAACAATTTGATTTGTGTTTATGCAGGTTTGCAGTAGTGATTTGAGCACACAAGTTTTTAGAGTCTTAATGACAGAATGCATTATGGACGACAAACATTTCTTTTCACAGACATGTCATGAGGAAATCCTTTGGAACAGGTACTTTGTTTTTCATGCCCGAGATTGTAGCCTTTTTTCCACACCAACCTTCTATGCTTGCACATAGTTTTTAATTCTTTGTACGACAACACAAAGAACGTAAGTGTCAAACACACTAATGTTAGAATCAGTCTTTTTTGTACAGATTTGCACTTTGACATGTTGTGAACAGATACAGTTGTATTAATGTATGTGCTTGTGAAAACTATAGCGATGATGGTGAATCCAGTCACTCATCAACCCTAGAGACAGAAGCATTTGCTTACCAAGAATGTGCAAATGCCAAAAAATTTACATTTACACTTGAAGATGTGTCGTTCCATTTTTTATTTTAAACAAATAACTACTAACAGTAATTATCCTTTTAATGTATATGTAGATGTAAAATTGGCCAACGAATCTAAACAACACCTGAATGTAGACGAATTGAATAAGTTCATACTACTAGGAATTAAGTATTTTTAATGTGCATCATAAATATAATCCCACATTTGATGACTCGATCTCTTACAAGATTAATATTGTTGTTACTTTTATCGTATTTGTTGTTGTGGGTCTGTGTTTCTGTCGATGACGCAGCGTGTTGCTGTTGTTGTTGCTGTTGGAGTATGTGTCCTCCACAATAGTGCGATTACTTAATAAATCTCAATTAAGGAATACATGGGGATAATCCTGAATTATTGTCAATTGATTAACGTAAATCAATAACGGTTGGCTGACTAGAGTTTGACGTTATTGTCGTGTGAACGGCGGTAATCAATTGATCCCTTTAAGTCACACCTATAGGAACGTACTCCAAATGATTAAGCTAATTAATTGTATGAGATACAATTAGATTAGTAACTTGATAAATCGACTAACGGTTAGTCAGTGAATTAATTTAGAGAAAAATCGAGTTGGGAACTCGGATGATTAAATTTTATATCGATAAAATTATTTGTAGAGATGAGAACTTGTGTTAATACCGTATTCTATAGTAGATTACGGGTTCATGATGCATGCCACACTCGTGCATGCACGACAAGTGTCACACATGCACAAGTGTGACAAATGGCACAAATAAGTGCATGCATTGGCCACTTAATTCGTGCAATGTTATTGGCCTTTGTGTAGGTGCTCTTTGATAGGTCAAAAAGCAATGATTATGTTGGACATAATCATGATAAATGGGTGGAAAAATGAAGCATGTAAAGTGCATACATTTTTCACTCAAAACTCTCTCTACCTTTCTCTCAAAAAACACTCTCCAAATAATAAGAAATAAGTTCTTATAATTTCTATATACTACTAAGTGTTAGTAGTAATAATATTCACATATTATCAAGTGTTTATTAGTGATTTCTAGATCAAAATCACTAGTAAATTTGGTGTACTTCTTGGGTGCAACAAGAAGGAGGTTTCCTACTTTGGAAACTAGGGTTTGGAGGATCATCCATATTGATAGCTCAAGAAACAAAACAAGAAAGGAGTTCTAGTTTTGTGTGCCCATATTTCCTTTTCAAGAAGGTATAAATTTCTATAAACCTTTAACAAAGTATCTTTGTAATCACATAGATCTTGCTCATCAAATTAGAGTAATTTGATTTACACTAATATTTGATTAGTGAATGGGATGAGATCCCTACAAGTGGTATCAGAGCTTAGGCTTGTGGTTACAAATTTATTTTGTTGTTTTTGGAGTTTTATATATTTATTGAGAATAAATATGATAAAATCCGAAAATAGTGTTAAAAATGGTTTTAACACGAGATTTTATAGAATGCAAAGTTTCTGGTCTCATGAAATTACTGGTCAAATTTCGTAATTTTTGAAATTTATTTGCTAATTAAAATGATTTTTATACAAAACCGAGTCAAAAAGTGAGTTTTTGGCTAAAATAATAACTATAAATAGTTATATTTGGAATCTGGTCTCGAAATGTATACACAGTGATATTTCATATTTATACTTTCTGCATGTAAATTTTCAAAGTCAGATTTTGAGTTTTGAATATTTAATCATTTATTTGTTAAAAATCGGTATATAATGCATTTTATGTCCAAAAATATAGTAAACGTTGTTTTCTGGACATGAAATTTATACCAATATTTTTATACATTATGAGGATGCTCTCGTATAAATTTTGGATTTTTCCTCACTGTTTTAGACGTTTTCTTGATTTTATGAGATAAAATCGATGAAATCGTTTGTTATTTATTATAAAATAATTCGGAAATATTTTCTGACCAAACTTTTCTTTTCTGATATTTTGGAAGTGTTCCAGAATATACAAAATTTTGTCAAAATAAAAATGATTTTATTTTATTTTATTTTGATTTTACAAAGCTTTATTCATAAAAGGTTATGATTAAAGTACATCTAATTAGCAAATGACCAAGTTTGTGAACTAAAATCACCATAAGTTAGTATGAACTAATTTTGGGTGTTCTAAATCAGTTTAGAAGTTTTAGTTCAAGCTTAAAAGGTGTTTTAAGCATTATTGATTAATATGAGATTAATCGATTAAAAATGAGATCGGTTTGAAACGATTTAATGCGATTATTGTTTAGGGCGATTTTGGCATGTTTTTATTTATAAGCTTTCTTTATGCATGTTTGGATGAATGTTTATTTTTGAATGAATGTTTATTCTTACTAGTATGGCCATAGTTTGTTATATTTTTACCGATATTACCCGTAATGAAAGGGAATATCGTGTGGGTTTGTAATTAAATGCGATCTCGTATCGCCGGTTTGTAATTTAATAGTTTATTTCATTTACAAATGTATAATAGGATTGCTATGTATTCATTTGTAATTTAAACTAGTAAGTATTTGTAAGCCAAGACCGATGGATCGAGATGGAGCCTTAGAAGTGTTCTAAAGCTTGCAAGGAGGGGCCTTGGATGAGATCCATATGAAGAGGGACCAAAGGAGTTGGTTTCCAATTTGTAACTCCTTGTATTTTTAATTACTTTTAGGTGGCCATACTAGGTTTATGCTTATGCTTGTTTAATTGCTTATTTTTCCGCTTACATGCCAAAATCGCCATGCATGCCACGATATCCCACTATGATTGTCGTTTTTAGGTCACAATTCTTAAATTAGTTCACTTATAAAGAATTTTATGACTAAAATTGACAAAATCACCCACATTATTTAACAAATGAATTGAGATAAAGCCTTTCCAAATGTAGCGACTATGAACCCCATGTTCGTGAGGACCTCCGCAACGTGGAACCTTGTTACCATGGGTAAGTAGTGGGAGGAAGTCCCATGCTAATTTGGTTTGGACTCAACCAAATAAGAGTTATTTAGGGCTAATCGATGCATTTTAAAGAAAATCATCAACCAAGCATTCTAGTGTAGAATTAGTCAAGTGTTGACTTATCGTTTTTATATAAAAGGAAACATGAGATGTCTAATTTTATATGAAAAACGAGTCTTGGAATCATTTATACAATTTCGTGGGAGATCATTATATAAATGGACATTTGTTTTAAAAAGAGTTTTAGCAAATGTCGTTGATGTACAATGAATGTTAATATATTTCCTCATATTTGTTGTAGAATTATTTATTTCAAATCGCAATGACAACATCAACTCCCGCACCCATTTTGGGTATATATTTCATGGTTGAGAACCGTGATGGATAAATGTATCCTAAAGATGACGGTAGCAACTTTGTCGAATGGGATTCGACTATAAGGGGCGCCGCTCAATCCGACAATGTGCTTAAGAACCTTAAGACCACCTCCCACCGAACCAGGACTTAGGGCCCACCGCATGTGCGAGCCGCCACGATGAGCACCTAAAGGTTGACAATGGCGTTAAAAATATATTGATTTGGTCAATGTCACATTCTCTCAAACTTAACCGTTACTCACTAAAGTGCATATGAGATATTCACTAGAGTGACGACGATGTGCATCGACCTAGATAGCACGAAAGTGAATGAGGATTGAGAGAAAAGATGTTCTTTCAATGAGATTGAAGAACATAAACTTTGGGGTTAAGAAAGGGAAGGGAGCTTATAAAGCTCCGTTCAAGGAAGATAGGGGTAAGGAAAGGCTATTGAGAATAGCAAGTCCAAACCCTGGTCGTTGGAAGTGCAATTGTCCCAAATTCTTGAAGGAAAGAATGATGGATGTCGACATCCAAAGATATTGTTCCTTTTAATCTTTATATGATTGACATAAATCATGCTTGCATTTCTACATGGGTATAGGATCTGGGATGTAGATCTCGCCTTTGCAATCACTTGCGAGAGGATGAGAAAGCGTCGAGCACTAGCCAAGGGTGATGTAGATCTCGCATGGGCAATGGAGCTAGAGTAGCGGCCATTTCCGTGGGAACCTATGTACTCGCTCTAGCTAGTGGTTTAGAGTTGCATTTGAATAACTGTTATTTTGTACCAACTCTAACCAAAAACATTATCTCCGTCTCCATGTTACAAGCGGAAGGCTTTTGTTTTATGATTAAGTACAATCGGTGTACTTTTTCATTTAATGAAATGGTTTATGGTGAAGCCATTTCAATCGGAGGTATTTATGTTTTGAATGATGTCAATGATGTTTATCATATAGAGAACAAGAAGCTCAAAACGAATGAATCAAACAAATCCTACATTTGGCATTGTCGTTTAAGTCATATAAACGATAGACGCATAAAGAGACTTGTTGAGGCCAAGGTTCTCAAACCATTTGATTGCGAATCATATGGCACATGCGAGGCTTGCCTTTTAGGCAAAATGACTCGTGCACCCTTTAGTGGTAAAGGGACACGAGCTAGTGAGGTTTTAGGACTCATACATACCGATGTGTGTGGTCCATTAAACATCACTGCTAGAGGAGGATATCATTACTTCATTACTTTTACCGATGATTTAAGTAGATATGGTTATGTCTACTTAATAAGGCATAAAAGTGATGCTTTTGAGAAATTTAAAGAATTTCAAAATGAGGTTGAGAACCAATTGGATAAGAAGATAAAAGCACTACGATCGGATCGTGGTGGGGATTATCTAAGTAATGCGTTTGATTCACATCCTAAGAATTGTGGGAAAATATCACAATGGTCTCCACCGGGCACACCACAGTTGAATGGTGTTGCAGAAAGGAGAAACCGAACTTTATGAGATATGGTTCGGTCTATGATGAGTCAAAGTGAGCTTCCTGGATAGTTTTGGGGCTTTGCGCTATTGTCTACCGCATTCTCACTAAATCGAAATCCGACTAAAGCAGCCAACAAGACTCCATATGAGATATGGAGGGGAAAGGTTCCCTATTTGTCATTCATGAGAATTTGGGGTTGTGAGCCATTCGTTAAGAATAAATCTGACGATAAACTCGCAAAAGTCTGACAAATGACTTTTTGTAGGTCATCCTACGGAAACGTGTGGTTATTACTTCCACAGCCCTCACGAGAACAAAGAGTTTGTGACTCGTGATACTGTCTTTTTAGAAAATGAATAAATTTCTAAAAGACAGAGTGGGAGAAAATTTGAACTTGATGAAGTTCAAGAGCCACAAACCGAGGCAGAAAATGAGAAAACCGTTCCCTCGTCTTCTGACACGGTTATAATCCCTAGGAGGTCAGGAAGAATTAGTCTTCAACCTGACCGCTACCTCGGTAACATCGAGGAGGAGGGTGATTTGTTGTTATTCGAAAGCAACAAACCCTCAACCTACAAGGCGGCTATTAGTAGTCCCAACTCCGACCAATGGCTTGAGGTCAGGAAATCCGAAATGGATTCTATGTACGAGAACCAAGTTTGGGACTTGGTAGATTGGAGTGAAACCTATGGGGTTTGATTCCACTCAAGAGTAACAAAAATCGAACTTGAAGTGTCTTGAAAATCTCGGCTAGATGATGTATTTTTGTGGGATAATTTTCTGAAAATTTGTAACATAAAAGAAAACAATAAAGATAGTACTAAATCTACACACAAAGCAATAGATTTAGGTTGTGATTAATCAAGCACAAAGCCACTAATTAATCTTTCACAATCTCAAGCACAAAGCAAGGAGAAAATGAAGAACACTCAACTCATAAACTCTAGGGTTTTCATTCAATATCAAAATCTGAAAAATTACAAGGGTTAGAGCTTGGTTTATATAGACCAAGTCTTTACATCCTAGCCTTACAATTCAATGATAATCTAAGGGCTCACATGAGCCTTGAAAGGCAACAAAAAAAACGGCACACACATGCCTTACATGAGCTGAAAATTTCAAAGCTAACAAACAAATTCAAAAGCATAAAGTATGATAGTGACTTGTGGCTTAATCCTCTCCATTCTTTGTTTAGGATCATCCAAGGGTCCTTGAGTGAGCCTTGGTTTGAGTAGGACGGTCCACATGCTCCAACAAATCTTAATTTTTGAAGACTAAAACAATAAAGTATAAAGCATGAAAGGGACATTAATGAAAATGACATAAATCATAAAACAATGTGATGATCTTTGGTGGCTTGATTAGGCCGGCTCCTTGGACCTCCATGAGCTAGCTTTTGTGAACCATGTGAGTCTTTTATTGGAGGGTTAGCTCACATGGGTGCACCCAAGTTTGACCACATTCAAAAATAGCATTCCATTGACTTTCTAGTTGCCCTCCAACTTCACTTCTCTTGACTTCCCTTGACCACTAAGTATGGCTTGATTTGACCATAGAATTGACTTGACTTTTCTCTTAGTGGCCCCTAGGGTTATGACCTAGGCTAGGGTTTGAGCCCAAGGACTCAAACCAACCCTTACTTTCAAACCGAACAAAATCGAGCTTGCTTGATTTGGTTCAATCTCCTCTTCTTGAAAAGGATTTGTCCTCAAATCCTTGGGGTTCTTAACATGAGTTTCATTTTGACATTGATCATAACCTCCAAGGAGAGGCACCTCATTAGACCCATAACCAACCTTGGTCTTAATAGGTTTTGGCCTCAAAGAACAACCTTGACATAAATTACGGATGAAAGATTGAACACCTTTGGCTTGGCTCGTTTGAGCTTGTTTGGCCGTGTTCTCCTTCCTCTTCATGGTGGTCTTTAAGTTGTAGCCACTCACTAGTATGATCTTATGCTCCTCACACTCGAGTCTAGGGTAGGCTTGAAAGGAGTCATCATTAAGCTCCTCTTCTTGTTTTCTCCTTAGTGTCTTGGGGTCGTTCTTGACCATAAGGATTGATCCTTCTTCTCCAACACTCTTGGTTTCCCTTGGCTCGAGTTCTAACCCTAGTACATTCTTAAGGTCTTCCTTCTTGAACTTAGGTGAGGATTGTAGGAGATCATCGCTTAGCTCTTTTTGTTCAAGCTTAGTTCCTCCTTTGAATCCCCATTTCATGAAACCACTTGAATCGATTTGATTACGATAACCACATTGCATTTCTTTGAACAACTTCCTCTTGACCTTGGTTGATTCCCACATAGAATCAAACTCATTCCCATGCTTGACATTGTACCCCATGCTTTCCTCTTGATTGTTAGGATCATCCTTAGCAAAGTGAATGGCCAATTACTCACCAACATTCATCCCATCACTTATTTCGGCCTCTTCACTCACTAACACTCTCTTGGGAGCCTCAAACAAGCAAGGGGCAGCCTTGCACCCCAAGGTAGGAGGCAATGGAGCTAGGACAACATGCTTAACTCCATGAGAATCTAGCATGGCTTGTGCTTCTCTTGAGGGCAGCCCTACTTGATCTTTCGGGGTCTCTTTAACAAGGAGAACAAACTCATCCTTCCCATGATTAACCCCAAGTTCCATTTCTGGTCTCCCATCATTCCCCATTTTTTCGTGTGACATAATCAAGGAGGGTGGGTTAGGGTTCGTCAAAATCGGAGGTAAGGGTGCAAGTTTGATTTTCTTAGCTCCAATCTTGAAGGTATAGGTATTGTCCCTCCCATCATGATGAGCACCTCTTTCCAACTTCCAAGGTTTTCCCAAGAGGAGATGACAAGCCTCCATGGGAATTACATCACACAAAACCTCATCCATGTAATCCCCTCCAATGGAGAAAGAAACCAAGCATTGTCTATCCACCATCACCTCGGCTCCCATATCTAGCCACCTTAATTTGTAAGGGTTAGGGTGATCTTGTGTAGGCAAGGCTAGTTTTTCAATGAGAGTATTTGAGGCAACATTAGAACAACTTTCCCCATCAACAACCAAATTACAAACCCTTTCCATAATGGTACACCTAGACCTAAAGTTTTGGACTTGGTGATTCTCTTCTAGGGTTAGGGTTTGAGCATGTATGGCTCTACAAGTCACACGGCCATGGCTAGGGTTTGGTCCTCCTCCTAACCGAGCCATTCTAGCCTCTAACTCCCTTTGATCCCTCAAAGTCACAATATCAAGGTTAGGGTTAGGTTTAAGTCTACCCCTCATTCGACTCAACTTAGCCTCTAATTCCCTCCTCAATTTCTCCATAGAATACATGGTTCCCTCAAGAGTAGTATCATAAGAAAGAGGAATACTCATTGAGAAAACAAAGACACAAATCTGAAAAATTCGAGCAAAGTGAGGATCTTTGAGTGTAAGAACCGAAACCAACACTAACACAAGTGTAGATCTTCAACCATCTTGTGAAAATTTTGTGAGAATGTTTGTGGAAGTTTTGTGTAAATAAACAAGGAAAAAAATAAAAGAGAAAAACGAAAATAAAAGATGAAACACAAGAGTATAACCGAAAAAAATAAGATCAAACCGACAACAAAAACAAATCGAAAAAACAAGAACAAACCTAGGCTTTGATAACCAATTTGGAGTGAAACCTATGGGGTTTGATTCCACTCAAGAGACTAACAAAAATCGAACTTGAAGTGTCTTGAAAATCTCGGCTAGATGATGTATTTTTGTGGGATAATTTTCTGAAAATTTGTAACATAAAAGAAAACAATAAAGATAGTACTAAATCTACACACAAAACAATAGATTTAGGTTGTGATTAATCAAGCACAAAGCCACTAATTAATCTTTCACAATCTCAAGCACAAAGCAAGGAGAAAATGAAGAACACTCAACTCATAAACTCTAGGGTTTTCATTCAATATCAAAATCTGAAAAATTACAAGGGTTAGAGCTTGGTTTATATAGACCAAGTCTTTACATCCTAGCCTTACAATTCAATGATAATCTAAGGGCTCACATGAGCCTTGAAAGGCAACAAAAAAAACGGCACACACATGCCTTACATGAGCTGAAAATTTCAAAGCTAACAAACAAATTCAAAAGCATAAAGTATGATAGTGACTTGTGGCTTAATCCTCTCCATTCTTTGTTTAGGATCATCCAAGGGTCCTTGAGTGAGCCTTGGTTTGAGTAGGACGGTCCACATGCTCCAACAAATCTTAATTTTTGAAGACTAAAACAATAAAGTATAAAGCATGAAAGGGACATTAATGAAAATGACATAAATCATAAAACAATGTGATGATCTTTGGTGGCTTGATTAGGCCGGCTCCTTGGACCTCCATGAGCTAGCTTTTGTGAACCATGTGAGTCTTTTATTGGAGGGTTAGCTCACATGGGTGCACCCAAGTTTGACCACATTCAAAAATAGCATTCCATTGACTTTCTAGTTGCCCTCCAACTTCACTTCTCTTGACTTCCCTTGACCACTAAGTATGGCTTGATTTGACCATAGAATTGACTTGAATTTTCTCTTAGTGGCCCCTAGGGTTATGACCTAGGCTAGGGTTTGAGCCCAAGGACTCAAACCAACCCTTACTTTCAAACCGAACAAAATCGAGCTTGCTTGATTTGGTTCATAGATTTACCTGAAGGAGTGAGACCCCTTCAGTGAAAATGGATATTCTAAATCAAACTCGGCATAGATAAACATATAGATGTTTACAAAGCTAGATTGGTGGCAAAGAACTTTTCACAAGTCCAAGGTATTCATTATGATGAAACCTTTGCACCGGTTGCAATGCTTCAATCCATTAGGATAATCTTAGCGGTTGCCGCATTTCATGACTTTGAAATATGGCAAATGGATGTAAAAACCGCCTTCTTGAATGGGATTCTAGAAGAGGAAGTGTAGATGACACAACCTGAAGGTTTTGTAGATACATCCAACCCTAAGAAAGTATGCAAGCTTAAGAGATTCATTTATGGTCTTAAGCAAGCATCAAGGAGTTGGAATCATAGATTCGATCATGTTATCAAACAAAATGGATTCGCTCGAAGTGCCGAGGAACCTTGTTTGTACATGAAGTTTAGTGGGAGCAAGGTAACCTTCCTTGTTTTGTATGTAGATGACATACTGCTAATTGGAAATGATATTCTAAGTCTGAATTCGGTAAAGGTGGAATTGGGAAACCATTTCCAAATGAAGGACTTGGGAGAGGCACAACGCATCTTGGGTATCCGGATCTATAGAGATAGATCCAAGAGGATACTAGCATTTAGTCAAGAAGCTTATATTGATAAGATTCTTGAAAGGTTCAATATGAAAGACTCCTAGAGAGGCCTTTTTCCGATGAGTATAGGAATAACGTTGAAGAAATCTCAATGTCCTACGACTGCTGCGGAAATTGAACGCATGAAATTGATCCCTTATGCTTCCGCTGGAGGATCAATCATGTATGCTATGATGTGCACTCGTCCCGATGTTGCATTCGCTTTGAGCATGACGAGCCGGTATCAAGCTAATCCCGGTGAGAATCACTGGATAGCTGTGAAGAACATCCTTAAGTACTTGAGAAGAACTAAGGATTCGTTTCTAGTGTTTGGAGGAGAACTTGAGCTACGTGTAAAGGGTTACACGGATGCAAGTTTCCAAACCGATGGGGATGATTTGAAATCCCAATCCGGCTATGTCTTTTTGGTAAATGGAGGAGCTGTTTGTTGGAAAAGTTTCAAACAAACTGTCACTGCGGATTCTACAATAGAAGCTGAATATTTAGCAGCTTGGGAAGCTGCTAAAGAAGCTGTATGGATTCGGCAGTTCTTGGATGGACTAAGAGTAGTCCCTAGTGCCGCAAATCCAATCACTATTTATTGTAATAATAGTGGGGCCATCTTTCTAGCAAAGAAGCCCAAGTCTAGTAATAAGTCTAGACACGTTTTGAGGAAATACCATGTTATAAGAGATAATTGTTGGGGTTAGTGTCCTCCACAGTGAGTGCAATAATATAAATAATTCTCTAAAGGTACACAGGGTACATTTTGTATTTAATCAGTTGATTAACGTTTATCAATAACGGTTGGCTTGCTAGATAAGTTTGACGTTATTGTCATACAGATGGCGGTGATCAACTGGTCCCTAAGAGTCACACCTAAAGGATGTGTTTGAAAGATGTGATCATTTGAGAAAAATGATCATATCGATACCTTATTTAATGACTAAATAGTTAGTCGGTGTTGTGGACTGAAAGGTCAGTCAAATATGACTAAGAAGTTAGTCAAATGTATTATTTAATAATGATTAAATGATATTAGATGAGATGAATTAGCTGTAATTCGGAAATTGAATATAAAAGGTTATATTTAATTATTGCGTATAATGTTGGCTAATTAGTTTTAAACAGTTATAATAAATTAGCAAATTTTAGATATATGGATATTTATGATTAATTATAATATATGGATATTATAATTACATTATACATTAAAAGCCAAATAAAACTAATTAAATGGGTTAAACTTTTAATTAGATTTGGGCTTGAAATTTAGAAGTGGAAAAGTCCACTTCCCACCTATTTGGGACGTGTAGGGTTAGAAGGGGAGGGGATTGATTTCCTCTCTACTTAACCTAATCACTCTCCTAATCTCATCTAACCTAATTGACAATTCATACTTGCACACAACACAAAAACTTGAGTAAAAAGAAATTGTTCTTTTCTCTCTAATTTTCTAGCAAATCTCAAGGGTATTTCTCAAAGCATCTTGGGTGAGATAATTAGGAGATACCATTACTTTGGTATTGTTCTTAGGCCAATTCAAAGGACTAAAAGGTTAATTCTTGAATCTTGTTGTTTTATTATGCAACTTCAATTTATGACATTAAATCTTATAAAAGTTTTCATTATAATTCTGTGGATTTAATGGTTTATATACGGATATAAACCTACAAGTCGTATCAGGGACTTAGGGCACATGAAATTTTTATAAGGTTTTCATAAAATCGATTTTGTATAATTTAAAATCAATTTAAAAGTACACGGCACATAATTTTTTTTTTTGTTGGCCGATTTGTTTAGGGTTGTGTGCCGTGTGGTTTTGCTATTGTTTTGGCTTGTTTTGGTCCGTTTGATTCATATTTATCGATGTTTTAAGTTGTTAATTCTATCATGTATGATTTTGTATAAGTTTTGATTTGATACCGATTGAATTAAAACATAAAAGGATCAAAATTTTGTATGTTAATGAACATATTGTTTTGCTAATTATTAGATCTATCAGTTTAAGATGTTTAATTTAAAAAGTTAATTTGAACCTCTTAAATCAATGTTTAATACGGATTAAAATTGAGTTAGTATCGATCTTATTATTAGCATAATCGAATTAAAAAGGTTTAATTCATTGTTTCATATTGTTGGCCAAATTAAAAACTTTAATTTTTGGTAAGTTTTTTAATTGGCCGTATGTTTTGAATTTTTTTAAAAAAAAAAAAAATAATTTCGGTTTTTCTATAATTTGGCCGAAAAGTTTTTTTTTATTTTTGGAAATTGTTGCTTTTACAATTTTTTGTAATATTTGTTATAAAGATAATGAATATCATGTTATTATGAAAAAGTTCATAAAATTTGATACCAAATATTTTAAAAAGGTTTAAAATATTTTGTGACCTAATTTATGTTATACCGATAATATAAATTGATTTGGATTATATTTCGAATAAAAGATATTATGAACAATTAAGGAATTGTTGCATAATTTTAATCATTTATAAAGAGGTGGTTTGGATTTAAATCATTTTGTATGCATTGATTTTATTATGTTTAGTTGATGCTATATATGTTTGTGAATGTATGAATGAATGGTTTTATTTTACGCATTAATTATGTACAAACGGTTGTAATTTACTAGTGTGGCCTTAGAAAGTTGTGTTTTCGTAATGAAGGAAACACAATTTTGGTTGTATTTTGAGATCTCGAATCTCCAATTTTGTAATATTTTAATTTTGGCATATTTTGAATTAGAATGTAAATAGGTTTATTTTTGTAATTCAAAATTGTAATTTTGAGAAGATTCAAGTTGAAGATTCAAGATGGACTCCCACTTAAAGCCCAAGATGAAGAATGAAGACAGCTAAGGGTCCATGGATGGATTCCACTTTGTAATTGTCTTTATTTTCATAGGGTTAGGCCACACTAGGTGTTTTTCCATTTTGCGTTTTACTTTACCGTTTTTATTGCATTCACGTTAGTTAGTAGCATCATATTCCGCCTAAACTAAACCAAACCACCTAATATGCATGAAAATGAATCATATAGTTGCATTCTTTTCATAGACATACGGATGTCATTTGTTTAGAGCTATCACCTCAATTTAATCATTCACGATAATGCTAGATATTAGTTCACTTAAAATGAATTAAAATGAGTTGATGGGATCTTCCTCTAAAACTGAAATTGAGAATTAGTCTTTATAAGTCGAACCACTATGAATCCCTTCTTCGTCGGTAGGCATAATATGACCCCTTCTACGTTGGGTAAGTAGTGGCTGTCGACTTAGTTTATCTCAACATTATGGTTCGAGTAATACCTCGAAGGTATGGTGGACTAATAGATAGGATTTACTGAAATCTATCGACCAAGAATTCTAACAGTAGAATTAGCCAAGAGGTTGGCTTATCAATTTAAAGAAATTGAGTCTTGGGATCATTTATATAATTCTCGAGGGAGGTCGATTATATGAGTGCACGAGTCATTGCATTAAAACGTTATTGCTTTATGACTTAAACTTTTAAAACCATGATTTCTTATCTTTTCTCTTCTTCTTCTTTCTTTTCACAGTTTCGAATACGTTATATACAGATATAACTACTATAACAAATGGTCAAATGCAGACGAACCAATGCCAAGTGCCACACTAATGCGCGAATCATGGCTTAGAATTTTCATGGGCAGCATGAATCAGTCTACTCGACTGAAGAATGATGGGTCCAACTTTTCTGATTGGGAGGCCGCATTACGGAATGCTGCCATCGCTGACGGTAAGCTCAAGTACTTGACTGAGCCACCGCCGGCTCTACCAGCTCCCGATGCAGAAGAAGCTGAAATCTTTGCTTATAACGATTTCATGATGGAGGCGGTGCGTTCTGAACGCACTCATCTATGCAATGGAATCCAATTTGCAAAGACGTTACATTACCCAAGGTGCAAACAATATTTTCACCACCACGACCAAAGAATTCTCGAAAGCACCGAAATTAAGAGTTACGAGTATACTACTCGTCTCTTTGCGGCTACACTCCAGAAGGGCCAACCGGTTGGTCCACACCTTCTCGACATGATCGAGAATGTTGAGAAACTGGATGATCTTGGTTGCAAAATCGATGAGAAGATCGTCATTGATCGAGTGCTCCACTCTCTTCATGATGGGTATGCCCTCTTTAGGGCAAACTATTACATGAATGACATGCAGAAAAGTCTGCATGAGCTTCACTCACTCCTCGTACAGACGGAGAGTGATCTGAACTTAAGTGGGAGCATGAAACAAGATGTTCTCATGATAGGCAACAAGCGTAAGGGTAATGGTAAGGCTCCGGCTAACCTAACTGTAGGAAAGCCAAAGTTTAAGAAGACAGTGATTACGAAGAGTGGGCCTGGTGAGTCTAGCGGTAGCTCACAAGGCAAGGCAAAAGCTAAGCAGAGCATGGAGTGCCACTATTGCCACAAGCCTGGGCATTGGAGGCGAATCGTCCGTGTATCTTTGAGGACATAAAAGCAGGCCGCGTCGCTCCTGTTGGTATGTCTTCTTTTATTCATATGATTGAGATTAACCTTGCAAGTTTCGGAACTTGGGTACTTGATACTGGATGTGGTTCTCATCTGTGCAATCATTTGCAGGGCCTAAGAAGCATCGTAACTCGCAAGAGGTGATGTAGACTGCGAGTGGGGAATGGAGCAAGAGTTCTTCTTGCCGTTTCAGTAGGAACATATGTAATCCAACTCCCGAGCGGTTTTGAGTTATTTCTGAATAACTGTTACTATGTACCTAGTTTATCTAAAAACATTATTTCTGTATCCGTTCTTGATAAAGAAGGATTTTCATTTTCAATTAAGAATAATAGCTGTATTTTCTCATTGAACGATATGATTTATGGTAAAACTGTTTCCATGAACGGAATTTATGTTTTAGATCAAACCACAGAAATCATGCATGTGAGTAACAAGAAAGCAAAGGTTGGTGACAAAGATCAAACGTATTTATGGCATTGCCGAATGGGACACATAAATGAGAAAGCGGCGTGAAAAAGCTCATTGATAATGGGACAATAGCCCCATTTGACTATGAAACTTTTGGCACGTCGCGAATCATGTCTTATAGGCAAAATGTCTCAATTTCCTTCAAAGGTGTTGGAATCTTGCTGGCGACCTATTAGGACTCATACATCTTTGAAGTGTGCGGACCTATGTCGATCAACGCTAGAGACGGCTATAGGTTATTTCATCACTTTCACGGACGATTTGAGTAGATATGGACATGTCTACTTAATGAAGCATAAAAGTGAGTCCTTTGACAAGTTCAAGGAATTCCAGAATAAGGTTGAGAACCAACTGGATAGAAAGATAAAAGCACTACGTTCAGATCGTGGTGGCGAATATCTTTCAACTGAGTTTGATCGACACCTGAAAGACCGCGGAATAGTATTACAGTTAACTCCACCCGGAACACCACAACTGAATGGTGTGTCCGAACGCAGGAATCGAACATTACTTGATATGGTTCGATCCATGATGAGTCACACGGTAGTACCTGACTCATTGTGGGGCTATGCTCTTTTGTCAGCTGCTCTTATACTTAACCGAAGTCCGTCTAAAGCTGGAGACAAGACTCCATACGAGTTATGGAAGGGAACGGTCCCTAACTTGTCCTTTATTCGGGTTTGGGGTGCGAGGCTTATGTCAAGTGGAGACACGAGGATAAGCTCGGCCCGCGATCGGTCAAGACATACTTTATTGGTTATCCAAAAGGAATGTTTGGTCATTACTTCTATTCGCCAACCGAACAACGCGTTTTTGTTGCGGCTAGTGCGAAGTTCTTAGAGAAAGAGTTTCTCGAAGACAAGAGAGGTAATAGAACCTTCGATCTGTCGGAGATTCCTGAACCAACAACCGAGCAACCAATGGAGGAAGCTGTTCCTTCTACGTCTGCTGCGGTTAATGTCCCTTTGGAACCCAGGAGGTCGGGTAGACTCTCCATTCCTCCAGATCGATATATCGGTATAGTCGAGGAGAATGGGAGAGACGACGTTTTACTCCTTGAGAGTAACGAACCCGTAACCTATAAAGGTGCCATGACATGTTCCGACTCAAAGCTTTGGCAAGAAGCCATGCAATCCGAGATGGACTCAATGTACGAGAACGATGTATGGGATCTGGTTGACTTACCTGATAAGGCTAGGCCTCTTCAGTGCAAATGGCTTTACAAGATAAAGCGATCTGTAGAAGGACAACCAGATATATACAAGGCACGACTAGTGGCAAAGGGTTTCACTCAAGTGCAAGGGTTGCACTATGATGAGATTTTTGCACCCGTAGTCATGCTTTGTTCCATTCGGATTCTCTTAGCGATCGCCGCATTTCATGACTATGAAATTTGGCAAATGGATGTGAAAACCACCTTCTTAAACGGTTATTTGGAGGAGGAGTTGTACATGGTACAACCCGAAGGTTACATCGATCCTAAAGATCCTAAGAAGGTTTGCAAGCTTAAGCGTTCCATCTATGGACTTAAGCAAGCTTCACGGAGTTGGAATCATCGCTTCGACCAAGTGATAAAGGAGAATGGATTCCCTCGATCAGTCGAGAAACCATGCCTATATATCAAGTCGAGTGGGAGCAAGATTGTCTTCCTAATACTGTACGTCGATGACATACTCTTGATTGGGAATGACATACCTCTCTTAACTTCGGTAAAAGTATGGTTAAAGAACCATTTCCAGATAAAAGATCTGGGTGAGGCACAGCGAATTTTGGGGCTCCGTATCTATAGAGATAGATCACGACGGATGTTATCCCTCAGTCAGGAGTGTTATATAGATAAGATTCTTGAGAGGTTCAGCATGACCAACTCCAAGAAGGGGAACCTTCCAATGATCTCAGGGGTGCACTTGAGTAAAGCTCAAGCACCAAAGACATCGGAAGAGGTCGAGCGCATGAGTCGGATTCCATATGCTTCAGCTATAGGATCGATCATGTATGCCATGATATGCACACGTCCGGACGTGGCATATGCATTGAGTATGACGAGCCGATACCAAGGCAATCCAGGTGAAGCACACTGGATGGCCGTAAAGAACATTCTTAAGTACCTACGGAGGACTAAAGATTGGGTATTGACTTATGGTGGAGACACTGAGCTATGCGCAACCGGTTACGCAGACGCTAGTTTCCAAACGGATCGAGATGACTCGAAGTCTCAATCTGGATTCGCTTACTCTTAATGGCGCGCACACCGTGGAAAAGCTCCAAACAAACAGTTATAGCAGATTCAACGACTGAGTCCGAGTACTATGCTGCTTCAGAGGCTGCGAAGGAAGCTATATGGATGCGTCAGTTCTTACAAGGACTAACTGTAGTTCCTAGTTCGAATGACCCGATCACCATCTATTGCGATAATAGTGGTGCCATCTTCCAAGCGAAGGAGCCGAAGTCCAGCAACAAGTCTCGGCACGTGCAAAGGAAGGCTCACATGATCCGGGATTACGTGGAGCAGAAGGAGATAGTGATTGACAAGATTGCTACGGATGATAACATAGCAGATCCTCTCACTAAGCCGTTGAGACAAGATAAGCATGAAGGGCACGTTAAATCCATGGGAATTAAGCGTGTTCCTGAGTTGTATTAGTTGTTTGTATGGATTTGACACTTGTATTTCCTAAAACTTCTAATAAAATCATCGTTTTGTTATATATATTGTTTTTCATGAGGGTTGTGCAGACAACGTTGAACACCTCAAAGTGAACTGAATTGCTTTATATTTTGTTTTGGTCCGTGATCGCCTACACGAGCTGATAACTGGCAATCATTTTGTGACGTCGATTGATGGTGGGTTCAACGAGCCATAAGTCAAACTGTTGACTGATCGATCACGCATGCGGGTTTCTTGAAATCGCTACAGACATGTTTGTGGCGACAACATGGAGTCCTAAATGTTTCGTAACATTAGGTGCCTGGTCGTGGATAGGACATCCATAGTGTTCCTAGAGTCGATTCTTTTGACTATCGATCGCCTCTTGAGATTAAAGCGATTTTGGGTGACTTTGGTTTCTTTCTCACGATCGACCAGTAACAGAGGCCAAGCAGCATTTTCACTGGTCATTTCATGTCAGCGCTTATATCTGCGAGGATTCGAGTTGCGGGAAATATCCAAACTTCTATCGAGTTATAATATTTATTCTCAGGGCCACTCGAGGAGCTGTAACTGAAAATGCATGGCCATGCTCGAATATTGATTCGTTTATCAGTTAAGTTACTCTCTAGTCGGGGAAACCACTCTTGATTCTGATCACTTGTGAACTACGACCTTTGGAAGTACGGACTTTGCAAATTGGTTTACATTGAGTGGGAGAAATTTATTATGGATATGAGAATCGGTTATCGCACCTACACTTGTACGGACAAGTGGGAGATTGTTGGGGTTAGTGTCCTCCACCGTGAGTGCAATAACATAAATAAATCTCTAAAGGTACACAGGGTACATTTTGTATTTAATCAGTTGATTAACGTTTTATTATGCAACTTCAATTTATGACATTAAATCTTATAAAAGTTTTCATTATAATCCTGTGGATTTAATGGTCTATATACGGATATAAACCTACAATAATGTGGAAATGAAGGAAATAGATATTTGTAAGGTTGGGACAGACGATAACATCGCTGATCCTTTAACCAAGCCCATTTCGAAGGCTAAGCAAGACGCGCACACAGCCTCCATGGGGTTGTGGCGTATGCCAGATTTCCTTTAGATTCGTGATATGTAATTGAATAAAGTATCCTATTACATATATGAAAATAACATTCATTGTTTAGAGTATATTTACTCTTTTAAGTCATTTTGAATGCATACTCTGTTTATCCGAATAGTTGTGCGACAACTTTGAACATATTCAAGTGAACGGCATAAACTTAGTATTTGGTCCCTGGTCTCTCATAAGAGGTGACGTCTCTGAGAGACTAGATTGCAAGTTGATCGATGGTGGGTTCAACACCATTGGGTCATACGTGATGACTGATCGTTTGCGTAGACAGACTGTGGAACACTCTGTCGGACTGTGACGCTTATAGAATTCCTTTACAATGAGATTGAAACCTGGTCGTGGTGGGAATTTCTATAGTATTCCTTTGAGTCGATTCTTTGACTGGAAACTGATTGTCCGAAGCCTGCGGTTCGAGTGACTTTCATTTTTGTCCTAAGCCATGCCGTGAAAGGGGGTTATAAGGGCATCTTTGGGGTCATGGTGATCTGCATTATACAGTACAATCGAGTGGAAGGGAAATGTCCACCCTCGTCAGGGTAAAACATCTTTGGGCCACTCGAGGAGTAGTCGCTGAAAATGCGTGGCCACGCTCGGTAAGATTCTACTGAGATTCTCCGGTCAGATGACCTACTCTCCTTATCGAGGAAATCACTCATGATATATATCTTATGAATGCAAGTACGACCTGTAAGACACCTTGCATTGAGTGGGAGATGTGAAACGGACATGAGAATTGGTAATGCACAACTTGTCTCGGACAAGTGGGAGATTGTTGGAGTATGTGTCTTCCACAATAGTGCGATTACTTAATAAATCTCAATTAAGGAATACATGGGGATAATCCTGAATTATTGTCAATTGATTAACGTAAATCAATAACGGTTGGCTGACTAGAGTTTGACGTTATTGTCGTGTGAACGGCGGTAATCAATTGATCCCTTTAAGTCACACCTATAGGAACGTACTCCAAATGATTAAGCTAATTAATTGTATGAGATACAATTAGATTAGTAACTTGATAAATCGACTAACGGTTAGTCAGTGAATTAATTTAGAGAGAAATCGAGTTGGGAACTCGGATGATTAAATTTTATATCGATAAAATTATTTGTAGAGATGAGAACTTGTGTTAATACCGTAATCTATAGTAGATTACGGGTTCATGATGCATGCCACACTCGTGCATGCATGACAAGTGTCACACATGCACAAGTGTGACAAATGGCACAAATAAGTGCATGCATTGGCCACTTAATTTGTGCAATGTTATTGGCCTTTGTGTAGGTGCTCTTTGATAGGTCAAAAAGCAATGATTATGTTGGACATAATCATGATAAATGGGTGGAAAAATGAAGCATGTAAAGTGCATACATTTTTCACTCAAAACTCTCTCTACCTTTCTCTCAAAAAACACTCTCCAAATAATAAGAAATAAGTTCTTATAATTTCTATATACTACTAAGTGTTAGTAGTAATAATATTCACATATTATCAAGTGTTTATTAGTGATTTCTAGATCAAAATCACTAGTAAATTTGGTGTACTTCTTGGGTGCAACAAGAAGGAGGTTTCCTACTTTGGAAACTAGGGTTTGGAGGATCATCCATATTGATAGCTCAAGAAACAAAACAAGAAAGGAGTTCTTGTTTTGTGCCCTTTTAATTCCTTGTAAGAAGGTATAAATTTCTATAAACCTTTAACAAAGTATCTTTGTAATCACATAGATCTTGCTCATCAAATTAGAGTAATTTGATTTACACTAATATTTGATTAGTGAATGGGATGAGATCCCTACAGTTGCTACGCGTTACTGTTGCTATGGTTAGACATTGTTGTGACATTTACGGTTTGCTTAATAAGGTATGGAAAGGCGATTATAGGTTCTCTAAGATTGCCTGATTCTTTAACGTAGGTTGGTTTGAAATACTATTATCAATCTTGGACCACCAATAACATTGGTAGAATTTGTACGACTTCCTTATGTACTGGCTAAGAATTTCTTTCATATTCGGCTAAATTATTTGAAATTGATGAATGTAAGAAATTCCTTAGTTCCTTATCAATCAGATTTTGCGGAAGTTGCCAAGTCCATGGATTTTGACCTCAAAATTGTGATGTCAAAGACCCGTGATGGTGAAGAGAGGTCATCGTCACACATGAAAGGTATGGTCGAGTATTGGAAGAGGAAATAAAGCAAAAGATTGAAGATGTTTTCGATTGTCAGATCTCAAAGGACATTATCTATTTATTAAAGTTAGCGGCTGGAAAAGCTGGAAAAACCGAAAAAGTAATGACGTAGACTCGTAGAGCATCAAAATAAAGTTAAAACTCTATTACAAGAAATAAAGGACCATCTTGCAGAAGCTCTGAGTAAAATCGAATTGGTGGAGAAGCACGAGAAGATGAATGCCGAGATTGAAAAGGTAATTAAATCCGATGAGAGTTCAAGTCAAATCCAAACCAATGAATCAAGAATTGAGATCAATGTTGGAGCTGCTTAGCAATTATTTCCAACCATTTTTTTTCGAGTCAATATTTCCAACCATTTATTATTACTTGCTGTAATTTCACTTATTTATTTGTCTCAGACATTCGAAGTTTATGTTGTACAATGGAAAATTATAGGACAGAGCTGTTATTTATGTGATTTTAGGGACTTAGCGTGCGGCATACATGTATACTTTCTATTGGTTTACTTTTCAATAATTTTGTGCAATATGTATTGCCCATGTCTTTGTAGCTCCGCCTCACTGCCGCTTTATGTATCGGGATAGATTCTACTAGACAATGTAAGCCATTGTAATGCCAGTATCTTAAGAACAAGCTTTCTACGACGAGTGTCACTGGTTACAGGTTGGCTTGCTTCTTCCTTATTAGCGACTACTGAGTAAGTTACGTATGTTTTATGGGCCAATTTCAAGGGTCGGTGAACCAGTAGTGGTTTGGTTGATGTGGCGATTGACATCAATATATAACTATTAAAACTAAATAGCACACTAAATAACCTTCAAAAACAACAACAAAAATCACCACAAGCCTCCACGTCATTCTTACTTGCCACGTCAACTAATTTGAGAAGCTACATCAAAATTGAAAACAGGAATCAACATCCATCTCACTCACCTCCTGCTTATTCTTCCCGGCTTTCACTATTCCTAACCGTCTTTAGGTCGTATTTGCGGCGTAATAGTGGCGAGTTGCAATCAATACCAAACTTCAATTTCAATTCAATTCAATTCAATTCAATTCAAGGATTCATTCAACTCACAAACGGAAGGTAGTAAATGGCTATAATAAATGGGCGGCTCAATAAAATAGATTAAGAAGGAGATGGCTTCTTGCACACAGACGGCGTCGAGGAAAGATTTCATGGAGCAATTATCTCCCTTCCTTTTTACTCATTTCATCATCGTCGGTAGCCGTTAGGTACTTTTTTTTTTTTTTTTTTTTTTTTTTTTTGGTGTAAGTGTATATATTCCTCGGCCAATTCCTTAGATCACCCTATTTGTGGCCAATTGAATTCTCTGTTTCGGGATGTTTATCGCGTCGCTAGCCCACATAGTTGTTTCGGGTGAGGGTTGTGTTCCGTTGTCAGTAGAGTAGCTATTTTTATTGACTTTGTTTGAGTGTAACAACTTTCAACAGCCATCGAACTTTATGTATGTTGTTTTCATAGCTTGTAATGCGCTCCGTATTAGGTAATCATATAAGAGGGGTTTCTGAGATTTGGTTGGCGACTGGGGCTGCTGGTTGCACAGTTGCAGACGGTGAGCATTGGTGTTATGAGTGTAGGTTGGGTGCGCCATGGGAGAGAAGGTAAGAGTAGGGTCGGACTGTTGAAATGTCAGTTCGCGACGAAGGAGTTTTTCATGAAGTTCGGAGAAGGATATGGGGTTGTCATGCGCGTTAACTGCGTCAATGACGCGCTGATATGGCAAGTCCAACACATCAAGCACCTAATCTGTACGTCTTCGGGAGAGATGACCGTGCTAAGGAGAGCAAGTTCATCAATGGTTGCTTTAATGTGGTTCATGTATTCAGTAATGGAGGAGCCTTTAGTAATGTGTTTGAGTTTGTGGCGAAGTTGTTTGATGTGGCTACGGGAGGGGCGGGTGTAGGACGCAGCGAGGGAATCCTACGCCGTCTTTGTGGTGGTTAACCGATTTAGGATAAGGCTGACAAGAGAGGTAAGGGTACTAGCTAGGGCAGCAAATAGGAGCTTATCTTGCCGAAACCAAGTACTATACGTCTGATTTGGGGCAGGGTCCGCAATTTTTACAGGGAGTGTTTCGGGGGGAGGTGAGGTGCTGTCGTCAGTGTATGCGAGCAGACCATAGCCAATCAGCAGGGACTCAAACTGAAGCCGCTATTGCTGATAGTTAGTGTCGTCAAATTTGACGACGGGATGACCATTGACGAGTACAAGGGGTTTAGAGGGCTCGTCTTGATTGGGGATTGTAGTCTTGATTGGGGATTATCGTGCTTAACATGGTGGTTAGGGTTTAGTACGGAGGATGAAGCTTTCTCCTGATACCATATAACTTGAATGATTTTTGTATGTATTGAATTGAATTACATAGTTTACAGTAGGTACATTTTATACAGCCTAGAAAGAACTAATTGCCTAAGTAATTGGTGCTAAAGAAAAGGCAAGAATAAGTAACAAAAAGGTTACGGTGGATAGTTTCCTAAAACTACTTTAACAAAGAGTGTTTGAATAAGTGAAGCTAAATATACCATGTATGCAACGTGCCCTATCATGCAATGAAAGTTGAGTTGAAAAAAAAAATATACAAATTGGGTATGTTTAATACTGACATAAATTAAAAATAGAGATAGAAATGAAAAGTGTGGACAAAAATTAAAGAGTTATGTAAGATGAGGTGTAGATATAACTTGCCATCCAAAAGTAAATACAAGAGGGTGTGACAGTTTTGTTGTCCGTCAGTGAGCCATGTATCCTTATTTCCGACTTTTTTTGGAGCTTTCTCGGGATGTGACACGGTTATACACGTACGACGGGTTTCTTTGTTAGTAAAATGTAAACATTAATGTGAAGTACTTCGTATTGCATATATATTATGACGTTTATTATGTAAAATGCATTTTTTTTTTTTTAAAAAAAAAAAAAGGCCAAAAATTGCTAAATAATACGGAGTAGAAGTTGAGTAAACGATATAATAGTCACATTTTCTTTTTCAGCGTGATCAAAACCCCGCTTAGTCCGCAGATTCCAAGAGTAGACACATATGCAAGTCCATGTCCGATTGTCCGCAAGCTATGGCGCTGAAATGATAGCGTCTTTATTTCACATGCTATTCTATTCAATGTAGTGCCAGGTTTCTATTAAATTTGTTTAATTTTAAAGGATGTACACTAAATGCATTTATCTTTTTGTAATTGCATGTGTTTTCGTTTTGTTGTTGTAAACTTCTTATGCAAGTTGCAATTTTACTATGGTATTTAACTTAAATAAATTTTGCCTCAACAGGTGTGCTTGAGCCATGTTTCTAGAACTATGTGTTGGAGTAAGTGTCCTCCACAATAGTGCGATTACTTAATAAATCTCAATTACGGAATACATAGGGATAATCCTGTATTATTGTCAATTGATTAACGTAAATCAATTACGGTTGGCTGACTAGAGTTTGACGTTATTGTCGTGAGAACGGCGGTAATCAATTGATCCCTTTAAGTCACACCTATAGGAACGTACTCCAAATATTTAAGCTAATTAATTGTATGAGATACGATTATATTAGTAACTTGATAAATCGACTAACAGTTAGTCAATGTATTAATTTAGAGAGAAATCGAGTTGTGAACTCGAGTGATTAATTTTATTTCGATAAAATTAATAAAGGAGACGGGAATTAGTGATTAATCGTTAATCCACTAATTGTGTACTAATTGACTAATGTGATTAGTATTAGTGCAATTTTAATGTGTATGTTAGTGTACATATATATTAAAGAGAGTTAAGAGTTTAATTTGATAATTTATACTTTATCATATTGGATGATTAAGTGATAAATTATAAGTATTTGTGGGACAAATATTGAAAACAAAATAGACCCAAATAAGGTCCATTTGGACCGTCCAAAATGGAGAGGAGAGGGAGATTCCCTTTGTCTTATATTGGTTTGTCTTATGCTCTTGGTTTTGTTGTGCATGCTAGACATCATGATTAAAGCTAAAGCATGCATGCACATTGATTAAAACAAGAGAGACAAGCATGCACTAGACTCTCCTTTTCTCTTCTCTTTTGGCCGGCCCCAAGGAGTGTGCTACACACAATTTTTGTTCTCATTTTTGCTTATAAGAGATAGGCAATAGAAAAAGAAGAATACATGCATTTCTCTACACTCTAACTCTTGATATATCTCTCTAAAACTCACAAACAATATTATTCATATTACTAAGTGTTAGTAATAATAATATACTAAATATCAAGCAAGCTATTAGTGATTTCTAGTCTAAATCACTTATAGTATTTGGAGTAGTTCTTGGGTGCAACTAAAAGGAGGTTTCCTATTTTGGAAACTCGGTTTTGGAGGATCATCCTAAACTAAAGCTCAAGAAACAAAACTAGAAAGGAGTTCTAGTTTTATGCCCATATTCCCTTTAAGAAAGGTATAAATTTCTATAAACTTATAACAAAGTATATTTGTAATCACATAGATCTTGCTCATCAAATTAGAGTAATTTGATTTACACTAATATTTGATTAGTGAATGGGATGAGATCCCTACAAGTGGTATCAGAGCTTAGGCTTGTGGTTACAAATTTATTTTGTTATTTTTGGAGTTTTATATATTTATTGAGAATAAATATGATAAAATCCGAAAATAGTGTTAAAAATGGTTTTAACACGAGATTTTATAGAATGCAAAGTTTCTGGTCTCATGAAATTACTGGTCAAATTTCGTAATTTTTGAAATTTATTTGCTAATTAAAATGATTTTTATACAAAACCGAGTCAAAAAGTGAGTTTTTGGCTAAAATAATAACTATAAATAGTTATAGTTGGAATCTGGTCTCGAAATGTATACACAGTGATATTTCATATTTATACTTTCTGCATGTAAATTTTCAAAGTCAGATTTTGAGTTTTGAATATTTATTCATTTATTTGTTTAAAATCGGTATATAATGCATTTTATGTCCAAAAATATAGATAGTAAACGTTGTTTTTTGGACATGAAATTTATACCAATATTGTTATAAATATAATACGTAAAAGTTTTTGACCAAGCTTTTCTTTTTGACATCTTGGAAGTGTTCCAAAATGTACAAAATTTTTCCAAAATAAAAATGGTTATATTTTATATTATAATGTATTTTTAATGCTTTATTCATAAAATGTTATGATTAAAGTTAAAGTAATTAGAAAAATGACCACTAAAGTGAACTAAAATCACCATGAATTAGTGACAACTAATTTTGGGTGTTCTAAATCAGTTTAGAAGTTTTAGTTCAAGCTTAAAAGGTGTTTTAAGCATTATTGATTAATATGAGATTAATCGATTAATAATGAGATCGGTTTGAAACGATTTAATGCGATTATTGTTTAGGGCGATTTTGGCACGTTTTATTTATAAGCTTTTCATTATGCATGTTTGGATGAATGTCTATTTTTGAATGAATGTTTATTCTTACTAGTATGGCCATAGTTTGTTTTTTTTTACCGATATTGCCCGTAATGAAAGGGAATATCGTGTGGTTTTGTAATTAAATGCGATCTCGTATCGCCGGTTTGTAATTTTAATAGTTTATTTCATTTACAAATGTATAATAGGGTTGCTATGTATTCATTTGTAATTTAAAACTTGTAACTATTTGTAAACCGAAGACCGGCGATGGATCGAGATGGAGCCTTAGAAGTGTTCTAAAGCTTGCAACGAGGAGACTTGGATGAAGTCCAAATGAAGAGGGACCAAAGGAGTTGGTTTTCAATTTGTAACTCCTTGTATTTTTAATTACTTTTAGGTGGCCATACTAGGTTTATGCTTATGCTTACTTATGCTTGTTTGATTGCTTATTTTCCGCACACATGCCAAAATCGCCATGCATGCCACGATATCCCACTATGATTGTCATTTTTAGGTCGCCATTCTTAAATTAGTTCACTTATAAAGAATTTTTATGACTAAAATTGACAAGATCACCCACAGTTTTTACAAAATGAATTGAGATTAAGCCTTTCCAAATGTGGCGACTATGAACCCCATGTTCGTGAGGACCTCCATAGCGTGGAACCTCGTTACCATGGGTAAGTAGTGGGAGGAAGTCCCATGCTAATTTGGTTTGGACTCAACCAAATAAGAGTTATTTGGGGCTAATGGATGCATTTTATAGAAAATCATCAACCAAGCATTCTAGTGTAGAATTAGTCAAGTGTTGACTTATCGTTTTTATATAAAAGAAAACATGAGATGTCTAATTTTATATGAAAAACGAGTCTTGGAATCATTTATATAATTTCGTGGGAGATCATTATATAAATGGACATTTGTTTTAAAACCGTTTTAGCAAATGTAATAAATAAACAATGAATGCTTATATATTTCCTCATATTTGTTGTAGAATCGTTTATTTCAAATCGCAATGGCATCATCATCATCAACTCCCGCGCCCATTTTGGGCAAAGATTCATGGTTGCGAACCGTGATGGATAAGTGTATCCTCAAGGATGACGGTAGCAATTTTGTCGAATGGGATTCGACGATAAGGGGCGCCGCTCAATCCGACAATGTGCTCAAATACCTTACCGATCGACCACCCGCCGAACCCACTTCTCGAACCGGCGCGGCACGAGCCGCCTATGATGAGCATGTGAAAGTGGACAATGACGTGAAAAACGTCTTGATTTGGTCCATGTCACCCGCTCTCAAACTCCGATTTGTCACTCAAAAAAGTGCATATGAGATATTCACTAGAGTGACAACCATGTTCTCCAAAGCACCGAAAATTAGGCTTTATGAAGCCGCGGTGCGGTTTTTCGATGCAAAGCTTGAGAGGAACCAGAAAGTTGGTCCTCATGTGCTCAAAATGATTGAGTACATATACACTCTTGAGCGTCAAGAGTGTACTATACCCAAGGCTCTTGCGATCAACCGCATTCTTCATTCTCTTCCTAACAAGTTTGCTCACTTTCGAGTAAATTATAACATGAACAACATGGATAAGAGTTACCATGAACTTCATGCACTCTTGGTCCAAGCCGAGAGGGATATGGAAGTAAATGAGGTGGAGAGGAAAGATGTTCTCTCCATCAAAATGAAGAACATGAACCTAGGAGTCAAGAAGGGGAAGGTGGCCAAGAAAGTGCCATCCATCAAAGGCAAGGGTAAGGGCAAGGCCATTGTGGAAGGTGTTCCACATAAGCCTAAGCCCAAGATCAACAAGGGAAGACCTCTCAATGACACGTGCAAATATTGCAATGAAGTGGGTCATTGGAAGCGCAATTGTCCCAAGTACAAGAAGGACTTGAAAGATGGATGTGCGACATCCAAAGGTATTCTTCCTTCTAATCTCTATATGATAGACATCAATCATACTTGCATTTCTACATGGGTATTGGATACCGGATGTGGATCTCACCTTTGTAATCATTTGCAAGGGATGAGAAGCGTATGAGCTCTAGCCAAGGGTGATGTACATCTCCGCATGGCCAATGGAGCTAGAGTAGCGGCCGTTTCCGTGGGAGCTTTTGTACTCTCTCTTGCTAGTGGTTTAGAGTTGCTTTTAAATAATCAAGTTATTTTGTACCAACTCTAACAAAAAACATCATCTCCGTCTCCGTACTAGATGCGGAAGGCTTTTCTTTTGTGATTAAGAACAACCGTTGTACTTTTTCATTTAATGAAATAGTTTATGGTGAAACTATTTCATTTGGAGGTATTTATATTTTAAATGATGTCAATGATATTTATCATGTTGAGAACAGGAGGCTCAAAACGAATGAATCAAACAAATCCTACCTTTGGCATTGTCGTTTAGGTCATATAAACGATAGACGCATAAAGAGACTTGTTGAGACCAAGGTTCTCAAACCATTTGATTACGAATCATATGGTACGTGCGAATCTTGCCTCTTAGGCAAGATGACTCGTCAACCCTTTAGAGGTAAAGGGACACGAGCAAGTGAAGTTTTAGGACTCATACATACCGATGTGTGTGGCCCATTAAACATCACCGCTAGTGGAGGATATCATTACTTCATTACTTTTACCGATGACTTAAGTAGATACGGCTATGTCTACTTAATAAGGCATAAAAGTGATGCTTTTGAGAAATTTAAAGATTTCAAAATGAGGTTGAGAACCAATTGAACAAAAGGATAAAAGCACTACGATCGGATCGTGGTGGCGAATATCTAAATAATGAGTTTGATTCACACCTTAAGAATTGTGGTATAATATCACAATGGACTCCTCCGGGCACACCACAGTTGAATGGTGTTGCAGAAAGGAGAAACCGAACTTTATTAGACATGGTTCGGTCTATGATGAGTCAAAGTGAGTTTGCTGGATCATTTTGGGGCTTTGCATTGTTGTCTGCTGTTTTCTCACTAAATCGAAGTCCGACTAAAGCGGCCAATAAGACTCCATATGAGATATGGACGAGAAAGGTTCCCTATTTGTCATTCATGAGAATTTGGGGTTGTGAGGCATTCGTCAAGAATAAATCTGACGATAAACTCGCACCGAGGTCTGACAAATGTCTTTTTGTAGGTTATCCTAAGGAAACCTGTGGTTATTACTTCTACAACCCTCACGAGAACAAAGTGTTTGTGGCTCGTGATGCTGTTTTTCTAGAAAATGAATATATTTCTAAAAAACAGAGTGGGAGAAAATTTGAACTTGATGAAGTTCAAGAGCCACAAACCGAGGAAGAAAATGAGGAAACCGTTCCCTCGTCTTCTGACACGGTTGTAATCCCTAGGAGGTCAGGAAGAATTAGTCATCAACCTGACCGTTACCTCGGTAACATCGAGGAGGAGGGTGATTTGTTGTTATTCGAAAGCAACAAACCCTCAACCTACAAGGCGGCTATTGGTAGCCCTAACTCCGAACAATGGCTTGAGGCCATGAAATCCGAAATGGATTTTATGTACGAGAACCAAGTTTGGGACTTGGTAGATTTACCTGAAGGAGTGAGACCTCTTCAGTGTAAATGGATATTCAAAATCAAACTCGGCATAGATAAACATATATATGTTTACAAAGCTAGATTGGTGGCAAAGGGCTTTTCACAAGTCCAAGGTGTTCATTATGATGAAACCTTTGCACCGGTTGCAATTCTTCGATCCATAAGGATTATCTTTGCCGCATTTCATGACTATGAAATATGGCAAATGGATGTAAAAACCGCCTTCTTGAATGAGATTCTAGAAGAGGAAGTGTACATGACACAACCTAAAGGTTTTGTAGACACATCCAACCCTAAGAAAGTATGCAAGCTTAAGAGATCCATTTATGGTCTTAAGCAAGCATCAAGGAGTTGGAATCACAGATTCGATCATGTTATAAAACAAAAGGGTTTCGCTCGAAGTGCCGAGGAACCTTGTTTATACATGAAGTTTAGTGGGAGCAAGGTAACCTTCCTTGTTTTGTATGTGGATGACATACTACTGATTGGAAATGATGTTCCAAGTCTGAATTCGGTAAAGGTGGAATTGGGAAACCATTTCCAAATGAAGGACTTGGGAGAGGCACAACGCATCTTAGGTATCCGGATCTATAGAGATAGATCCAAAAGGATACTAGCATTAAGTCAAGAAACTTATATCGATAAGATTCTTGATAGGTTCAATATGAAAGACTCCAAGAGAGGCTTTCTTCCGATGAGTGTAGGAATAACATTGAAGAAATCTCAATGTCCTACGACTCCTGCAGAAATTGAACGCATGAAATTGATCCCTTATGCTTCCGCTGTATGATCAATCATGTATGCTATGATGTGCACTCGTCCCGATGTCGCCTTTGCTTTGAGCACGACGGTTTGCAGATCAAGCTAATCCCTGAGAGTCACCGATACCGTAAAGAACATCCTTAAGTACCTGAGAAGAACTAAGGATTCGTTTCTTGTGTTTGGAGGAGAACTTGAGCTACGTGTAAAGGGTTACCCAGATGCAAGTTTCCAAACCGATGGGGATGATTTAAAATCTCAATCCGGCTATGTCTTTATGTTGAATGGAGGAGCTGTTTGTTGGAAGAGCTTCAAACAGAGTGTCATCATGGATTCTACAATGGAAGTGAATATTTGGCAAAGATCTCAAGTCGCTAAAGAAGCTGTGTGGATTCGGCAATTCTTGGATGGACTAAAAGTAGTCCCTAGTGCCGCAGATCCGATCACTATTTATTGTGATAATAGTGGGGCCATCTTTCAAGCAAAGGAGCCCAAGTCTAGTAACAAGTCTAGACACGTTTTGAGGAAATACCACGTTATTAGAGATAATGTGGAAAGGAAGGAAATAGATATTTGTAAGGTTGGGACAGACGATAATATCGCTGATCCTTTAACCAAGCCTCTTTCAAGGGCTTAGCATGACGCGCACACCGCCTCCATGGGGTTGCGGCGTATGCCAGATTTTCTTTAGTTTCGTAATATGTAATTGAATAATGTATCCTATTACATATATGAAAATAACATTCATTGTTTTTATCTTAAGTCATTTTGAATGCATACTTTGTTTATCCGAATAATTGTGTGACAACTTTGAACGTATTCAAGTGAACGGCATAAACTAAGTATTTGGTCCCTGGTCTCTTATAAGAGGTGACGTCTCGTAGAGACTAGATTGCAAGTCGATCGATGGTGGGTTCAACACCATGGGGTCATAAGTGATGACTGATCGTTTGCATAGACAGACTGTGAAACACTCTGTCGGGCAGTGACGCTTATAGAATTCCTTTTCAATGCGATTGAAGCCTGGTCGTGGCGGGAATTTCTATAATATTCCTTTGAGTCGATTCTTTGACCAAAACCGATTGTCCGAAGCCTGCGCTTCCGAAAGTGACTTTCATTTTTGTCCTAAGCCATGCCGTGAAAGGGGGTTATAAGGACATCTTTGGGGTCATGGTGATCTGCATTATACAGTACAATCGAGTGGAAGGGAAATGTCCACCCTCGTCGGGGTAAAACATCTTTGGGCCACTCGAGGAGTAGTCGCTGAAAATGCGTGGCCACGCTCGGTAAGAATCTACGGTAGATTCCCCGGTCAGACAGCTACTTTCCTTATCGAGGAAACCACTCATGATATATATCTTTTGAATGCAAGTACGACCTGTAAGACACCTTACATTGAGTGGGAGATGTGAAACGGACATGAGAATTGGTAATGCACAACTTGTCTCGGACAAGTGGGAGATTGTTGGAGTAAGTGTCCTCCACAATAGTGCGATAACTTAATAAATCTCAATTACGGAATACATAGGGATAATCCTGTATTATTGTCAATTGATTAACGTAAATCAATAACGGTTGGCTGACTAGAGTTTGACGTTATTGTCGTGAGAACGGCGGTAATCAATTGATCCCTTTAAGTCACACCTATAGGAACGTACTCCAAATATTTAAGCTAATTAATTGTATGAGATACGATTATATTAGTAACTTGATAAATCGACTAACAGTTAGTCAATGTATTAATTTAGAGAGAAATCGAGTTGTGAACTCGAGTGATTAATTTTATATCGATAAAATTAATAAAGGAAACGGGAATTAGTGATTAATCGTTAATCCACTAATTGTGTACTAATTGACTAATGTGATTAGTATTAGTGCAATTTTAATGTGTATGTAAGTGTACATATATATTAAAGAGAGTTAAGAGTTTAATTTGATAATTTATACTTTATCATATTGGATGATTAAGTGATAAATTATAAGTATTTGTGGGACAAATATTGAAAACAAAATAGACCCAAATAAGGTCCATTTGGACCGTCCAAAATGGAGAGGAGAGGGAGATTCCCTTTGTCTTATATTGGTTTGTCTTATGCTCTTGGTTTTGTTGTGCATGCTAGACATCATGATTAAAGCTAAAGCATGCATGCACATTGATTAAAACAAGAGAGACAAGCATGCACTAGACTCTCCTTTTCTCTTCTCTTTTGGCCTGCCCCAAGGAGTGTGCTACACACAATTTTTGTTCTCATTTTTGCTTATAAGAGATAGGCAATCGAAAGAGAAGAATACATGCATTTCTCTACACTCTAACTCTTGATATATCTCTCTAAAACTCACAAACAATATTATTCATATTACTAAGTGTTAGTAATAATATACTAAATATCAAGCAAGCTATTAGTGATTTCTAGTCTAAATCACTTATAGTATTTGGAGTTGTTCTTGGGTGCAACTAGAAGGAGATTTCCTATTTTGGAAACTCGGTTTTGGAGGATCATCCTAAACTAAAGCTCAAGAAACAAAACTAGAAAGAAGTTCTCGTTTTGTGCCCATATTTCCCTTTAAGAAAGGTATAAATTTCTATAAACTTATAACAAAGTATATTTGTAATCACATAGATCTTGCTCATCAAATTAGAGTAATTTGATTTACACTAATATTTGATTAGTGAATGGGATGAGATCCCTACACTACGGGTCATCACGTTTCATGATTTATGAGGTGTTTTTGTACTCGCAGGTTGGTTTTGTGACGTTAGATTCAAAAGAGTTACTTTCTCAAAACTCAATAGAGATTAATTATGCACTCTTATTGTTAGATCAAAATAGAGATTTAACTGGATCATTTTTTATTTTATTTTGTAATTTCAATGTCCCTTACTAAAAGAATGATGTGAATATCATTGTTTTCGATGAAAGTCGTGGATATTCATATATCAGTTTGACAAAGTTTGTTCTGATGAATTGTTATTGCTTATGTGTAGCATAAGACGTTGAGGATGAAAAGAGTGATTAGACTGCCGACGATTATCTTCCGCCGGATGTTTACTCATGGTCGAAGTATGGTCAAAACCAATGAAGCGGATCTCTCAAGGTTTGTTATGCACCTTTGCTATACTTACAATTGTCATTCTTTGGGTATTGGGGATACTTTTTTGTATGTATAAGAAATAGTGGATGAAACGTTTACAAAGGAAATTAACATTGACTGGAAGTAGAAATAATTATTTGTGAATTTGGCATAATTAATCGTGACGCTTTAAAAGAAGCTTTGATTACTTATGTGAACAAGCTATGTTGACATGTATTTCTAGGTTCTTTGTCGATCATCCACGCTCTTGGTGCCACTTGCCGCTTTCATTCTTTCTCTCCATCTCTCTTTGAATTCACCTGCCGCTCTTCTTTGCTTGGGCTACATCGAGAATATGGTTCGCCACAAATATTTCCCTCTCTTACGTCTGATTTGGCAAGAGGTGATGTTAACCGAACTTGATAAGCTGAAGAGTCTAACTTTCTAGGTTAAGGTATGAGGCTTAACATTATGGTTGTAGAGTATAGACTTATAGGTGTCGATACTGGGGACGATGAATATCAACAATTGAGGTAGAACTTATTCAGATTTATTCCAACAAAGATTTGATTTTCTGATACCATCACATATGATCACTTGAATGAAATTGAAATTACACGATGTATATGCCAAGAATGAATGATTTGAAGTTGTTTTCAGAAGGGTACTATCTCCCCTATGCTACATGAATGCTTGATAGTTGTAAAGTTTTAACTGTTTTTAGGTTTTTAGCACCCCATTGAAGATTTGGCTGTTTTTTTTTTATCTTTAGTGTTATTCTTTTATTATATTATTTTTCTACTTTCTTCATCGTATGCACTCACTAACTCACTAACTTGGGAGTATCTAAGTGTACTCAGGCACATTGATAAGCTAAGAAATCACAGTTCTAATAGCACAAATTGATATTTGATTTGCAAGATGCTTTAGCAGATCCGGTACCTTGTCGCCGCTGTCATTGCGCGTGGTTCTGGTTGTAGATGTGTTGTCCTGTTATTGTTGTTTCCATTGTCTGTGTATAGTGTTGTTGTTGTCGCTGCGTCAGTCTTGCTTATGTTGTCTTCCTCCTAATGTTTGTATTGTTGTGTGTGTCTTCTATTGTTAACATATTTTGGGCTGATATGAGTAGACCTATAGTGACAGATAAAACCTTCATTGGGGATTGACGTTGATTCGTAAGGGGAGACTACGAATGGAACAAGCTGTTGCCGAGAGACCTTTCTCTCAAGTGTATCACGCCAACCAGCTTCATGCTTGGCGTAACGGTCCCGAGGGTGACAGAGGCTCTTATCTTCTTCAAGATCCGTCTCAAAATCGAGATCCTCAAAGATGGACTAGCAAGTTCAATGGTGAAGATACGAGAGAAGATAAGAGTTGTGCACCTCTATGCCGTGATCACCTTCGTGGCAAGTGTACCCGTGGATCATCTTGTAAATATCTTCACCAACAGTTTGGTTTTGTCAATCATGACGGAACCACGCTCTGTGGGAACGGTCAACAAAATATAGGTCCTGTAGGCTGTTGCAGAACCGCGAAACATGCAATTATTTAGTGCAAATAAAGACGCTGATTTTAGCAGGCCTCCTTGCCGTAATTATCAGAGTGACTGTTGCTTTCGAGGATCAACTTGCACGTGTCTGCACTCGGAATTCACTAATGGTGAAACGATTGTCGATGATGCAGGCATAAGACCTTTTTTTTTCTAGAGAGGGTAGGGAAAGATCTCCCTGCCGTAAATTTCAAAGTGATCGTTGTGATCGCAGATCAACTTGTCGCTGTTTGCATTCTAAAATTTCTATTTCTGATTGACCAGTACACGGCTAGAATGCAGATTAACAACACCATGGAGCGATAGCCTTTAGTAATTTCGACAATGACCGAAGGATGCCTCAAGTACATGATGCGGCTAATAAAGAATATAATAATACAAGGTTTCCTATACCAAACAAGTATAGGAGCAGGTCTCCGTGTCGCAATTTTCTTCAAGGAAGATGTCACTTGACTTCTTATATGACCAAAATCTAATGAAGATTAATTCTCATATAATACTCCGTAGTATAATACTTCCCGGTTTGCTGAGTGCATTCATAGAGAACGACAATTTCTAACTTACTCCTTTCTGTTATTTCGTGGCTCACGCTGTTTGTATTGATATATCTCGGTATTATAGAGCCTTGCGGTCGTGGAGCCTTATGGACATCTATTGTTGTCTTTGTACTCTTTAACGCCTTCGCGTCTTGATTCTGGATACATCATTGCTTTCATACCACAGCCAATTCTCTGAAAATGGATGGGTAAACATTTTCTTCCAATACATTTTAGACATACGTGGTAATTAAACCCCGCACATTTGTGACCCAACTACTCTTACTTATGCAGGAAAGAAGTTTACTCCTAACAGAGATTATTTTTACGGGACCAATGTTACTCGTGATGGATGTAGTTAATACAGCCGTCATCCGCACTGAACCGTAGTCGCTTCTTCCCGCCGTAACTATTTTTTTGTCAAGCTTATGTATTCATTCATCACTGCCTTTTCTTGCACTTGGTGGTATAATTGGTAATCGCTACGCTTATAAAAATTGTTGCGACAAGTTTTTCTACTACATCACTGCTTTAAAAATTTATTTCTCGTGACTTCATTATTATTGAATTATGGAATTAATTTTTGCAGTAGCTAATACAATACTAAAACTCTTTTGAAAGACCGCCTAAGAAAGAAATCAAAGAAATGATACAGTGCAACAACCAAAACAAACATGAAACAAAAAGGCAACTAAAGAAAAGAACAAAGCCGGCTCGTTAAAATTCACTGTCACAAGATGTCGCCGAGGAAGCTTATGCAGGAACAATCACCCCGGATTTTGCAATTCCATTGAGTTTCCTTGAGCTGGCCCGTGAATATCACGGGTCGCACCACTAGTTTTATTTACAACGAAAATTTTTGTTGACAAAAAATTATTTGATCTGCCCTCTATCTTAAAATGATTCAAAGTGAAACTGAATTTTTAATCGCCCGTGAATCGCACGGATCGCATCACTAGTTTATAATAATTAATCTAAGGTGAATAAATAAAACTAGAAGTAATTAGGAACTTACTAATTTATTGTATGAACTTAAGAGGAAATGAAAAAAATGAGAATGAAAGAGGGATGGTGATGAGGGAGTGTATATTACATAGGAAGTGAGGTTGAGTGTTTGTGAGTTGCTTCTCCTAGTGTAGAAACATTTCATCTAGACAATCTAGGCTACTTTTAGGTAATAAAATAATAAACTAGGCACATGTTTATTTGGAAGTCCTTGGGGACCAAGGCTTCTTTATGCTTGCACATGGAGTAAAGATATTTGTACAATTAATAATGAGGAAATATTGTAGTGGATACTAATAGTGGTAGGAGTAGTAGTACGTATGATTTAGTACAATGAATTAGGAGTGTATTATTAGAAATACCCATCATCTATATCCTCAGAAAATATAGGTACATGAATACTTTTGCATGTGATGGGTAATCGATTGATATTAATGTGACAAGACACATGATGTGACAAATGCTATTGATGTGACCATGCATGTGAGGAAAAGTGTAGGACAAGGAATAAAAAGAGCAAGTGGTCGACCAAAAATAGATTTCAGACTCAATTTTTATTTGTCAAAAGATTTTATAAATTATACTATTGGATTTCTCTCAAAAAATCAGGTGGTTTAGCATTTTGTTTCGTCCAATTCCGAGTCTTTATGACCATTTTATGACCTCTTAAAATTTGACGTTAACTTTTACTCGTTAATGACGTTGGGACTTATTTGTTCCCGTTGTCCCTTATAATATAAATTGTATGTTTCCTCGTTACTTTTTCTTGTTAAATGTTAGTATAATATTATTAAATACTTTTTCCTTTTGTGTTATGGGTTATTGAGTTAGAGATATTTGACCGAGAATTATAGTTTAATAAAACGTCTAGGGATTAAACTTGAATTTTATAGCTAAATCTCTAATTAGCTTCATTAATATTTTAATTAAACACGGGGTGTTACACCAGTGACCATATCTACCCTTATTACCACCAACTTTGTCCCAAACGGCGTTGTTAATATCAAGCCAGACCGACCATCATCCCACCATCACCTCCAGGTGTGTTCAATCAGCTTCATTTCAATGACATCCTACTTTTTTTTCCCATTAATTTCATCATTTATCGACACACCTAACTTTACTCTCATTGTTAAAAAAAAAATTCCTAATTATTGACATTTAACCTTAAAATTTTAAAACGTAACTTAGTTCATCTCAAAAGTTTCGTGCTAAAATTATTTTTCAAATAAACTAACGTTACTATTGAAATATATTTACGTTACTTTTGATACAATATAAATCACGGATTAACTTTGTTGCATGGTGTTTGTATTCGAGCAAATCTGCAAAAATTACCAATATTATTTTCAACTTTTTACATAAAATTGAATTTGGAGAGAATTAAATGGTGTATAAAAGATAACATTAAAGAAGTTAAAGAACGGTTAAAGGGATGTAGCAGACTAGCAGCGAAAAAGGTGGTTGTCCGACGAGGTTATCGGTAGTGGGATCAGGGTGAAGGTTGGTTGTATTCCGACGAGCCTTACTGTGGCAGGGTGGGAGTGGTAGTGGTTGTAGGTCGGTAGTTGTGAATTGTAATTTAGAGTTAATAAAATTATAATTTAGGGATAATTATTTTAATGAGGTGGCACTGTTTCATAATATGAAGCTACCTTATCTAAGAATTTGTCTTCCGAAGAAATTGTTCTCGTACACCCGAAACGCTGCTTTGGATCCAAGAGTAGCAACATAACTCAAATCATTAGGGATGGCAATATGTCGGGTCCTGTAACAACCTGGTTTTTCGTGACTTTAATTAAACTAAGGCGGAAAATTAATTAAGTCTATTTATTACAAAACCAGCTGTTATCGTATTACAAACTCCATATACATAATATGAGTTTAAGATAAACAGAGTATATGTTTGATTACATTCTCTCAAGCGTACAAAATAAATAAGGTAAACTCTCCCCAGCATTCGAAATAATAGTAGTCCTCGGGGTACCTGCGTTTAACCAATTATCATTTTCCCGCAACACTCTTTCGACACATGTAATTCTAAAACATATGCATTATATGAAGGAAATAAATAAATAAAAACAAATAGCAATTAGGCATGCAACACATAAGGAAAGCATGATGATTCAAACATGAGTATAAATCAAATCGCATAACGTACAAATACTCACACAAAATCATTCTCAAGTAAATCATATCTCAAGACACAGGAAAACATGCCATTAAGACAACAACCAATCAAAACAAGGAAATACATCCAAACATATGTTAACTAAAGAATGTTCATTAGCGAGGCTGGAAGCATGCGTGGCGTAAAATGCGCTTATAGTAGACAGGCCAAAGCAGATTGGACGTGTCTGACCCACTAGACAAGAGTGGGCGGGGCCAAACAGATTGGACGTGGCTGACATACTAGACGTCCGCGCAATAGCGGTCAGTACGAACAACCTGACGTGTCTGAACAAGCTAAGGATACCTAAAGTGATAAGGACAGCCAAATCCCGAGTCTAATGTATGCATACACCACTATAGATAGGTTCGTATCATACTCGCCCTCGAGTAAGTAGTCCCCTAATAATACGACTATCACCTTAGACTGCACTCCCAAAGGGCCGAGTTTCCAATTACTATCTATGGGCCCACTAAGTATCAAGACCGCCCCATCCCCGAGGTTGATACCACGTGTCAAATAACGATTCAGATCGATTAGATAGCCTTGGGCAACTCGGGAGGAGCCCAAGTCCCCATGCATACTACCTCATTAACTTCAAATTCAAGAGTCGCGACATGGCGAACAATCCAAGTATTTTATTCAAGTATTTCATTTTCTCAATTTCTCATTTCCTCGTTCATTCAAGATAGGTGACAATTCTGTAACTTAAATATATCGTCTAACTTTGTATAATGAAATTTTAGTTCTAGCAGTTCTTCAGGTAAACAAAACACATAGAAAGACTTAATGATTTATTTTGAGTCCGTTCGTAAATTTTAAATATTTTCACTATTCATTATTTTACTATTCATTGTATTTACTATTCATCGTATTTACTATTCATCGTATTTACTATTCATCGTATTTATACGTATTCGTATTTTCGTATTTCGTATTTGTACGTATTTTTATACTTCGTATTTATACGTATTTTTATACGTATATGTATTCTTATGCTTAGTATTTATTATTATATTTTCTTTTATACTTAGTATTCTTATACTCTTATACAAATTATTATACTTAGTAGATTTTAGATATAAAACTAAATTTTATTCTCTAAGTACAAAATTCTAGTTTTAAAGTCGTTAAGTTCGTTTTGTATTTAGTGATTTGAAAAATTATCTCGGACGTAAAACTCAATATAATCTAAGTACAAAATTCTAGTATCAAAGTTGTTAAGTTCATTTTGTACTTGGTGATTTAGAATAATATTTAAAAAGTAAAACTCGGTTAAATTTAGTCGTATACTTAACTAACATTTTAGCGGTTTCCATTTTTAGCGAGGTTGTAGTAGTTCATTTTAAATAGTCCGTATGTCCATATCCAATTTAAGCAAAGGTAGTAACACTCGACAACATTCATTTTAATACGTGTAACGTTTATTTTTATCAGTTTCGTTGATTCTTTTTATTAATGATTTAATACATAAGCAAATATAAACCTAATTACTATTCAAATTTAGTGACTAAGTGATAAATTCATTTTGACTAAAATTGACCCAAAAATAACATAGATGCCGTGAGCCTTTATTTATTTTAGCTATTTATTTCTTTTGTTGTTTTTATTAATAAAATAATCATTACTTTAACTATTTTAATTACTTAAGTGATAAAAATAAAAAGTGACAATTTCTTTTTAGGTCAAAAATAGACCCTAAGCCGTGGCTACTTATACTTACACAATTTATTTTCGTTTTCTAATTTTATCGGTTTTTGACTTAAAGTTTTTATATACTAATTTATTCAAGTCATTCTAAAGTGATTTAAACTAGTACTTAAAAACAATAAATAACTAAAACTTATAAAATTTATGAATCTAACTAATCACACAAATTAAGAACACAAGAATATTTGAAGAACCTTAATACTTTTCATATGAACATCGATTAGTCAAATTTTTATATGTTTATATAATTTCCTCAAATTTTTCCTACAAGTCTAATTTAACTAAACTAATCATAATATGTTATTTAGAAAAATTAAAACTAAAAATTGGTCCATATAAATCATGTATGCCGTGTATATGTATATATATACATAAATTTTGATTTTTGATTTTTATACTTCTAATTCAACAACTAACTTACTTTATATCATTTATATATTTAACATATATGAAAATCATATACAAACATTAACACACATAAATAAAAATCATTCAAACACAAGAATCACAAAAATTCAAGAACACACATAAATACATTAAAACATTTAAATTTCATAACAAATTCATTTTAAGTCCTAAACATAAACTAATTATATTTTTATGTTCATTTCATTACAAGTATTTTAAGCATGCAATTTACAAAAATTAAAACGAAAAATTAAACCAAAATTAGGGGTTAGGCCGTGTAGTTTTAGTGTGTTACACTAATATTATTTTTCGATTTTTGTCTTCTAAATTTAACATGTGAAATACTAAGTGATAAAATAATTCATGCATGCATCAAAACAATAACATATAATCAAATTCGAGGCGCTTATCATATAAGTGTGCGGGAAGCACCTTAGTTAGGTTTATGAGCTAAAAGATCAA
This sequence comes from Dianthus caryophyllus, assembly GCA_023091065.1. NCBI lineage: Eukaryota > Viridiplantae > Streptophyta > Magnoliopsida > Caryophyllales > Caryophyllaceae > Dianthus > Dianthus caryophyllus. Next base: position 27,154,833 of record CM041517.1, on the reverse strand, counting down.
CAGTTGTCGGGGTCTACGATATGATCAAACTGGCTCAAATCAACGCCTCCACCTTGCTCCTCGTCTTTGGTTAGAAGTAGTACATAAAAATGAAAATACACAAGTTAGTAATTTATTTTAAAACTAAACTATACTAACAATTTTATGTGTAGTATTGTTTTTAGTTTAGGTGATGTTTATGTTTTAAATTAGTTTGATTCATTTTCTTAAATAAATATAAGCATAAGGAGGATGTGATTACTAAAATAATTAGTGAAGGATTTAGTTATGTGCTTAAATGATTTAAGGAGTAATAAATAAATGAGTTAAAAGAAGAATGAGAAGAAATGGAAGGATGGTGTTCTTGAAGTTGCATGAACAAGCTTACTAGTATTGAGTTGAGTTTATTTAGAGAGAATTTAAGACTTAGAAAATATTTGGTGTTTGTGTTTGTGTGTATGTCGAGTAGTAGTAGTAGTGTAGTTGTAATTGTGAGACTTGTATTATGTAGTAAGTTAAGTAATGTAATGTATGTGTGAATACATTAGTATTTAGTTGTATTAATAATATATAATCTTTAATTAAAAATAAGCTATAAGTGATGATGAATTTGTATAGGTTGTAAGATGGATTAGACATGGTACAAAAGGAGACATGGTGTGTAAGAGTAAGGAAGAAAATGGAAGAAGCAAAGTTGGACCAATGGTCCTTAAATATCTCGGCCAACCTACAAGCCAAGACTCGATTTTCTCGTTTTTGAATTTTTCGATTTACGCGCACGTGAAAAGTCCCGAAATGAAATATATAGTCTTAAAATAATGTTTAGAAGTAAGATCGAAAATAAGAATGAAAATAGACTCCAAAACGAATTCAAACAAAAATTGGGTGCTAGTTTTCCACGCAACTTTGAAATAAAATTTTATTCGATCGAAATATATATTTTTTTCGTTGAATGTTATCGAATTAAATCATTATACTCAGACGTCAAAAAGTTTACCAGTTTAGGCTTAGTGTAACTTAATATATCGAGTTTTAGTGAATGTGTTAGTTAAATCAAAATGAAATAGTAATTTGATATTATTATTATATGTTTTGTTAGTAATAATCAAGATGATTAAACTTAAACTACTTTAATTAGATTTGGATTATGATTAAGTATATTTAAGAAAAGATTAGGTGACTTAATCACAATTAGGTGGCTTGGTCATTTAGTCAATGTTTGACCTCGATTTGCGTGCCAAAATTTGCCGTTGAGAAAATTGTCGAGGATTCTTTATTTGATTTATCGAGTTCGAATATGAAAGAATAAAGTTCAAATTCTAAGTAATTCAAAATGGTTTTGGTTTAGGTACGATAAAAGTTGTAGCGCATTGTGTTAAAAAAATATCAAGTAGATTGTTTATTTAATGATTTGCGCAATTATAATAGGCTTAACTTGACATGGAGTGTTACATGTTTAGCTTAAAAATTCAATGCATTTTTATTATAAGGAAAAAGGATGAATTTAATTTAAGGAATTAAATTCTTTCATAATATTTTGCTATAAAAACACGGGGTGTTACAATCCTACCCCCTTAAGAAAAGTTTCGTCCCCGAAACTTGGATAGAGTGGATAACTGCTCGAGGTTAAATAGGGCAGTTAGAGAGAATATCGAGATTTTACAATTTGAATACTAACATTTGGTTTTGTTGAAATAAGACCTTTTTGAAAAGTTTGAGTTTCCCAATAAATATAGAAACGTCGGATAGAGTGAAAATATTGGAGAGCAAAATCGTGTTTGATTTTATTAATGTGACATTTAAATAAATATGGTAATGTTGCTGGAATGTAATTTTTGAAAATGACCTGAAAGAGGTCCACAAAAAGGTAGGGCCTAGAAGTTTTGTACGGATTTAAATGAAATCAAAATAATAAGAGTCTTAGGAACAAAAATAATTTATTTAGTTTTGGGAATACAAGTTAACCATAAAATATTTTGAAAATAAGAAATTTCAGATTTTAGTAGGACTTTAATATAGTCAAAATATAGTCCTACCCCCTTAAGAAGTTTTAAACGTATATACCTAATATTATTATTGTTACTTTTAATGGCCACTCAATCAAGATATATAGCCTTTAGGAAAAGAACGGCAATTAGGGAAAATGGATAAAAATCGTAGTGGTCACGAGGAGAATATGAGCCTTAATGAAATTAAGGGAATTCAGGTTATCGTTGAATGGTTAATAAAATTTTAGAGAATTATGGATAACCTTGTTGACATAGCTCATTTTCTTAAGTTTATTATTATAATGTTATTAGATGAAACGGAAATGTTATAAATCATATTTCGGGTAAGATTGAAAATTTATAATAATGGATGACATAAAAAAAAAAAAAAAATATAAAATTTTTGTATAAATTTCTAAAATAGAGGATATAGTAGAAACGAAACAATTTCAAAGATTTTTGAAATAAAGGAATGAAAAGTTTGAATCACGAAGTTTCAAAAGTATTTCAAAAGAGATTGATACGAATTTTAAATATAGGAGGTCGAAAGGGAGCTTTATTTGACGGATTGTAATTCGTACATTATTGTATTTTGATGAACAAGAAATATTTTTTTTTTTTTACTCTTCGGTAGAGACGTATTAGTATTGGTTTGTCCGGAGTTAGTGAATTTGGATTGTTTGATGAAATTTGAAAAATATAAGCGATAACGAAGCTCATGTATCGAATAAAGTAAATGCTGGTACCGTGTTAACTAGGAATTTACCAGTGACGAGGTCAACATCGATAATGTCTTCAAAGACTTCCTTCACCTTCGTCAGGATGTACACGCGTCCTGAACCTTTATCATGCGCTGGTCCCGCATTTGCCTTACTACCTGCATTCTATTTGGGCATTCATTTGACTTATGCCCCGGTATATTGCAGGAAAAGCATACTACTGGTTCTCCATTACACTGTCTCCCTGGGTGATTCGGTTGTCGGCATCTACGACACTGACCTGGTTGAAAAGGCGGAACCCCAGGAATTTGTTGATTTTTCCTTGCGACGTATGTGGTGGGGTTTCGATTGGGGTATTGGGTTCTGCCCTGGTTTCTGTTACGGTTGTCTGAACCTTGATAACTCTGGCGATCATAAAGTGGCTTGTGGATAAAGCTAGCACTTGCCACAGGAGGAGTAAAAACCTTCTTTTTCTTCTTCTCCTCGGCTTCTCCCTTCTGGATTGACGCCCAGATACTTGTTCCCTTTTCGTAGGCCTCAGCAAAGTTCTTACAGTTGAACCCGCTCATGTTTATCCTCAGATCATTAGTCATGCCCCTTACATAACGAGTTGCGAGTTCCTCCTCGTTAGTTAATATTCTAGGAGCAAACTTAGATAGCTCCTGATACTTTTCGGTGTATGCCTGCAGAGACATATCACCTTGATCTAAGTTCCTGAATTTCTCTTCCATCTCCCATCTTAGCTCTTCCCCGAAGTACTTGTTCTCTAGCAGCAGTTTGAACTCGCTCCAATTATCCTCAGGGGAAAGGTGGACCTGATCAAGCGCCACCAGCTGTTGGCTTCTCCCTTGAGGTAGTAAGCTACCACATTCACCTTCTCTGTAGGCGGTGTCTTACTGAGCTCCAACAGCTTCTCCATTTCTTCAATCCATTCAGTCAGAACGGTAGGGTTGACGGAGCCTGAGTATGGTTGAGGTCTGTGTTTTGAGAACCTCTCGAATGCAGATTGATTATTACTACCACCCTGATGTTGATGGACATTCTGAGCAATCTTAACGATCGCGTCCTCGAAGCCTCTTCTTCTTGCCTCTTCTTCGAGGAATTGTTGGTTAAGGTCATTGTCTGGGATACCGTTTGCAGCCATTCTGAAAATATTAAACTGTATGAATTTGAGTAGTTCCCGAAAGAGGCATATTATAGAATACAAGATAAAAGTTGGTTACATCAACTTAGAGTAACGAAGTGCATCTAATACATTTCCTAGAAATATAACCGAAAGTAGCAGGTAGGGATAACGACTCCTAATAGTGTCATACAGAATCACTGAGGTTAGGTAGTTAAAATCTAGAGATTTTACAAAATGTTATCCGTACTAGTAGTTCATAAGGCTAAAAGGATCTAGAGTCCGCTGGAGGACTCCGCATCGCTGACCTCCTCCTCATCATCAAAGGTGTGTCCTTGAGCAATGGCACGGCATGCAAGCCTGAGGGAGCATTTGAAGAAGTTCCACTCGTGAAACTTTCCTCCTCGAACTGTAGACAGGTGATGTACAGTAAACCACCAATGGCAAGCTTCGCCCCTAAGAAACTTCTCGGCTAGGCGCACCTTCCACTCTTTGTGGACTTCTGCCTCAACGAACTTCGCCTCCAGCTCATGTATCCAGCTCACGCAAGTGTCGCGGTCTCCTGCAAATTTGCGCGGAGGGTTTTCATAGAATTTCCTGTAGGCCGCAACTCTGACAGGGGTACCTCGCCCAAGTCCAGGAGTAGTAGGACGCACAGGAATGCTGGCACGGAGAGCACTTTGCTTCCAGTTGATCGAACGATGATTCCTTCCGTCTCGCACTGGTGAATCGCCGGTTGATGACATCTACAAGGGATTTTAAGGAAAGGAGTCAAACAACAAAAATATTGTTTGAACGAAAATAAAATGGCTATTAAGAGCATATAAATTCTTGATCGAACAAAAACAGGATTAAAAAGGTTTAAGAATTTTATTAGTGAAATTGGTTAAGGACTTAGTAGATGTCCTTACTTCGTATAGCTTGGCATTCCTTCAGCGTTTCACTTCTCAGGAATTAAGTTTATCATTTTGATTTTATATCCGAGGATAGTTGTTAGTTTTAGTCAGTCACATCAGCAAGTAGCAAGCATACGATAGTTAGTGTATTTTATTTTAGGATAGTAGTTCTTTTATTTTAAAAAGATCTTAGCCTATGGTCGGTTCCTAAAGTTTCTACCCATCCTCACACTTTAAAGTGATCTAGGTTATTTATTTTAGCGATCTAGGATTTTCTAATTTATTATTTGATCCTATAAGTCTATGCCTGACATACGATATGAATGTCTGGCCCAGGTGTCGTCTCGCTAGATGAAATAACTTTAAGTTATTCACGGTCGCAAGACAGCTCTGATACCAACTGTAACAACCTGGTTTTTCGTGACTTTAATTAAACTAAGGCGGAAAATTAATTAAGTCTATTTATTACAAAACCAGCTGTTATCGTATTACAAACTCCATATACATAATATGAGTTTAAGATAAACAGAGTATATGTTTGATTACATTCTCTCAAGCGTACAAAATAAATAAGGTAAACTCTCCCCAGCATTCGAAATAATAGTAGTCCTCGGGGTACCTGCGTTTAACCAATTATCATTTTCCCGCAACACTCTTTCGACACATGTAATTCTAAAACATATGCATTATATGAAGGAAATAAATAAATAAAAACAAATAGCAATTAGGCATGCAACACATAAGGAAAGCATGATGATTCAAACATGAGTATAAATCAAATCGCATAACGTACAAATACTCACACAAAATCATTCTCAAGTAAATCATATCTCAAGACACAGGAAAACATGCCATTAAGACAACAACCAATCAAAACAAGGAAATACATCCAAACATATGTTAACTAAAGAATGTTCATTAGCGAGGCGGAAGCATGCAGACGTAAAATGCGCTATAGTAGACAGGGCCAAACAGATTGGACGTGTCTGACACACTAGCCAATAGTGGACAGGGCCAAACAGATTGGACGTGGCTGACATACTAGACGTCCGCGCAATAGCGGTCAGGGCCGAACAAATCGGACGTGTCTGAACAAGCTAAGGATACCTAAAGTGATAAGGACAGCCAAATCCCGAGTCTAATGTATGCATACACCACTATAGATAGGTTCGTATCATACTCGCCCTCGAGTAAGTAGTCCCCTAATAATACGACTATCACCTTAGACGGGTACCCCCGGGTGGGGCTGGAGTTTCCAATTACTATCTATGGGCCCACGGAAGTATCAAGACCGCCCCATCCCTGAGGTTGATACCACGTGTCAAATAACGATTCAGATCGATTAGATAGCCTTGGGCAACTCTGGGAGGGAGCCCAAGTCCCCATAGACAGCTACCTCATTAACTTCAAATTCAAGAGTCGCGACATGGCGAACAATCCAAGTATTTTATTCAAGTATTTCATTTTCTCAATTTCTCATTTCCTCGTTCATTCAAGATAGGTGACAATTACAGAACTTAAATATATCGTCTAACTTTGTATAATGAAATTTTAGTTCTAGCAGTTCTTCAGGTAAACAAAACACATAGAAAGACTTAATGATTTATTTTGAGTCCGTTCGTAAATTTTAAATATTTTCACTATTCATTATTTTACTATTCATTGTATTTACTATTCATCGTATTTACTATTCATCGTATTTATACGTATTCGTATTTTCGTATTTCGTATTTGTACGTATTTTTATACTTCGTATTTATACGTATTTTTATACGTATATGTATTCTTATGCTTAGTATTTATTATTATATTTTCTTTTATACTTAGTATTCTTATACTCTTATACAAATTATTATACTTAGTAGATTTTAGATATAAAACTAAATTTTATTCTCTAAGTACAAAATTCTAGTTTTAAAGTCGTTAAGTTCGTTTTGTATTTAGTGATTTGAAAAATTATCTCGGAAGTAAAACTCAATATAATCTAAGTACAAAATTCTAGTGCCAAAGTTGTTAAGTTCATTTTGTACTTGGTGATTTAGAATAATATTTAAAAAGTAAAACTCGGTTAAATTTAGTCGTATACTTAACTAACATTTTAGCGGTTTCCATTTTTAGCGAGGTTGTAGTAGTTCATTTTAAATAGTCCGTATGTCCATATCCAATTTAAGCAAAGGTAGTAACACTCGACAACATTCATTTTAATACGTGTAACGTTTATTTTTATCAGTTTCGTTGATTCTTTTTATTAATGATTTAATACATAAGCAAATATAAACCTAATTACTATTCAAATTTAGTGACTAAGTGATAAATTCATTTTGACTAAAATTGACCCAAAAATAACATAGATGCCGTGAGCCTTTATTTATTTTAGCTATTTATTTCTTTTGTTGTTTTTATTAATAAAATAATCATTACTTTAACTATTTTAATTACTTAAGTGATAAAAATAAAAAGTGACAATTTCATTTTAGGTCAAAAATAGACCCTAAGCCGTGGCTACTTATACTTACACAATTTATTTTCGTTTTCTAATTTTATCGGTTTTTGACTTAAAGTTTTTATATACTAATTTATTCAAGTCATTCTAAAGTGATTTAAACTAGTACTTAAAAACAATAAATAACTAAAACTTATAAAATTTATGAATCTAACTAATCACACAAATTAAGAACACAAGAATATTTGAAGAACCTTAATACTTTTCATATGAACATCGATTAGTCAAATTTTTATATGTTTATATAATTTCCTCAAATTTTTCCTACAAGTCTAATTTAACTAAACTAATCATAATATGTTATTTAGAAAAATTAAAACTAAAAATTGGTCCATATAAATCATGTATGCCGTGTATATGTATATATATACATAAATTTTGATTTTTGATTTTTATACTTCTAATTCAACAACTAACTTACTTTATATCATTTATAAATTTAACATATATATGAAAATCATATACAAACATTAACACACATAAATAAAAATCATTCAAACACAAGAATCACAAAAATTCAAGAACACACATAAATACATTAAAACATTTAAATTTCATAACAAATTCATTTTAAGTCCTAAACATAAACTAATTATATTTTTATGTTCATTTCATTACAAGTATTTTAAGCATGCAATTTACAAAAATTAAAACGAAAAATTAAACCAAAATTAGGGGTTAGGCCGTGTAGTTTTAGTGTGTTACACTAATATTATTTTTCGATTTTTGTCTTCTAAATTTAACATGTGAAATACTAAGTGATAAAATAATTCATGCATGCATCAAAACAATAACATATAATCAAATTCGAGGCGCTTATCATATAAGTGTGCGGGAAGCACCTTAGTTAGGTTTATGAGCTAAAAGATCAACAGTTGTCGGGGTCTACGATATGATCAAACTGGCTCAAATCAACGCCTCCACCTTGCTCCTCGTCTTTGGTTAGAAGTAGTACATAAAAATGAAAATACACAAGTTAGTAATTTATTTTAAAACTAAACTATACTAACAATTTTATGTGTAGTATTGTTTTTAGTTTAGGTGATGTTTATGTTTTAAATTAGTTTGATTCATTTTCTTAAATAAATATAAGCATAAGGAGGATGTGATTACTAAAATAATTAGTGAAGGATTTAGTTATGTGCTTAAATGATTTAAGGAGTAATAAATAAATGAGTTAAAAGGAGAATGAGAAGAAAAGGAAGGATGGTGTTCTTGAGGTTGCATTGTAACAACCCGGTTTTTCGTGACTTAATTAAACTAAGGCGGAAAATTAATTAAGTCTAATACATGCCGGATGTTAATTAAATTACATTCAAATGGCATAGGATACAAAAATATGTTACAATCTCTCAAAGAAAACAAATGAAACATCCCAATCGTCCCAATAATCCTGAGTCTCGAGAATTGCCTGCAACGGAGACAAAAACACAAAATAGGAGGATCTCCCGCTCAGAGGCGGGAAGTGACTGTTCTAACCAACAACCTCTAAACCACAGTTTTGGTTTATTTAACCTATGATTAAAAGTAACTTGGCAAAGACTAAACGCCAGTATAACTCCAAAGAAATTGCATATTTCGATAAAATTGGACAATTAGCATATAATATCAGTTCTCACATATAGATATTTAAATCTCACACAACATGGTAAACAAAACTTAAAACATTTCAATTTATAGAATCACAATAAATAAACATGACTATTATCTCAATTAATATAATATACATATAAAACCTAAATTATGGAAATCAAGATATATGCATAAGCCGTAATCAATTAATAAACACATAGTCGTGAACGATCATGCAATTCTAAACATATGCAATATAGAAAATGAATAAATAAAACACATTGCAAGTAGACAAGCAAAAACATATAAGGAATCATGATAATTCAAATATGAACATACGTCAAATCATATAATCATAAAACATTTCTCGATAATCATACTAAACAAAGCAATCTCAACTCAAGGACAACGTCACTCAGACAATAACCAATCAAAACAAGGAAATACATTCAACATGTGATGAACAAATGAGTCTTCGTTAGTAAGGCGGAAGCATGCAGACATAATCCGCGCAGTAGCCGGCAGGGCCAACATCACTTGGACATGACTGCCAGGCTCAAAGATATCTAAGGTAATAAAGATGGCTACATCCCTTGTCTATGTATGCATACACTACCTATCGAGGATCATACTTATTCGCTATTCAAAAGGTATCACCGACGAAAAAGTTCGACTATCACCAGAGACGGGTACCCCCGGATGGGGTTGGCGTTTCCAATTACTGATATATGGGCCCACGGTAATATCAAGTATGCCCCATCCCTGAGGTTGATACTCCGCGCCGAAAAGAAATCTCAAGATCGTTAATCGCCTTGGGCAACTCTGGGAGGGAGCCCAAGTCCCCATATACAGCTACCTCGTTAACTTCGAATTTCAAGAGTCGCAACATGGCGAACAATCCTAGTATTTTATTCAAGTACTCGCTTTCTCCATTTCTTATTTCCTCGTTTATTCAAATCAAGTGACAATTCTGAAACTTAAATAATATCGTCGAACTTTGTATAATGAAATATTAGTTCTAGCAGTTCTTGAAGGTATAACACATAGAAAGACTTAGATAATTATTTTGAGTCCGTTCGTAAATTTTAAATATTTTCACTATTCATTATTTTACTATTTATTGTATTTACTATTCATCGTATTTACTATTCATCGTATTTACTATTCCTCGTATTTTTATACGTATGCGTATTCTTATACTTGTACGTATTATTAGTTTATATTTTAGTAAATAATAATAGTTCATTTTATTTATAAGCTTGATTTAAGTTTCATTTAAACTATAAGTAATTTAAAACAGATTAGTGATTAGTGATATAAATAATTGAATTTCATTGTAACTCACATTTATGTCTTCCTTTTATTTAAATTGTAAACTGTTTAGTGATTTAGTAGTTTTAACATTCATTTTAAATTGTAAACATATCTTGATGATACTTAGCACAATTTAGTGTTTTTAATAAAATCTAATATAATGACATTTAGGAACTATTCGTTTAGGTGGCCTAATTTACAATTGTTTTTATTTATGTAACTCTTACGTAGTCGTATTAGGTGATTTAATAATTCGATCGTGAGATTATTAATATTTAAATTTTTGTAATATTCACTTAAGTTTAATTCACTTAATTATTTATAACTTTCAAAAATGTCAAAAACTTTATAATTCAAAATCTTAGTTAGGTTTTGTATTTATATATATAAATATATTATTCATAATTTTTATATAACTATACTTAGTAAATTTTTAGTCAACCTTTATATATTATTATAATATTAACAATTTACCTTTTAGTTAATTCTTATTTGTGATACTAATTATTAACTTTATTTAGTGATAGTTTTAGTTAAGTTTGTTTTAAGTTTTCAAGTTCTTTATTTCGTTTTGATATTTTAAGCAAATACCTATTTAGTATAGTTTAAGTTCATTTTAAACTTTAGAGTTTTTATAAAGTAATCTTTATAGTAATTGTGAGATATGACTTTTTATATAATTATTTATTTTTAGAAATTTTAATATGAGTAACTTAATTTATATTTTTACTTTTAGTTTGATTTAATACTAATTTAAACTTAATACTCTTTTTATTTAACTCTTAATTTTTTTCAAGTTGTGTTTTATTTAAACCTTTTTAGTGCCGATAAATACTTTATTTTAATAAATATTTTATATTAGTTTAAATTTATTTACTTAAGTTATTTTAGTAATATTTTTAGTCTTATTTTATAATTGTGATACTTATACTTTACATATTTTAAATTTACACATAACAAATAATTTCAACATGATAATATTACATATAAATTCAACATTAATTCAACAACACATTTTTCATTCAAAACATATTATCACAAAATCAGATAAATATCATATTTCACAATTCAATTCAATATTATAATATGACTAAAATTAACACCCAATTTCATACTATAGCGAATCATACAAAGTTATCAAATTAAACTGAAACGGGACTCATACGTGTCTAATGCATAACTAGCTCACTTTTAATAACAGATTAATTAGAATAAAACCAAAACGTAATGTTAGAGATTTTGAGGAAGAAATCGAGTCACCTAAATTTGGCACACGAACAGAGGGCCTCCAAATAAAACCCGATTGAATTGATTCCCAAGTATGAAAATAGGTGACGACTAAATAAATGAAGTGGAAAGGAGGAGAACCATGATGATCAACAAAGGTCACGGTTGTCAGGAAAACAAGGCCAAGCCGAGTAGGGGCAGCCATCACGGCTCATCGACGGTCTTGATAATTTACACGACATTTCATTCACAAACGAACGAAAAAACGATAAGTGAGAATCAAGTCAATAAATACTTGATCGACAACATAAAAATCGAAACCGAAAACGAATTGAAATCATAAAATCGAAATAGAAGGGCTCACCAAGTTGAAGGCTAAACAAGGGCGGTGTGAGTGGTGATCAAGCCCGAGCTCGGCGAGATAGCGGTGGCCTGCTACGGTGAGAAGCGGGTGGTGGCAGAGAGGAGCGGCGGTGGCGGTGGTGGTGATTCCACGGTGGCAAAGGAAAACAGAGGAGAGAAAGAGCGGCGAGCAGGGAGCAGGGAGGATGGTGGCGGGCGGCGGTGCTCGGCAGTGTATGGCTACCTGTGGCGGTTGTGTGGCTCACGGTGCAAAGAGGCGGGTGAAAGCGAGCGAGAGGAAGGAGAGGAAGGACCACACGAAAAGAAGAGGCGGTGGTGGCGATGGTGAAATTTGCTCCGGTGGCCATGGCCATGGTGGCCATTCTTTGTGGTTCTTGCCGTCGTTATTCTTTAGATTGGTTGTTGTTGTTATCGTTTTTTTTTTGTTGTTTTTATTATTATTATTATTATTATTATTATTATTATTATTATTTGTTGTTGTGTGAGTGTTGATGTCGTGTGTTGTTGTTGTTGGGCTTGTTTGTTTCATTTTAATGGGGAACTAAAATAAGGGAGAAAGGATGAAGAAGAAGAAGAGAGAAAGGGAGGCAGTAAACAAAGAGGGATTTAGGGTTTGATTTATAAAAATAAAATATCTAATTTGTGTGAGTGAGAGTTGCTGTCGACAAACATGGGGCTATTTTTGGGTCTGTTTGATTTTGATTGCTCCGTTTTATTTACTCTTATTTATAAACTTTTATATTTTATTAAATTTACTATACTTTAAATTATTTGTTTAAAATTTTAATTCCATTATTCATATTATAAAATTTGTAGTTCGAAAATATAAAAGTATAAAAGTTGTCAGTTATAAATTTTATTACGGTCTCACATATTTTCAAACGGCTAGTTTATTTTGTAAGATACATTTCAATAAAATTATATTTATTCAAGTAATAATAAATTTTTAAATTAAAACGCAAATTTATTAAGTTTAATAAAACCAATTGAAATGAAGTTTTAGTTCGACAGACATTTTAGAAATAAAAATGTAATATAGGTTAATAAAAAGAATTCAAGAAAGTTCAGGGAAAAATCTTGAGAAAGTTTATTTGAACGAAATTTTTCAGTAGCGTTTTCGAAACAATTGAATAAGAGTTCAATTATATAAATTTTAACTTAATAATTTAGTTAAAATAATTAATTAGTATTAATAAAAACACGGGGTGTTACAATCCTACCCCCTTAAGAAAAGTTTCGTCCCCGAAACTTGAATAGGATGGATAACTGCCTGAGATTAAAAAGCAGTTGGGGAAAACATTGATGTTTTTGGATTTGGAATATTAATATTGCTCTTGATTGGGTATGAATTTTCTGAAATGAAAGATTGATGAATTTAATAATTTTAAAATATAATAATTCTTTTTCGAATTAATATCAAAATGTTGCTGTATTGTCATTTTCAAAATCAGCGAGAAAGAGGTTTTCAAAAAGGTAGGGCCTAGAAGTTTTGTACGGAATTAAATTAAATAGAAATAATAAGCATTTTAAGAATTAAAATAATTTATTTAAATTTGAAAGTAAATATTAACCTTAAAATAAATTGAAATAAGGAATTTTAAGATTTAATTAGGATTTTAATTTAATCAAATTATTGTCCTACCCCCTTAAGAAGTTTTAAACGTATATACATAATATTATTATTGTTACTTTTAATGATCACGTGTATATGATATATATCCTTAGGAAACACGACATTTAGGGAAAATATGTAAAAGTCATAGTGATCATAAGGAAAACATGAGCTTGAATGAAATTAAGGAAATATAGGTTATCGTTAAATGATTAAATAAAGTTTTTGAGAATTATGGATAACCTTGTTGATATAGCTCATTTTCTTGAAATTATTATTATAATGTTATTAGGTGAAATGGAAATGTTATAACTCATATTTCGGGTAAGATTGAAAATTTATAATAATTGATGACGTAAAATAACTTTGTCGTATATATTTCTAAAATAGAAGAAATAGTAGAAATAAAACAATTTCAATGATTTTAGAAATAAAAGAATGAAGGTTTGAACCATGAAGTTTCAAAAGTATTTCAAATTACGTTTACAAAATTTTTACAGAACAAGCAATAAATTTTCAAAGGTATTTTTATAGAGAATATATGAAAACCAATTTTTAGAAGGATATTAAGAGATTGATAAGAATTTTAAATATAGAAGGTCGAAATAAAAATGTTTCAAAAGTATCGTAAATTAAGAAGTAAGGAATTTATGAAGGGAATTGAAAATATGAAATCCAATCTAATGATTAATATATAGAAAACTATATGTTTTAAAACAGATGAAAATTCTCGAGAAGGTAATAATAGATTTAAGGAACTTGAAAAGTAATAAAGTTCAAAAGGTATGAAATAAAGAATAAGCAATTTAAAACAAACAAATATCAAAGATATTTCAAACTACGAAATAAAATCTTGCGAAACAAAGGAATAATTTTCGAAGGTGTTTTAAATGTGGAATACGAAGGTAAATTTTCGAAGGTAGTTAGGAATTAAAATTTTTACGATTTTAAATATTTAAATTGAGATAGTAAGACTAGGACTTTGAAACTAATCAAGTTAAAAATATTTAAATTTAAAGGATAAGGAGTTTGCGAAATTCGAAGCAAGAGTAATACAATTTTACGAGATTAAAAGGAAGAAATGAAAATCATTTTAAGAAGTCAGTTATTTATTGAATTAGGAAATCAACAATTTTAAAGGAGTTAAAATGTTTACGAGGTTGAAAAATCATTAAGCTAACTCTTTTTCAGTAGGGATTTTAAAATATAAAAGGGAACACTAAAATCATGGTGAGATTAAATTTAGGAAAATCTGAAAATTGATAAGCGTTGAAATGATGGTGATCATTAGAGATCGATTTTGATATAGCTTTAGAAATCGTCAATGCTAAAGAAATTTTCAACGTCTTGAAAATTGTCTTGGATAGCGTGATTCTTGATACGTCTCTTCGCATGCTCTCTCCCGTCTTCAAGTCTTATATATGCGAGAAATGAAAAGAGGTAATTTCAAAAGGAAGATTTCATTATAAGAGTTTAAGTTAGGAAAATTTTACTTCAAAAGAAGAAAATAATTTAAATAGATCGATTAAAATTTTCTTTTTGAATAAGTTAGGAAGAGATGAATATGGGTGTTAGAGGAAGTTATAGAGGTCTTCAAGGCAATAGAATTTTTCGAGATCTAGAACGTCTTTTCAGCTCATTCGACACTTGATGCGTCCATTTCCATGTACTTGAGTTCTTGTCGTCTTGTCTTCACTTTATACGTCTCGATTTTTGGTAACGTTAGTATAAGAGACTTGTTAGTCAAAAAGATTAGTCATAGAGCACTTAGCAAGTAAAAGAATTATAATATGACAAGATTCTATCGCTCATCTAATTAGTCTTTTATTCTTAGGTCGATCCTTAAGATTCTACCCTTTCTCACAATTTAAAGTGATCTAAGTTATTATTTTAGCGATCTAGAGATTCCTAATTCATTATTTGATCCTATAAGTCTATGCCTGACATATGATATGAATGTTCGCCGGTGTCGTCTCGCTAGATGAGATAACTTTAAGTTATTCACGGTCATAAGGCATTTCACGATACCAAGCTATAACAACCCTTGGGTTTTTAAGTGACTTAATTAAACTAAGGCGGAAAATTAATTAAGTCTAATACATGCCGGATGTTAATTAAATTACATTCAAATGGCATAGGATACAAAAATATGTTACAATCTCTCAAAGAAAACAAATGAAACATCCCAATCGTCCCAATAATCCTGAGTCTCGAGAATTGCCTGCAACGGAGACAAAAACACAAAATAGGAGGATCTCCCGCTCGAGGCTGAAGTGACTGTTCTAACCAACAACCTCTAAACCACAGTTTTGGTTTATTTAACCTATGATTAAAAGTAACTTGGCAGCACTAAACGCGTATAACTCCAGCAGCCGCATATTTCGATAAAATTGGACAATTAGCATATAATATCAGTTCTCACATATAGATATTTAAATCTCACACAACATGGTAAACAAAACTTAAAACATTTCAATTTATAGAATCACAATAAATAAACATGACTATTATCTCAATTAATATAATATACATATAAAACCTAAATTATGGAAATCAAGATATATGCATAAGCCGTAATCAATTAATAAACACATAGTCGTGAACGATCATGCAATTCTAAACATATGCAATATAGAAAATGAATAAATAAAACACATTGCAAGTAGACAAGCAAAAACATATAAGGAATCATGATAATTCAAATATGAACATACGTCAAATCATATAATCATAAAACATTTCTCGATAATCATACTAAACAAAGCAATCTCAACTCAAGGACAACGTCACTCAGACAATAACCAATCAAAACAAGGAAATACATTCAACATGTGATGAACAAATGAGTCTTCGTTAGTAAGGCGGAAGCATGCGTATAATCCGCCAGTGATGGCCGTGAGGCCAACATCACTTGGACATGACTGCCAGGCTCAAAGGTATCTAAGGTAATAAAGATGGCTACATCCCTTGTCTATGTATGCATACACTACCTACCGAGGTTCATACTTATTCGCTATTCAAAAGGGATCACCGACTAAAAGTTCGACTATCACTGAGACTCGGTACTTTGATGGGGTCATGCGTTTCCACCATTGATATATGGGCCCACGGTAATATCAAGTATGCCCCATCCCCGAGGTTGATACTCGCTACCAAAAGAAATCTCAAGATCGTTAATCGCCTTGGGCAACTCGGGAGGAGCCCAAGTCCCCATATCTGACTACCTCGTTAACTTCGAATTTCAAGAGTCGCAACATGGCGAACAATCCTAGTATTTTATTCAAGTACTCGCTTTCTCCATTTCTTATTTCCTCGTTTATTCAAATCAAGTGACAATTCTGAAACTTAAATAATATCGTCGAACTTTGTATAATGAAATATTAGTTCTAGCAGTTCTTCAGGTAAGCAGAACACATAGAAAGACTTAGATAATTATTTTGAGTCCGTTCGTAAATTTTAAATATTTTCACTATTCATTATTTTACTATTTATTGTATTTACTATTCATCGTATTTACTATTCATCGTATTTACTATTCCTCGTATTTTTATACGTATGCGTATTCTTATACTTGTACGTATTATTAGTTTATATTTTAGTAAATAATAATAGTTCATTTTATTTATAAGCTTGATTTAAGTTTCATTTAAACTATAAGTAATTTAAAACAGATTAGTGATTAGTGATATAAATAATTGAATTTCATTGTAACTCACATTTATGTCTTCCTTTTATTTAAATTGTAAACTGTTTAGTGATTTAGTAGTTTTAACATTCATTTTAAATTGTAAACATATCTTGATGATACTTAGCACAATTTAGTGTTTTTAATAAAATCTAATATAATGACATTTAGGAACTATTCGTTTAGGTGGCCTAATTTCTGAATTGATTTTATTTATGTAACTCTTACGTAGTCGTATTAGGTGATTTAATAATTCGATCGTGAGATTATTAATATTTAAATTTTTGTAATATTCACTTAAGTTTAATTCACTTAATTATTTATAACTTTCAAAAATGTCAAAAACTTTATAATTCAAAATCTTAGTTAGGTTTTGTATTTATATATATAAATATATTATTCATAATTTTTATATAACTATACTTAGTAAATTTTTAGTCAACCTTTATATATTATTATAATATTAACAATTTACCTTTTAGTTAATTCTTATTTGTGATACTAATTATTAACTTTATTTAGTGATAGTTTTAGTTAAGTTTGTTTTAAGTTTTCAAGTTCTTTATTTCGTTTTGATATTTTAAGCAAATACCTATTTAGTATAGTTTAAGTTCATTTTAAACTTTAGAGTTTTTATAAAGTAATCTTTATAGTAATTGTGAGATATGACTTTTTATATAATTATTTATTTTTAGAAATTTTAATATGAGTAACTTAATTTATATTTTTACTTTTAGTTTGATTTAATACTAATTTAAACTTAATACTCTTTTTATTTAACTCTTAATTTTTTTCAAGTTGTGTTTTATTTAAACCTTTTAGTGCCGATAAATACTTTATTTTAATAAATATTTTATATTAGTTTAAATTTATTTACTTAAGTTATTTTAGTAATATTTTTAGTCTTATTTTATAATTGTGATACTTATACTTTACATATTTTAAATTTACACATAACAAATAATTTCAACATGATAATATTACATATAAATTCAACATTAATTCAACAACACATTTTTCATTCAAAACATATTATCACAAAATCGATAAATATCATATTTCACAATTCAATTCAATATTATAATATGACTAAAATTAACACCCAATTTCATACTATAGCGAATCATACAAAGTTATCAAATTAAACTGAAACGGGACTCATACGTGTCTAATGCATAACTAGCTCACTTTTAATAACAGATTAATTAGAATAAAACCAAAACGTAATGTTAGAGATTTTGAGGAAGAAATCGAGTCACCTAAATTTGGCACACGAACAGAGGGCCTCCAAATAAAACCCGATTGAATTGATTCCCAAGTATGAAAATAGGTGACGACTAAATAAATGAAGTGGAAAGGAGGAGAACCATGATGATCAACAAAGGTCACGGTTGTCAGGAAAACAAGGCCAAGCCGAGTAGGGGCAGCCATCACGGCTCATCGACGGTCTTGATAATTTACACGACATTTCATTCACAAACGAACGAAAAACGATAAGTGAGAATCAAGTCAATAAATACTTGATCGACAACATAAAAATCGAAACCAAAAACGAATTGAAATCATAAAATCGAAATAGAAGGGGCTCACCAAGTTGAGGCTAAACAAGGGCGGTGTGAGTGGTGATCAAGCCCGACTCCGGCGAGGATGACGGTGGCCTGCTACGGTGAGAACTGGGTGGTGAGCAGAGGACGGAGCAGCAGGTGGCGGTGGTGGTGATTCACGGTGGCAAAGGAAAACAGAGGAGAGAAAGAGAGGCGGCCAGAACAGGGGAGCAGGGGAGGATGGTGAGCAGGGCGGCGGTGCTCCGGCGAGTGTATGGCGGCTGTGGCGGTTGTGTGGCTCACGGTGTAAGAGGCAGGGGTGAGAGAAACAGAGCAGAGGAAGGAGAGGAAGGACCACGAAAAGAAGAGGCGACGGTGGTGGCGATGGTGAGGCTGCTCCGGTGGCCATGGCCATGGTGGCCGCTGCTGTGGTTGCCGTCGTTGTTGCTGCCGTTGGTTGTTGTTGTTATCGTTTTTTTTTGTTGTTTTTATTATTATTATTATTATTATTATTATTATTATTATTATTATTATTATTATTATTTGTTGTTGTGTGAGTGTTGATGTCGTGTGTTGTTGTTGTTGGGCTTGTTTGTTTCATTTTAATGGGGAACTAAAATAAGGGAGAAAGGATGAAGAAGAAGAAGAGAGAAAGGGAGGCAGTAAACAAAGAGGGATTTAGGGTTTGATTTATAAAAATAAAATATCTAATTTGTGTGAGTGAGAGTTGCTGTCGACAAACATGGGGCTATTTTTGGGTCTGTTTGATTTTGATTGCTCCGTTTTATTTACTCTTATTTATAAACTTTTATATTTTATTAAATTTACTATACTTTAAATTATTTGTTTAAAATTTTAATTCCATTATTCATATTATAAAATTTGTAGTTCGAAAATATAAAAGTATAAAAGTTGTCAGTTATAAATTTTATTACGGTCTCACATATTTTCAAACGGCTAGTTTATTTTGTAAGATACATTTCAATAAAATTATATTTATTCAAGTAATAATAAATTTTTAAATTAAAACGCAAATTTATTAAGTTTAATAAAACCAATTGAAATGAAGTTATAGTTCGACAGACATTTTAGAAATAAAAATGTAATATAGGTTAATAAAAAGAATTCAAGAAAGTTCAGGGAAAAATCTTGAGAAAGTTTATTTGAACGAAATTTTTCAGTAGCGTTTTCGAAACAATTGAATAAGAGTTCAATTATATAAATTTTAACTTAATAATTTAGTTAAAATAATTAATTAGTATTAATAAAAACACGGGGTGTTACATGCATGAACAAGCTTACTAGTATTGAGTTGAGTTTATTTAGAGAGAATTTAAGACTTAGAAAATATTTGGTGTTTGTGTTTGTGTGTATGTCGAGTAGTAGTAGTAGTGTAGTTGTAATTGTGAGACTTGTATTATGTAGTAAGTTAAGTAATGTAATGTATATGTGAATACATTAGTATTTAGTTGTATTAATAATATATAATCTTTAATTAAAAATAAGCTATAAGTGATGATGAATTTGTATAGGTTGTAAGATGGATTAGACATGGTACAAAAGGAGACATGGTGTGTAAGAGTAAGGAAGAAAATGGAAGAAGCAAAGTTGGACCAATGGTCCTCAAATATCTCGGCCAACCTACAAGCCAAGACTCGATTTTCTCGTTTTTGAATTTTTCGATTTACGCGCACGTGAAAAGTCCCGAAATGAAATATATAGTCTTAAAATAATGTTTAGAAGTAAGATCGAAAATAAAAATGAAAATAGACTCCAAAACGAATTCAAACAAAAATTGGGTGCTAGTTTTCCTCGCAACTTTGAAATAAATTTTTATTCGATCGAAATATATATTTTTTTCGTTGAATGTTATCGAATTAAATCATTATACTCAGACGTCAAAAAGTTTACCAGTTTAGGCTTAGTGTAACTCAATATATCGAGTTTTAGTGAATGTGTTAGTTAAATCAAAATGAAATAGTAATTTGATATTATTATTATATGTTTTGTTAGTAATAATCAAGATGATTAAGCTTAAACTACTTTAATTAGATTTGGATTATGATTAAGTATATTTAAGAAAAGATTAGGTGACTTAATCACAATTAGGTGGCTTGGTCATTTAGTCAATGTTTGACCTCGATTTGCGTGCCAAAATTTGCCGTTGAGAAAATTGTCGTAGATTCTTTGTTTGATTTATCAAGTTCGAATATGAAAGAATAAAGTTCAAATTCGAAGTGTATCAAAATGGTTTTAGTTTAGGTACGATAAAAGTTGTAGCGCATTGTGTTAAAAAAAATATTGGGCGAGATTGTTTATTTAATGATTTGCGCAATTATAATAGGCTTAACTTGACATGGAGTGTTACATGTTTAGCGAAAAAAAATTCAGTCGCATTTTTATTATAAGGAAAAAGGATGAATTTAATTTAAGGAATTAAATTCTTTCATAATATTTTGCTATAAAAACACGGGGTGTTACAGGTCCGAGGGGATCCGGATCTGGACCCGCATCCCCTATGTTAGATCCAGATCTGATCCGGACCCACCGGGTCTAGAGATTTTAGACCCAGATCCAGACTCGCCGGGTCCAATTCGGGTCCGGGTCTGATCCGGGTCCAACATGTGTGTTTTTTTTTTTTAAGAAAAGTAATCATTGTATTGTACTATATAATAAAAATCCAACATAATGACGACAAAAAAAAATTAATAAAATACTATTATATTCAATCTTAGTTGTTAAATAATAATCAACCATAAGTTAAAGGTTAAATATTTACATGAAAGATTAAATAAGTAAACAAAAAGTGAAGAAGAGCCGAGAAAAGTGCGGAATAGCCGAGAAAGGTCGAAGAACGATGAAGGTTTAGAGGAAGCAACGACACTATGCGTTGTTCACTTGTTTCTTTTTTTGAAAGAAATGATCAATTCATTAATAAATAGTCATACGACATCTACAACATGTGTCAATTGGATACAAATTGACTAAAGCCAAATAAAAGAAACTCTCGTTCAAAGAAAGATCTGTATACTTGAATTGCTCCAAAGCACGTCCTCTATCATATCGCCGCAAACAGCTTTTCACAAGAGGATCGAAGAATCTTGAGCCTTGACGAGAAACAATTTCATCTAACCAAATTGATTGCAACCAACAGCAACCAACAAACCGATAACACGTGTAACGCCACATAACGATTCATTAAGAAACTGATCTTCCACATCTTCATCATAAGAGAAACGACTAAGCCGCTCTTACCTAGACCTGGCAAACGGGTCAATCGGGTCGGGTCTGGGTCGAGTCAGGTCATTTCGGGTTTGATTGAAGTATCATATCGGGTCGGGTCGGGTCGGGTCATTTCGGGTTTCGGTCGATATCGGGTCATCTGTTATCGGGTCATTTCGAGTTCGGGTCAATTTGGGTCGGGTCGGGTCAGGTACCTATCGGGTCAAAATGAAAAATTTTGGTAAAAGAAACATTTTTTTTCGTCAAAAGGTTACTTTTTAAGGTTTTTACGTATATAATTGACGTTAATTGATTATACGATATCAAATAAGTTATTTTTAAATCATTTGAAGTCACAAAGAATATTTTTTATCGGGTCAATTTGAGTTTCGGGTCAATTTCGGGTCAAGGTAAACGGGTTGGGTCGGGTCATTTCGGGTTCGGGTCAATTTTGGGTTTGAGATTGTCGGGTCACTTTCGGGTCTCGGGTCAGCCTTATCGGGTCGGGTCAATCGGGTCGGGTCTGTTTTGCCAGGTCTACTCTTACCTATATTTCCAATAGGACTGAAACCCAGAAAACTAGGACTGAAAAAACTCCAAAAATAGAGGCCGACAAATGGATCTCGCAAAAAACGAGACCTCTTATTTATTAATTTATAGAAAAGCATACTTAATAATTGATAAATAAAGTTATTTGGGGGCTTACCATCGATTAATTGTCGATGGAAGCCCCAACTTTGATTTGGATGAGATTAGAGTTTTTCAAAGAGGGAGAAAAAGAGAGAATTAGGGTTAATTGTCGATGGAAGCCCCCCGAGATTGATATCTTTGATTACGTTTGATTTGACCGTTGTTCACTTGTTTCTAATTAAGGTTTTTTATATGTGTTGTAGAGTTTAATAATGTGCTTTGTGTATTTTTATTTGTCATTCTAATTTTTATTATATTTTATTTTTATCCAGTTCACTGGTCGAATCCTAATTCTAATTAAATAATCCATATATAGAAGACTCAACCCAACCCTAATCCATCCGATCCAAAAAATTAAGACCTAAACCCGGGTCGGATCTAGCGGATCCGGGGCGAATCTTGAACCCATTGGCATCCCTACAAAGTACAAAACCCCCCCTCATCATAAGCTGACAAATAACTACCATTTTCTCCCTTTCTTTATTCCTTTTGATTTTGACCACTTGTTCAAAATTTTCAAATCCTCTTTCCTCAACGGCTACTTTCCACGTTTTCCCCCCTTTCTTCTTCGCCCTCCTTCTCTCAACTCAACATCATTTCTTCTTCTCTTTCTCTCTCTGTATCGCTTCTCTCCTACTATTTTAGTCCCCATCGATTAATCGATCGATTGATTGATTGGTTGGTTGATAGTGGTTAACGATGAAACATTTCATGCTCCCGAAAACGACGTCGTTTCCGCTGAACTCGTTGTGTCCCCTAACCCTAACACTACCAAATCGAAGTCTCATCGGAAACCGAAGATTCCGTCAAAGGACAAGGAGAACTCTGATCCTTCGACCCTTGCCGGAAAAACGCCGCCGATTCCATCGCCGGCGAAGTTGCGAAGCCCCCTCCCGCCGAGACCACCGCCGTGTAATCCTCTCAAACGGAAGCTCAGCAATGATTTGGTGTCCGACATTGTTGGTCTGGGAACTTCTCCGTCGTCGTCTTCTTTGGATACAGGCGTTAGGGTAATTTAACTGACGATTCTTTTGTTGTCCTGATTTTGAATCTTATGATTTAATTGTGTTTTCGAGTTTTGATAGAAAACTTACAAGGTGATTAGTGATACTGTGAATTCATGATTAGTTCTTGGAGAAATAGTTCTACCTAATTTTAATAGATTCCGAGTTAGTTGAGTAGCTGAAATCGCAAAGTGAGATGATCTGGGTGCTCTGTGGTTACTTCTTGATTTTTAAACTGTAGATTTTGGAAAATTTGAATAATAAGTAAGTTTCTTTGTAGTTAAATTTTCATAATACGATTCGTATAAGCTGACTGCCGAAATCTATGTTTCGAACTTTTGAGCTAGGCTCGGATGATAGAGTAGTTACTATTTCAACTACAACATACTCCTAAGGACTCGCTAGGGTTACGGATAATAGTTGTTGTACAAATAAAGAAAGGGCGTAAGTGATTGTGGTTTATGGTTAAAATGAGGATGGGAGGGTAATAATTACCTGAGAATGGAGTGATAGTTATCCACCAATCCTCGGTGTGAAGCATACCCCTGACCATATACAAAGTTCCACCCTGCTACCACCACTACAGGCGGTTCCTATCTTCTTATCATGTTGACCTCCATTCCCTCGCTAATAGTTACCCAAGGAAGTACTAATATAGTACTCCCTCCATCCCAAAATGAACGTTCCCTTTTCCGATAATTCTTTTGCCAAAATAAGTGCTCCCTTTATATTTATAGTAATTATCAACAAAGGATTGTCAATATTCTCTTGATTTTCATTAACACGCCTAAATCCACCCAAAATAGAAATGACTTCAAATGAGGACACTTATCTTGGGATGGAGTGTAATTTATAGCTTTGACTTTGAATTAAGCGTCATACCAGAGGCGGGTAACAAGGTACTACGAAGAGTGGGAATGACATATGTACTATTAGCTCACAAGCTTTCTGCGGTGTGAGATGTTAAGATGTTTAGTCTTTGACCCTTTGTTTTGTCAGGCACTAGAATTGCCTATAATTTATTCTAATTATTGATCTGTTAATATATTGACAAAAGGTGGTGAATGCAGAATGCGGCCACTAAACAAGGATGAGGAAGACGGTGAAATGATAGTGCAGAAATTGTCGAATGAGTCTTTGTCGATTAATGGACACACCTTCACGTATGACTCTGTAGCGGATACAAAGTCGACCCAGGCAAGTTTTTGGCCAATTTTCCGCTAACTAAATGAAGGAGTGTAGAAACAATATGTGAATGAAGCTAATCATTTTACACTTCTCTTTTCCAGAAAGACATCTTCCAGCTCGTAGGATCTCCACTGGTTGAGAACTGTCTTGCGGGTTTCAACAGTTCTGTGTTCGCTTATGGACAGGTAACTTTGAACTTCAAACATTCTACTGCTAAAAATTGTGCTTTGTTACAGTCTCCATTGAAGGAATATGAAGCTATTTTGTGTTCTAATTGTATGTTCTTGAATGTTTTATTTTTTTTGGTTATTAGACAGGCAGCGGGAAAACTTACACAATGTGGGGACCAGCGAATGCTTTGTCGGAAGAAAATATCGCCAGTGAGCAGCAGGGATTAACGCCTCGTGTTTTTGAACGTCTTTTTACCCGCATTGATGAGGTCATTACTTGAACCTAATCATTTTCCTTGTATAGAGATGAAAAAGAGTCTGGAATATTGAAGTATTTGTTCTTTCTTTTGTTTTCTTTCGATTTAGGAACAAATTAAGCACGCTGACAAACAGCTTAAGTATCAGTGTCGTTGTTCCTTTCTGGAGGTAATTTAAACCAGTCTTGTGCATTCCAATTGTGAATAATTACTTGATCAGGTCACCTGTCACCCTGACTCGATACGGCTATTTTATTCCTTCACTACAGATTTACAATGAGCAAATAACGGATTTGTTGGATCCAACTCAGAAGAATCTCCAGGTTTTAGAAAGCCTTCTTGGTATATTTCAGCTACCAAAATTGTACACTATGGCCATCTAAGACTTTACTTTTGGCCCTGCAGATAAGAGAAGATGTAAAATCAGGTGTTTATGTTGAAAATCTCAAAGAGGAGTGTGTATCAACTGTCAAGGATGTCGTACGGCTTTTGCTGAAGGTATCTGTGACTGTTACTCCTCCAAACAGTAACCGTGTTTGATAGCAGTATTCCTCGTGCATTCTTTATATTCCTAGACTATTTGTTTGGGGGTGGCATATAACAGATTGTTATAGTTGGTTCACTACATTACCTGGAATTAATCCATACATTTCTCGTGGTGCTAGTTTGAAGCTCTCTACGAACTCTGGAGTTGTATTAATTATTTATGGTTGTCTGATTTTACAGGGTCTGTCACACAGGAAGACTGGTGTTACTAGTGTAAATGCAGAGAGTTCACGTTCACACAGTGTTTTTACTTGTGTTGTTGAATCACAATGCAAGGTACTATCTTGATTGAGTTATGTTGTTAACTCAATGAGCACATCATTTTACAAAGGGTTTTTGCTTTCTGAAACTAAAGCAAAATATGTGTTATTAATATTGCAGAGCATGGCAGATGGCCTAAGCAGCTTCAAAATTAGCAGAATAAACCTAGTTGATCTTGCTGGGTCAGAAAGGCAAAAGCTGACCGGTGCAGCTGGAGAGCGGCTGAAAGAAGCGGGAAATATCAATCGATCTTTGTCACAGCTAGGGTATGTTAATATGATGAGTTCTCTTTTACTAGCTTAGAACAGCATACAAGGTTTTTTAGATTTATCAAAGATATGCAGAAGTTTTAGGCGGGAATAGTCAATTACTCAGTAATAATTTTAAAGCAGATCAGATTAAAAAAATATTGGGCAAGTGTTGCATTTAGGCAGGAAAAAATGGAGAGAGCGACATGCCTAGTTGAGCCTATGTTGATGGCAGATGACTTCTAGTTTTAGTGTATGGGGTGATTGCCTTGGACTAGTGTTGAGCTAGTGTTGATAGTGGTAACTATCTGTTGTTCATTATCGATGCGAATCACGACTACTTGTGCATTTCAAACTCCCTTACAGCCACAACCTAAACCTTGTGAGTTAATGATCGGAGTGCAGAGTCCTGACATTTAATGCTTTACAGGAATCTGATAAACATTCTGGCTGAAGTCTCTCAAACTGGAAAGCAAAGGCATATCCCATACAGAGACTCAAGATTGACATTTTTACTTCAGGAATCTCTTGGCGGTAATGCAAAACTCGCAATGATCTGCGCAATATCTCCATCACAAAGGTGATGCAATAGTTCTTTCCGCTCCCTAGTCCCTAGTTTTCTCACTCTTCTCTTCTTAGCTCCAAATGGCTCATTGACGTTTCTATCAACTTATCTTCAGCTGTAGGAGTGAGACGTTCAGCACGTTGAGATTTGCGCAGCGCGCAAAAGCTATTAAGAACAAGGCTATTGTCAATGAGGTGACGCAAGATGATGTCCATGTCTTAAGAGATGTGATAAGACAGCTTAAGGTTAGTTTTTTGTTTTAAGTTACAATTGGTATTCGCTGCTGTTGGTGCATGAGTTGTCACTTATGGTTGATCACGTAAAACAGGATGAACTACAACGGATGAAGGCACATGGAAACAACGATAATTCAAATGCTGCGTATGCAAATAGCTGGAATGCACGCCGAAGCTTGAATCTCTTGAGGTTAAGTCTCAATCCAATGGGATTGCGCCATCAAGATGAAGACGGTGATATAGAGATGGAAGTTGATGAGGAAGCCGTCGACCAATTATGCCACAAAGTTGGTGTGGAAACAGCTGCCGGTCTTGGCACTGAAAGTGCTAAGGATCCTTCTGTTTTAGGACCACAAGTTCTAGGACCAAAACCTCTAGACCTGGAAAAACAAGCATCTGAAGATTCAGATGTTAGCATGGAAGAGGGAATTTCAGAAATTCATAAAACCGGTGAAATCACGGTGGATGGTGGCTGCTGTTCCAGTAACATGACAGATGATTTGACAGTAATGGAAGTTGTGAATGCAACACCATCGAAGGCAACTGAGGATCGCTCTGTGGATGATGTAGCTAGTACCATGAGCATAACTCCGTGCGATATCTCAGCCCCCACCATTCCTTCTCCTTCTCCAAGCGTTTCTCCAAGACTGTCTATTTCTAGTAGTCGGAAAAGTCTAAAATCTTCTTCGATGGTCACTGCATCTCAGAAGAATGTACAGAGCAACAGCCAAAAAAGTAACCAGCACCGTAGGACAACAGAACATTTAGCAGCAAGCCTCCATCGCGGTCTTGAGATTATTGAATGTCAGCGGCAGAGTTCAGCTTTTAGGACGTCGCCACTGAGATTCTCATTCAAGCCTGCAGAATCAAAGACTGTATCACCTCCTCCTAAAATAGATATTGGTATCCAAACTCTTCCCGAAAATGCTGACGTGTCGGAAGAAGATTGTACCGTATTCATTTGCAGTAACTGCAAGAACAAAACTGTCAATGGAGACGAGAAAGAAGCCACCGACCCTTCAAACCTACAGTTGGTCCCTGTTGATAGGTCACTGTCTATTGAAAGGTCTTTGAAACAAGTCCCAAAGGTTCATTTTGAAAAAATATCACCGGCTTATTTTTATATTGTTTTGGAACTTTAGCCTTTAGTTAATAGGAAAAACAATTTCACAGGCTGTTGAAAAGGTCCTGGCTGGAGCAATCCGGAGAGAAATGGCTCTTGAGGATTTTTGTGCCAAGCAAAGTCACGAGATTGCACACCTAAATCGTTTGGTAAGTCGAATAAAATTTCCTCATTCCTGACTGGCTTGCAAAATATTAGTAACTCATGAGTCATGGCCTTATATACAGGTTCAGCAGTACAAGCATGAAAGAGAATGCAGTGCCATTATAGGTCAGATGCGCGAGGATAAAATTATTCGGCTTGAGAACCTTATGGATGGGGTGCTACCTTCTGAGGATTTCATGGAAGAAGAAGTCATTTGTCTACGAAAAGAAAACGAGGTCCGTTACTTTTTCTCAGCACATATATTTCATAGGGCCAATCATATCATAGGGCCAATCACCCTAAACCTTATGGATGGGGTGCTACCTTCTGAGGATTTCATAGGGCCAATCATATCCTCCTTTTCCTATATTTGTCTGACCTTTTTTTCAAATTGGTTCCTGATATATATATATATATAGATATTGAAGGAGAAATATGATAACCATCCTGAAGTACTCGAGACCAAAATTGAGTTACAAAGAGTACAAGACGAGTTAGAAAGATTGCAAAACTTCTTTGATATGGGTGAAAAGGAGGTGTTAATGGAAGAAATTCACGATTTAAGGAGTCAGCTCCAATATTATACCGACAATTCACCCAAGGCTAGGCAACAAAAATCTCTTCTGAAGTTAACATATCCGTGCGAGCGGGGCTCATCTACCTTAGCAGACCCAATTGTAGAAGTGAACGAGGAGAATACTGAGGCAAAACTGGAACAGGAAAGGAGTAGGTGGACTGAGGTGGAGAGCCAGTGGATATCTTTGGCGGAGGAACTGAAGAAGGAACTAGAAACTAGCCGTTCTCATGTTGAACTGCTGGAGCGTGATCTAGTGGCCGAGAAGAAATGCTCGGAGGAGCTAAAAGAAGCCATGCAGTTGGCAATGCAGGGTCATGCACGAATGCTGGAGCAGTATGCTGACCTCGAGGAGAAACATATGCAAATGCTGGCAAGGCACAGAAAGATGCAAGAAGGAATTGAGGATGTAAAGAAAGCAGCTACGACGGCAGGGGTCAAGGGTTCTGAATCAAAATTCATCAATATCCTTGCTGCTCAGATTTCAGCTTTCAGAGTGGAAAAGGAGAAAGAAAGACGGTATTTGAGGGACGAAAATAAAATGCTTCAGTCCCAACTAAGAGATACTGCAGAGGCTGTGCAGGCTGCAGGAGAACTACTTGTACGTTTTAAAGAAGCTGAAGAAGCTATAGCTGCCGCTGAGGTAAGCTTTCTCTCTCTCTGCTCTTTTATTTTTCTTTGTTTTGTTGTTATCGATAGAGTACAGATTCAAGGGCCTCTTTTATGCTAGACTAAAGAAGTACTCAAACCGTATAAAGGAGCCAGGGACAGCATCTAATGAGTACATGAATCCTTTTTAAATTAGATTTTAACCGTCAGAGATTTTAACAGTCAGATTGTATGTTTTGGCCAAACCTATAATATGGCGAGGCCACATATTTGCAGACACACGATTTACTTGTCTTATTTGACAATCTGCTGGCTTCTATCCATTGATCTCAGTTGCAGAGATGCATAGTTAAAAATTTGGTGATGTTAACTTTCAGTAAAGAGCAGTTTACTTCTGTTTGCGAGAAGAGATCCACAGCCTTCACTTAGTAGTTAGTAGCTAGTTTTAACAAATATCATTCAGTGCTTTACACAATAATGTTAGGGGTACATAAACCGCTTTCCAACACTAGGTCATGTTTTTTTGTATTGGTGTAGTCATTTTATCCATAATGTGATTTGTTCTGGAATGGCCATTTGACCTTTCAGTGATTCGTTCGTGTAGATGCGTGCTGCTAAGGCAGAAGAAGAAACAACGAAGATGAGCAAGGAGATCGATAACCTAAAGAAAAAGCATGAAATAGAACTCTCTACGTTAAAACAGGTCATTCCTGAGTCCCGGTCGCTAGATCACGTACCCAATTATGACGCTGGAACGCATGAGAGCTTTGGCGATGAGCGATGGAAACAAGAGTTTGAAGGTTTTTTCGAAAAAGGAATCGATGATGACTTATCATCGAAATTATGTGAACCGTCTTCATGGTTTTCAGGTTATGATAGATGTAACATATAAAAAAGATTTTAGGTTTTGTTTTTTCAAAGTAAAAAGCAAGAAAAACTTCGTTTATTCATAAAAGCAATATTATCGACCATCCATGTATAATTGAAGGGGGATGAATCCCCAATGTAGCAAATTCATACTATGATTTTGTCAATTAATATGACAAGTCCCTGAAGTTTATACAGAAATGTCATGTTCTGTGCTCTGTCCTATAGGCTGGTTTTGGGCACTAATGCAGCACTTTTGGGCCAGACCATGTAGGGCTGGGCTCAAGCTACACATATGTTCGGCGGGCCTAATTAGGTTGGCTCTTTGTATATCCATATTCTTAAAAGTAGGGTGTTCATTAACGGTTCAGTCTGGCAAGCAATCAATTTTCTGATTAGGTATGCGTTTCTTTGGGCAAAATGTGAACCTCAGCCGAACCATTAAGAACGGTTTCTTTACAATTCGATTATGCAATTCACCGCGAACCGTTTACTCTTTCAAATTTAATTTTTTTAAATTTAATTATCGATTACAAAGCACTTTAACAACATACAACGGTCCAAAATAAAAATGACTAACTAATATACCATTATTAACTAAGTTATACGAGCAAGAATTAAAGATTTATCAATATAATACCTCAAAATGGGTATTGAGCAATAACAAAGCAATAAACATGTTGAATTTGAAGCGAGAGTGATGCATATAAAATTTCATTTTACGCGAATGATGCTTTGGAGTGTTGAAAAAAGTACGGTAGAGTAAATAATTGATACTCCGTATTTGATATTTGTTGAAAATTATAAAGTTAAACTTTGTGCTTTAATTTGCAAATATAACTATAATTTACTTATTTATTTTTTCTTAATGTTTCGGTTCGGTTCACCGTTAACTCAAAATACCGAACCAAAACCGAACCGTTAAAACATTAATTATAACCGTTCGGTGCACCGAACCATTATGCCTTAACGGTTCGGTCCAACAGACCTATAAAACTTGCCGTTCTCGGTTTTTCGATTCGGTTTATCGGTTTGATTTTTTTGCACGCCTCTACTAAAAGGTTTAAGTTGGTGTTAGGCCATGCCCAGGCTAACTGTTCCAGGCCTATGGCGGTCTGAGTTAGCACTTCTCAAACTGACGCCAACTCGGCTTGAGTAGTGTGGCAAATATGGTCTTGGAGATTCACCTAAAACTCGATCCAAAAGCTGATCCAGCACGTTGGCCGAAATGACTATCTTTAATTAGTAGTTTGTCACTGGAAAGTCGCGTTTTACTTAGGTAGTGTTAGGAACATATAACTGATTTGAAATCCTAAATTTTCAAATTTAAAGTTGCGTTTCACATTCGAATTCGAGGAAGTTTCGACAATGAAAGGTTTTCCAGGCTTGAAATATGAAGGAAATGAGGTTAAAAAAGCCAAAGAGTAAAGTTAAAGCCAAATTGAAGGAGAAAAAAAGAGGAAAAGACAAAGCAATAATGTCGAGTAGAAGTGCTCCTTGGCACCCTCATGTTGGTCATTTTGCCCATGCTAATACACTAGTAGCGCTCAATCTGAGCCGCAAGTTCTTGTTATTCCGATTCTAGGAAATTAATTTCTTGTTTTATCTTCAATTAGTTTTGCAAGAAATAACCTATACATAGGACTTTGGTTAATTTTTACAAAAACACAATGTAAAATTTATTTCTCTTTTAAATAATTTTCTTTGTAAGCCAAGACTTGAAGAACAAATCATCTTTTGATGGTTCGATCATGTAACACTCCGTGTTAATTTAATATAAATAAATTATTTGGACTAAATTTTTAATTTAAAAATTTTTATATTATTATTTTCACTCTTTTTTTTCCTAAATTTGCGACTAAAAAAAAGTTTCATTCAAATAAACTTTCTCTATATCAAATTTAAAACATCTTGATCCTTATATTCATCAGTATTATATTTTTACGTTTAAAATACTTGTCAAACTAAAACTTTGATTCAATTACCTTTGCTAAACTCTACAAGATTGCATTATGTTCAAAATTATTATAATTTGAATAAAATAATATTTGTATTGAAATATTTTCATTAAAACAAACAGACCGTTTGAAAATTTATGAGACCGTAATAAAATTTATAACTGATATTGTTGTGCATTCTATATTTTTAAAATGTAAGATTTATTATAACCTAAATAATTAAAATTAAAAGTATAACTAAATAATTTTCAAACATAAAATATTAAAGTTTATGAATAAGAAGTAAATAAAATGGAGTAAAACTCGAACTGAAACCCTTGGTACTAAAATTGTCCTCGTTGCCTTTCACCTCTTTCATTCATTTTTCATATATTTTTATTTCATCTAGCTAATCCTAAGTTTCGGGGATGAAACTTTTCTAAGCGGGGAGAATTGTAACACCCCGTGTTAATACGTAGATTAAATTCCTAAAAATCTTACGAAATAATAATATTTCGCTCGCTAGAGCATCGACACTTGAATTATATTTTCTTGTAATTAATTGGTCACAATAATTCGTGATCATTTTAATTAAACATTAACTACGTATATTAAAACAATGGATAATTATCGACTCATCAATTACAATATCGATAAAAAGTTTCGTCGCGCAAAAGGAAACCGAAAAGCTACGTCTCATTGGATAGAGTGAAGTCCACTTTAAATCCCATCACTTACGCATCTTTTCCCCAGTTAGTGCCTTAACCATAAGTTATCTTTTATGCAACAATTTCCTTATTTGGGTCTTAACTATACACTATACCAAAGAGCATCTACTTTAAGCTTGGGAAATAAATCTCGTATGAAAATATGAAGCACAACTTTCGGAGGCCGTAAAATGGTAATACGGACTCGGAATTGAGCGAAACAAAAGCCTAAACCACATAACTTTTCGAGATGGATTTAAAGATGATATTTTCGTAACCATCGGACCTGCCTAGCATATACTGATTTTTCTGCACTCATTTCAAAGGTCGAATTTCCATCCTTCGAGACCTTCTAAATTCGTGGTCTCGATTTTGAAAATTAATCCTCGACTCGAAACGTTCGAACTCCAGATCACGACTTAAATTCCTAGACGTTATGCTCAATTATATTTAATACGCTTTGTTGGGGGTGGTTCCATCCGGGTCAGGTCATGGAGGGCCGGGAGGACCCCATCCGCCAGGGGACCCAAGAATATATCCCGGGTCCGGGGCAAGTATGGCCAGGCAGGACTGCATCAGACGCAGGCAGAAGACAAGAGGACAAAATGGTGGCAAGTATAAAAGGTAACTAAAACCCTAAAAACTACACACACACACACAACAAAAAAAACACTACATAAAAAAGGTTTTTCTCTCTCTTTTCTCTCTCTAGGTTTATTTGTCTTCATAACTGACTTGAGCGTCGGAGGGCCATCACCCGGAAGGCCCCGGGGCTAGGTTTGTTACGTGATTTCAGGACGAGAGGAAGGAAGAGAAGAACCGGGAGCTAAGGACCGTTTAGGGCTTAGTTTACTTAACTTGCAATCAATATCCAACTTGTAATCATTTGTATTTAGTTTTGGTATTTAGTTCCTAACTTTATACCCGAAACAATTGCCGCCGTCTGTGGGGATTAATCTTACAAAAATCTTACAAAAAGTCATGTCAAGTCCACCACGAGAGCCGAGAAAGACAGTCGAAGGAACCTCCTCCCCGGGAGGAGGTGCATGCGGTACTCCTCTGGAGACCGAGCTACAAACGCCCTTGACCTCAGAGGAGAAAAAGATGATGAGTGCCTTCCTCGAGAACTTGAGGAAGAAGCCACCTACCGGAAACCCGCCACCCGAACCAAGCCAGCAAGTATCTCCACCAAAAAAGGGGGTCCGTCCCTGCCAGGACACCCAAAAACCTCTTTCACGAGGAAAACGAGGTGTCAAGCGATGACAATTCATGGAAGGAATCGGAACATGCCCACTCAACGTCCCAGTCATCACCTTCAGTTGAGGAAGTATCCAAGCCCGAAGTCCCACGTACTGAGAGGCCCAGGCGCAACAAGCCCATGGGAAACAAATCGCAGGGAAAGGTCTCAGTAAAATCGCCCCTGGCCTCCTCGGTGCTGGAATACCCTTTACCACCCAAGATGAAGATTCCGACGATACAATACGATAGGAAGACGGACTCGGAAGAGCATCTGGCGGCCTATGAGAGCCACATGTGATGTACGACCCTACGGACTACGTTTGGTGTAAAGTCTTCCCCACGACCTCACCTGCTCGCCTGAACATGGTTCCGTAACCTTCCAACCGGTTCTATCTGCGGATACGAAGATATGTGCCGTGTCTTCCGCCAGCAGTATGCAGGGAACAAAAGGCGGGAGAAGGTAGCAACGGAGCTCTTGAACGTGATACAAGGGAGGAACGAAGGGTTGAAAGAGTACATGACGAGGTTTGACCGCGAATCGCAGCAAATCAGGGACTTGGACCCAAAGATAGGGGTCCATGCCTTGACAGTTGGGTTGAGGGAAGGAGAGCTAAAAAGCCTCCTGATCGAGAATCCATGACCGATCTCATGGCGGCCCGAGAGATGGCTGAAGGGTTTATGAGGGAGGAACAATTCCACAAGACGTTCAGCAAGAGAAACGACAAGAAGGAAGACCAGGGCGGGGCCCAACAAGACTGGAAAGGACCGCCCCGGAAGCAGAACAACAACAACAACATCCGCAACAATTACAACCGCAGCAACAATAACAACAATCATAACAATCACGGCAATCGCCGGGACAATCGAGACACCCGCTGCCAGCAGGGATGCGGCCAAAGGTTCGAGACCTGGACTCACTATACGCCCCTCATTAGGTCCCAGCCAGAGATTTTTGAAATGACAAAGAACGAGATAAAGTGGGCCACCCCCCGGCCGATGAGGCACCCAGGAAATGACAAGTCCGCGTTCTGTGGGTACCATCAGGTAGCGGGTCACGCAACGGAGGATTGCGTATCCCTAAAGAACGAAGTTGAGCGCTTGGTGCAGCAAGGTGATACATGTCATTTATATCGTTTATATGCCCCCGTTATAGTTGCATTTAGCTCGCACTTACTTGATTTCATTAGTATATTAGTAGCTATTTGCTTTATATTGCGATACTGTTGTTCCTCGTGTGTATTTTGCAGGTTTTGGCGGTCCTGAGCTAAAACCTGAGTCAAATGGAGCATTATCGAGTATCGTGAAGTCAAGACGAGGCCCGAGAGTCAATTCGGAAGTCATACGATGATTTGGGACAGCAAACCTATAGGTTCTAGATACGTGAAACAGGGCTTAAAGTTGCTGGAATTCACTGGACCCCTAAGAACCGATCGGTTCATACCCAAACCGATCGGTTCCCACCCTGAACCGATCGGTTCACCCCCCCGAACCGATCGGTTCTGCTGCTTTATTCTCCGGATTTTCGTTGGCCTATAAATACAACTCGAGTTAGGGTTTTGGATTATCTTTTATTCTAGTTTTCGGCTTTAGTTAGAACTTAGTTTTCTCTCTTTAAACTCTCAAAAAACTCCTAGACTTAGATTGATTTTACTTGCAAGACTCGATCTTTACAATTCAATTGAGGATTACTCCAGGTTTATTTTCAGTTTTCTTTATCATCTCTAGTTTAGTTTGAGGATTTGATTTCATTGTAATCGTCGGTACTCAATTTATTTCAAGGTTTGATTTGAATTGCTTTTCATTCGTTATGTTTAATTATTGTTATTGTATTGCTTTGAATTCAACCCCAATCATGCATAGCTAATCTCATCCTAGGGTTTTAAGGGGATCGATGATTGATTCTTGGGTTTAATTTCTGATTTTGGTTATCTTTTGGTTGCTTGTTGTTAATCTAATCTCATGCCCTAATTCCTCAATCAATTGATCAAAGGCCACGATCGATTGTGTTGACCTAGGAAGCCTAAACCTAAGATCGAAAGCCGGGTTAAGGTGAGCCTTGTGTGAGAGTTAGTAGAGCGAAGCTAATACGTAGCGAGAGCCCGTTAGTTGAGCTTTAGGGTTGATTTCGATCCGAGAGGACTTGTCCTAATCCATTGACACAAACCATCATTAGTATCCTTATTCAGTGACAATCCTAGTTGAAATCATCGTGAACCTGTGACCCTAGATTTCTCCTTATTCATCTTTTAAGCCTTTGATTTTAGTCTACCCTTAGCTTATAGTTCAAACCTAATCCCTTTTCATACCTTGAGTTTGACCTTTCTTAGCTGAGCATCTCTTTGACTACACCATCTCCCTGTGGATCTCGACCCTACTGCCACTAGCTACCTAGTTAGTAGTCTTTAGGTTTATTTTGATAGGTGACCACGACTTTAGCCTCATCACAAGGTACCTTGCGACGTTTTGTTAAAGACAAACGGGAGAGGGACGAAGGTGAAGGGAGTAGAGACACAGCCCAGGCAGGGCTGAGAAAGAACAAGTAAAGAATTGGTGAGATCCATATGATTGCCGGGACCGAGGAGTCTGTCCTATCCGGAAGAAAACGAAAGGCGGAGAAACGCGAACAATCTAGTATGGGCATATACTCAGCCGGAAGGATGGCACCGAGACCGCCTATCCCAGACCTGACCATCAGCGAGGAGGACTACCAACGGGTCTCCTATCCTCATAGCGACCCATTGGTGATCTCCATGGATATCGGACCTCATCTGGTCCACCGGTGCATGATAGACACCGGAGCCTGCACCAATCTCCTATACAAGGAGGTGTTTGAGAAGCTAGGTCTGAAGAGGGAGCAACTGACCCCTTACATAGGGTCACTCTATGGCTTCGCAGGGGCCGGTATAAAGCCGATGGGGACGATAACTTTGCCGGTCACAATAGGCGAGGAGGATCTCGGCCGAGCGTGGACGCGAGCTTTGTGGTCGTGGACGCCCCGTCGGCATACAACGCCCTCATAGGCCGAGTCACCCTAGATCACATTCACGCCGTTGTATCGATACGGGCGCTGGCTATGGTTTATGTCACAGATAACTTGACTGAGGGGAAGGTTTATGGTGACCAGAGTGCCGGGAGGTCCTGCAACTCCCTATCGGCCCGGGGGGGACAGAAAAAAGTGGTGTCGGAAGTAAAGCTCCCGGAGCCTAAAGAGAAGAAAGGCCTAGACGTAACCCCTGGCCCGGAGAGCGAGACAAAGGAAATTGAGTTGTCACCAGGGAGGAGTGTGATCATAGGGATGGAGCTAGACCCCAGCTTTCAAGATAGTCTGATTAGTATCTTGGAAGAGAACAAAGACGTGTTTTCCTACTCAGCCGCAGAGATGCCGGGGATAAGCCGGAGAGGTAATTGTTCATCAACTGAATGTTAATCCCAGCTATAAACCAATCAAGCGGCCGCGCCCATGAGTCTGCAGAGAAGGACGCAGCCATCCTCGAAGAAATAAATAAGTTACTGGAGGCAGGTTTCATTGAGCGTTGTGACTATCCCGAGTGGTTTGCAAACGTGGTGATGGTGAGGAGAACGTCCGGGGCATGCAGGATGTGTGTTGACTTTACAAACCTAAACAAGGCATGCCCCAAGGATCGCTTATCCGTTGCCTAGGATTGATCGACCTTGTAGACTCCACCAAAGGGTCACTCGACCTTGAGGTTCCTGGATGCTTTCTCGGGGTACCACCAAGTATACCTGGCGGAGGAGGCCAGACCTCGTTGTGCCTTCATCATGGGCCATGGGGACTATATGTACAAAATGATGCCTTTCAGGCTAAAGAATGCCGGGGCCACCTACCAAATGTCACGGTGGATGCCGTGTTCGCAGCGTAAGGAAGGAACATGGAGGTGTATGTGGATGATGCAATAGTGAAGAGTAAGTCTGACGAGCAAAGACCGAGGACTGAAGGAGACGTTCACCATTTCGAAAGTACCAAATGAACCTGAATCCGAAGAAGTGTACCTTCGGGGTCCGGTCAGGAAAGTTTCTGGGGTACCTGGTCAGCTCAAGAGGGATTGATGCCAACCCTGAGAAAGTCAGGGCTATACTGGACTTACCGGCACCGAAGACAATCAAGGATATCCAAATTTTAACTGGGAGAATGGCTGCACTTTCCAGGTTCATCTCCAGGTCAGCTGATAAGTCCACACCGTTCTTCCAGATACTAAAAGGGAACAAGAGGTTCGTGTGGGGAAAGGAGCAGGATGAAGCTTTTGAACAACTAAAGAGACACCTGACAACATTGCCAACCTTGGCAAGACCGGTCACAGGCGAAACATTGATCTTATACATCGCCGTAACCGCGTGCGCAATATCAGCAGTAATACTACGGGAGGAAGAAAAACAACAGCAACCAATCTATTTCGTCAGTCACGCATTGGGTCAGTCAGAAAGGAACTATCCGATCATCGAGAAGGCAGCGTATGCCGTTGTCATAGCGACCCGGAAACTGAGACCGTATTTCGACGCCCACCCGGTGGAGGTGCGCACTGACCAGCCTCTGGAAAAAGCACTTGAAAAATTCGAAAAATCCGGAAGGCTCCTGAAGTGGGCAATCGAGCTGTCAGGATTCGGCATAACCTACGCCGGGAGGACAGCAATAAAAGCTCAGGCCCTGGCGGACTTCATCGCAGAGTGCACCTACCCGGCCAGGGGGAGTGCACCGAGAGGAGTCTGGCAAGTGTATACCGACGGATCGGCTACAATTCACGGATCCGGGGCAGGGGTGGTCATCATCAGTCCCGAAGGGCATGAGTTTGAACACGCTCTGAAATTTGCCTTCCCGGCAACAAACAATGAATCTGAAGTCTGGCGGTCCTAGCGGATCGAATCGCGAAGGCCATGAAGCGAAGGAGATCGAACTTAGAACGGACTCGCGGTTGGTAGCGAGCCAACTCAAAGGAGAAATCTGAGCGGGAAGAGGGAATGGCGTTGTACCTCCAGAAAGCAAAAACTTTGACCTCCGGACTGAAATCTTTCGAGGCTCACCATATTCCGAGATCCGAGAACAACAAGGCTGATGCATTAGCCAAGCTGGCCAGCGCAACAGCAGATAACAAGTCGAAAACGGTAACGGTTGATATCCGCCGGCAAAAGGGAGCGTTGACAGTAAACGCTATATCTGAAGACAATGGGTGGATGAAACCGATCCTAAAGTACAAGTTAGAGGGAGAAATCCCGAAAGATAAATGCGAGGCAGCTAAGCTGAAGAGATTAGCCCCTTGGTTCATCCTTGTGGACGGGGAGCTTTATAGACGGTCATTCTCAACCCCGCTGCTAAAGTGTGTAGGGGGCATGGACGCCGAGTTCATCTTAAATGATATACACTCTGGAGTCTGCGGCCACCATATCATCAAGCGACGCTAGCCCACAAAGCATTGAGAGCTGGCTACTTCTGGCCCACCATGCTAAAGGATGCCAAGGAACTGAGTAAGCGGTGCCGACAGTGCCAGATCTTTGCCCCGGATATCCATCTTCCCGCCAGAGACCTCAGGCCAGTCCTGAGCCCGGTACCTTTTGATCAATGGGGAATGGACATCCTGGGGCCATTTGCAACTGCGACCGGAGGCAGAAAGTATGTGGTGGCAGCCATTGACTACTTCACTAAGTGGATAAAAGCAGAGGCCATCCCAACCATCACTGAACAGGCCGTGAGGAAATTTATTTGGAGAAATGTAATCACGAGGTTTGGGGTGCCCAAGGTAGTAGTGTTTGACCACGGGAGGCAGATCGACAATGACAACATGCGGGACTGGCTACAACGGAATGTAACAGTTATCGCGTACTCATCCGTCAGCCATCCACAGAGCAACGGCCAGGCCGAGGCCGCTGATAGGCTTAGTCGCGTCACCTAATCAAAAGTAAATCCGAACAAACTCTAACGGGTAGCAAGGGTAAGTCGGGTATCGTATCCACAGGGAGAAGGTTGCAATGTTGGTTATTTTGTACGATTCTAGTCTCGGTTCGAGTGATTGTGGTTACTAAAGCTATAGCGAAAGAATAAGGGGTTTAAACGATAAGGGAAAAGTCTAGGGATTCGGGGATAGCAAGGGCAAAGCTAGGGTCAAGGTTGGTGATAGAAATGAGTCGGGAATCGCAAGTGCTAAGGAATAGGCTCGGCCTCTCGGTCCTAAGCGTCCTCTAGGTCTCAAGTGCGGGCCCTCGCAACTTACACATGAGGGTCCTAATGGTTAGTCTCGTGCCCTACCTTAAACTAGGCTTTCGTTCTTAAGTTTAAGGGTAGCAAAGGCTCACTAATCCTTGGCCAAAGGATCAACAAACACGAACAAAACAAGACAACCAAAATCACAAGCAAAACCCTCATCAAAACATCACCAAAATCGACCTAGACTACTCACCCATGATCACCCTTTCTCCCTAGATAAAGGACTACTCACTCATGATGAAAACAACAACAAAATCAATAACAATGGATGAAAACATGATCAAAAATGATATTAGATGAAATGATAAACAAAGGAGAGAAGTATAAACAAAAACCAATCAGAAATTCAAAGAGAAAGTGCAAGAACAAAGACAACAATACCGAAATAGGATGATCAAACAATGTTTCCGAGTCGGGAATTCAAAATACAAGAAGGATAATTAATCAAACCCTAAATTTTTGTGAGAATGTACTTTAAAGTGTTCTAAAAGTGCCCTCAAAATTTCGTCCAAAAATATAATGTTTTAGGCCTTCAAATAGACGATGTATTTTAAGCCAACGAAGCGTCACATCCCGTCCCTGACCTCCGGGACCACCATCCCGACCGGGACAGACCCATCCCGACCGGGACACCTCTAGGGACAGCCGTCCCGTTGTGTTCAGGCTTGGTCTTCAAATTCCTCCTTTTCTTACTTAGTTTTTCTTGCTTTCTTTCGTCCCAAGGCATAGGGACAAGGCCTCACGTCGTCCCAAGGGGTAGGGACAAGGCTTAGGATGATCACATGAACTTCAAATCCGTCCCAAGGTCCCGAGACACCTTCATTTGTTGAAAGCGAGGCTCGTAAGCAACCTAAAGCATAGCGAAACCAACTCGAATCACCTCGAAACTTCACGAAACTCAACGAAACTTCACGAAACTCAACGAAACTTCACGAAACCTCCCGAAAAGCATCCTAAACTCCAAATAGCTGCGTTTACCTACAAAATAGACACACAAACGCAGCAGAGCCAAAACGGAGCGAAATAGGAGTCGAAACGCATGAAAAAGCACGGGAAACGCGAAGTAAAGCTCGTGAACAGGGGGCTATATATACGTAAATATAAGATACATCAAAGTCCCCCAAACCGGACCGTTGCTTGTCCTCAAGCAACAAAGCATGACAGAAAATAGAGGACAAAGCGAGCATAAGAAAACTTCCCCGAACAAGTAGCATGAGCAAATGGCAATCAATCCCGAAGCAGCATGGGACGCGTGGAATTAGCAAGCTAACGGATGAGAATTACAAGACGGCGCAGAATGAATGGCATGGCTTAAACATAGGCTCTCTAGCAATCAAATCACGGACCTCTCGCGGTTTCCACTCTAGCACAAATGATGAACAAGGTGATATATTTGATGACACTCACCTACTCGACTAGTGGAAGCACGCCCGCAGTCTAATGTGGACCAAATCTCGCATTCCCGTACACAATAATGTCTTAAAACGAACCAAATATGAGGACTTACATAGGATATGAGGGTGTAAAGGCCATAGAGAGGTGAAGGGCAAGAAGGTGGATCAATGGATTATGGAATCGTGGAGCTAAGCCACTAGAAACCACTAGTACTACTCAAGTGCTCATCCAACCAAAACGGAACCCAACTCTCATGAAAAATGGACCGAAAGCAGCATATCGGTCTCCTCTACACGTCATCGCAACATAGAAATCAATCACAAGTGCTCACTCATGTAACAACAACAACAACTTTATCATTTTATGCACACATTCTTCTTTCTTTCTTTTGTGTTTTGTGTTGTGTTTGTTTTTTTCAGATTTTTGTTTGTTTATTTCTTGAGCAAAAGAGCACACTCTAAAAGTTGCGGAAATACCTCATAAAAAAGGTCGGGGAAGCAGCAATCCCGACTCAATTCACCAACACTCTCAAGCAAACGGCATCAGCAAGCCGTAGCAAAACAATGATCACCCAACGGACAAGCACAAGAGTAAGCAAGAGCGGTAACTAGCTAGGCTAGGGTAGGCTATATGGCAATGTAGCTAGCAAACTCAAGTGAATAAAAGGGATCATATATGAGAGGATAAAAATCATGTAGGAACAAGGTGAATAAAAAGTAGTCAACTAAAGCCTCATATGCTAAACATGTGACAAAATCGCGGGAAACACGGGATAGGGGCCACACTTATGCGTGTTGATATTACGTACTCCACGAGGAGAACTACTCACAAAATAAGCACGGGGACCGGGATAGATGAACCGGCCGCAGGAGGCTAAAAACCTCACAATATAAGTAGCTATAGTCCGGAAATGATAAAGCCAAACAAGTCAAGCACGCCATCATCTGCAAACGCGTCTCAACATCCCCGTAGTGCTAGTCCAAACAATATAAAACATGCCAAAGCTCAAAGCAAACAAGGGAAGGGATGTCGGGAAAGAATAAGGTAAAAACAAGCTCGCAAACAACGGAACGGG
Source organism: Dianthus caryophyllus (assembly GCA_023091065.1). NCBI lineage: Eukaryota > Viridiplantae > Streptophyta > Magnoliopsida > Caryophyllales > Caryophyllaceae > Dianthus > Dianthus caryophyllus. The sequence goes on along the minus strand of CM041517.1, from coordinate 27,112,037 downwards.
ACACGTTTTTTTGTGATTTTTGAAAATTTTTCTGATTTTTTGTATTTTTTCTGAATTTTCAGATTTTTTGGATTTTTGGAAAATGAAAAACGAAAAAGAAAACGCAAAAATAAAGCAAAACGAAAAGCAAAACGTTTCCTCCCCCCAAACCAAACAACACATTGTCCCCAATGTGTCCTACAGCACATCAACCAGGGACCTTAAAATAAGGGGGATAAACGATAAACGTCTCAAGAGAAAACAAAAGTACATACATGCTATATTTACAATGAAAAAAACGCTCCCCCAAACCAGCTTCAAACGGGGGGCTAAGCATCGGTACTAGAAGTACCACCATCCATGGGTCTCGTCGTAGACGAACCCACTTCCATCATCCTCGTAGTCGTCTCCATCATCATCATCATCTACTCCACCATCAGCTCGGCCAACAGCACCTACAACACCCACTCGGACATCATCACACGTAGCAGCACTCATGTTGTCTTTGATCACACTTCTACCCGCATCCGTCCTCCCTGAAGTACCTGCAAGCACATCACAACAAAGCACGGCCTCAAGAGGGTCCCTCTCGAGGACTTGAGGTAAGTACTCGTTCACACAATCATCGACAACATCTAGAGCAAAGACATGCTCCTCCAACATGGGACGCTTTAAAGCATTAGACAAGTTGAAAGTTATTTTATCACCTCCAACATCCAACGTTAACTTACCGTTCTTGACGTCTATGATTGCACCAGCAGTGTGCAAGAAAGGTCAACCCAATATAATAGGAATTTGGGAGTCCTCGACCATGTCAAGAACAATAAAGTCAACAGGGATGAAAAACTTACCCACTTTGACGGGAACGTCCTCCAAAACACCGAGAGGGCGTTTGACAGAACGGTCCGCCATTTGGAGCGTGATATTAATTACTTTCAAAGGTCCCATGTTGAGCTTCTCGCACACGGAGTAAGGCATCACGCTTACACTTGCACCTAAATCACATAAAGCGTTAGGAATCGAAACAGTACCAATTGTGCAAGGTATCGAGAAGCTACCCGGATCCTTCAATTTAGGAGGAGACTGGTTTTGTAAAAGTCTTATTTGCGTTGATAAAAGCAACAGTCTCGACCTCATTGAAAGATCGTTTACGGGTGAGTATGTCTTTGAGAAATTTAGCATATGCGGGAACTTGTGTGACAAGTTCAGTGAAGGGTACAGTTACCTTCAAGTCTTTCACTACCTCCATAAACTTACCGAACTGCGTGTCAAGTTTAGACTTTACCACTCGGCTCGGGAATGGTAATTTGATTTGAATTGGAGGCTCCACCGGCTTGCTCTGCGCTTGCTGATTCTCCTTGGTATTGTGACCCTCGGCTCCCTTGGCCTTGCCTCCTCCACTCTCGGCCTGCCCTCCATTTGTGGACCCCACGGCCACATCTCCTTCTTGCTTAGCTCCATTGCTCGTACCTGCACCATTATCACTAGGCACACTAAAATCGTTAGCAAAAAGAGAAGGGTCTACCTCACTTACCACCTTAGCGGGTGGAGCATCGAATGTAGGCATAGGTGGACCGTCGTAGCTCGTGCCACTTCGCAAGGAGATGGCATTGACGGTATCATGAGGTTGTGACCCTTGCGAAGGAAGATTACCCGGCTTCCGTTGAGGATTAGAAGAAGCAAGTTGAGCCACTTGCGTTTCAAGCATTTTGATGGCGGCGTCCTTCGCTTGATCGCTCTTTTGCAATTGAGCCATCATAGTTTCTTGATTTTTAGCCATTTGCATCATCATGGCTTGCATTGCACTCATTGGATCGGGGACCGGAGCGGCTTGCACGGGTGGTGGAGCATTTGGTTGTTGAAAATTGGGGCGATTGAAGCCCGGAGGGTTGTAAGGTCGAGGATTATTGTTGTAGCTGAAATTTTGTGGGCTGTTTTGGTATTGTGGTTGTTGTGGACTGAAATTTTGTTGTTGTGGAGGTGGATTCAAAACGTTGTTGCTTTTGTAACTCAAATTCGGGTGGTTCTTGTACCCTTCATTGTAAAAGTTAGAGTAAGGGCTGTTTTGTTGAGATTGAAAAGCGTGAACGGGATACATACATCGGCATTCTAAGGAAGAATGACCGGAAAGGCCGCATGAACCACAAGTCGGATCATTGGAAGTGTGCATCGCCGCTACTGTTTGTCCACTAGCCGATGAGGAACCCGCTTGCATATGACTCATTATCATAGCGGTCATAGCATCCATCTTGGCGTTAAGCATGGCCACCGCGTCACTGTCGTTCTTACCACCGCTCCTAGGAATGTTCCTAGAGCTACCGTATTGCGCATTGTGTATCGCCATAGCCTCGATCGTATCCATGGCCTCCTCCACATCGATATTGTCAAATCGACCATTCGCCGCCGAGTCAAGCACTTGGCGAGACTCATTGTAATGACCATTATAAAACTGCATGACAATAAACCATTTATCCATACCGTGGTGAGGACATTGGCGTTGCAAGTCTTTGTACCGCTCCCAAGCATCAAAGAGAGACTCATCTCCTCGTTGTCTAAAGCTTGTGATTTGGCTTCTTAACATTGCGGTCTTCTCCGGAGGGAAATACTTTTGGTAGAATGCCAAGACCAAGGAGTTCCAATCAACAATTGCAAGAGCTACACGATTCAAGGAGTTCAACCATAGCTTGGCTTTGTCTCGGAGGGAAAACGGGAAGAGCATCTCTCGAATTTGATCTTGGGTCACACCCGTTTGCTTTATCGTGGAGCAATAATCACAGAAATTTTGAATGTGAAGGTTAGGGTCCTCACCGGGACTCCCTCCGAATTGACTACGCTCGATAAGATTGATAAAAGCCGGCTTAACTTCAAAGTTGTTAGCCGCTATGGTTGGCATAGCATTGCCCCTTGGAACTTAAGCGGCGGTAGGCCTCAAGTGATCGGAAAGCTTCACCATTCTCTTTATTTCGGGTACAACTTGAGCTTCCGTAGAGGATGAAGTAGAAGGGGAAATAGCTTCCAAGTCCTTGAGCAAGTTCCTACGCCTTAGGAAGGTACGTTCCGGCTCCGGATCAAACTGAAATGCCAAGCCTTTTTGAGACGTACGAGTGTTCCTGGGCATGCACAACACTCGAGGAAACTATAAGTAACGGCCTCAAGGAATTGAGGTTCCTTGAGACAAGAGTAACAATAAGACAAGAACCAAATAAACAACAAAAACAAAAGTCGTCTCCCCGGCAACGGCGCCAAAATTTGATAGGCTTAGTCGCGTCACCTAATCAAAAGTAAATCCGAACAAACTCTAACGGGTAGCAAGGGTAAGTCGGGTATCGTATCCACAGGGAGAAGGTTGCAATGTTGGTTATTTTGTACGATTCTAGTCTCGGTTCGAGTGATTGTGGTTACTAAAGCTATAGCGAAAGAATAAGGGGTTTAAACGATAAGGGAAAAGTCTAGGGATTCGGGGATAGCAAGGGCAAAGCTAGGGTCAAGGTTGGTGATAGAAATGAGTCGGGAATCGCAAGTGCTAAGGAATAGGCTCGGCCTCTCGGTCCTAAGCGTCCTCTAGGTCTCAAGTGCGGGCTCTCGCAACTTACACATGAGGGTCCTAATGGTTAGTCTCGTGCCCTACCTTAAACTAGGCTTTCGTTCTTAAGTTTAAAGGTAGCAAAGGCTCACTAATCCTTGGCCAAAGGATCAACAAACACAAACAAAACAAGACAACCAAAATCACAAGCAAAACCCTCATCAAAACATCACCAAAATCGACCTAGACTACTCACCCATGATCACCCTTTCTCCCTAGATAAAGGACTACTCACTCATGATGAAAACAACAACAAAATCAATAACAATGGATGAAAACATGATCAAAAATGATATAAGATGAAATGATAAACAAAGGAGAGAAGTATAAACAAAAACCAATCAGAAATTCAAAGAGAAAGTGCAAGAACAAAGACAACAATACCGAAATAGGATGATCAAACAATGTTTTCCGAAGTCGGATTTCAAAATACAAGAAGGATAATTAATCAAACCCTAAATTTTTGTGAGAATGTACTTTAAAGTGTTCTAAAAGTGCCCTCAAAATTTCGTCCAAAAATATAATGTTTTAGGCCTTCAAATAGACGATGTATTTTAAGCCAGCAGCGTCACACCAGTCCACGACCTCGGGACCACCATCCCGACCGGGACAGACCCATCCCGACCGGGACACCTCTAGGGATAGCCGTCCCGTTGTGTTCAGGCTTGGTCTTCAAATTCCTCCTTTTCTTACTTAGTTTTTCTTGCTTTCTTTCTCGTCCCAAGGCATAGGGACAAGGCCTACGTCGTCCCAAGGGGTAGGGACAAGGCTTAGGATGATCACATGTACTTCAAATCCGTCCCAAGGTCCCGGACACCTTCATTCGTTGAAAGCGAGGCTCGTGCGCAACCGAAACGCAACGAAACCAACTCGAATCACCTCGAAACTTCACGAAACTCAACGAAACTTCACGAAACTCAACGAAACTTCACGAAACCTCCCGAAAAGCATCCTAAACTCCAAATAGCTGCGTTTACCTACAAAATAGACACACAAACGCAGAAGAGCCAAAACGGAGCGAAATAGGAGTCGAAACGCATGAAAAAGCACGGGAAACGCGAAGTAAAGCTCGTGAACAGGGGGCTATATATACGTAAATATAAGATACATCAGCCGCCAACAAGCAAATGTTGAACGGCATGAAAAAGCGCCTGGATGAATTGAAAGGGGCATGGGCTGATGAACTACCAAGTGTCCTGTGGTCAATCAGAACAACTGTCAAAGAGTCCACCGGCCACACCCCATTCAACATGGTCTACGGAGCCGAAGCTCTACTCCCGATTGAAGCGATACTGCCCAGCCCACGAGCGAGCCTACATGATCCCGCCAGTAATGAACAAACGAGAAGGGAGTCGCTGGACCTGCTAGACGAGGTCCGGGACCAAGCAAGAGAAAACCTGGCGGTCTACCAGAACAGGATGAGGAGGATGTACAATAGGAGGGTGAAGCACAGAGAATTTGAACTTGGAGACCTAGTGTTAAGAAGAGCATCCGCCGCCGGAAAGGGAAACATCCACGGGAAGTTGTCAGCCACTTGGGAAGGACCCTATCAGATCACAGAAGTAAAACAACCAGGGACCTTCATGCTAAGGGATATGAACGGCCACGACCTCCCGTCCCATTAGAACTCTGATACATTAAAGAAATTTTATGTGTAGCGTTGTACTCTTTTTCCTTACCCGTGGTTTTGTCCCACCGGTTTTCCACTGAAGGTTTTAACGAGGCAACGTGTAGACATTTATGAACGCGAGTGATCGGGAATGTTGATACCGCGAGCTTTGTAAGTTTTTAGTAGAGACTTTTGGTAGAATTTTTGCCCAAGATTTGTTTAGATTTGTATCACACAAACGCCGCCAGGGGAGGAGGGGACTACCCCGACCCAGGCCAATCACGATAGTCCCGATTCAAAATATGAATTTTTGAAAATTTTGCTAACACTTTCGGGAAAAGGGGATGAACACCGCAAACCCCGCCCGAGGCGAATGGGGGCAAACAGGCCGGGCGGCTAAGGGACATAAAAGACCGGAGAAGGGTAAGACCTCCAAGGCACCCGCCTGGCAGGCTCTCATGCCTACGTAGGTTGAACATCGCGCCTTGAGGGTCCATGGCACAGGGCACTGGGCGCTCGCGCCCTACGTATGGCACATTGCCTACGCAAGGATGAACATCGCGCCCTGAGAGTCCATGGCCTGGGGCCTGGACGGCTCGCGCCCTGCGTATGGCCTTGCACAATGCTCATCCGTGGTCGTCGGGCCCGGATGAGGGTGCCTTTATGCAAAAGAGCCGGATGTCTATGATGGCCCACGTGCCTGGCTGCTCTCACCACGATGTCGATCTTGACCTTGTAGCCGGTGGCGGCTGCGGACCTCCAGCGCTGCGTGGGTTGAACATCGCGCCTTGAGGGTCCATGGCACTGGGGCACAGGCGCTCGCGCCCTACGTATGGCACGCTGCCTGCGCACGGATGAACATCGCGCCCTGAGAGTCCATGGCCTGGGCCTGGGCGGCTCGCGCCCTGCGTACGGCCTTGCACAAAGCTCGCCCGTGGTCTTGACCGCCGTGCTCGTGGCGAAGTGTGCCTCATGCAAAGACCCGTGAGACACGTACTTAATCCGTCAAATAACCTAAGTACAATCGCCCGGCAATAGGGGGCACGCATATAAGTGCACGCAAGAGTAATTACAACCACCGGACGCTAAGTGAACATACGAAGGAAGAGTTAGAAATTTGGCTGAGTACAGACAAGCCTAGAAGTAGCGTCCGGTCCCGGCGAAAACAACGAAAATTGGTACGAACGTTGGAAATAAAATAAGTTGAGAAGGGGAAAATCACCCTACCTCGGGTAAAAATAATACGAGCAAAAACGAAATAAAATAAGCTAAGTATGGAAAAAAGCAAGACAACAGTGATAAAGGAAGGAACGTTTGAAATAAAAGAGTACATTACAGAGTCGCTGTCCCTGGACCCACATGCCGGGCAGGGAACAGTCTGACGCAAGCGAAAAGTAGAAACTACAAGCTAAATGACCTACCAAGACCGGCAGCCGTCTACACCAAAAGGCCCGCCTACTGCAGACTGGTTGAAGTCTTATTGAAATGAAAAGCAAACAAAATGTATGCTAATGGGAGATCCCGCAGATCATCCCGAGCAAGAGGATTCGGAAGACGACAGCCCGAATTCCTAGCAGCCGGCACCACCCCTAGCTGCAGATGGGCCCACCTCCGGGTCCGCCTCATTCCCCGCTTTGCGGGCCCTATCCTTCTCCGCCTCCAACTCGGCCAGGCGTTGGAAGTCGAACTGGGGATCAATGACAGCCACGAGCTCCATGGTCTCATTGGCCCCGAAGTCCGCCCCAGTGTAGAAGACGTCGGCCCGGACCCGCTCTAGCTCCTCTTGGTGAGCCCCTTTCAGCTCAGCTATGTCCATGGCAAAGGTGGTGGCCTTGATCTCCGCCTCCGTCGCCCGCGCCTCAGCAGCGTCCACTCTGGCCAAGGAGGAGAGCTGATCCTCTCTCTCCCGTAGCTGGGCAGAAAAATGCTCGACCTCGGCCTTGAGATCGGAAATAGTTTTATCTCGGGCCGCCCTCTCTTTCCTCAGACGGGTCAGGTCACGCTGCAGCCCTTGAACAGAGGGAGAGCCAGATGAGCGGCGCAGGCTGTCGAGCTCACGGGCAGTTTCATCCGTGAACTTGTTTAAATCCTTAAGCGCGCCGGAGAGACCCTTGAGCGCTCGATCGGCCTTCACCATCAGCGCAACGGCATTCAGAGATGCCCCGCCAACACTGGCAAGGGGAGAGGCCTCCAGCACAGCCTCCATCTGCGGTTCAGCGGACCCGCTAACACCGTGAGCCCCCCTGCCGGCGACGGCGACGGATACCTTCAGTTGATCCGCCTGAGCCTGGGAGGAAGAGCCCTGAACAGAAAACGACAGCAGGTCAAACACGTCCTGCTCGCTGATGGGAAATACTGAAGAAAGACCATCTGAAGGAACGTCCAGGGAACGTCCCTCAGAGAGGCTTCCCCACGAGAGAACAGAACTAACCTGTTGCCCTTTGTGCTTCTTTAGCGGCCTCTCTTCCTCCTCAGAGGGCTCGGAGTCGATCGTCTGCACCTCCACCACCGGAGCTTTGGATGCAGACGGGGGCTGCTGGGGAGGCCCGGACTCCCGGGGAGGGCTAGAAGTCAAGAAGGGCTGGGCAGCATCCCTAAGAGCCTCCTCCACGTTGGGGACAGGGGAGGAGACTGAGGCAGCTTGTTCAGGCTTCCTCTCCCGGGGAGGCTTGAAGGCCGGCCTTTTCTTCCCCTTCGGCCTCTTCGGAACCTCACCTTGCATCTTGACCAACTCTTTGAGTGTTGGCTTGCGGCGGTCGAGGTCTACAGCAACAGGCTCGCTGAGAGGTTTGTTGTCCTTGTCGAGACCGATGGAAGCGAGATCCTCCTCTGTCAAATAGCCCAAGTCACCTGCAACGGGCAAAACCATAGCATTCAGACCCGGCAGGACAAAAGATAGCAATTTGAATACAAGTAAAAGCAATCAAGACACCAAACATTCAGCCACCCGGCCCCTGCTTACCTGCCTCAAGGGCCGGGACCAAGCCGACGACGCTAAGGAACTTGTCCTGAGAGATCGTCTCCGCCGGAGGGAGCCAATTCTTGGGAAATATTTGTTTCCCCTTCTTGTACGCCTCGAAGTATTTCACGGCAGCGGACTCATCATCGGTCAGAGGAACATCCTTCCAGGAAAGGATTTTTCCTGGAACCCATTCCTCCCGGGTCTCCAAACGACCTCTCACGTCGTTGTGGAAGCATCTGGGATGGTTGTAAGGCTCAGAGGACTTTACGAAGAGCCACTTCTCGTTCCACCCCTTCATCGAAGTCTTAACGGGGAAGTGGGTTAGATAACCAGGCTCGGTGTGAAGGGACCACCACCCTTTCATTGCATCGGACGAGCAAGGCTGAAAGTGATGAAGGCGACGGAACAGATTCACCGTCAGAGGAAACCCTAGATACAGACAGGTCCAGGCGAAGGCGACTATGACCCTAATGCCGAAGGCTGTCATTTGGCAAATTGCAATGTTAGCCCGGTCGAGTACCTCCTCGATGAAGGGATGAAGCGGGAACCTGAGCCCGTGCTCTAGGTTCTTGATGTATACAGCTGTGTGCAGATCCGGAGGTTGGACCACATTTTGATGTCTCCCAGGCACGACGAATTCCCAACCTTTGGGCAGAAAATAATGTTGGGCCGCAAGCCCGGGACAGTTCTTTTCGTTCAGGAAATCCCTATAACTTCGATGTATCCTGGTGTCCATAGGAATCCGGAATACCGCCGGGTCCAAGATTCGGACAGGCAGGGGTTCAACGTGGGAGGGTCCAGCCTGAGAAGGCCCAGCCTCAGCCTCCATGTCAGTTTCACCTTCCCGACCCATAGTCAGGTCCTCTATTTCCGGCCCCACATCAGAGTCTGAGACTACGTCATAATCCGAGGCGGTTCTAGAAGATGAATCCGCAGAGGCACTTATTGTTCTCTAATTAAGTGACTAAAACGTATAAATTTGAAAGACAAACACAAAGATTACCTCTTGAAATAGCACGAACAAGGATGGAAGTGGTAATTTGATGAAGCAACGACGGAATTCAGGCAAGATTTGATAAAAGCTGACGAATTTTTATGAAGATTTAGAGTGTTTATGAGTTTGTAAAGAGAGAAATGAATCGAAATTAAGGGGTATTTATAGAGGAGAACGTGAATAGTGCGCCCCTGACCATCACACGACACGTGTCGACCAGGGAAGACGAAACGTCGTCACTTCGAGATTTGGAATTCAAAAATTGCGCCAAAAGAAAGGAAGTGTGCTCAACACGCTGTTTACAAGCGGAAGGAAGTTGGAGCAGAAATAGGAACGAGGACGCCGAGAGGGCTGACATGCCCAGGACGTAAGGAAAAACGATCGGTCCAGTGAGATCGAGGCATACAGGTCAAGCCCATGGCTTCCCCTGTATGGGGGTAGTTGTTGGGGGTGGTTCCATCCGGGTCAGGTCATAGAAGGCCGGGAGGGCCATAGGCCGGGAGGACCCCATCCGCCAGGGGGCCCAAGAATATATCCCGGGTCCGGGGCAAGTATGGCCCACCCGGGACCGTACTGTACGGGGCAGCAGCACAAGAGGACAAAATGGTGGCAAGTATAAAAGGTAACTAAAACCCTAAAAACTACACACACACACACACACACACAACAAAAAAACACTACATAAAAAAGGTTTTTCTCTCTCTTTTCTCTCTCTAGGTTTATTTGTCTTCATAACTGACTTGAGCGTCGGGGGGCCATCACCCTAAGGCCCCGGCTAGGTTTGTTACGTGATTTCAGGACGAGAGGAAGGAAGAGAAGAACCGGGAGCTAAGGACCGTTCAGGGCTTAGTTTACTTAACTTGCAATCAATATCCAACTTGTAATCATTTGTATTTAGTTTTGGTATTTAGTTCCTAACTTTATACCCGAAACACGCTTAATAAAATTGTACAACGAAAATAATTTTTAATTCACGACTTTTAACGGACGCACAAATCGAAATTCGAAAAACGAAAACCGAAGCCACAAAAAGCATGTTGGCTAGCCAAAGACAAGGGGTGGACAAGGATGTGCATCCCTCTTACACATTGTCAATACTTTTTACAATTAGTCATTTCCCACTTCAAAAGATTTTACAACATATTAAAGTTACAATTAAATTTAATCATTTATACACCTTTATACACAACTACATACTACATACTCTTTATACAACTACTACACTTAACCCTCATGCACATTATTTTCCTACTACTACTACTACTACTTTTAATGAGTTATGCACCTTATTTCCTACAAACATAACAACAACCACTACTACTTTCCTTAACTAAATTTCCTCACAAAAAGAAAACAAAACCTATTTTATTCATATCATCTAGTAATTTAATTTGTTCTTAAAATGTTCATCTTGTTCTTCACATCTTAAACCTCATCTTCATCCATATTCCATATTTTGATCTTTAAGTTTTATTTTAGTTTCAAATTTTTAGTTTATAAAATCAAATTCCTCCTCATAAATTAACAAATATCAATACTTCACCTTTACAATTCACATTCATCACTAAATGAAACTTTTATGAATTTAAAGTCTTGAGTTTTTCTTATGCTTTTATGATCTTCATGTTCTTCATAAACTCATACTTTTTTTCCTTTTATTTCTTTATTTTGATCTTATTTTTCTCACTTCAAATTGTCATTTTTAATTTATATTTTATGAATCTTCCACCTAAATTTTTTTAAATCTAAAATCATTTCTAAAATTCTCTAAGATCATCAAACTTATTACATAGGACATAAAAGTACAAAATGTGTTCTTGAATAAGTTAGATCTTTATCCTTATCATCCACTTAATTATTTTTGATTGGGGATAGTCAGCCGAGTAGGTGTGACCGTACCAATGTGGGACCGCCCGGCCACAGTCACCTAACTTCCAGACCATGGAATGATGGACGGTAGAGGTCGCCCGGTCATATGTTGTACACGGCCATGTAAGCACGGCTAGCCGCAGGGGACAACAGACAGATGTGTTAGAGTTTGTTAGTAGTCAGTCACTACAGGACAACACTAGAAGACAAAGGTTCAGCTTTATGACTGACATAAAGCACTAGAGGACAAGAGCGTCCATTATAAATAGAAGAAGAGAGACACGGCTGAGGATTCATTCACATATACACACAAAAAGGTATTACTTAGATTATTCTTCTACAATTCTCTGACTTCTCTCTTCTATAGACGCTGACTTAAGCATCGGATATGTTATCCTCGGACACCCTCGAGGCTAGGTTTGTGTACTTGTGCAGGACGCACGGTCAGAGAAGATCAAGTGATACCGCATCCCACATAATTATACACAAGATTATTCATTTGCTTCGAGTTGTATTTACTTTAAGTATTTGTAACCCGAAACAATTGGCGCCGTCTGAGGGGAAGAAGATAGAAAAGTCATGGCAGACCAAGAAGGAAATCCAGAAAAATAACCAGAAAATGTAACACCGCCAAAGGGGGCCGCCGGGGGCACCCCATTTGAAGAAGAAGTCCTCACTCCCATCACTCCTGAGGAGAGAAGGATGATGAACGCTTTCCTCAAGCAGATGACAGCGACGCCGCAAGAACCCCAGAAGGAGAATCAAGTGCTAGAGCCGCGGGTAGAACACCCAAAGAGCACACAGCGACACACGCGGGTTACTCTAAGAAATCTGTTTGGAGTGGAAGGTTATCCGCATACAGAGGAGAACACAGAATCACAGATACTAATCGAAGATGAGTCGACTTCAAGACCTGGCCGTCGGTTGAAGTGATTTCGAGTGGAAAGGCCCACGGCGCGCATCGCGCGAGGGGAAGACAGTGGCAATAAAGTCCCCTTTGGGCTGCTGCGATCTTTGGACCGCCCATTACCAAAGATGAAGATGCCGACAAAGACAAGATGATGGGAAGACGGACCAGAAGAGCATTTGGCCGCGTATGAGAGCCATATGATGATGTATGACACCACCGACCATGTTTGGTGCAAAGTGTTCCCTAAAACTTTGACCGGGCTTGCACAAACATGGTTCAGGAACCTTCCAACAGGATCAATAAGAGGATAGAAGCAATACTATATCTGAAAGTGATCAAATTTCATGGGATCCTTTCCTAGACCCTTGGCTTTGGGGACATTGTTGTGCAGCGGGCTATTCTTTTACTTTCATCTAACCTTTTTTTTTTTTTTTTTTTTTTTTTTTTTTTTTTTGGTTTAAAAATAAAATTTAGCAAATATTTTTGAATAACAATTTTAATATTTTATTACCCTACCAAAATTAACCATTGTTTTCTTTGAATGTATTTATTATGATTGAAGATTCAATATTTTGACCACCAAAAGTTTAACTGGACGAACATTGTATGTCTGTGGTATATAGTTTTCCTGCAATGACATGGATTTTTTCTCCACTTTCTTTGTGGTATGTAGGTATGATTAAATTTTTTGGTCTTGATGATGTTTAGCATGACGCCTTTTAACAGGCAAGGCGCAGACTGCTGTTCAAGGAGATAAAAGACTAACTGATAACCATGTACGCAAGCAACTAAGTGAAAAGGAAATGGTCCAGTGGATAAAGCTTTTGCAAAATGATAGGTAATGTGATGTTTCAGAGTGAGTTCTCCGATATAAATTAGGACTAGAACTTTTATCTGATACAATCATACAAAGATCAATTATCCTAAACTTTTTGTAGTTAGCTCGCCTCAATTTTTGAAAAAATAATGTTTTTTCCCTTGCTTTGCATATTCTAGCTGTTTGATAGTTGTTGTTATATACAGAGCTTCATGTATGTTAAATTACTTTATTCAGAGGCCCAACTGCACCACTACTTTTCACCCCAAACTGTTGTTGTGGCTCTTGTGCTATGGCGACTGCACTTGTCTATCAAGGTGAATTGTTAGAAGTGGTAGTCAAAGTTAATCCAGGTAAGGACCACGAGTTAGCCTTGAAAGGAGATTGTGTATGATGCCGTTAATCAGACGTTCTCACAATAAGTTAATTTGAGATCACTTTAGAAATTAGATTTAAATGGTTTTAAAATCACAAAAAACTATCTACTAAAAGTAATAAAAAGGTTGCTGGATAAAATAGATACCATCATAATAAAATGGTTACAAATACTATGAAAATGGTTATACGATAATAAAGGGTCATGATTATCACTAAAATTGGTACACAAATCATGTAATTGGCTACAAATGAAGTGGTCTTGCACCAATTTGTTGTTAGATCTTTTAACACAGGACGTACTGAAATTACTATCAATATTATGGCAATTTCTATCGGTCAAGAATGTAATATAAAAATGTCGATGGTGGAATGAGCATCTAATTGAAATGTTCAGTGCATATTTTTTTCATAAAGGTGTCTTGAAGTTATTAGTAATAAACCGAGGTCATTAAATATGTTCTTTCAATCATAATGCTGGACATTATCAGCTACGTTGCCCCTTGCATAAAACTCATAGTTTTAGTCTTGAATTCTTGATAGATGCCTAGTGTGACGATCCGCACTTTGACCCCGTAGATTTTACGTTTTCGCATTTTAGTTTTCATAACTTTTGTACTTTTTAGATACCTTGACAAGTTAACATCCTCTATGTTAAATCTTGGCTCGGGATTTTATGTATTTCTTAGTTTTCTAGGCGTTTTAGAAAAGTATACGCTCTCGTGCGCATCCAATGTATACTACCAAAAGATGTGTACAAGCAAATTTCCCTCTTTACTGGGAGCCTGTCAATGAAAAACCTCCTTGTACTCAAACCTTGATATTGCTTTGTTGTTGCCTACGATCAATACATTTGCTTGAACGTTGCCTTCCGAGACTCGATTGTGATAATTACGACAGGAATTTTCGAGTTCTCGACCCCGAGTCCCGAGTCCCGACTCCGAGACCCTTGCCAAGGACTTGTGGGCGATCCCCCATCATGTCTTGGCCCCCGTTGCTAGCATCCTTGTCCCGTGTCCGACAAGGGTGCACGTCACGTTCGGTAGCGAAATCCCGGACCGTGATTCCTGGCGATGATTAATTATTTTATTTTATTTTATGTGTGTTGTATTTGACATTTCCGTGTTTTTTTTGGTGAGGGTAATAGCTCCAGTTAGGAGCTCTTGTTAATGATACTTTAACACAAGTTTATCTTGTTAATTTACTCATTGATCTAAGAGGCTCTAAAAGTCAAGTGCATTTTAGAATGTGGGATTGGGAATGATACTCACGAAGTGCTAAATTGTGTATCTCTTCCCGTGAGTCAGTAAACTACATCGTGAGCTTGGTTATTCAGGAATCTTGATAGAGAATGAATTTTGGGCTACTAGAAAGGTTTGATATCTCGCTCCGATGAAATATTTACTAGTGGATAACTAGTAGAATTCTAATGTTTTTGTCAATGATGTTGTCTTGCGTAAACTATTAATCGTGAAAATAGATCAAACAATCAAGACGCGGGCTTGAAAAGTTCTATGCTGTCAGTGATAAAACCACAAAATGATGGTCAGGTAAAGTAATTACCTTTTTCTCTGTTGCTCTGCATCAGTCTATGGTCAATGATAGCGGATCGACTAGTTGATCGTTTTAACAAAAAATAAAGAAAATAAAGTAGGTCTTCTGGTTTGCTTCGTCGGAATTTGTCGAGAGGCTTTTATTTTCTAATATGCTAACGACAGGTGACTAACTTCAGTTTGGACTTGTGAGTACATTGGGTTCAAGGACTGTGACTGTGATATTAGATCAATGTAGTTGTTTTACCTGCCTTTGTTTTGATTAGTACATGAAATAAATGGATGTGGTCCTTGACAATTTCTCAGCCATATCTTCAAAACACACAGAAAAAAAGGAAAAAGAAAACAGATGAAACTGTCTTTGTAGGCTGTCTCTTCTATGTTTTATCCTCATTGAGCTCTTTAATTATCAATGGCTTACCCTTGGCATGACTCGGTACTGAAAATCTGAAATAAAGGCAAAATGTGATAAATTAGAGGACTTCTACTGGGTCTTTATACTGTGTTGACAAGTTGGTATATCATATTTTTATTTTGCGATGACTGAAAAGCACAATATAATAATTAGAGGCCAAGAACTTCACCTATAGCTAGTCATCTGAAAGGCTTTGGATGAAGCCAGAGACTTTTAACTTCTAGAATTCTGAAATTGGTGGAATCTATGTGATTCTTAAAGAACTTTGTTTCCAATTTGCTTAGTGATTGGCTGCCGTAAAAATTTCATAATGACGCCTTTGAAATTCTTGTTTTGATTGGTGGGTTTTTCTTTGGGTTGTTTGTTTGTTAATTTGTTCTGAGAATGGCAATTGAATTGTGAATGCTAGATGTTTACAATGTAGGGTAAAAGCTACTCTTTTTTGACTGGTGGATAGAATTAGTTCATGTCCTTGACATATTGACCTGTTCGATTGGATTTATTTTTCGATAAAGAGTTTGTGGCGGAAGAAAAATATATGCACCTTCATCTCTACAATCTACATTGCATGCTAGTGAAACTTTGTATATCTGTTGGGAATTATTAGTTATATTGCACATGAAGCATGTTTATGGCTCTGTTTGAGAAAACTAGCTGAAAAGATAGTTGAAAGCTGAAAAGCTTGCTGAAAACTGAAAAAGTAGCTGAAACTGATAAGTTAGCTGAAAAGGTAGCTGGAAAGCTAGCTGAAAATAACTAGCTGAAAAGCTAGCTGAAAACTATTTTACTGTTTGGTAAACAACCTGAAAAGATAAATGAAATAAAGTAAAATGACGAAAAAAGACATAATTATTGATAGTTTTATTATTGATATTAAATTATTTTTAATGCTTCATTATATTATCATTATTATAAAACTAACATGTTTGATAATTGTAACTAATTATTTTAATATTTAAATAAAAAACAAATTAAATAAAATCTTAAATAAAAAAATTCAAAGCTCTTGTTTTTACATGTTGGTATTCTAATAAGAGGATAAACTTGGTGTGAGAATGAAGTATTATAACAATGAAACAATAAATACTACGAACAACTTACCATGAGAAATTAGGGTTAGGTTTTATAAATATTTTATGGAAATAGCTATGAAAATTTATATTTTAATTAATAGGATAAAAAAAAGTAATGTTAATTAAAAGGGTATAATAGTAAAAAGACTTGTAACCAGCTAGCTTATTTTTTAATAAGCTACCTGAAGTAGCTTTTTATTTCAGCTAGCTGAAATATTTTCCAGTCAACCCTCACCAAACACTTCCAGGAAAAACAGGTAGCTGAAATTTTGGTCAAACCAGCTAGCTGGTCAAATAAGCTAGCTGATTTGTGCAACCAAACAGGGCCTATGTCTAAAATTATGGTTTGCATAAGTCTTCTCCTTGTGGATCTAAAATGCCACGAGGAGTTCAAGTCCATGTTGTAGTTTGTATGAAACTATGCATAGGGCTTTGCAATTCTTGAATTCTTGTACGGTTTTCTTTTGCCATTTTCGCCTTTTTGGTACTGTACTACTATATGATTTATGAGCTAATTTTCTCATTTTTCTTTCCTTGCAGTCCAACAAAGTAACGTTTAACTTGACTCCTGAAATCATACATCAGATATTGTCAATTTTTAAACCTATTAGCATCTTCAAATTTGAACTTTGAGTTCCAATTGCTCAAGGTATATTGGTTATATTTTGTGTCAGTACTGAAAGGGGGTTTGTGAAAGCACGTGTAAACATATAGCCTTCCGTTAAATGTACAGATGAAAAATATATAAGAATTTTCTTCTGGATTGCATTGGACTTACGAGTAACTTTGGGATCTTTGAAAGTTGTCCAGCCTCCCTCGCCCACTTACACAATACTATACTTTTTTCAATCTCGTATTCTCGTATGTGGCTGGAATATAGACCTGGAGAAAATTGAGTTCTTGCATTCATTTAAAGGTTAGATGGAATTTTGAAAAACTAGAATATATATATTCTACTTACCCTGAGGTACAATATGGAGTGATCAATTGTGTTCAGCCCACTCTGCTTAAATTATTTTTCGGTCTAAATGCTATGTTTGATTGGTGTAAAATTTTGTGTTCAGATTTTTGCTGAGAAACATGTGGTTCATCAGGCATTTCTTAAGATGGTCCCAAAAAGGGTATGCCAAGAATTTTAACTAATTGCCTTCTGTTTGATGTTTCATTTTAACTGTATATACTGTAGACACTGTGTATTTGATTGAATTTCTTTGGACGATGGTTTTAGATGACAGAGTCAGAATTTTGGAACAAATACTGTAGGGCTGAATATCTTCATAGCACTAGAAATATCAGAGCTGCAGCTGCGAAGCGGTGAAGACGATGACCTTGCTACTTTCTTAAAAAAAAGATGATATACTGACAAGTGAAGCACGGAGGAAGGTACTCCTCCCTCTAATACTTCGAGATTGTACCATTTTCAACCTGTGCCTTGCTCTTTGAATCATTTCATTTATTTTCGGACATATTTTTTTGGTAGTAAAATGTCATTATTTTATTGGTGAGACTCACCTCCATTAGAAATTAAATCACATTATCTCATCAATTTCTATGTATATAATTCAGATTAGAAAAGTGGATCCCACTTTGGACATGGAAGTTGACCAAGGAGATGATTATACACACCTTCCAGACATTTAGCTTGATTGTGCTTCCTTATTAGTTTTCACTCTTTAGTTTTCTTTGTTCATTTTTCAAGATCACTAGCTAGTTCCTTGACTTCCTTTTGTGTGCTTCTTAAAATACTGGCATGCCGTAGCCTAGATAAGTTTTCTCATTTTATGGTCATATATAGATGGATGTACAATTTTATCCCACTTACAATTTTATCTCACTTTCTAAATGATGATCACCCATCTTTCTCGCTTACGGCCATATATTTACACCGTGAATATCTTTGAACTTTCTCGCTTTTTACGAAGTAGGATCACGGTATATCTCGTGATGGTATCAAAGAAATTTTCGAGGTTCCGACACACTATGACCAAGACAAGAGGAACTTTTTCAAGATCTCAATCGTCATGCCGAGGTTGTTCTCGAGGGCAGTCAATAGGTTAATGTCTTAGATTTTGGGAGCACTTACATATGATAACAAGAACTCCTAACTGCCCTGTAGTGATTTATGAGGAATGATGGTGGTGATGATTCTAATGAATGTTGTAGATGTGGAGCTCGGGGACACTCGTAGTTTAAGCGGAGAGGCACTTGCAAGGTCAAAGAAAGGTTAGTAGATGATCTAATTTGTGAGTGTAATAATTCGATCTTCGTTCTCGTGCTCATGCCGACTTTCTTTCCAACAGATGAAATGGGTAATGATGTGTCTGATGGAAACAACAATCGAGGAGCGATTGAGCAGAGCATCAAGAATGGCGAGATTGAGGATCTTCAAGCACCTCACGAGCCTCCTATAACACCACTTAGTATCAAAGTCTCCGCTTCTTTATCGTGGAGGTGGGTTGTAGTCTATGCTTCTCATTTTGATACTATTATGTTTCTATCCAGGATCCTAGAGATTATTTCTTCTCTCAACAAGCCAATGCATCAAGACTCTAGGAGATGCACCAAGTGGAGCAGATCGGTGAATCGACACATACAAACACAGGAAGCTTATAATGCGTATGAGGAATCTTTGTCTGACATCATTCTTTGTAGGACTCCATGATTCAATGATTAAGCCTGAAGTTGCATTAAAGGTATTTTTACCCACTAGTAGTCCACTACCATGTTGCTTTTGTCTTGCATATGCTATTGTATGAACTCTTCACCGTTGTTCAACTCTCTATCTTATTTGTCCATCACTTTGTAAGGTCCTTTCTCTGCTAACATTCGGATCCCCGATGTTGCGTTGCTATGCTAGGTTCTGAATGGGTTGACTCATAATATATCAAGTACGAAATACAATCTTGGGATAAATAATCTGAAACTATTCGATTAATTGCCAAGCATGACAAAGGATCAGTTACTAAACGTGAGCTTCTCTAGTTTTCACAATTTATCTTTTTCGAAGTTCTGACTTTTATTTTCGTTTGATGCTCGAGGAAACCCTTGTGTGTGTTATCTCAGCTGGTGTTTCATTGAGGTTGTCCGGAGGGGTTTAAGGCTTCACCATCTACTGGCTCCCTCTTTTCCGTTTGGCCAAACTCCCTGCTATGAATTTTTTTTGTTAATATACCCCATTTAACCTAGATTAACTTTGTTATTGGGGATGATAATTGTGTCTTCATTTCTCAACTCCATTTAATCTTATCCAGTTATTTCTCATCCCATGTGCTAATTATTGATTGAGTAAAGGAACATCCCTCACCCCACTTTTCTCACATCTTAAAACTAGTGCAATATTCCTATGGGGCCCAATAGAGAGAATGGAGGGAATTACTCTTAGGTTTGGCAAATCGATTAATCGGAGTTACGTTTCAACTTCAGATACAGGGACCCCTAAGTTTATTTTTGTTGGGTTGGGTGGATTGGGCTGGCAATGAGGTCGTCTCTGTTCGTAAGATGTTGTCCATTTAGTGTGTTTGATGTTTTCAAAGTCAGCATTTTTTAGTTGTATCTCGTCCCTAAGCATGGTAACTGAACTTACATTGTTTTTGCAGCATTGGACCTCTATTCAGGAACTGCTGAAGCATTTCTGGTCATCATATCCTATTAAAGTAGATTATCTGGCAACTAAGGTGTGAGATAATTTTATTTGGTTCCATAAATTGCTTCGACTACAGGCTGTAGCTTAAATCTTAATGTTTTAGTTTCTTCTATGTTTCATAGACCAATAATCTTTCGTTTTTCTGCTCAACCTTATGTTGGAAAATAAAAAATACCATTTGCACTCATCATGTTCATGATCCAGTAATTGCAACATGAATCATAAGTTCTAATTTCAAATTTACTAACGATTAAGAAATTAGTGTCCATCAATCTTATCGTTCTCTATTTGATGATCTGACTGAAATTGGAGATTTGACATGCGAACCTATAAATTAGTTATAAATCCGTTGTAAGAAGCTAGGGCATAAGGCAAACACTTGCCCTAACGTTCCGAGGCTAGCGCCTGTTACGGGAGTATCACAATCTGTAGTGTGGTACAAGGTCGAGTATGTAACACCCCGTGTTATTTTAACACAATTTCATAAAAGAATTTAATTCCTCAAATTAAATTCATCCTTTTTCCCTATTATAAAAATGCGTCTGAAATTTTTCGCCAAATAATACTAAATTTCCTAAGTACAAAATTAAAAAATTTTGAAAAATAATATATGTTGTATTATCTTTAGAATTCAAAAAGAAACACAATTCAAATTTTATAAAAATCAACACAAAATCTATATCGCCTTTCAAGTTTCAAAAAGGTTAAGTTACGTTTACTATTCACAAAAATAAATGTAAAACCTTTTATTCATAAAATTCAATTTCGAACATTTTTCGTTTTCAAAATAAAAATGGATCCTTATACTTTTCTCGGCTTTGAAATTCAAATCAACGACAAAAGTTTCCGATCAAAAAGTGATGACTAAGTCACCATCATCCTCTTCCATTCTCCTCCAACACAAGCTACACTATATTTACACTCCTACTTTTCATCATCACTTGTATTTAAGACTTATGTCATGAGTGACCAAGTCACATGCTCTTCCATACTACCTTACTTACACACATTTACTTTACTTACACACTACATACTACACTTACACACCTACTTTGTCATCATCATTTTCTTTTAAACTTATTAAATTTTAAGCTTATACATTTTAAATATCTAAATACAATACAAATACAAATTACTACTACTTTCATTTCCACACACAAGACCTCACTTTTTCTACTCTACATAAAATAGGTCATCATTGTGTTAATTTACATTTAACATTGTTTTTACAAACTAATTTCCTTTTTGTTTTAATGTAACCCGTATAAACCTTTGGGGCCTAACTTTCGAGGTCCGAAAAATGGTCATACGGACTCGGAATTGAGCGAAACAAATGCCTAAACCACATAACTTTTCGAGACGGATTTAATGACGCTATTTTCGTAGTCGTTGGGTCTGCCTAGCTTGAACTGAATTTTCTACACTCATTTCGAAGGCCAAATTTTCATTCTTCGCCGCCTCTATTTTGAAAATGTATTTTCGACTCGAAATCTTCAAACTCTTAATTTTAATTTACGTTCCTAGAAATCATGCTCAATTACGTTACTACGCCTAATAAAAATTTACAATGGAAACGATTTTTAATTCGCGACTTTTAACTAACGACAAATCGAAATTTGAAAAACGAAAACCGAGCCACTTGTTGTACATGGTAGCCGGCCCCCCTTATACAATTGTCCAAGTTCATCTTCTTCCCTTAGTCAATTGTACAAGTTTACACTCTCACACTTCTTCTTCTCTTACACACACTCAAGCATCACATGTTTCTTACACACCTTACACCTTCATCATTGTTGTATTTAGTTAATTAAATTTAATGTTTTATACTTTCAAAATACAACATACAATACATACACACACAACTTACTACTACAACTCATTTCCACACAAACATCTAAATATACTAAGTCTTTCTTTTCTCTCTAAAACAAAAACCATTTTATTTGCTAAGTAAGAACACTATCTTAAGTGTTCTTCATCCTCATGAAGATCTTCATCTTCAATTCTTCACTATTTTTAATTTCCTAATTTTTATTTCACCTTAGTTTATATTATAAATTACTCCACTTAATTCACTACTTAATTTAGGTCATTTCTATATAAAGTATACTACCACTACACTTGTTAAATGAAACTTAGCAAATTAAAGTAGAGTTCTAAATAAAATAGTTCAAGATCTTCATCTTCCTTAATTAAAATTTCCACTTAGGTTTTCACTATTCACTAAAATAAAATTCTTCATAAGTTGTTTTATTTCACTTCCTCTTTTCCTACTAAATTATTATGATCATAAAACATAAAATAAAATAAGACAATTCATCACATAAAAATAAAAATGATACTACACTTTAAATTTTAGTTTAGCTTAGTTTCTTTTAATTTGTGTACTTTATCGATGATCCAAACAAGAGGAGCAAGGAACGGGTTGTATTTGGGTGAAGAACTTGGGTAATTTTGGGTGAAGAAAATTCCGATCTAAAATTTATTTTAGATCCCCGACGATAACCATCTAACTTAAGGTGACTAGTTATTTCTCATATTAGTCTCTTTGTAAATTAATTTGATTATTATTATAATTTTATAAGTATGATTTTTATGTTAAAATATGTTAAACATCATTTATGTGTGTTTGTATGTTATGTGAAGTATAATAAAATGTTAATAAATAAGTATTGTTGATAATAGATAAATTGTAGTAATATGATAATATGTTTAGTTACTTTAGTTTTGAACATTTTCAATTATTGTTCATGTGATTTTTATGATTATTTATGTTTTTAATTATGTTTAATCATATATAAAAATTATGTGAAATATTAACAATGAGTTTAAAGTGAAGAAAAATCGAAATTTAAAATTTATACATACACATGCATGTTCACGGTTTTCCCTATTTTTTTTAATAAATTTTCGCTTTTAATTTTTGTAAATAATAATGTTATGTTAAGTTAGGTGATATTGAATGTTATTATGTTATGAAAATTAATTTAGGAAAATAATTTATAAGTTGTTAAAAAATGAAATTGTGTGCTTGACTTGATTTGCATGTTCTTGATGTTCCTCATGTGTTCTTCATTTTGTTGCACATTTTGATTCTTGATTATTTTATGTTTGTTGTTATTTATTGTTTTTATTTACTAGTAAGTAATTATAATACTAAATATGTAACTAAAACATTATAAATCTTTAAGATTTAAAAGTTAGAAAAATAAAATGTTAAAAAATACTATTCATAAATATAATGAAATTGTTAGTAAATTTCATTTTAGTTTAAATCATTTTAGTATAATTAGAATAATTAAAATATAAATACTTTAAGCTAAAAACCGATAAAAATTGAAAAACCAAATTCTAAATACTACTACACCTAGCCACGACATTTAGGGCCTATTTCGGGTCAAAATTATTTTTATCACTTTTTAGTTTATTGTTAAAATAATTTAATTAGTAGTTAATAAGTAAGGATTAAGAATTTAAAAGAAATAAATCAATTTTGATACATATATCAAAACCATTACCTGCTTACCATTAAAAATGGACCAAATTTAATCAAAATGAATTTATCACTAAGTCACTAAGGTTAAATAGTTATTAGAATTGAAATTTTGTATAAACCGATTTAGTTAGAAATGAAATATAATAAACAGATTAAAAAAAATATATATAACCGTTATTAAAATGAATTAAATCGTGTGCTACCGCCTTTGCAAAATTGGACTGTTGGACTTGGACATACGGAATAAAATGAATCAACCACGATACTTTTATTATAAGTGAAAATCGCTAAATTTAGTACATAGACGACTAAATTTAACTAAGTCACATTTTAAAATAAATATCGATTATCACTTTTTACAAACCGAACCTAACATTTTTAAAACTAGATTTTAAACACTTAGTAACTAAGTTAGGATGTGAATAGTGACCGATGTGAATAGTGACCGATGTGGATAGTGACCGTGAATAGTGACCGATGTGAATAGTGACCTAGATGAATAGTGACCTAGATGAATAGTGTCAATGAATAGTAAATTGGGACGAAACTTGTCAAGCAAGCAACGTCCCAAATTTCAAGACGGTGAATAGTACCCGGGACGAAACTTGTTGAACAAGTAATGTCCCAAAACCTATTTTAATGGAATTTGAGGTAACTTGTTGAACAAGTTATCTTTTCAAATCCCGAGACGTGAATAGTGAAAAATTCACGAAACTTGTAAAACAAGTTACGTCTCAAAATTCAAATTTCAAAATTTGAAATATTATAAATAATTACTAAGTATAGAAAATTGAAAATGAATAAGTAAATAACTTAAAGTGTTTGAAAAACACTTAAATAAAATTGGACATACTAATAAACGTTTCAATATAGAAAATTAAAAACGTTAATAATTAACAACATTTCAAATAATAAACGAACGTGTTATGTGATCATATGAAACCTACAATTCAAATAAAACGTTTGACGATGAGACTAGGAGAGTCTACTAACATGTGATATAAAATATCAAATAAATAATAAATCTTGAGTAAGTTAAATAAAAGGTCAAAAGCTTGGGCCTCGGTTATGAAAACGTCAATCGTGAGTGAAGTGGGGTTAAGATAGTCCTGTAGCGGACGTCACTATCTCGGCCTTATTGCGATTGTCATCTCGAATAGTGTGGTTTAGCCGGCAGCATTATATGCTTTGTGCATCCTGCCCATGCCGTTACGCCTTAAGTCGTATAGCCTGCTGCGTACAAGATAAGGAATATGCAAACTCTTTTGGGTCAGGCATTAGGAAATAGTCGTTTTATTCAGAGTTAAGGTGCTCTATGAATAGCATAGCCCATTCTTAAAGTTCGAATCATTTCGAACACTAGACGATGAGATGCAAGTACTATAGTATTCGGCGTGGTTTACGAGTCGAGTAAGTCGCTGCACTATGGTAGTGAGATGAAAGCGACTAGAGTACAATGGCCTACTCAGTGGTCAGGCTCGTAAGCAGTATGTGTTGTTTGATTATATGAGAATGAGTGTGTACCATCTTCGAAAACTAAAGACCACAAATTTCTGAAGTGAATCGAGTCTGCATGATGAGTATGATACGATATGTACGTTTGTATGCGATCTGATATCGCTTTGTAATCCCACTAAAATGCTGTGACACTATTGTTATGATATTATCTGTTATTTGCTTCCATAACTGAATATCATGCTTATATGATTTATCGCTTTAAACTGCATGCTTATTATGACTTATACGTCTTTATATGCTATATGTAATCAGCATGTTTATGTTTTTATCATAATGTTATAGTTATAAAGCGATAGTAATAAACCAAAGTAATTGAAATCGAGGGTAAGTATGAGCATAGTTAGTCATCATCCGCTCATTGGCACCCCATCATTTTATTGTGCAGGACGATCGTGGACCGGGAGCTGGATTTTGGACGGGGCCACGCGACGTCTTTTATGCATTACCTTTGGTTGTTTCTCGAGAGATTTGTAATATATAACACTTACTCTTTTAATTTCCGTACTTAGAGTTGTTTTATTCGACTCTTGAACGATGATGTAACATTTTGGGTTTTATGTATAATTAATGACACTGGTTTTAGACTTAATTAATTTCCGCCTTAGTAATTAAAGTCGACTAAAAACCAGGTTGTTACAGAGTATATGTCCTCACGGAGGCTGAGGCAGAGGAGTCACCTGAGGCTGACGTCATCACTGGTATTTTTCTTATAAACACTGTGAATGCTGTCGTTTTGTTTGACACTGGGGCATCATTGTCCTTTATATCTTCTAAGTTTGTTTCAAAAGCTAATCTCTCAAATTCCGAATCAATCAACGCAAATATTTCTCTACCAAACGGAAAAATTTTGAAATGCTCCAAAATTTTCAAAGAAACTCTAATCACAATTCATAAAACCATCTTTCCTTCCGACCTTATTCTTTTCGACATGCCGGAGTTCGACGTCATACTGGGTATCGATTGGTTGACTAAATACCATGCGATATTCGAGTGCCGAGAACGGAAGATTCGCTTGAGGCATCCTTTCTAACGAGAGTCACGTTTTCGTAAGACTTCGCCAATTAAGGGGCGAAAATCATCTCGTGCTACAACTACAACTACCGGAACGAAAGGGACATCAAGTGTACCTTTGCAAAGATCAACGGCGAAGTAAAGAGAGCGTGAACATTGGAGATATTCACGTGATGCGGAAATTCCCCGACGCTTTCACTGACGAGTTGCCATGCTTGCCACCGCGCGACGTTGAGTTCTCTATCGACCTTATACGCCAGGCACTGCAAGACCAATCTCAAAGGCACCTTATAGGATGGCACCAGTAGAATTGCAGGAATTGAAGAAACAACTTGAGGAAATGATCGAAAAGGGTTTCATAAGACCGAGTGTCTCACCCTGGGGAGCACCAGTCCTCTTTGTGAAAAGAAGGGCGGCGACATGAGACTCTGCATTGACTACGAGAATTGAACAAAGTAACGATTAAGAACCGCTACCCTTTGCCCGAGAATCGACGATCTCTTTGATCAACTAAAAGGCGCGGAGTGTTTTCTAAGATCGACCTAAGGTCGTGATATCATCAAATCATTTGTGAGAGAATAGGACATCCGTAAGACGGCTTTCGTAAGCGTGTACTGGCCATTATGAGTTTAAGGTCATGCCTTTTGGTTTGACAAATGCACCAAGTAGTGTTCATGGATCAAATGAATGTAACCTTCCACGAGTACTTGGACATATGCGTGGTTGTATTCATTGATGACATCCTGATTTACTCAAAGACCGGAGCAGAACACGAGGAACACCTCCGTATTATTCTGGGAATACTGAGGAAATATAAGTGGTATGCTAAACTGTCCAAATGCGAGTTTTGGCTCGAGAAGGTCGCATTCCTGGGTCACGTCATCTCGAAGGGTGGAGTGATGGTAGATCCTGCAAAGATCGACGCGGTGAAAGAATGGAAAGCACCCACGAACATAACGGAGATACGCAGCTTCCTAGGATTGGTTGGATACTACAGAAGATTCATTCCAGACTTCTCCAAGGTAGCACGACCGATGACGAAGCTGCTACAAAAGGAATCCAAGTTTATTTGGAGCGACGAGTGCGAGAATGCATTCCAAGAACTCAAGACAAGGCTGACCACAGCACCAGTCTTAGCTCTCCCTACGGATGGTGACGAGTATGAAGTTTATAGTGACGCCTCACTGAATGGCCTGGGTTGCGTACTGATGCAATAAGGGAAGGTCATACCTTATGCATCAAGGCAGTTAAAGGTTCATGAACGAAACTACCCAACTCATGACCTGGAATTAGCAGCCGTAGTGTTTGCCTTGAAAATCTGGCGTCATTACCTCTATGGAGTAAGTATCAAGTTCTACACCGACCACAAGAGCCTGAAATATATTTTCACACAGAAGGAACTCAACATGAGACAACGCCGGTGGTTAGAACTGATCAAGGACTACAAGATTGAACTATTGTACCACGAGGGTAAGGCGAACGTCGTTGCTGACGCTCTGAGTAGAAAGACTACGCATACCCTTAACAATATTTGGGAAATCCCGGCTGGTATTGTCAGAGACTTCAAGAGAATGAACTTAGAATTGGTTCAGTCTGACGATGCGGATTTGAACGCAATGATAGCGGAACCAGAGTTATATCACGAGATTAGAGCCCTACAATGGGAAGATGAAGAACTCGTGAAGATCAGGAGAGAGATTCCCTCAGGAAACCGAGAAGGGTTTGAGATAAAACCTGACGGGAGTTTAAAATTCAAAGGAAGGTGGTGTGTGCCCGACGTACCAGTGTTAAAAAGAAGGATCCTTGACGAGGCACATAGTACACGATACTCCATACATCCAGGATCGGATAAAATGTACCAAGACTTAAAGCTGAAGTTTTGGTGGGTCCGAATGAAAGCAGAGATTGCTGAATACGTTGCGAAATGCCTAATCTGCCAGAAGGTGAAATTCGAACATCAACGGCCCGGAGGACTACTACAACCTTTGGACATTCCATTGGGGAAATGGGACTCCATTTCCATGGATTTCATAACGGATTGCCAAGGACTCATAAGGGAAATAATGCAGTCTGAGTGATAGTGGACCGCTTAACAAAATCGGCCCAGTTTCTACCAATCAAAGACACTTGGAGCCTTGAAGTGCTAGCTAAGGCTTATGAGAAGGAGGTGATCCGACATACCCGCTGCACTCGACATTATCTCGACAGTGATCCGAGATTCACTCTCCCATTTTGGGAAAAACTTCAAGCAGCCTTGGGAAGCCAATCAAGATGAGCACCGCTTCCATCCTCGCGATCGATGGTCAAACCGAGCGAACCATCCAAACGCCGAAGACATGCTCGTGGCATGTGCTTTAGAATTCAACGACAACCGGGAGAAAAGTCTATCTTTGATTGAATTCTCCTACAACAATAGCTTTCATGCAAGTTCGTTGTGCCCATTCGAGGCACTCTACGGAGAAAGTGTCATAGCCCACCGCTGGGACGATGCTAGTGACAACGCCGTGGGCAATCGGACCACAAAGTTATTCAAGACCAAATCGAGCACATCAAAATCATTCGTGAACGACTACAAGCGGCCCAGACCGCCGAAGATGTATGCAAACAAACATCGTCGACCGATCGAGTTCGAAGTCGGTGATCATGTCTTCTTGAAAGTATCACCCATGAAGGGGGTTCGACGTTTCGGATTGAAAGGAAAATTGAGTCCTAAGTACGTTGGACCATACGAGGTACTTGAAAGGATTGGTGAGGTAGCCTATCGCCTAGCGCTACCCCCCAACTTATCCAAGGTTCACAACGTGTTCCACGTTTCTCAATTGAGGAGATACATGAGTGACCCAAGTCATATCATTACTCCTGACGTAATCGCCGTTGAGCCTAATCTGCTCTACAACGAGAGACCGGTAAAGATTCTAGCGCGAGAAACCAAGGTGTTGAGGAGGAAGACGGTTCCCTTAGTGAAGGTGCTATGGAAGAGTCAATTGACTGAACAAGCAACTTGGGAGACCAAAGCCTCTATGAAGGAGAAATACCCCGAGCTGTTTACCTCAGGTGAAAATCCTATCTAGCCATCGAATACTAATTTCAAATCTTAAATCTAATCTTAACCTTTTAACCTTACAAAATCTCTATTTTTGCAAAACTTTCGTTTTGTAAAATTTATCGACTTATTTAAAACTTTTGAAAATTTTTGAATAATAAAATAAATATTTTATCTTAAAATTTAAAAGTAGGAATATTTCGAAAAATCGTCAAACGCGCACACTTTAACTTTTATTGTTTTGGCGCCCGACTTTTTAAAACCCGGTGTTATTTCGTGAAAAAAACATTTTAAAAAAATATCAAGGGGACATTTACTAACATCAATAGTAATTTGACTCTAGTAAACCAATTTGATTCCTTATGTTCCCTAATTACTTTTATTTAAACATTATTTTTATAAAACCTAAACATATCTTATACTTTACTTGACCTAATTTCCTAACATCTTCCTCATTATTTTCTAAGTCAAAAACACTCTCATTTTGCTCTCCAAATTGCTGAGCCCTTTCTCCCCATTTTCTCTCTTTATTTTTCTTTCATTTTTCTCCTAAAACACTCTAAATTAAAACCCTAATATTACCTTAATATTTCTCTAGTATTCCTTAGTCTTTTAGTGGGTTTTGAAGCTTACTTGTTATGGTTTTGAAGGTGAAGACGAGTACTTGGGTGAAGCTTTGGACCTAGATAATATTATAGATCCGGATAACCTCTAGCTTGCCAAATCAAGGTGACTAGTTATATCTCGTTTTAACCTCTTTGTAAATTAATTTGATTTTTATTATAAGTTTTATGAGTATGATTTTTATGTTAAATATGTTAAACATCATTTATTTTCACTTGTATGATTATGTGAAGTATAATAAAATGATAATAAATAAGTAATTTTGATAATAGTTAAATTGTAGTAATATGTTCATATGTTTAGTTAAATTAATTTTGAGCTTTTTTTAATTATGATTCATATGATTTTTATGTTTAGTTATGTTTTAGTTATGTTGTAATTATATATAAAAATTATGTTAAGTTTTAAAAATGAGTTTAAAGTGATTAAAAATCGAAAATAAAAATTACGTATGTATGTTCATTTCTCACGGCATTTTCCTATATTTTTTTTTTTTTTACAAATTTTCACTTTTAATTTTTGTAAATTATATGTTGTGTTAAGTCGTATTAAAACGGATGTTGTCATGTAAAAAAATTTAAATTAGGAAAATGAATTATAAGTTGTTAAAAGTGAAAATGGTGTTCTTGAGTTGATTTTTGTGTTCTTGAACGTTCATGTGTGTTTATCTTTTGTGTTCATCTTGATTTGTTTTATTTTATGTTTGTTAATAATTTGTGTTTATGTTTAGTTATTGTTTTATATTATGTTAGTACTATTACATAAATCAACTTAAACATTTAGAAAAACATTTAGAAAATTTCACTTTATATTTTAGCTCAAATTTTAGGCTAATGAAATTTTTAGTAAGATTTCATTTTAGTTTAAATCGTTTTAGTATAATTAGAATAATTTGATTATAAAGACTTTAAGTTAAAAACCGATAAAATTAAAAAAAATGAAGTTTAGGACCCATACTACATTAGCTACGGCATTTTCATGTTTTTAGGGTTAATTTTTGTTTTTATCACTTTTTAGTTTATTGTTAAAATAATTTAATTACTCCGTATTAATTAATAAGTTAGAATTAAGAAATTAAAAGAATTATAACATATACCATATCACACGACATTTCCATTATAAATGGGCTAAATTTGATCAAAATGAAAATATCACTAAGTCACTAAAGTTTAATAGTTAGTAGAATTGAATTTCAGTATAAATCGATTTAGTTATAAATGAAATATATTAAACCGATAAAAGTGATTAACCGTTATAAAAATGAACTGAATCGTGTGCTACTGCCTTTGCAAATATTGGAATGTTGGACTTGGACATACGGACTAAATGAATCATCCACGATACTATTATTTTAAAAATGAAAATCGCTAAATTTAGTAAATAGACGACTAAATTTAACTATGTCTCAGTTTAGAATAAATATCTTTTATCACTATTTACAAACCGAACTTAACGTTTTTAAAACTAGGTTTTAAAACTTGCAACTAAGTTACGATTTTGACTTAGAAAATATCTAGATATTTTCGCCAAATCATGAATAGTGACTCGAGATGAATAAATGACAAGTGAATAGTGATTGATGAATAGTAACCTAGGTGAATAGTGTCGATGAATAGTAAATTGGGACTAAACTTGTTAAGCAAGTAACGCCCAAATTTCAAGATCTATGAATAGTACCCTGATCTAAACTTGTTGAACAAGTAATGTCCCAAAACCTATTTCAATGGAATTTGAGGTAACTTGTTGAACAAGTTATCTTTTCAAATCCCGAGACGTGAATAGTGAAGAATTTACTAAACTTGTAAAACAAGTTACGTCTCAAAATTCAAAGATATTTCAAATTTCAAAATTGAAAATGAATAAGTAAATGACTTAAGGTGTTTTGAAAAACATTTAAATAAAATTTGACATACTAATAAACGTATCAATATGGAAACTTGAGAACGTTAATAATTAACAACACTTCAAATAATAAACGAACGTGTTATGTGATCATATGAAAACGAAAATAAAAATACTTAAACGTTTGATGATGAGACTAGGAGAGTCTAGTAACATGTGATATGTAATATCAAAGAAATAATGAATATTGAGTAAGTTAAATAAAAGGTCAAACGCTTGAGCCTCGGATATGAAAACGTCAATCGTGAGTGAAGTGGGGTTAAGATAGTCTTGTGCGGATACCACTATCTCGGTCTCTGACGTTGGTCATCCCGGTTAGTGTGGTTTAAGCGGGCAGCTTTATTGCTTAGCATGCTGCCCATGCCATTACGCCTTAAGTCATATAGCCAAAGCCGTACAAGATAATGAATATGCCAACTCTTTTGGGTCGGTCTCTAGGAAATAGTCATTTTATTCAGAGTTAAGGTGCTCTATGAATAGCATAGCCTACTCTTATCGAGAATATTCATATATGCATATTAGACTTGGGTGTAATTCACCTTATTTCGCTATAGGTAACAGGGCCATCGCAGCCTCATGGATTTGAGTGTTTTATCGGCTTTATGGATTTGGGTTGATATGCGATTGTGTCTCCTTGCGGTGTTTCGTTCTTAGTGGGCGCGACACTTGCATTCGCTCTTGCTACATGTACAGTTCACTTGACGAGATTGTATCTGAAGTTCGAATCATTTCGAACACTAGACGATGAGATGCAAGTACTATAGTATTCGGCGTGGTTTACGAGTCGAGTAAGCCGCTGCACTATGGTAGTAAGATAAAAGCGACTAGAGTACAATGGCCTACTCAGTGGTCAGGCTCGTAAGCAGTATGTGTTGTGTGTTGTTTGATTATATGAGAATGAGTGCGTACCATCTTCGAAAACTAAAGACCACAAATTTCTGAAGTGAATCGAGTCTGCATGATGTGAATGATACGATATGTATGTTTGTTTGCGACCTGATATCGCTTCGTAATCCTACTGATATGCTGTGACACTATTGTTATGATATTATATGTTATTTGCTTTCATAACTGAATATCATGCTTATATATTTATCGCTTTAAACCGCATGCTTAATATGACTTATATGTCTTTATATGCTATTTGTAATAAGCATGTTTATGTTTTTATCATAATGTTATA
This sequence comes from Dianthus caryophyllus, assembly GCA_023091065.1. Taxonomy (NCBI): domain Eukaryota; kingdom Viridiplantae; phylum Streptophyta; class Magnoliopsida; order Caryophyllales; family Caryophyllaceae; genus Dianthus; species Dianthus caryophyllus. Next base: position 27,079,478 of record CM041517.1, on the reverse strand, counting down.
ATTATAAAGCGATAGTAATAAACCAAAGTAATTGAAATCGAGGGTAAGTATGAGCATAGCTAGTCAACGTTCCGCTCAATGGCACCCCCATCGCTTTATTGTGCAGATCACCGTGGACCTGAGTGGATTTTGGGCGGGGCCACGATACGTTTTTATGCTTTGCTTTTAATTACTTTTCGAGAGATATGTAATATATATAACGCTACTCCTTTAAATTACCGTATTTAGAGTTATTTTATTCAACTCTTGAACGATGTTGTAACATTTGGGTTTTATTGTATAATTAATGACGCTGGTTTAAGACCTAATTAATTTCCGCCTTAGTAATTAAAGTCGACTAAAAACCAGGTTGTTACATCCACTGCAGTTGAGATTTAACTGCATTGGTGCATTTATCCCACTTATGGTAATATATATTGGGTGAAGGTAAATATCTTCTCAATATCTTTACTTTTATATTTGTATATATTCTATTTTTAGTTCAAAAATCAAATGCATTGGTGCATTAACTGCTGTGAATTTGCTCCCGTGATAGTGAGTTGCCACTTTTGAGGCCATAAATGGGTTTGGCAAAATCGGCGTCAATCTGTGTGATTACCTGAATATGAAAGGCTTATACAAGAACTGACTAATCTAGGCTGCTCATGCTATATGAAGATAAATCGTAAATCTCACAAAAATGTATACAGGGCCTAAAGTTTAATGAAACCTCAAAGATAAGCATGGTAAAATTTAACCAGTAATGCAAACCTCGTCAACAAACAATGAGTCATGTTCATGAAAACCTCCTAAATCAGAGCACCGCTATCCAAATCCAAAGTACCTGCAGAACTCAGAAGACATCAGACAAAAATTACAAACACAACACACCGGGCAAGCTAAATTATGCAGTAATTATCGCTTAATCAGCCTCGCACCAAACATTTTAAGCAATGGTATCGTAAGATTTGCTAAAATTCATTCACAGGTTTACGACATATTGAAAACGACAGAGTTCATCATTTTTGAAACAGTGTCAGACCCTTCAATCTCTTTATTAAGGCCGTAAGATGAAACAACGAGATAATAAACGGTTTGCAGTAGTGTCATATTCTATTTCGGTTTACGCTACTATAAATAGATATTAATTGTAATAATCACGCGCCTTTTGAAAAAGTTAAAAAAACTAATGAAAGCCGAAAAGTTCCGTTGAACACCCAAACATCATCTACAACGAAATATGAAGATGAACACCTTATCTGTCTCTTCAACCCCAAATCCCGCATAATACGGCCTATATACGCAAGGTATATTTTCAGAAGTGAGATCTCAAAACAAAAAAAAAGACGCCATTTCATACTTATGCACGATTAAAGGTTCTTGTCAATGGTGTCGTCACTCGTTAGTGTTACATGCACTCAACCTTACTCCATTGTTTTCAGATAACCCATAATGGAAATTGCATTAGAACCAAACGTTTGGCTAATAGAAAATAACAACAAAGTTAAAACTTTGCACTCATAACACTTTTCCAAAACTATATAAAACAAAAAGTGCATCAAAAATGTTTATGTAAGATTATCAACAACTGACTTGATGTGTATTTTATTTTGACGGTTCACATTGTTGTTGTTTCCTGTGTCCCGGATTCAGCACCAGCACCAGCACGAGACCTCAAGAATTCATTTTAGACAGAATATTTCACAAATTTGGTGTGTCTGATGCAGTGTAAGTGGAACATACCGGAGGACCATAACTGGGTTCTTCATCAGTAAATGAATTACAATAAATTTTACCTACTTCTTCGTATCAATTAATTGAAGAGAACACAAAAAACGACATACTCGTAAATCATACCAAAATGCCTACATCTTGAAACAGTTAAAAAGAATTTGGCTTACATTGAAAGAATTATTCAAACAAATGTCCGCAATGCTTGAGCTAACATAGTCAACCTCGACGCAACATTTAAACCAGATTATACTGTAACAACCTGGTTTTTAGTCGACTTTAATTGCTAAGGCGGAAATTAATTAAGTCTTAAACCAGCATCATTAATTATACAAATAACCCAAAATATTACATCATCGTTCAAGAGTTGAATAAAACAACTCTAGGTACGGAAATTTAAAAGAGTATAGTGTTATATATTGCAAATCTCTCGAAAAACATCTAAAGGTAAAGCATAAAAACGTCGAGTGGCCCCGTCCAAAATCCAAATTTCTGGCCCACGGTGATACCGCCAATAAATCGATGGGGGTGCTCACGAGCTGACAAAGGACTAGCTATGCTCATACTTACCCTCGATTACAATTACTTTGGTTTATTACTATCGCTTTATAATTATAACATTATGATAAAAACATAAACATGCTTAATACAAATAGCATATAAAGACATATAAGTCATAATAAGCATGCGGTTTAAAACAATAAATCATATAAGCATGATATTCAGTTATGAAGGCAAATAACATATATATAATATCATAGCAATTGTATCACAATGATTCAACAGGATTACAACGCGATATCAGATCGCAAACAGACGTGCATATAGTATCATTCACATCATGCAGACTCGATTCACTTCAGAAATTTGTGGTCTTTAGTTTTCGAAGATGGTACACACTCATTTTCATTTAATCAAACAACAAACAACACATACTGCTTACGATCCTGACCACTGAGTAGGCCATTGTACTCTAGTCGCTTGCATCTCACTACCATAGTGCAGCGACTTACTCAACTCGTAAACCACGCCGAATACAATAGTACTTGCATCTCATCTTCTAGTGTTCGAAATGATTCGAACTTCAGATACAATCTCGTCAAGTAATCTTTACGCAGGGTAAGAACGAATGCAAGTATCGCGCCCACTAAGAACGAAACACGGCAAGGAGACAGAACCGCATAATCGACCTGAATCCACAAGGTCCACGGGTGCCCTGGTAACATTAGCGAAATTGTAATACTCCATATTTTCGTATCCTATTATAGGCGAGTCTCATGTTTTTAAGTCGAGTCTTATATTTTAAGTCGAGCTTGTACGAGTTTATACAATTTTCTTTAGTAGAGTTTTCAGAGTAATAATAACAATAATAATAGTAGCAATAACAATAATAGTAAAAATAATAAGTATAGTAATAAGAATCAAATAGAATGGACCCAAACTAAGTCCCACACTTCCTAAATTATTTTAGTCGACCGAATCAAAACAAAATAAGGGGAGGCTGAGAGCAGCCCTCATTCTTCTTCTTCTTTATCTTCGTTTCATCCTATACATCATCATCATCAATTTAATCTTCATCATCCATCATTCCCCTTTGTCTCTTTTTCGTTCTCATCCATCATCACCATCAATTCATCATCATCGGCACTACACCGTCTTCGACATCATCACATCGCGTTCTCACCTCGTTCGTCATCATCGTGTCGTTCTTTTTTTGGCGGTTCGTGTGTTGTCCTCTTTCCAAGCTTCAATTCGTCGATTTTCTTTGAGTTTAAACCTCCCTATTCGGGTAATCAAGGTTTGAGTTGTTTTTGCTAATTCAATTTTCAGTTTTATCGATTTTGACCTAAGTTTTGGGTATTTTCGATTAGGAATTGTTTGAGTGGTATTAAGGTCGATTGGTTAGTATGTTAACTAGTAATTGATAGTGAAATTGTTAATTGTAGAAGTCGACTCGTTTTGGAACCGTTTTGGCGTGGTCAAGCTCGAGATCGCGGTTCGCGTCGAGGTAAGGGCTATTCCCTTACTTAGTCTCTTAGTGTAGCCTGGTTATTGTTGTTGTATTGTGTGAAGTGAATTGTGTGCTTGTAAACCTCGAATGTGTGTGAAATGGGGTGTGGGTTTGTGTATTCGAATATCGGTATAAATGTGGGTGTATATGGGAATGCTTAAAGGCCATTGAGGCCGTGTTTTTGGGGCTGAATTGCTGTGATTTTAGGGCCGCCTTGTAGCTGTTGTTATTGTCAACTACGGGACAGTTTAGGGCTGTTATGGAAGACCAGGTTAGCCGTGGATTGTTGTCCATGTAGGAACTGTTTGAACCGTGTTTAGGGTTGATTTTCGAGGGACGTTTGCAGGTGCAGTTTGCTATGAGTTAAAGGCTGTGTACAGCCGTGTGGTAGCAGCTCTATAGGCTGTTGGAGGCCACGGTTAGAGGCTGTGAACAGCCATGTTTAGGCGCTTCTACGTCTGCTTGTTGTGAATTAAGGTCATACTGTGAAGTGGAGCAATAGGGCCGGTTTTTACTCTATTGTTTGGGGGTTTGTGGTTGGCTGATTTGGGCAGACGATTGAGACTCCTTAGGGGAAAGATTTGGTTGCTTTGTTACATATTTTAGATGTCTTCTTATTTTGGTAATGTTGTTGTCATTGCCCCACTGTGTTATTATATTTTCTTCCGTTGTGTTGTTGTCTCGTGCTATGTTTAGAGCGGTTTTGAAGCGAACAAAGAATGTGTGTATGGCATGTCTTGTATAGACTTGAGAAGGTAAAGTGAAGAGGACAAGAACGTTGTTTAAACGGTCGTATAAGGACTATCCATTCGAGTTGAAACCGTCACAGGTACTCTTTAGGTTGTTAGACAATTGTATGTAATGATTTTCGTTCGCTTGCCATGACGTTCTGTGCCTTGTGATAATGCGATGAGGTCTGTGTGGCCCGATGTCGCGATACGATGAGGTCTGTGTGGGCCGATGTCGTACTATGATGAGGTCCGTGTGACCTAATGCGATGAGGTCTGTGTGGCCCGATGTCGCGATGCGATGAGGTCTGTGTAGCCCGATGTCGCGATCCGATGAGGTCTGTGTGGCCCGATGTCGTACTATGATGAGGTCTGTATGGCCCGATGTCATAGCGTGATGAGGTCTGTGTGGCCCGATGTCACGAGGAGGAGGTGCATGCTGTTGACGGTGTGGTAAGTCCCCTGTGTGGAGGTTACACAGCGGGGTTCTTAACTTGCTTCTGATAATCGTCCGAGTTAGTTACTTGCATTTTCCTTCGGTTTAAGAATAGAGTGGCGTAGTTTAAATTACTTACGCGTTTCGGTTTTACCTTAAAGGCTTTTATTTCTTTTGCTTTTCCCGTTCTATGAGTTGGCTTTTGACTAACTAGGTTGTTGTTTGACTGTTGGCTTCTTCCCCCTTAGGTACTCGGACGTGTGCTTGCTGATTGTGGGACGCTTGGAGGGATCATAATGATACTAGTCTTGTGTCTAGTTTGCCACCATAGACGTCTCTTTTGTTTCGCTACTTTACTCAGTTTTGGGGCCTGCGTGCCGTTTTGATTTTGTTGCAGTTTTTGTGTTTACTCTACTTGTAGCCTTGAGCTACCGCTTTTCCTTTTATATTTATATATCTCGTATATTCCAGGCCTTCATGTTTTGGAAGCAGGTGTTTGCTCGAGGACCCATTCACTTGGGTCCCGTAACACCCTTATTTAGGTGGGGTCCGCCTGGCTTAAATGGGGTTGTTACAAAGTGGTATCAGAGAGGCGACCCTGATAAAACGAACCTAAAATGAACCCTAAAATGAATTTAGGCGAGTCGTGTCTTAAAATGAATATAGGAATTAAAATGAACCCTATGGAAATGACTGGTGATCCAAGCAATACCTGGGTTAGGGAGACGTCCTGAAACCCTAGGTGGGAGACGTCCCTAGAGAGCTTGGTAGCCACGAGTTGAAGTGGTTAACGGGGGGTAAAAGTGCGTCGGGTTGCGTTGATATGCTAATGATTGTCTTGCTTGTGTTTGTGTTGTGTAAACATGGAGTATGGAAATATGGTGATGTGATGCGATGAGACTTGTTGAGGCGGGAGGAGTTGGTGTGGAGTTGGGGAGATACTACGATGTTGTGGTGATTTCTTACGGAGTATTATGGAGTTATGGTGTGGAGTGAGTACAAGGAACGTCATGGCAAGAAAACGGTTATCGGTACAAGTTATGTACATAATTATAATGGTTGTATATTATGATCCCACCCACCCTCCCTTTGTAGCCAAATGTTGTATATTATGATGGTTGTTTTTGAGATATGTTGCCCGCCCACCCTACCCTTTAAACCTGTTTTGCAATGATAATATTGTTTATACTTGTTGAATTCATGCGTTTATCTACGATTCTGATTCATTCTTATTTGTTTGTTTATACCATCGCATGACTTTTATCATATGCTTTCATATCCGTACTCGTTGCTTATACCTTAATACAACGATGTTGTTTATCCTTGCCTTACAATTGCTTATGCTTACGCTATCATTTATTCTAATGTTTCATATATGTTGCTTTAATATGATATCTCATTACTATATTTATATGTTTTCGTATACGCACTCGTTGATTATATCTTATTTTATGTTGGATATTGTTGATGGAGGATGGGATTATGACGACCTTATGGTCACTGGAGGCACTTTATGGTGCATTTTGAGGAATTGTGAAAATTGGTTGCTGCTAGATATAGTATACTGTCGTAGTACAACGTGAATTTATTGCTGGTAGATATAATTGTGTATAGTTGTGGTAGCACCGTAACTTTGTTCTCATTATACTTGATACATGTCAGTTTCATGTATGGATATATTTTCTATGAACATGTCTTGTAATGATATTGCTTGCTGTGGAACTGTTGCATTGCTTAGATTATACTTAATGGATGTTGTTGCTGCTGTATTATCATAATTGTGATGTGCATGTTGTATCCTGTGATCGATGATAAAGAGTTATTCTGTGTGATGATTGTTTGATGCTTGATAGAATGATAAATTGTTGTATTGTGAGATTGAGATACGAATGACAAGATGTTAATGTTATGGAAATGATGCGGAGTGGATGTGGAACGATATGAAATGATAAGAACGAGAAATATATGGAAGAACTATTACGAGAAATTAGTTCGATCTTGACTGTGCATTTTAGTGTGTCGTGACTCGTAAGATGTGAAAATGGTGTGTATGTCGTGTGATTTTATGTTATGAGATGCGCTGCTATTAGTGAAGGTTACAGGGTCATGTTGTCTAGCTATCGTTCGTGCAACGTTTTGTTGTCCACTTGTTGCTCCTTTGTGTGATGGGTCATGTGACTATTGTAAGTGCGCTCGGGTGGCTGAGTTTTGATTTCGCATTCATGAAAGGTTATGTAACAGTTTCTTTATTTAGTGTTACGTCATTCGTAGTTGCCTGTATTACGAGTTGTAAAAAGAGCGTTGGGGCTCATTGAGTTAAATAGGAAGTACTTGTAGAAGTTACTATAAGTGTTAGTAAGAAGTAGTTAGAAGTAGTTGGTGTGCTTTTATGCGGCGATCATGGTAGCAATTGGTTGTGAATATGAATGGGATATATGGTGAACTGTGATCTACAATGCGAATTGTGAATAATGCTTTCGTTGTTTTTGATATGTGTTGTAATGATGGCTATGAGTGTGAATGGAAATGTTATGCATTGTGACTTATGACATTATTGTTTTTGATATACGTTTTGACATGGGTGTGTGTGGTATATGTGTTGTTGGTGTACGTGTATATCCTTAGGTATGTATATATATATAGATGGCAAATGATATGTATATTCTTATAATATCTTTTATCTAGGCGTATCGTATATATGCGCTTTACATATGAAAGTGCGTCTCTACGAACAAGGACTGGATTTATTGTGGTTAATGGACGATTTTAGAGCATGCAATTTTCGAGATATGTGTATTGTGGTTCTTTGTAAGATTGATTATGTGGCGTTGCGACGTTTATTATGATGTGAAACATGAGTTATATGTACGCTGCTCTAATCACAAGGTCATTTATCAACGGGTAGTAATGGGTCGTCGATGTATGATTAGTGACGTGTTGACTGAGGCATGTGTTGCCGATTATGTTCAGTGCATGTGTTGCACGTTGGGATGATTGAGATTGGAAGAGTTGTGGGGGTGTTGGAGCTATAGTAAGCTGTGTCTTAGTTGGTGTTTCGATGTTTTTTGAAGTGGTTAAGTCATGTACGGTGAGTTGTAGATGTATAACTACCGAGGCCTAGAAAGGCGGGGCGTACAGGATGCCCGAGTTTCTGTGTTTGCTACTGTTAGTTGCTGTCTTACAGCCGTGTTATTGTTGTTATGCCGCTGCGTTTAGCCTCGCTTTACTACTGTTTTTCTAATGTTGTGATTATGCGGTTCGGTTAAAGAATAAATTCAATCGAGTTGAGCAAAGTCATGTATAAATATGATAAATTAAATATTCTTGAGTATATCTATGTGTGTGGTATGGTTGTTAATGAGCTATGGAAGTGAGCTAGTATAGTTGTATAAATTGTATGAGCATATGATTATATACAAACGAGTATAATAGGTGATGAGAATGTGTCTTAATTGTTGCAAACTTTGCAGTTATGTGTTCAAATTAGAAAGAGTTTTTGCTATAATGTGTTATGCTTAGGGTCGGGGGATCAGCTAGTTGAGTTTTATACATGATATTGGGTTGGTGAGAAACATAATATGAATGGAATATTTCGAAAAGTGTTGACGTCGTAGATAAAGAGTGAGGGTTAGCTATGAATTGCGAGAAGAAGTTTGGAAATAAGTTAATATTAGTAAATAGGGAGAAATAGAGTGTTGAAAAATATATGTAAACAAATATATGACAAGTGTTGTAGCTGTTGAGTATAATGGATTAGATTTATAGTGTTGTGAGGAAAAACAGATCTATGAGCAGGTAACAGAAGCATGATACGAATATTGGGAACTTAGAGACACGGGTACGTATAAGCTACAAAAATGAGGAGGTGACGGTATATATTGGCAGTTTATAAAGTAAGAAGTCAATGAAAGTGGTTGAGGATATTGTTAGATATGAGTCAAAAGTGAAATATTTTAAGATGCAGAATCATGGAAAGAGTGGCATTTTGAACGTGAGGCAAAACATAGTGACAGAATTAAGAGGAAGGTGTAGACTAGGTGGCAGATGTTAAGTGATGGTGCGTGTCCACACGGAAAATACAGGAGAGAATAGTAAAGATATGTTAGATACAGCATGAGTATAGATAAGTATGTAATTACATAAGTATTAAGTAACACTAAGAAAAATAAGAAGGTGACGACAAGTGTGTGAAGTGGTAGTAAGGTAAGAGAACGTTAGAGAGCATAACAGATAGAGAACCAAGAACAGAATCAACATGGTTATGTAAGACAAACAGTTACACTGAACTAGATAAAGGTTATAAAGGAAGCAGGTGATATAAGTATTATTCAACGTTGATGATGGGGTTAATAGTGGGTAATGGTAAAGATACATCGGAGACGAGGACGCTTGTGGAATAAGGTAAAGAATATTAGTCAAAGTATTTGTAGGATTAAATAAAAAAAAATATATTGTACAATAGACTATATGCGAAGGTAGAATGACTGAATAACTAGATATGGTTTTTAGTTTAGTGAAGTAAAAGCACAAAAAGAGATGGAAATGAAGCTATATATTTTATATATGAGTATAGTGAGATTGGGAGGAATCTTGGTAATTGGGCGAGAAATCGAATGAAGATGAAAAATTTTCAGATATTAACAAGAAATAAGTGCACATAGGGGTTTATGTACAGTGGAAGAATACACGTAAATTGAAATATAATGAGAGGTGAGCGTTACTAGTAAATACATACAATGAGTTTCTGACCAGAAGATGGTGTGAGAGGGTATACGTAAGGTTAAGGTACAAGAGTACGGGAGTGAGTGGCATAGATATACGAATAACCTTGCGTAGTTAACCGTAGCGAGTTGATAGTAGTACCGTGAGTGAGAGGATTCAATGAGATATGACATAAGCATACTAGTATAGGAAATATGTGAGCTAATAGATCTAGATTGATCTTATAGATTAGTTCTTTGGACTTGAATTCAAATGTTAGATTTATACGTGCAAGCTTCATGATTTTTGGTTATTAGACTAGTAGAGTAGAATTGTGGTCATAGATTGAATTGAAACACTGTTAGTATAGTACTTCGAGTCTTAATGCAAGTTGGTTGATGTGGTGATGAAGAGTAGTGTTTAGAGTATCGCGGTGTCTATAGTCCAAATGTTAAAACGTCGAGATACATGTTCGGTATAGATTTAAACATTGAATTATATGCGTGGTGACTTTCCTTACGTGTGTTCAGACATAATGACTTTTACAGGATGTATAGTTTTACTAGTCGAATAATTGAAAGGTATGATGTATGCGGTGCGTTGTATGCTTGTTTTGTACTCCGTGGAACATATGCAGTAACCAATAAGCATGCGAGTACCTTTTAGTTAGCTAAACTTCGAGGACGAAGTTTCTTTAAGAGTGAGGGATAGAATGTCGCACTCATTTTGTTATGTTTCATGCATTGCTCTATGCTTATGTTTGTTGCTTATGGTTCGGTAAAAGAATGTTAAATGTTATCGAGTTTCGTTGTTATGTTATAAATTGAGATCGTCTTGGTTGTTATGGTTTGTTATAGATTTATTGGTGAATACGATTTATAAGTCACGTTTTATATGACGAGTTTAACCTATTGAGTTGTTTGAATAGTTGAACTTCGGGACGAAGTTCTTTTAAGGGGGAAAGACTGTAATACTCCATATTTTCGTATCCTATTATAGGCGAGTCTCATGTTTTTAAGTCGAGTCTTATATTTTAAGTCGAGCTTGTACGAGTTTATACAATTTTCTTTAGTAGAGTTTTCATAGTAATAATAACAATAATAATAGTAGCAATAACAATAATAGTAAAAATAATAAGTATAGTAATAAGAATCAAATAGAATGGATCCAAAATAAGTCCCACACTTCCTAAATTATTTTAGTCGATCAATCAAAACAAAATAAGGGGAGGTGAGAGCAAATTTCTCATTCTTATTCTTCTTTGTCTTCGTTTCATCCTATACATCATCATCATCATCAATTTAATCTTCATCATCCATCATTCCCCTTTGTCTCTTTTTCGTTCTCATCCATCATCACCATCAATTCATCATCATCGGCACTACACCGTCTTCGACATCATCACATCGCGCTCTCACCTCGTTCGTCATCATCGTGTCGTTCTTTTTTTGGCGGTTCGTGTGTTGTCCTCTTTCCAAGCTTCAATTCGTCGATTTTCTTTGAGTTTAAACCTCCCTATTCGGGTAATCAAGGTTTGAGTTGTTTTTGCTCATTCAATTTTCAGTTTTATCGATTTTGACCTAAGTTTTGGGTATTTTCGATTAGGAATCGTTTGAGTGGTATTAAGGTTGATTGGTTAGTATGTTAACTAGTAATTGATAGTGAAATTTTTAATTGTAGAAGTCGATTCGTTTTGGAACCGTTTTGGCGTGGTCAAGCTCGAGATCGTGGTTCGCGTCGAGGTAAGGGCTATTCCCTTACTTAGTCTCTTAGTGTAGCCTGGTTATTGTTGTTGTATTGTGTGAAGTGAATTGTGTGCTTGTAAACCTCGAATGTATGTGAAATGGGGTGTGGGTTTGTGTATTCGAATATCGGTATAAATGTGGGTGTTTATGGGAATGCTTAAAGGCCATTGAGGCCGTGTTTTTAGGGCTGAATTGCTGTGATTTTAGGGCCGCCTTGTGGCTGTTGTTATTGTCAACTACGGGACAGTTTAGGGCTGTTATGGAAGACCAGGTTAGCCGTGGATTGTTGTCCATGTAGGAACTGTTTGAACCGTGTTTAGGGTTGATTTTCGAGGGACGTTTGCAGGTGCTGTTTGCTATGAGTTAAAAGCTGCGTCTGTTAGTGTGGTAGCGACTCTATAAATTTGTTGGAGGCCACGGTTAGAAATGTGAACAGCCATGTTTAGGCGCTTCTGGTTGTTTGTTGTGATTTAAAGTGCTTCGTAGTGAAGTGGAAGCAACTTAGAAATTTGGTTTTACTCTATTGTTTGAGGGTTTGTGGTTGGCTGATTTGGGCAGACGATTGAGACTCCTTAGGGGAAAGATTTGGTTGCTTTGTTACATATTTTAGATGTCTTCTTGTTTTGGTAATGTTGTTGTCATTGCCCCACTGTTGGAATGAAACTAGATGGGATAAGTTTCACTCAAAGGATGAACAAAAATCGATCTTGAATTGTATGTGAAAATCTCGGCCAAGGTAGTATTTAGTGAAGTATTTTCTGATTTTTTTGAACAAAAGAAACATAAAAAGATAGTAACTAAATCTACACACAAAATAATAGACTTAGGTTTTAATTAGTTAAGCACAAAGCCACTAACTAATTACTCACTAAACTCAAGCACAAAGCTAAGAGAAAAATGAAAACACTCAAGTTTTTAGGGTTCAACCTTTAATCATTCAAATCTGAAAATACAATGTGGAGAGGCTTGGTTTATATAGACCAAGTCTTTACATCTTGTCCCTACAATTAAAGATGATCTAAGGGCTACAAAATAACCCACAAAACAACATAAAAAAACGGCTATAAGCCTTACATTTGCTGAAACTTTTTAAAGGAGACAACAACTACTAAAGCATAAAGTATAAAGGTGGATAGTGACATGTGGGAAAGGGACATATTGTGGAACAACATGTGAACCTTCCTTTGATTGTTTTTTCGGCTGACTTGGGACCTTTTCCCACTTGATTTTTGCTCTTGATGATTCAATTGACTTGTGGTTCGAACCCACATGGGTGCACCCAAAGTTCACACTTCAAAATAGCACATTCATTGACTTTTCGGTTGCTCTCTAACTTGACTTGCCTTGACTTCTTTGACCCACCAAGCTTGACCAAAATATTATTGTTTAATTCACTCAAAATAAGCTTGGGTGGACCCTAGGACCGGGGCCTAGCCCATGGTTCGAGCCCAAGGACCCAAACCGTGTTCTCGACTAAAACCGCCTTTTCTCGCCTTGACCATTCTTGGTCCAATCTCCTCTCCTTGGAAAGGATTTGCCCTCAAATCCTCGGAGTTCTCTTTGTTCCCTTTTCGACTTGAACTTTTGCTTGACCCTTGATTTAGCCCTTGGTCATTTTTGGCTCTCACGCTCCTCGACTTCCAAGGATTCAACTTGCTCAAAGTCCGGAGGAAAGGAGGGATCCGTTTGACTTGGCTCGTGTGAGGGGCCATTATCTCTTCATTGCTCACGGTCCTCTTGACCATACACTCTCCCTTGAGCACTCCTTTGAGCCCATGGCTTGTGGGCATGCTACTCTTCCACTCTTGTTCATGATTGATCCTTCCTTGAATTCCCAATTTTGAAACCTCTTGAACTTTGCATTCTTCTTGACTTGGACTCTTGTTGGCTTCATGACTTGATTCGTAGACCATGATGAGTAGTACCCCATGAGCCCCATGACCAACCTTGGGCTCCATGATCCTAGACTCCCAAGAACACCACTTGCTTAGAGATTGAATGAGAGATTGATCCTTGTAGACTCGGCTCATTGAATTGGACTTGCTCTCTCCCTTACTCATGGTTTCCTTGGATTCACAATTATCCCCAAGCACAACTCGAAGTTCCTCATGCTTAGAATCATCATCTAGCCACCCTTTGTCAAGGATGAGTCCCACGTCTTTCTCCCATTTCAAGGACTCACTTGAACTTTCGAACACATCGACCCTTGCATCTCCAAATGATTCACTTCCTTTGCACTTGATTGAGTTTCCCAAATTTTCAGTTTTGACTTTATGGAGCTCCTCTCCTTGGCTTCCCCTTATTGCTCTCGGATTGTCTTTGATCACATGGAGGGCTACATTCTCGATCATGAAGGTACTTGTTGAATTAGACGACCTAAGAAGTGTAACCAATTCATGTATAGCCTTGAGGGCCGTGCCTCTCTTCCACAATTCAATCCTTGGCTCTTCAATGGTTTCATCCTCGTTGTTGTTAGTATTCACTTTGAATTTCCATTTTAGAAATTCCCTCGACTCTTTGCTTGCAACAACATTCCCGCTCCACATGAATCTCCTTTCCATGAACTTAGGTAAACTTCTCATCTCACATTCATCCCCTTTCTTGAGCATAGGTAGACTTTCTTTTCCAAACTCATCTTGATTATTAGGGACGTCTTTGAGAAGAAGATCACATTCAACCTTCTCATCACTAAACCCATGCTTCATTTCTAGTCCTCCACTTAATACAACATCTTTGCTTGGCACAAACATGGAGGGTGGGGTGGAATACTTCAAGGTAGAAGGTAGGGGTGTTGGTATGCCCTCTAGTATCATATCACACGGCCCTTCCACCACCATTTCAGTTTGTACTCGATTCATTTCGGGTCTCCCATCAACCTTCACTTTTTCGTGTGACCCAATCAAGGAGGGAGGGTTAGGGTTCTTCAAAATCGGAGGTAAGGGTGTAAGTTTGATTTTCTTAGCTCCAATCTTAAAAGTATAAGTATTGTCCCTCTCATCATGATTAGCATTTCTTCTCAACTTCCATGGTCTCCCCAAGAGGAGATGACAAGCCTCCATGGGAATCACATCACACAAAACCTCATCCATGTAATCCCTTCCAATGGAGAAAGAAACCAAGCATTGTCTAACCACCATCACACTCATCTCGGCTCCATTTTTTTGCCATTTCATCTTGTAAGGGTTAGGGTGATCTTGTGTAGGTAAAGCTAGTTTTTCAATGAGAGTATTTGAGGCAACATTATTGCAACTTTCCCCATCAACAACCAAATTACAAACCCTTCCCATAATGGTACACCTAGATCTAAAGTTTTGGACTTGGTGATTCTCTTCTAGGGTTAGGGTTTGAGCATGTATCGCTCTACAAGTCACACGGCTATGGTTAGGGTTTGGTCCTCCTCCTAACCGAACCAATCTATCCTCTAACTCCCTCAAGATCACAAGGTTAGGGTTAGGGATAGGTCTACCCCTCATTCGACTCATTTTGATTTCAAGCTCTCTTCTAGCTTTCTCCATAGAATCATACATGGTCTCACCAAGAGTTGTATCACAAGAAACATCAAAAGGAAAAAACATACCCATTGAAATAACCAAAGAACAAATCTGAAAAATTTCAAGTAAAGTTTGGACCTTTGAGTGTAAGAACCGAAACCAACACTAACATAAGTGTAGATCTTCAACCATTTTGTGAAAATTTTGTGAGAATTTTGTGGAAGTTTTGTGGAAAACAAGGAAAAAATAAAAGAGAAAAACGAAAATAAGAGAGGAAAAACAAGAGTATAACCGAAAACAAGATCAAACCAACAACAAAACAAATCGAAAAACAAGAACAAACCTAGGCTTTGATGACCAATTTGGAATGAAACTAGATGGGATAAGTTTCACTCAAAGGATGAACAAAAATCGATCTTGAATTGCATGTGAAAATCTCGGCCAAGGTAGTATTTAGTGAAGTATTTTCTGATTTTTTTGAACAAAAGAAACATAAAAAGATAGTAACTAAATCTACACACAAATTAATAGACTTAGGTTTTAATTAGTTAAGCACAAAGCCACTAACTAATTACTCACTAAACTCAAGCACAAAGCTAAGAGAAAAATGAAAACACTCAAGTTTTTAGGGTTCAACCTTTAATCATTCAAATCTGAAAATACAATGTGGAGAGGCTTGGTTTATATAGACCAAGTCTTTACATCTTGTCCCTACAATTAAAGATGATCTAAGGGCTACAAAATAACCCACAAAACAACATAAAAAAACGGCTATAAGCCTTACATTTGCTGAAAATTTTGAAAGGAGACAACAACTACTAAAGCATAAAGTATAAAGGTGGATAGTGACATGTGGGAAAGGGACATATTGTGGAACAACATGTGAACCTTCCTTTGATTGTTTTTTCGACTGACTTGGGACCTTTTCCCACTTGATTTTTGCTCTTGATGATTCAATTGACTTGTGGTTCGAACCCACATGGGTGCACCCAAAGTTCACACTTCAAAATAGCACATTCATTGACTTTTCGGTTGCTCTCTAACTTGACTTGCCTTGACTTCTTTGACCCACCAAGCTTGACCAAGATATTATTGTTTAATTCACTCAAAATAAGCTTGGGTGGACCCTAGGACCGGGGCCTAGCCCATGGTTCGAGCCCAAGGACCCAAACCGTGTTCTCGACTAAAACCGCCTTTTCTCGCCTTGACCATTCTTGGTCCAACTGTGTTATTATATTTTCTTTCGTTGTGTTGTTGTCTCGTGCTATGTTTAGAGCGGTTTTGAAGCGAACAAAGAATGTGTGTATGGCATGTCTTGTATAGACTTGAGAAGGTAAAGTGAAGAGGACAAGAACGTTGTTTAAACGGTCGTATAAGGACTATCCATTCGAGTTGAAAACGTCACAGGTACTCTTTAGGTTGTTAGACAATTGTATGTAATGATTTTCGTTCTCTTGCCATGACGTTCTGTGCCTTGTAATAATGCGATGAGGTCTGTGTGGCCCGATGTCGCGATACGATGAGGTCTGTGTGGCTCGATGTCGTACTATGATGAGGTCTGTGTGACCTAATGCGATGAGGTCTGTGTGGCCCGATGTCGCGATGCGATGAGGTCTGTGTGGCCTGATGTCGCGATACGATGAGGTCTGTGTGGCCCGATGTCGTACTATGATGAGGTCTGTGTGGCCCGATGTCATAGCGTGATGAGGTCTGTGGCGTCCGATGTGACGAGGAGGAGGTGCATGGTGTTGACGGTATGGTAAGTCCCCGTGTGGAGGTTACACAAATGGTTCTTAACTTGCTTCGATAATCGTCCGAGTTAGTTACTTGCATTTTCCTTCGGTTTAAGAATAGAGTGGCGTAGTTTAAATTACTTACGTGTTTGGTTTTACCTTAAAGGCTTTTATTTCTTTTGCTTTTCCGTTCTATGAGTTGGCTTTTGACTAACTAGGTTGTTGTTTATTGTTGGCTTCTTCCCCAGGTACTCGGACGTGTGCTTCTTGATTGTGGGACGCTTGGAGGATCATAATGATACTAGTCTTGTGTCTAGTTTGCCACCATAGACGTCTCTTTTGTTTCGCTACTTTACTCGGTTTGGGGCACAAGGTGTCGCTTTGATTTTGTTGCGCTTTGTGTTTACTCCACTTGTAGCCTTGAGCTACCGCTTTTCCTTTTTATATTTATATATCTCGTATATTCCAGGTCTTCATGTTTTGGAAGCAGGTGTTTGCTCAAGGACCCATCAGTTGGGTCCCGTAACACCCTTATTTAGGTGGGGTCTGTCTGGCTTAAATGGGGGTGTTACAGAAATAGGGGAATAAAACCCTAGTCTAGTATGCATACACTAATATTCACTTTTAGAATTGGCTATGCTATTCATATAGCACCTTAACTCTGAATAAAACGACTATTTCCTAATGCCTGACCCAAAAGAGTTGGCATATTCATTATCTTGTACGGCTTTGACTATACGACTTAAGGCGTAACGGCATGGGCAGCATGCTAAGCAATAAAACTGCCAGCTTAAACCACACTATTCGATATGACCCAAGCCAGAGACCGAGATAGTGGTATCCGCACAAGACTATCTTAACCCCACTTCACTTACGATTGACGTTTTCATATCGGAGGCTCAAGCGTTTGACCCGTTATTTAACTTACTCATGATTCATTATTTATTTGACATTAAATATCTCATGTTACTAGACTCTCCTAGTCTCATCGTCAAACGTTTAAGTATTTTATTTTCGGTTTCATATGATCACATAACACGTTCGTTTATTATTTGAAGTGTTGTTAATTATTAGCGTTTTTAAGTTTCTATATTGATACGTTTATTAGTATGTCCAATTTTATTTAAGTGTTTTTCAAACACTTTAAGTCATTTACTTAATCATTTTAAATTTTCTATACTTAGTAAAATTTTCAATTATTTTCAATATTTCAAATTTTGAAATTTGAAATATCTTTGAATTTTGAGACGTAACTTGTTTTACAAGTTTCATAAATTTTTCACTATTTACTATTCACTATTCATCGTATTTTATACGTATTCTTATTTTTATACTTCGTATTTTATACGTATTCGTATTTTTATACTTCGTATTTTATACGTATTTTTACTTATACGTATTCCTATACTTCGTATTTCAACGTATTTTTATACTTGTACATATTTTTATATTTTATACGTATTTTTATACTTAAGATATTTTAGGTATATAACTAAACCTTTTTATTTACTAAGTATGAATTTCTAGTTTCGAAGTCGTTAAGTTCGTTTTGTATTTAGTGATAATGATATTTATTTCAAAACTGAGACTTAGTTAAATTTAGTCGTCTATTTACTAAATTTAGCGATTTTCATTTTTAATAATAATAGTGTCGTGGATGGTTCATTTTAGTCCGTATGTCCAAATCCAACAGTCCAATATTTGCAAAGGTAGTAGCACACGATTTTAATTCATTTTTATAACGGTTACTCATTTTTATCGGTTTAGTATATTTCTTTTATAACTAAATCGATTTATACAAAAATTCAATTCTATTAACTATTAAACTTTAGTGACTTAGTGATATTTTCATTTTGATTAAATTTAGTCCATTTAAAGTGGAAATGCCGTGTGGTTTTTATATATGTCAAAATTGATTTATTTCTTTTAATTTCTTAATTCTAACTTATTAACTAATAATTAAATTATTTTAACAATAAACTAAAAAGTGATAAAAACAAATTTTAACCTAAAAAGGTCCAAAATGCCGTGAGTAATAGTAGTTTGTTCTAAATTTTCATTTTTCGATTTTATCGGTTTTTAGCTTAAAGTTTTTATAATTTAATTATTCTAATTATACTAAAATGATTTTAACTAAAATGAAATTTTACTAAAAATTTCATTTAACTAAAATTTTGACCTAAAATATAAAGTTACATTTTCTAAATGTTTTTCTAAATATGTAAGTTGATTTAAGTGATGTTAATAACATTATATAAACTAATAACTAAACATAAACAAAAATCAATAACAAACATAAACTAAAACAAAATCAAAGTGAGTAAAAATGAAGAACACACATGAAGATCACATGAACATGAAGAACACCAAAATTAAACTCAAGAACACATATTGCACATTTAACAACTTATAATTTATTTTTCTAATTTAATTTTTTTCACATGACAACATCCATTTTAACTAACCTAACACAACATATTATTTACAAAAATTAAAAGTAAAAATTTATCAAAATAAATAGGGAAAACCGTGGCTTAGGAGTAAGTTTACAACATTTCTATTTTCCATTTTTATTCACTTTAAACTCATTGTTAAAATTTAACATAATTTTTATATCTGATTACTACATAAATAAAACATAACTAAACATAAAAATCATATGAATCATAATTAAAAATGCTCAAAAATAAATTAACTACACATATGAACATATTACTACAATTTATCTATTATCAATAATACTTATTTATTATCATTTTATTATACTTCACATAACAAACACATACACATAAATGATGTTTATCATATTTTGAACATAAAATCATACTCATAAAATTTATAATAAAAATCAAATTAATTTACAAAGAGGTTAAAATGAGATATAACTAGTCACCTTAAATTGGATGTTAATCGTCGGGGATCTAAAATAAATTTTAGATCGGAATTTATTCACCCATATTACCCATATTCTTCACCCAAAAATCCAAGCAAGTTAGCCCTTAAAATATACTCCCTCCTCATCACTTTGTTTATCACATTTACTTTATGCGCGGTCTCCAATGTCGACCTTTGACTGTCTTTTTCGTTGTCTATACGTGACTTTTTTTGTTGAAAATATAGTTTTTGGAAAGATATTTTGATAACGAATATGAATATTTTATTATTATACTTTCATTATTTATACGTTTTAAAATAATGACGGTCAAACTTTGAGAAGTTTGACTCTCTAAAAAGGAAATGTGATAAACAAAGTGAAGAGGAGGGAGTACCCACTAATTACTAGAACACTTATGAATTATTAGAAATATTATTAGGGTTTTATTTTAGAGGTTTTAAGAGAAAAAAGAAAGAAAAATAAAGAGAGTAAAGAGGGAGAAGTGGCTCGGCAATTTGGAGAGAAAAGGAGTTGTTTTTGCACTTGTGAAAATAATGAAATGATGTTGTGAATTTAGGTTAAGTGACTTATGTGATAAGTTTGATTTTTAATGAAATATAAAGTTTAATTAAATGAAATTAGGGAACAAAAATGATCAAGTGTCACACTGGTATGCAAATTACTATTTGGGCAAAGAAATGTTCCCTTGATATTTAGAAAAAAATGTTTTTCACGAAATTGGTCAGTTTTAAAAAGTCGGGCGTCAAAAGCGATAAAAGTTAAAATGTGCTGTTTTGGCGATTTTTCGAAATATCTCTACTTTAATATTTTAAGACTAAAATATTTTATTTACTACTCGAGAAAATATTTAAAAGTGACGAAAATGAAAATGGTAGTATTAAAGTAGTAGTATTGTATTTGTATAAGTATTTTTGTTAAAGGTATAAACTTTAAATTTAAATACAAAATAAATAAAAGTGATGATGATAAATTAAAGGTGTAAGTAAATGTGTAAGAAAATGGAAGAGGATATACTTGGACTAAAGGTCTAAGTAAGTCGGCTCAAATAAGAAAAATCGGGCTCGATTTTCGTTTTCGAAATTTTCGATCAAAAGTCTCGAAATAAATGATACGATCCTAAAATAGTGTTTTGAAATAAAATCGGAAATAAAAATAAAAATAATTTTCGAAAGGGTATTAAAACAAAAATCGGATCCTAATCCTTGAAATTTTGAATAAAAATTTCCTAGATCGAAATACTTATTTTTTTTCGTTGAATGTTATAGATTTAAAAAATTATATTTAGCCGTCAAAAAGTTAATCAATTTAAACTAGTTGTGACTTATAATTTCTGAACCAAGATTGGTCAAGTCAAACAAAGGAGGTTTGGAGCTAGACCAAGGTTTGGGTCCTTGGACTCAAACCCTAGGTTAGGCCTTGGACCTAGGGTCCAACTAAGTGCAAAGTCAAGCTAATCACGTGGTCAAATTTAGCCATACTTAGTGGACCTAAGGTAGACAAAGAAGGTTTAGAAGGAGAGCAACAAAAAGTCAACAAATGAGCTATTTTTGAAGTGTGATCACTTGGGTGCACCTATGTGGGTTAGTCCTCCAATAAACAAGACCCACATGGTTCAAAAAAGTCAGCTAAAGGGGGCCATGGAGCCGGCTTCAACAAACACTCACAAGACACACATTATTTTGTGCAACAATCTTTTTCACTAGATGTCGTTTTCTTACTTTATGCTTTATGCTTTATGCTTTATTGTATGTAGACAATATAACTCTTGTACTAGCCCCATGGACCGTCCCACCTTGCCTCCCAAGGCTCCATCATGGCCCTTGGATGCTCACCTAAATGCAAGGAGAGGATGGAGTCATTAGTCCTTTTCAACTTTATGCTTTATGTAGTTTGTTTGTTTACTTTAAATTTTCAGCATTGTAAGGCTCATTGAGCCGTTTTTCTTGTTGTATTTGAGGAGCTCTTTGAGCCCTTAGATCAAGCTTAGGGTGAAGGGTTGAGATGTGTCTTAGGGTATTATATAAACCCTCCAAAACACATTATATTTTTCAGATTTCATATGATATTAAAAACCCTAAGTTTGAGTTTATCTCATCTTGTTTTCTCTTAGCTTAGTGCAAGAGTGTGTGAGTGATTATCTAGTGGCTAAGTGCTTGGATAATCAAACCCTAAATCTTTGTGCTTAGATTTAGGTTATCTTTTTATGTTTTCATTTAACTTACAAATTTCAGAAAATTCGAACACTAATATACTCATATTAGCCGAGATTTATCCCACCATTTCAAATCGATTTTAGTTGTTCTCTTGAGTGAATCCTAACCCCTTAGGTTTCATTCCAAATTGGCATCAAAGCTTAGGTTGTTTTCTTTGTTTTTCTCTTTTGTTTTCCTTGTTTCCTTTCACAAAACTTTCACAAAACTTTCACAAAAAATTCACCAAAGATGGCCGAGGAGAAGAGATTGTCGGCTCTTGAAGAAAAAATGAATCAACTCGTCGGGAATTGTAACACTATGATGAATGCTCTAAACACCCTAATGGAGCATAACCTTCATGAACCAAGACCACCACCAAGGGGTGGAGGAAGGGGCCGTGGTATTGGTGGCCGAGGAAGGGGGCAACCGCCTCCTAACATGGGTGGTTACAACTCGGAATCGGAGGAATCCATTGAAGTCCATCCAAGAGAGCAAGACCGAGACATCAAGGTAGATATTCCCGACTTCTATGGTAGTTTAAATCCCGAGGATTTACTAGATTGGCTTAGGTCGGTCGAAAGAGTCTTTGAGTTTAAGGAATACTCGGATAGGAAATGTTTTAAGGTTGCTATCATGAAATTCAAAGGGTATGCTTCACTTTGGTATGAGAACCTTAAAAATCAGCGAATTCTAGAGGGAAAAGAACCTATTAGGTCGTGGCTCAAGCTTAGAAAGAAACTCAAGGATAAGTTTGTACCCAAGGATTACACACAAGATATGTTTTTTAGGTTGACTCAACTTAAGCAAGAAACTCAACCCATCGAATCCTACCTTAGGGATTTCGAACAACTCACCCTTCAATGTGAGATGAGTGAAAAACTCGAGCAAAAGATTGCGAGATTCGTCGAAGGCCTAAACCCTAGGGTGGCAAACCGAGTAAAATTGCAAAACTTGTGGTCATTCGATGAGGCCGTCACTATGGCCGTGAGAGTTGAGAGACTAGAGAAGGGAAGGCATGACACGGCCAAGCACACCCCCAAATCAACCCCCACTACTAGCCTAGGAGGAGTGAAGATAGCCGAGCCAAGCCCTACTACAAATCCACAAATTGTTGACAAGGGGAAAAGCATCGACTTTGGCCCTAGAAGAACGATTCCTCTCAAGAAGTGCTATCAATGCCAAGGGTATGGGCATTTTGCTAAGGAGTGCCCTAGCAAGAAGGCCTTGAGTACTTGCGAGGTGGTACATTGGGGAGACGATGAGGTCTTAATTTGTGAAGAAGAAAAACAAGAGGGAGTAGTGGAAGAGAAGGTGGCCGAAACCTTGGTGCCCCCGGACTCGGGGTTGAGCTTAGTCATATGGCGCGTGATGCACACTCAAGAGTCAAGCGAGTGCACGGACCAAAGGCAACAAATTTTTCGGTCCAAATGCACAATCATGGGGAGAGTTTGTAATCTAATCATCGATGGTGGGAGTTGTACTAATGTAGCTTCCAAAATGCTTGTGGAGAAGCTAAGTCTACACACGTTGGAGCACCCAAGCCCCTACAAACTAAGGTGGCTCAACAAGGGAGCCGAAGTGAAAGTCAACAAACAATGCAAGGTGCCATTTTCGATTGGTCAAGATTATATGGATGAGGTCGTTTGTGAAATTCTCGACATGGATGCATGTCACTTGTTGCTGGGATACCTTGGGAGTATGAGAGGGACTCTTCTTATCATGGGAGGAGCAACACTTACTCTTTTAAGTATATGGAGAAACTCATTGTTCTCACACCACTACCTCCTATGATGGGTTGTAAGACCAATTCATGCTTGTTTGAATCACTCATCGAAGAGAATGCTAGCCAAGAGATGAAACTAGAGCCAAGTATGAGTGGGCATGAAAGTTTGAAGAGTCTAGTGGCCGAGAAAGCAACAACCCCTACAGCTACAAGAGGGATTCTAGGAGAGGAGCAAGAGAATGACAAACCGATCAACAATGAGATGAACACAACCAACTACAATGAGAATGAGGTCAAGGAGAGAGCTAAAATTGATGGCAAGGAAAGATCAAGTGGGTCGTTGAGATGGAGAATCATAGAGGGGCTCAACCATGAGGATCAAGAGTGGATGGATGGCATGCCTACAAGCCATGGACTCAGGGGAGTGCTCGAAGAGGAATGTGTGACCAAGAGAGCCGTTAGCAAGGAAGAGGGCGTGATCACACGCAAAAGCCAAGTCAAGGGGGTCCAACCTCTTCTCCACACTTTGATCAAATGGTGTCCTTGGAAGCCTATGGTCGTGAGAGCCAAGGTTAGCCGAGGGTTAAGTCGAGAATCAAGCAAGAAATCAAGTCAAGAGGGAAGTAAGAGGATCTCCAAGGATTTGAGGGCAAATCCTTTTCAAGGAGAGGAGATTGAACCAAGATTGGTCAAGTCAAACAAAGGAGGTTTGGAACTAGACCAAGGGTTGGGTCCTTGGACTCAAACCCTAGGTTAGGCCTTGGACCTAGGGTCCAACTAAGTGCAAAGTCAAGCTAATCACGTGGTCAAATTTAGCCATACTTAGTGGACCTAAGGTAGACAAGGAAGGTTTAGAAGGAGAGCAACAAAAAGTCAACAAATGAGCTACTTTTGAAGTGTGATCACTTGGGTGCACCTATGTGGGTTAGTCCTCCAATAAACAAGACCCACATGGTTCAAAAAAGTCAGCTAAAGGGGGCCATGGAGCCGGCTTCAACAAACACTCAGAAGACACACATTATTTTGTGCAACAAGTCTTTTTCACTAGATGTCGTTTTCTTACTTTATGCTTTATGCTTTATTGTATGTAGACAATATAACTCTTGTAGTAGCCCCATGGACCGTCCCACCTTGCCTCCCAAGGCTCCATCATGGCCCTTGGATGCTCACCTAAATGCAAGGAGAGGATGGAGTCATTAGTCCTTTTCAACTTTATGCTTTATGTAGTTTGTCTGTTTACTTTAAATTTTCAGCATTGTAAGGCTCATTGAGCCGTTTTTCTTGTTGTATTTGAGGAGCTCTTTGAGCCCTTAGATCAAGCTTAGGATGAAGGGTTGAGATGTGTCTTAGGGTATTATATAAACCCTCCAAAACACATTGTATTTTTCAGATTTCATATGAAATTAAAAACCCTAAGTTTAAGTTTATCTCTTCTTGTTTTCTCTTAGCTTAGTGCAAGAGTGTGTGAGTGATTATCTAGTGGCTAAGTGCTTGGATAATCAAACCCTAAATCTTTGGCTTTGTGCTTAGATTTAGGTTATCTTTTTATGTTTTCATTTAACTTACAAATTTCAGAAAATTCGAACTAATATGCTCATATTAGCCGAGATTTATCCCACTGTGGAACCCGGGATCGGACCCAACTCGGCGTCTTGCTTAAGGGCGGATTTTAAAGTTAAAAAGATTAAGTTAGAAAAACCTTTAAGAACTGTTATGGAGTCGCCACCTATTTATCGCGGAAAATAGGAACCTGCTACCATGTTCTAAGCTAAAAACATGTTCTTAGATTTTGGAGCACGCCGACACCCCTAGATCTAAGGCTTATGAAACCAGATTGGATTAAAGTGAGGTACTTTAGAAAAAGAGTTAATTCAAATAGTGATTTATGAAAACCTTTTAGAAAAGCCTATGTAAAAATAGCCTCTACTGACCTAGAACAATCCTTGTAAGATGATATTTGAGCTAATGTTATCGCTACGTATAAGTGCGATAAGTTTGTAAAAGAATGCAGGTGCAGATGCAAAAAGATTGATTAAAACCCTCAGTTTAGCATGTTTAACTTGTTAACGAATACGGTTCAGTTAAAGGTCGAATTCATTGTTTTAAGTTGATTTTAATGCAAGACAGGAAGGGTGCAAGATGCATGCAAATAAAATAAAATTCAATTGTCCATTGGTTTATTTTATAAGGTCGGTTGCTTATGCGACTTTGGCGTGTCATCGGATATGGAGTGTACCCGAAGTAATAAGAAGACTTGGAATGCAAGCCCGGTGCAAAGCCGGGTGCGCTAAAGTGTAGACCCCTTTGTTAGTCCATAGAAAATAAGAAAAAGCTTTGATCCAAGTGGATCGGTACCTACCTTGTCCTGACGCTTCAGATCTGGGCAGAGCTTCGCTTCTTGAACTAGAAAGGAGGATGAATTCAACACGGGATGGTGTGTTGAACTCAAGGTTTTGAGTGCTTGAGGCTTTTGTGGATGCAAAGGAGATTTGTGTGTTGTGAATTGTGTGTGAAAGATGTTTTGTGAGAGAGAGAGGTGTATTCTGATTGTAAATTATGTTTGAAAGATGTGTGTTCCGAGGTTGGGTATAGGGGTGTATATATACTAAAAACCTCGGAGAAATTAGGAAAGCAGGGATAAAAACAGGCCAAGGAACCGCATAGGCTTATGCGGTTGCTTGGGCAAACCGCATAGCCTTATGCGGTTGCCTACCCAAACCGCATAGGGTTATGCGGTTTGAGGGTCTGGTTTTTGTGTAATTTCCAAGTTTCGGTTGCATAAAATCTTTGAAAGATACAGTATAATTTCGTGCGTGAAGCTCAAGAAAACAGCTAGGATATTCCTGAGATATTTTGTGGTGTTCAGGGCTTTGGAGTGCGGGCCAAAGGCTTGGGTTTGGGCTCGGTTTTGGGCCCGAGACCCTGAAAAATGAAGAAGGTGTATTTTGCATAGTTTTGTGAAATAAGGTAAGACGTGAAGCCGTATTTTGTGTAAGAGGGGGCTAAATAGCGGTTTTAGCTACCGGGCCTAAAATTAGGAATTTAGGAATGCTGAATTAGACCTTGTTAATGTAAAAGGGCTAATTGTAGTGCAAATGCGAAGCTCATGCCAAATGAAGCAGGACGGGGACCTAGCTAGACTCCAAATGGACAAAATGAACGTTATTTAAGTGCGATGTGATGCGACCTAGATCATTTTAACATTTAAAACGACCCAAAATGAATTCGACATTAGTTAGAACCGTATAAGTCAACGTTAAAGCATGCGTAATAAAAGTCCGTGTTACATCACAGGGTTTTGTTTGGGAGAATGCGGATATGGGTATCCACAGAGCCCCGCTTGGTCGAGCTCGGACTAGAGCGCTAGTCAAACTCCACGACCATATCCGGACCATTACAGTCTCGATACGGGCGGAACGAAGCATGTGACCATGGGTGAGACGAGGACTTGAGCAAGGCTAGGCGGAGGAGGGCCAGCGCATTTTAAGGACTTGGCGGTCCGTGCATATTATAAGAACTGCCGCCTGAAAGTGCCTTCATTCTTTGTCTTTGATTCTTGATGTTGATGCCGCTGTTGTTGTTGATGTCGTTCTTGATGTTGATGTCGTTCTTGCGATCTTTGTTGTCGTTGTTGATGTCGTTCTTGATCTTTGGGTCTCGAGGAAGCGCAGGTGCTTGGTGTATTATCTGTTGGAGAAGTACTAGTTTGTCGGGGAAGGATGTATAGTCTCGCCGAGGAGCGTAGGTGTAGTTGTAGTTGTTTGGTTTCGTAGGAGAATGATGGTGTTTCGTCTTGTAAGAGGTGCAGGTGTATAGGTGCAAGGTGTGAGAGTGTATCTGGGTTATTCTCGTGAAGAGTGCGTGCGCAGGGTGTATGATCTCGCGGAGGAGCGCATATGCTTGTAATATGTTTGGGTAGCTTGGCGTACGATCGTATGTGTAAGGTGTAGGTGTAAATGTAGGTCTCATGAAGGAGTGCGTGTGTAGGGCTGTAATGCTTGTGTTTGGACGTGTTTTGCAAGGTACTTGTGCCTGGGCTCGCCGAGGAGTGTCTATGTAAAGTAGAATGCTTGTAGCCGGGTAAACTGCAGGGTGTCTATGCTTGAACTCGCCGAGGAGTGCCTATGTAGTTATCATTGCTTATGATTGCCGTTTGTTGAGGAGACAATGATGTAAAAGCTCGTGAAGGGCGCTTGTGCTTCTGCTTCTGTACCGTATGTTAAATGCTTAACATATGCGTATGGCGGACTGTAGGTGACGCCTTAACCAAGGCATAGCGCATAATGTATGTGCTAGTGCTTGTGGCGGACTATAGGTGACGCCTTAACCATCAAAGCTTGCGTGTATGAAGAAAAACGGGGAGAAAACGTGGAACAAAACATGCTCTGGAAATTGCCTGTAGACTAGTGACTCTTCCGGGGAATCACTTATCAATTGGCGACTTCAAGCGTGAACTCATTCGCACATGTCGCGGTTTCAAATCCGGAAATATTTGAACTCGCGATTTTCCTTTCGAGATCTTCAATTTTGCTTGC
The DNA here is from genome assembly GCA_023091065.1 of Dianthus caryophyllus. Classification (NCBI taxonomy): domain Eukaryota; kingdom Viridiplantae; phylum Streptophyta; class Magnoliopsida; order Caryophyllales; family Caryophyllaceae; genus Dianthus; species Dianthus caryophyllus. The sequence goes on along the minus strand of CM041517.1, from coordinate 27,051,577 downwards.
TTCGACCATGAAACGTGGTATCATTGCGATTCGTTTGGATTCGTATGATACATGTCTCTTGGACTTGGAATGCATGGTGCTTGGGATGTTTCTTGGATATGTTAGGGTTCTCGGTGCTTGGACCTACGTTCGGGTGTTGCTTGTCTGATGCACACATGAAAGTGTTATGCTTTTAGCGTGCATGCTCGTGTTTGAGGCGGTTCTGAAGGTGTCGCTCAACCGTAGATGTTGATGTGGGTGTGTATAGCAAGGGTGTCTTCAAAAATGCGAAAAATTATCCCATTTTTCGTTGTAAAGGTTTGATTCTTGATAGGAAGCGTCAGCCCCCAGTTGTCTTGGCCATGGTGCCGATGTATGTTTCGTTGTAAAGGTTTGATTCTTGATAGGAAGCGTCAGCCCCCCAGTTGTCTTGGCCATGGTGCCGATGTATAAGCCCCCAGTTTGACTGAGTTATGGTGTATAATGATAGTCAAACTATGTAAAAGGCTATGGGTTGCGTTTGGATAAGGGTGTTTTCGGATTACCCCCTCGAGTTTGACTATGTTTTGAATGAAAACTAAGTCAAAGTGGGGTGCATGATGTACTTGGAGAAGGAGTTTTTTGGGTTACCCCCTCGAGTTTGACTAAGTTTTGAGTGAAAACTGAGTCAAAGTGGAGAGTATGGTGTTTGGTTCTGAGATGGCTCGGGTTCAGCGTGACTTTGATGAATACCGTCGTCTTCACCCTTAGTTGTCCTGGTTATCTTGTGTAATAAGGATTGTGTGAACCCTTGTTTACATGACCGTTTGTTGTAGCTTGGCTTGAACTTTGTAGTTGCTTTTTGTCTCCGTGTTGTATTGTGCTTTCGTGTACCTGCGTAGTTAGTAGGCTCGGGTTTGGAAATGAAATGATTCCCGATTGGGATGTTTGGATTAAAATGTTTTTGTTGAAAAATCTTTTTGTGAAAGATTCATTTTAGTTGTCGAAATGAGCTTTAAAAATGAACACTTGAAATGTCAGTTGTAAGGCTTCATGCAAGATGAAAGGGTGTTAGACGTTGTAGGTTCAAGCTAGAGTTGTGAAGACCGTGGAGGATTACTTGAGTGCAAAGGTTGAAAAAGGCCCCCAGTTGTCGGTGGAATCTCATGACAACACGGAGTGGGATGTAGTGCTAAATTCGGTTGTGCTTTGCGTAAGCTGCCTACGTATCCACGAATGTGGAATCAAACCGGCGTAGTTCGATAGTGCTTTCGCTCAAAATGTGTTAACTCGAGTGAGTTAAAATCGAAGAATGCTGTTACTCAAAATGTATTAAATCGAGTGCCGAATTAAATTTTTGGAAAAGCTTAGACTTCGAAGATTCGAGATGCATTTCAAGGATTTGAGATGCATTTTCGAAAGATACATTTTGCTTGCGAAAGGGTGTTTTTGCAAAAGGTGAATTGCAAAGTGCTTTTGTAGTAACTCGAGTATTGAGTTAATTTTGAAAGGTGATTAGCTAATTTGAGGGTGCATTGCCTCGTGTAAGTTTGAAAAAAAAACGTGTCGTTCCATGGGAGCGTTTTGAAGACTGGAGAGTCTTTGAAAGGAGCGGTTTAAATGTCGCTAAATCGTTTGATTGGAAGAGGATTGACTCGACGTGTGAGTCGATGCTTAAAATGCCGAAAAGTTTGCAAAATAGAGACGAATCGTATGCGTGATTTGAGACTCGACGGTTGCATGGATGCCATATTCGGGAACACGTGCGTTGGTGGAGCCCCCAGTGGTGCCTGCTTGTCTGCGGTGGGATGCTGTTGTTCCTGCAAAACAGTGTTAGACCAAAAAGCAGAGTACTACTCCTAAGTCTATGACAATTTTGTCTTGACGAATTCGTTTTAGTCGCCTCGATAAAGAAATAGTTTGCCTTTGAGCTTTGTGAATTTTTGTGGACACATCCTTAGCATGGAAAGCTTTGGAAGGGGAATATTTTGTGGATTTTTGTAAAAGGTTGGTTGAGCTCGGGAGAGCGGCCTACGTATCCGTGGGTACGGAATCAAACCTAGCGTAGTTCCGAAAGGGATGTGTTTGTTTTGGTAAGGAGGTGTTTTTATAAAAAGGTGCGTGTTTAAGGACTCGCCGGTCCAAAAAGGGGTGTTTATTTTTGTGGAAAGGTGCGTGTTTAAGGACCCGCTGGTCCGAAGGGTGTTTATGTGTTTGACCTTGATAATTGCATCCTAAGGGTAGGTTCTCCTTAGTTGATCTAGGCTGGTTGCTTGCTATTTCTGTCTTGTCTTCAATTTGGAATTTCAAGGACCCGGCCGCTCGTTTTTGGGCTTCGGTACTTCTTGCCTTTGGGGTTTCGGCCCCTCGCTTATTGATTTCTAAGCTTGTTGACTTCTTCAGCTTTTTGATTTCTTAAGCTTTCGACTTCTTAAGCTTTCGACTTCTTAAGCTTTTGCTTCTAAAGCTTTCGACTTCTTAAGCTTTTTGCTTAGTTGTTTTGCCCCTTGTTCCGGAGCCTTTGAGACTTTTGCTTTTTGATGACTTTGGTTTTTGACCTTTGTACCTTGTATTCCCGTTTGGTTTGAGAATACCCCACGCTCTGTATGGCTTGGGCTTGAGCTCGGACCTTGCTAAACCCTGTGGCTCGGTAGTCGCTCGTGATCGTGTGTCTATCACGCCGGGCTCCTCTGACAAGTTCGTTTGCTTATTAGGCACGCGATCGAGTACGCGGAGGGCGATCCAGGAATACTCATACTTTTGGTCGCGATCAAATTCATGACCACTGTGGAGCTCCAAATTAATGGATCCTCCTCCAAAAGCAGCGGAGTAGTAGACCACAAGCAGACTAGTGAACCTTTGGTGTTTAGTCGTCGAGAGCCTTCTTCGTCTTTGTGTCTTTGACTTAGTTGTTTGACTTGGACCTTTGTATCCGGCCTAGACCTCCTTCGGATAGCTACTCCTAGGATGCAATGTATGTCGGTGCAAAATGTTTTTTGTGAGTAAAAAGGGTAAAAGGAAACTGGGTTGTAGGCAAACTTATTCCCTTATCGATTTGTTAAAATGTCGTACGCCGAAGACTCGATTATCCTAGACTGACAGAGATTGACTCGATGCTTAAAAACTCGACCCGTATTGAAAAGACTCGAATTTCTTGAGGAGATCCGTGAGATCGTCGGCGGCGCCTTGATGGATTCTTCGCTGGGTGCTCGAGACGCACATGTCTCGGATGGGGTTGATGCTCGCGTCGGGACTCGTTTCATGCATGCTTAGATTTGTCTTTGATTTTGCAAAAGTTTTGTTTTCGGCGAGAAGTAGGATGTTTTGTTGAGCAAAAATGTGTTGTCATGTTTTGGCTTGATGTTAAAAGGTGTTTCGAGTTGAAATGTGTTGCCACATTTCGACTCTGTGCAAGAGATGATTCAAGGTAGTGATGAGCTACTTGAACCGAGGGTGCTTTGAAAATGCGATGGAAACGGTAGTGCCCGTTTTCCTGCATTTACTTAGGAAAGAGTTAGACCGAAGCGGCTAGAGCCACTTGGTCCGACATCAAAAGTCCTCGGGATTGAGCTTGCTCATTCCCGGGTTTTGTTCTTTTGCGAAAAGATGAATGTCTGATCCTAGAAGGTTTTGGGCTAGTGAAAACCTTCGAAAAATGCTTATATTGAAAGAGGTAAAAGAAAAGGCTTTGAGCCGTTCGATTTGTTTTTGCGAAATTCTTCGAGAATGGGCTGACACTCTCGGGTTTGAAAAGAGTTTTGTGATAAGAAGGGTTGTGATGACCGCGAGCCATGCGGCCGATTTTGAGTTAGAAATGTTTTAAAACGTTTCATGCTCGACGATGTTTGGTGATAGAAAGCTAGGAGTCTATGTTAACGGTGTGTTGCTAAGATCCTATTGGTGGATGCTCGAAATGGCGTTTAAGCTATTTGAGTCGAAGGTGTCAAAGTGCGATGAGGACGAGCTTGCTCGTCCACATGGATTCTGTGAAAAGTGAAATGGATCGAGGTGGTTTGAGCCATTCGATCCAATGTTAGGGCCCACAAGACTGGGCTTGACCACTCTTGGGTATGGAGAGGGATGCTGCTTACTGGGCTGGTTCGACAATGAGTCGTTTGAAAAGGTTTTGTTTAGAAAGGTTGGAAAAGGCCAAGGGCCGTGAGTTCGCTTTGAAAGACTCACCAAGAATGCGTCTTAATTCTTGGGTTATGCTTTGTGAAAAGGCATGCGATAAATGGGTTAGGATAACCGTGGGTTATTTAATCCATTTATGCTTTCAAAGGCTTAGGGAAAGTGAGTTTTGTGTTGGGTTGCTCATGATGTTTGCAATGTATTTAATTAACGATTGTTCATTCGTTAGTTCATTTTTTATTGCACGGATTTTTATGTTGTGTTGTTTGATTGATTTGTTTGATTTTTGTTTGTTGTTCATTGTTTATTTGTTTGTTTTTAGCTTGAGACTAGAGGTAAGCAAACTTATTCGCATTATTCGTTAAAGAAGAATTGTTTGACAAATCAGGAGAAGAGCTGGAGCTAGCCTCCGAAAATAAAAAGTCTAAGCTAAAACTAGAAGGTGGGTTGACAGATGACCCGACATCTAAAGGATTAGATCCTAAGAGGATTTCTTCTTCTTTGCATTTGCCGACGCCTCCGTTCTCGCCATCTTCCTTTTAAGTCGTGATGGTTTGCATTTTGTGGGTGCACCTTCGGTTGTTAGTTTATCCTCCATGCTTGCGTTAGGGGTTGGGTTGTTTTCGGGCATGACAAAGTCTGAGTGATCTTTGGGAGGAAGTGGTCCTGTGGAGATCGTGTGGTTGTATGGAGTGTGATCTTTGTTGGATGGTTTGGGTTGCATGGTGAAAGAGTTAATCTTTTCGTTACCTTGGATCGTGGCTTGGTTGGACATAGGCCATTCGTCCCCTTTATCGTTGAACGAAGCGGCAATGATTTGATTGTCGCTTGGTTTGATATTGTTGGAGTAGTTCATTATGGGAGGTGATCCCACGAAGATTGTGTGGTCGGCGAGAAGGTTGTCGTTGTTGGGCGGGTTGGACGGTTGAGACGGTTTGTCGAGCTTTCCTTGGTCGATGAGATCTTGGATGGCGTGCTTCAGTTTGAAGCAGTCTTCAGTATCGTGGCCTTTGCCTCTGTGGTATGCACGCGATGGCGTTGATTCCAAAGTTTTGGCTTTTTGTCTTCGGGTGGCTCGCTAGTAGGCCCGATTGGTTGCAGGTAGTTGTTTTCAAACAACCTATAGAATGCCTTAGTGTAAGGTATGAAGTTCCCGTAACTTTTAGTTGCAAATGCGTCAAAACTGTCCGCAGTGTGGTTGTCCTTACTCTTGGCCGCGCGAGGAGATTTTGATGGGCTGCTTTGATGGGTGTGGCTGGTGCATCTTGCTATGGCGCTAGTCCTAAGATCGTCTTCAATTTGAGAGCCAACCCTGATGAGTTGTTCGAAGTCTTGGATGTTGCTGTACCGCATGTATAATTGATACACGGGTCGCAGGTTGTTTATGAATTTAGGAACAAGTTCGTCCTCATGCGGACGATCCGGAATTTGTGCGCTTAGCTTTTTCCATCGAGAGAGATATTCAGTGAAGCCTTCATTGTCCTGTTGGTTAAGGGCCTCGAGAGTGTGGATGGAGACGTGTTTGTCGGTCTTGTCCTTGATACGTTGTTCCAAACGCTTTATCTCGGTCTTATGGTGGTTCAAGAGGCGCTCGAGGTCATCGGTCAGCTTTGTGAGTTGGTCACGGAGTGCGTTGACTTCGTCATTGTCGGCCATTTTGCGGGTGTAGGTTCGTTTTTTGTAGGGGATGACTATGTGATTCTTGGTACGGCGAGTATCCAGCTGAGGCCTATATTTCACTTCGTATATTAGTGACACGACTCGACTCACGATCACTCTAAGCATTCATTTTTAGCTTATTTCTTTGTTTAGAAAGACCTTTTATGTTTTGAAAAAGGAGGTTCTCGAAAAGGTTTTAGCTAAAGGAAGTTTTTGAGGCGAGGACGTGTGCGCACGTCTCGCCTCGATGATGTTAGCTTTGTCGAGCCCATTTAACGGTTCATCGTTAAGGGCTCGAGCCTAGGTGGGTGAAAGGGGTTTGACTTGAGAGCGGTTAGCTAGTTGAGTCGAGGATGTTGAGAATGGATTGGTTTGTGTGACGTGTATCTAGTTAGTCCTATTAGATTCAACGTTCATTTTAAGCGTTCATTTTTAGCTCATTTCGTTGTTTTGAAAGACCTTTTAAGCTTGAAAAAGGAGATTTTCGAAAGAGTTTTGGCTAAAGGGAAGCTTTTGAGACGAGGATGTGTGCGCACATCTCGTCTTGATGTTAAAAGATTTTGATTTGCACCCGTCGAACTAGTATCGGTAATTTGCCGAGGTGAGCTCGAGTCGGATGTGTAAAAGAGAAAGGATTCGGCACGAGCAAGTCGAGTCGAGGATGTTAAAACAGAATCTAGGCCGCATGACCTAGAGGACTAAATCCACGAGCTTGGGTCTTAATCCTTGCTCGGGTTTTTGCTTGTTAGTGAAAAAGGAAGTTTTGAAAAAGCTTGTTTCAAAAATTCGCGATAGTTTTGTTTGAAAAGGTGTTAGATGTTAGATGTTAGGTTCATTTATCTTTGAAACGTTTAAGCGAGTTTTCGAAGATATGAATGCATATGCTCGTTTTGAAAAGGACCATGGAGTGCATGGCCTCGAACTTGTACGTATGACTCAAAAAGGGTGAAAAATGAGTCAGTTGGGTACACCTCCAACTACCTCGAGTACGCTTTGGCAGGTACTTAACCCCTCTATTTCCTTACGCCGGAGCGATAGGTTTTCTAGAGGGAGCACTGGGGCGGTCGAGATAATCGTTTACGGCAAGCCGTGGAGGGGAGAGAGGAAAGTTAGTCCTGCACGTGCTTTATCGAGTGGACAAGCCTGCGTGTTGGAACCACCTCTCAAGGGTGTAAAGGGTGCCTAGATTCCAAAAGGAATGGACTCTAAACGAATGTGCATAGCTCAAATATGTATACTAGGATTGTTCAAGGCTTTCAAGTTTCACCTCTTTATTTTTAAAGAAAAAACTAGTTTTTGGTTTTAAAAATAAGATGTCCCCAGCGGAGTCGCCAAACTGTGGAACCCGGGATCGGACCCAACTCGGCGTCTTGCTTAAGGGCGGATTTTAAAGTTAAAAAGATTAAGTTAGAAAAACCTTTAAGAACTGTTATGGAGTCGCCACCTATTTATCGCGGAAAATAGGAACCTGCTACCATGTTCTAAGCTAAAAACATGTTCTTAGATTTTGGAGCACGCCGACACCCCTAGATCTAAGGCTTATGAAACCAGATTGGATTCAAGTGAGGTACTTTAGAAAAAGAGTTAATTCAAATAGTGATTTATGAAAACCTTTTAGAAAAGCCTATGTAAAAATAGCCTCTACTGACCTAGAACAATCCTTGTAAGATGATATTTGAGCTAATGTTATCGCTACGTATAAGTGCGATAAGTTTGTAAAAGAATGCAGGTGCAGATGCAAAAAGATTGATTAAAACCCTCAGTTTAGCATGTTTAACTTGTTAACGAATACGGTTCAGTTAAAGGTCGAATTCATTGTTTTAAGTTGATTTTAATGCAAGACAGGAAGGGTGCAAGATGCATGCAAATAAAATAAAATTCAATTGTCCATTGGTTTATTTTATAAGGTCGGTTGCTTATGCGACTTTGGCGTGTCATCGGATATGGAGTGTACCCGAAGTAATAAGAAGACTTGGAATGCAAGCCCGCTCGGTGCCAAAGCCGGGGGGGGCGCTAAAGTGTAGACCCCTTTGTTAGTCCATAGAAAATAAGAAAAAGCTTTGATCCAAGTGGATCGGTACCTACCTTGTCCTGACGCTTCAGATCTGGGCAGAGCTTCGCTTCTTGAACTAGAAAGGAGGATGAATTCAACACGGGATGGTGTGTTGAACTCAAGGATTTGAGTGCTTGAGGCTTTTGTGGATGCAAAGGGGATTTGTGTGTTGTGAATTGTGTGTGAAAGATGTTTTGTGAGAGAGAGAGGTGTATTCTGATTGTAAATTATGTTTGAAAGATGTGTGTTCCGAGGTTGGGTATAGGGGTGTATATATACTAAAAACCTCGGAGAAATTAGGAAAGCAGGGATAAAAACAGGCCAAGGAACCGCATAGGCTTATGCGGTTGCTTGGGCAAACCGCATAGCCTTATGCGGTTGCCTACCCAAACCGCATAGGGTTATGCGGTTTGAGGGTCCAATTTTGTGTAATTTCCAAGTTTCGGTTGCATAAAATCTTTGAAAGATACAGTATAATTTCGTGCGTGAAGCTCAAGAAAACAGCTAGGATATTCCTGAGATATTTTGTGGTGTTCAGGGCTTTGGAGTGCGGGCCAAAGGCTTGGGTTTGGGCTCGGTTTTGGGCCCGAGACCCTGAAAAATGAAGAAGGTGTATTTTGCATAGTTTTGTGAAATAAGGTAAGACGTGAAGCCGTATTTTGTGTAAGAGGGGGCTAAATAGCGGTTTTAGCTACCGGGCCTAAAATTAGGAATTTAGGAATGCTGAATTAGACCTTGTTAATGTAAAAGGGCTAATTGTAGTGCAAATGCGAAGCTCATGCCAAATGAAGCAGGACGGGGACCTAGCTAGACTCCAAATGGACAAAATGAACGTTATTTAAGTGCGATGTGATGCGACCTAGATCATTTTAACATTTAAAACGACCCAAAATGAATTCGACATTAGTTAGAACCGTATAAGTCAACGTTAAAGCATGCGTAATAAAAGTCCGTGTTACATCACAGGGTTTTGTTTGGGAGGGTACGGATATGGGTATCCACACCCACCATTTCAAATCGATTTTAGTTGTTCTCTTGAGTGAATCCTAACCCCTTAGGTTTCATTCCAATTTCGACAATTTAGAAAAAAGTTAGTTTAATAGAAACGAAATAGTGATTTTGATTTTAAGATAAAAGATTTAATAAAATCATCAAAATGATTATAACTTAAATAAAAATCTTTGATGTTAAGTTTGCTTTAAAAATAATGGAAGAGGATAAGATGCATGACTTTAATTTGCGTGTTTGAAATCGTTGACTTGAATTTCGAAGACGGGAAAAGTATAAGGGTCCATTTTTATTCGAAAACGAAAAATGTTCGAAATTGAATTTTATGAATAAAAGGTTTTACATTTATTTTTATGAATAGTAAACATAACTTAACATTTTTGAAATTCAAAAGGCGGTATTAAATTTGTGTTGATTTTTATAAAATTTTGAATGGTGTTTCTTTTTGAATTCTAAAGATAATACGAGTACAACATATTTTATTTTTCAAAATTTTTAAATTTGTACTTAGGAAATTTAGTATTATTTCGCGAAAAAAAATCAGACGCACTTTTTTACATCTTCAGATCACATAAAACCAAAAAGTATATTGAAAATTGCATACAAGTATTTTAGTGAAATAAAAGCTATGACCATATAGATTAACAATCAAATCGACCCGATAACAAAAAAAAAAACCTAAATCGATTGACTTTCAAAACTATAACTGAAAACCCTAATTTGGCGAAATTAAAAGAGATAAGGAGTAAAACTGATGAGGCTAAAGTCGCGTCACCTCAATCAAACTAAACCTAAGGTCAACTAACTGGGTAGTTAGTGGCAGTAGGGTCGAGATCCACAGAGAGAAGGAGTAGTCAAATGAATGCTTAGTAATCTAGGTCAGTCTCGTAGTAACTAAAGTCGGTGTTTTTAGGGATTTAAACTAAGAACAAAGAGTAAAATGAGTAGAATATGAATAAGAGGGAGATTAGGGCATCAGGTTCATGTGACATCGATTCAGAAATCAACTCAGAAGGAAATTCAATCAATTGAAGACATGCAAATGGTTAGGTTTTGGGAAAACGCTCTCTCGAGTCAATTTCAACCTTAAGCAAATTTAGCGGGCTCTCGCTACGTACTAAATTCAACTTATCGATTACGCGTGAGTCTAGTTTCAATTAGGCTTTCGATCTTAAACTGAAACAACCTAAATTCAATTCAATAAAGGCGTCCCTAAATTCAATTGATAATTAAAACACGTAGGAAGAAATCAATTGCACAAATTCAATCAATAAAAGCAATTAAAACATGTTCTGAATCAAAATCACAATCACCCTAAACCCTAATTGAGAATTAGCTATGCATGATTAAAGTGAAAGCAATGAACATAATAATAATAAACATGATGAGAAGAAGAAGAACAATTAAATTAAACCTGGGAGAAATCTTGAATTATAATGTAAAGATCGGAACTTGCAAGAATGAAATCAATCTAAACCTAAGAGTTATGAGAGAGTATAAAGGGAGAAAAGCTATTCTAATTCTAATCTGAAAATATAAATCAAAAGCCTCCATGAAAACCCTAACTCCAACTCTATTTATAGGCCACGAGTAAATTCGGAGAAACAGGTAGCAGAACCTATCGGTTCGAGAAGGAACCGATCGGTTCAGGGAGCCAAACCGCTCGGTTCAGACAGAACCGCTCGGTTCTAAGGGGGTCAGAAAGTTCCAGCAGCTTTTGGCCTTGTTCTTGTATCCGGAACCTATAGGTTTGCTCTGAACCTATAGGTTTGACGTCCCAACACATAGTATAACTTCCGAATCGACTCTCGGGCTTCGTCTTGACGTCACGATACTCGATAATGCTCCACTAACCTCAGGTTTTAGCTCAGGACCGCCAAAACCTGCAAAATACACACGAGGAACAACAGTATCGCAGTATAAAGCAAATAGCTACTAAAATACTAATGAAATCGAATGAGTGCGAGCTAAATGCAACTATAACGGGGGCATAAAAGCAATATAAATGACATACATCAAAAACCTAGCACAACAAAGGCAAAGAGGTGGTGAAAGAGGACGACTGGCGGCAGAGACGAAGTGGCGAAGAGAGAGAGAGTCGTTGAGTCTAAGAGGACGACTGGCGACAGATACGAAGACGGTAGAGATGACAGAGGCAATAAGAGACGGGTTGGAGACGAAGGCGGACGGTGATATTGAGAGGGAGATAGGAGGTCGTCGGTGGTTGGTGGTCGTTGGTCGGCGATATTGAGAGGAGGCAAGTGTTGGGAGAGAGAGAGTAGAATGGTTTTAACTTTTAAGTTGAGTGAAGTGTTGAAGAGGGAGACGTGTTGAAGGAAACACAACTAAGGGTTTTTGTGTCGGTTTTTTAATAAACCGCCACAATAAGTGGTTAACTTTTATGTCGGTTTCAGTAACAACCGCCATAAAAGGTTAATTTGTGGCAGTTTTTACAACAACCGACAAAAATGATGATTCATTTTATGGCGGTTTTTGGTAGAACCGCCACAAAAAATATTTTCTAGTTCATTTTGTGTCTTTTTTATAGAACTGACACTAAAGCTTCGACACAATAAGTGTTTTTTCTACTAGTGATAAACATATACGACCTATGCCCCAAAATAACATCTAATCCACTATATTCTTCTGTTATACTCCCTCTGTTTGAAAAACCCAATAATTCACAGTGGATGCCAAAGTCATTGCTATACTGGCTTTGCCTTTACTTACTGCCATACCTTCCATTCAACAGACTGACTATGTCTGTCAACGGCTTCTCTATAGGAATCATAGGACATTTTGCAATGTTAATATCAAATGAAACGAGAAAATGATGTGAGATTTTAGGAGGATTTTGGGTTACACTTCCCGTCATTGAAATGTCTCTTAATTGATGTGTAATTTGTATGACTTATGTGATCTCCTTTTGAGTTAACTTCGATTTAGAACTTTTTAACTTCAATTGAGAGATGTGTGTGGTGGTCTTGCTAAATTGATGTTGGCATAGCAGGAAAATGAAGGTACCGAGAAATGAATCTATCGACGCCCTGCGCGCGAGCCTCGCCGGGTAGAGTCTTGAAGCGGAATGCGCCTCGCAGGAAAAGAAAGTGCGTATTGTGATGGTTTTGTAAAAAAGGGGGGAGATCATTGCATAAATTTGTGACCAAAAAGAAATGTAGAAAATCCTTTTGAAATGTATTTTCGGAGTCGCCACCAAATATTAAAGGAATTTGGAACCTATTCAACGCGTCTTAAAATATAAGGCACGAGTGTCTCAGATTTCAAGGTGCGTCGATACCTATCCGTCTGAGGTTTGAAACCAGAGAAGGGATTCGGAGTGAGGTTACTTTTAGAAAGTCTTGACAAAATGTATTTTGAAAACAGTAATCAAAAAGCATATGTAAAAGTAGTCTCTACTAATTTGAAAACATTTGCTTAATTTTGATATTTGGGCTAAAAGTCACGCTACGTACAAGTGCGAATATGTATGACTCGATAAAAATGCGTAAATAATGTAAATCGTAAAAACTACGACATTTTGCTATAGGAAATGTACGTTAAATAATAATTCATTGACTGAATTATTACGATAAACGTTATTTTTCGACCTCGTATTTGACCCTAAGAATTTGTGAAAAACCCTCGGTTTTGCATGTTTAAAAAAGACTAAATGAAACGGTACTATTTAGCGTCGAATCCGTGATTTTAGTCGTAATTTAATGCGTGAATGAGAATTTGCATAATTGTAAAAGTGACGTCGGTTTGCTTTAGTGATATTGAGTCGTTATTTATGCGATATTGGCGAGGTTTAGACGGATTCTGAATCCGAATTGCTACAACCGTATTACGAATACGGTTTCGCTAATGCCAATATCAGGTTGGGGTTAATGTAACCCCTTTGTCCGAGTCTGAAACGTCCAAAACGTAGGTAAAATGTTTACCTTTCGAAAATACAAAGACGGTATTTTTGAGTGGATTTTGTAAGTGTATTTTTGAGTAGTATATGTGTTAATGTGTTAATGATGATCAAGAGGTATTTTGGAATGAATATACGGGTTGGTATTTATAGGAAATGGCTCGTTTAAGTGTGACAAAAATATAAATCGGCTGTGTACAGGCGATTTTCATTTTGTTTGGAGTGGAATTTGTAAGAAAAACAAAAGGTTGCGGGTTAGAAACAAAAATATAATCGCCAGTCAACAGGTGATTAAAATTTAAATCGCCTGTTGACAGGCGATTTTAAATTTGTTTTGGTGGGCTACTAACCGCCTTTGGTCATGGTGATGCGTTTTAGGGGTGATGATTATGTTTGTGATGTAATTAACGTGTATGTTAAGTCTAATTTGGGCCAATTAGTTTTGGTCCAAATTTCGATTTTCGTGTTTCGGTTTTTGTCGTGTTTTTCGGTTTCGGTTCGAAATAAAATAATATTGAACTATATTATTTTGCGGTATTATAGAGCTTAATTTTGTGTAAATGTGACACGGGACGCACTTTGGCCCGTTTTGCGTGTTGCGTTAGTGTGCGTTTTGGGTCGTTTTTGTAAGTTTGGGCCGTTTTGTAGCTTGTTGGGCTGTTTTTGTGGCTCGCCTTAACAGGACGTTCCCATATTGTGCTCGTGTTGTGCTTATAATGACTAAAAATGACATTCATTTTTACGATAATGAAAATTCAAATTAATACGCTAAAAATGACTAAAACGTTTTAGACACTTTTGTACCGTTTCGTCTTATTTAAAAACATGCATGAAAGTCCTTTTCGTCATCGGGTTTGTTTTTGGCTGAGCTTGGACAAAGCGTTAGTCAAACTTAGAAGATAGTATCCGGACCATCACAGTCTCGATACTACCGCAAGGCTAAGCATGTGTCTCAGGGGAGAGATGAGGACTTAGTGCCGGGAAATGCGGGGAGGGGCGACATGTTTTTAAGGACATGACGGTCCTAAATGTTTAAGGGCGTGTCAGCCTGCGTGTGGCTTGAGTGATTCCTGCTGGTGCTTTGCTTCTCGCTGGTCGTTAGTGTCTTTGTGGACGTCTCGTGAAAGAGGTTACGCGTTTTTGCGAATGGTTTATAAGGGTGGTTAGTGTTTTTGTGGACATCTCGTAAAAGAGGTTACGCGTTTTTGTGTTTGGTTTATAAAAAAGGCTTGTATTTTTATGGACGTCTCGTAAAAGAGGTTACGCGTTTTTGTGTTTGGTTTATAAAAATGGCTTGTATTTTTATGGACGTCTCGTAAAAGAGGTTACGCGTTTTTGTGTTTGGTTTATAAAAATGTCTTGTATTTTTATGGACGTCTCGTAAAAGAGGTTACGCGTTTTTGTGTTTGGCTTATAAAAATGGCTTGTATTTTTATGGACGTCTCGTAGAAAAGGTTGCGCGTTTTTGTGTTTGGTTTATAAAAATGGCTTGTATTTTTTTATGGACGTCTCGTAAAAGAGGTTACACGTTTTTGTGTTTGGTTTATAAAAATGGCTTGTATTTTTATGGACATCTCGTAAAAGAGGTTACGCGTTTTTGTGTTTAGTTTATAAAAATGGCTTTTATTTTTTATGGACGTCTCGTAAAAGAGGTTACGCGTTTTTGTGTTTGGTTTATAAGAATGGCTTGTATTTTTATGGACGTCTCGTAAAAGAGGTTACGCGTTTTTATAAACGACTCGTAAAAGAGGTGATGTGTTTTTGTGGGCGACTCGTAAAAGAGGTGACGTATTTTTGTGGGCGACTCGTAAAAGAGGTGACTGTTTTTGTGGGCGACTCGTAAAAGAGGTGACGTGTTTTTGTGGGCGACTCGTAAAAGAGGTGACGGTTTTTGTGGGCGACTCGTAAAAGAGGTCACGTGTCTTTGTGTTTTGACTCGTAAAAGAGGTGACTGTTTTTGTGGGCGACTCGTAAAAGAGGTGACGTGTTTTAGATGGGTTGAAAGTGTATTAAAAGTAATGTTTAATGCGTTTTGGGCCGAGGAAATCAGCCCAAATGAAACAGAAATCCACCATATAAAAATAAAATCGCCTGTAAACAGGCGATTGAACATTAAATCGCCTGTTTACAGGCGATTTAAATTTTGTTTGGTCTTTTTTGTTTAAAACACGGGAAAGAGAGAGAGGGCCTCATTCATCCGAAAACAAAAAAACAAAATCAAAAACCTCTAAAACTCGATTTGGCGATTTTCTTGACTGAAAATCAACATTCCGACTCCTAAAATTCGTCATGGACCAAGGTACATACTCAACTCGCTTGGTTTTTTGTGTTTTGAAGTTTGTTTGAGTCGGTTTTAGCTTGAAAACCGTGTTCTAGGGTTTTAGGTCGAATTTTGTCGGTTTGATTCGAATTTAGCCCTCGTCTTTGCTTGAACTTGGTACTTGGGAGCCGTATAAGGTCTATGTTGCTGTGTCTGTTGTTTGTATGTGAAAACCCGACTCGTGGCCTCGAATTTCGTGCGTTTTGTATGTGAGGGGTATATTGGTCATTTTTGAAATCGTCTCGAAAATGGCTCAAAACTACAGTGTAGCTTACCCATGAGTTTTATAATGCGTCGGTGAGTTCGTTTCGTTGAAATGTGCCCGAAAAATGGTTCGTTTGGGTGAAAACCGTGTAAAAGAGGGTTTAGTCGGGGTTTTGCTCTGTTTTCGTTGCCTAAAACGATTCCGATTGGCTTGGTTGTTTTGAAAATGTTTTAGTATGTTAGTGCGGAGGTCTGGGTGGCTTGTGTGTGAAAAACGGTTCGAAAAATCGTGATTTTCGTGTGGTTTTGTATAGGGGCCAACTTTTGGCTCGAAATTTTCGGTCCCGAAACTTGCTCAAATCTTCTGTATTGTGTTTTTATGGCTAGTATGGTACATATTTGGCCTTGTTTTGTAGAAAATGTGTTGTTTGGAGGTGTTTAGGAGCGGTTTTTGTAGTTTAGGCTAGGTTTCTAAAAACCGTTTTTCCTCGCTTTTCGTGCCTCAAGGGCTGAGTATATCGTGATGTATGTCGTATGTGTTGACTAGGGGGTTGTTTTGTGGGAAGTTGCGGCTTTTTGGTTGAGTTATGGTCAAGAAAAGGCCGTTTTTGTAGTTTGTAAGCGTTTTGTAAAAGCTATTCAGTCGAGTTGTTCGGGACGTTATTTTCACATGAAAATTTTTGTACGTGCTTATTGTGATTTATGGGTTTGGTCTGTCTCAGAAAATATGAATTTCTGGCTTCCTGTAGCGTTTTCGTCATTTTTGTCATTTTTAGGTTAAAAGGCCTGCTTTCTTCTGTTTTTGCTAATTCTCTGCTGCTTTTGTGGATGCTTGCTCTTGAATTTGCTGTGTAGGACGTATACATCGTATGTGTGTCATGAAATATGCTTTTCTGTGCTTCTGCTCCGTTTTGGCCTTATCTGTAAATAATAGGCCTCTAGTTTGCTCTTTGCTGCTTCTTTCTGATTTGCTGTTGTCCTTGTGTGTTGAGCTGGTTACGTATGACTCCGTGTACCGTATTTGTGTTGCAGCATACGAGTTACTGAGCTTCTATGTTGTTTTGGTCCTATCTGTCAAAAATAGACTTGCAAGCCTGTTTTCTGCCATGTTGGTCGAATCCTTCCGTCTTTCTATGCTTTGGCTCCTTGGATTGGTCATGTATGATGTGTGGATTATATATGTGTCATAAAATACGCATTTCTGTGCTTTTGCTTTGTCTTGGCCATATCTGTAGATAATGTAGACCTTAATGCTTGTTTCTGTTGTTTTTGCGTGCTTCTGCTTTCCTAAATGATTTGTTGTTGCCGTTGTCTGAGTATGCCTTTTGAATTTTGTGCAGGTGATCCTGCGTCTTCAGTACCTACTTCCAGTTCCATGGATCAGGTCTTGGCCGGTGTTGACTTTGCCGTCCCGAGGGACGAGCGTACCCCTACTTCGGGTGTGCCTGCGCCTTTGGAGGTTTCCGATGGTCCGTCTCAGTCGGACCTGCTGAGAGCTTTTACTCCTCATACGCCTAGGGCTCCTCCGACGCTAGGGAGTGAGTGGCAGGGTCCTATTGGGGAGTCCCCTGCCTTTTCTGCTAGTGGCGCAGGGGCCGGTAGTGAGTCGTCTGGGCCTTCTGCGAGTGGTACGGGGCACGGTGTTGTCCCTGGTGGACCAGAGCCATCAGCTAGTGGCACAGGTCGTGACGTTGCTGCCGGGTCACCTGCTTTCTCAGCTAGTGACGCACGAGAGGGGGTTGTCGTTGAGCAGCCTGGGTCTTCTGGTGGCGCTAGCGGTAGTGGAGCTGCTGCCGAGCCGTCGAGGTCCTCAGCTGGCGGACGCGGAGCTGCTTTAGAGCCTTCCGTTGGTGGTCGAGGACGAGGTCGGGGTGCCGTTTCAGAGTCTTCATAGGGACGTGGTCGTGGCGCTGCTGTGGAGACGTCTGCAGATCCTGGGGGAGACCGTGAGAGAGGCCGAGGTGTTGCTGCGGGGTCTCTGCGGGGGTGCGGACGTGGCGCTGCTGCGGGGATGCCTGTGGCTTTTGGAGGGGGCCAAGGTAGAGGGCGTGGTCAGGCTCGGTGGAACCCGAGGCCGAAGCGCAAGGCTGGCGAGGCTTCTAGTAGTGCTGAGGGTAGCGGCAGGCCACGACGTCGAGCTCGTGCTGCTGATGAGGGTGGTAGTCGGGACCAGGCTGAGGTCGCCGGCGTTTTTGAGGAGGTTGGAGCAGGGGGAGACCCAGTGGAGGATAGACCTAGGCATGGTCGTCCTCGGGGTCCGGGGAGCCGTTACGAGGATCCTTCCGAGTCAGAGGGGTCATCGAGTGACGAGGAGCAGGCTGTTGACGAGATCATACCGAGGTCGCTACTAGGGTTGCGCTGCCGCCGCCGCTTGCCGCCAGTTCTTCGCCGCGGTGCCGAAGTTTGAGGCCGAGGGTCAGGTTCAGGGCCAGGTTCGGGTTGAGGACGAGGCCGAGGCTGAGGCTGAGGAGGAGGGAGGTGCGGCTGCGGATGCTGCTGCTGCTGAGGCTGCGGCGGCTGCTGCTGCTACTGAGGCTGCGACGGAGGTTTTTATGGGGATGGTTGACGGGCTGGGCGTGCGGCCTTCTTATCCCCAGGGTCCGCGCTTGTGGTCGCAGGTGGACAAGGACTGGGGACGGCGTGACTCTGGTTTGGAACCCTTGGAGCACTTGTCGATTCGAGTGAAGGTCGGTTTTCCGTTGGGTACGATGAGGACCTTCTCTGGGTTCCGGACGGTGTTAGATGCGTTTGACCAGAGGCTCACCGAGGAGGAGCGGAACATAGTGCTGGGGACAGCCTTTGGTCCGTTGGTGCAGAAATGGAGAGAGGTGTGGGCTAAGCGGGTGAACGTGCGCCTTGCTGTGCTCTGGGCGTTGCTGGATAGGTTTTGGTGATATAGAACGCGTAGGTTCTTTAGAAACGTGGCAGCGGAATTTGTAATTGTGAATATGTATGCAACGTGAGGTTGCTGTTTTTGGGTGGAAACGCAACGTGAGGTTGCAAATAAGATGGATAATGCAAGTTCTTGATAACAAGAACGGATAAACAAGTAATCTTGATCAATCCTCGCAAGTAAATCACTTGATTAGCTAAATCTCAACCTCGCAAGGAAGAGTTTGAATTCAATCTCGCAAGAAAGAAAACAAGGGTTTAAACTCGCAAGTTTAACAAAGTATAAAACTTTATTCAAAGTATGATAAGATATGATATAAGGTCACAATCCAACCTTATTTATAGTACTCTAAACAACTATATTGGTCCTATATAATTAGGAAACCAAATTATTCATCAACTAAGACTTTCCTAATCTAATTAGGAAATAAAATAAAATCAACTAAAAGACTTTATTACTTCTACCACTTCTAGGAAACTTTCCCACTTTATTTGCAAGTAAATAAAGAAAATAAACTAAGAATAATTAAAATTATACTAGCTGATTCCTACGGACTAATTTAAGGAAAGCGTGTTAAGCTACACACGTTTTCCAGCGTTTCCAGCTAGTCTGTGGGAAACGCGTCTGTGTTTCCTGTGAGTTTCCAGGAACCTTCAAAGCTTGCGTTTCCTTCCTCGCGCTTCAGCTAGACAAAGAGGAAATGTGTCTGCGTTTCCTGCCAGATAGTGAGAAACGTGCCTACGTTTCTACTGTGGTTCCATTCAGATGGTCGGAATCGTGCCTTAGAAGGCTTTGTTATTGCTGTGTTTCCGATGATCCCGCACCATGTGCTCTCCAAGGCCTCGTTTCCATTGTGTTCCCACTGCTCCCGCATCGTTTGGGATGCGACCAACACCTTCCATATGCCTGGGTACGAGGTTGGTGTGACCTTTTCTTCGCTGGCGGTTGTCTCGGGGCTGCCCCATGGCGAGGGCGTGCTTGACTGGGGACGTGAGCGTCCTCCTAACGACAGCCCACGTGTCGTGCGGTTGATCGGTAATGGGGTTAGGTGATGAGGCTAAAGTCGTCACGCCTAATCAAAATAAACCTAGACAAACTACTAACAGAAGCTAGTGGTAAGCAGGGTCGAATCCACAGGGAGAAGGAGTAGTCAAAAGGATGCTCAGCTAACGAGGTCGGTCTCAAAGGGTGTGAAAGAGGGTGTTTAAGAGTGAACTAAACTAGGACAACAAATGAAAGAGTAATGAAAGTGTATGAGAAGAGAGATTAGGGCATCGGGGTCATGTGACATCGATTCAGGAACCAACTAAAAAGGGATTATCAATCAATTGAAGTCATGCAAGTGATTAGGTTTGGGAAAACGCTCTCTCGAGACAATTTTAACCTTAAGCAAATTTACCGGGCTCGCCACGTACTAAATTCAACTTATCAATTACGCGTGAGTCTAGTTTCAATTAGGCTTTCGATCTTAAACTGAAACAACCTAAATTCAATTCAATAAAGGCGTCCCTAAATTCAATTGATTATAAAACGCGCAGGAAGAAATCAACTTGTACAAATTCAATCGATAAAAGCAATTAAAACATATTCCGAATCAATATCACAATCACCCTAAACCCTAATTAAGAATTAGCTATGCATAATTAAAGTCACAACAAAGCAATTGAAACAACACATGATGAATGAAATAGCAATTGAATTAAACCTGAGATTAATCTTGAATTGAAGTAAGGATCGATCTTTGCAAGTAATTAAATCTAAACTAAGGTTTTTAGAGAGTTTAAAAGAGAGAAAAGTACTTCTAATTCTAAGCAGAGAAAAACTAGAATGAAAAGATAATCAATAAACCCTAACTCGAGCCTATTTATAGGGCACGAAAATCCGGAGAATAAAAGCAGGTGAACCAATCGGTTCAGGGGTGGGAACCGATCGGTTCTCATAAACCGCAAGTGTTCTAAGGTTCTCGAAATTGGCGAACTTTGGCTCATAAAACCGTGCGGTTCTGGGGGTAAACCGATCGGTTTGCATAGAACCGTATGGTTCTAAGGACTTCCAAAGAATTCCAAAGAACTTTTGTTCTTGTTTCACGTATCCAGAACCTATAGGTTTGCTCTGCACCTATAGGTTTGACGTCCCAAATTGTCTTATGACTTCCGAATCGACTCTCGGGCTTCGTCTTGACTTCACGATACTCGATAATGCTCCATTTGACTCAGGTTTTAGCTCAGGACCGCCAAAACCTGCAAAATACACACGAGAAACAACAGTATCGCAATATAAAGCAAATAGCTACTAAGACAATAATGAAATCGAGCAAATGTGAGCTAAATGCAACTATATCGGGGGCATATAATCAATATAAACGACATGTATCAAACTCCCCCAAACCAAACCTTTGCTTGTCCTCAAGCAAACAGCATCGGAGAAAATCAAAGTATCCAAAATAATCACGCCGGCATTTCAAAGTTGACGACCCATACACATGAACTTACAACCATAGTCTATTTCACCGAAAATAGAGCACAAGTCTCAACCATTCACACCAACATCGTACTACTATCTTCTCACGCTTTCGCAAAAGTAAAGCTAACGATAATTGGATTCAAGCAACGCCAACCGTGCATACCACTTCCATTTCACCTTTCTTACCACATCATTTCATTTTTTTTCCTTTCTTTTCTTTCCTCTTTTTTCTTCCTTTTTCGCGCAATGTGGAGCATCCCTCGTATGTTATACCGTTTAGCTTGACGTTCACTCGGTAAAAATCGAGCTCGGGTACACATATTTCCTTAAGGGTTACATCATTGCTCATACTCCCTGACCAAATTCATGGCCATTGTGGTTACTCAAATCAATGAGTCCCCTCCGAGAGCATCGAAGCATTGCTCCAAACATTATTAGCATCCATCCGTTTCATACCACAAGCCAACATTCCAACTTTCCACATGTAACAACCCGGTTTTTCGTGACTTTAATTAAACTAAGGCGGAAAATTAATTAAGTCTAAATATTACAAACCAGCTGTTATCGTCTTACAAACTCAGTATACCTAATACGAGTTTAGAGATAAAACAGAGTGTTTAGATTACAAGTTCTCTCAAAATAGATTACAAAATAAGGCCTTCAATCCCCTGATAGATCAACGGTCAAGACTCGGGGTACCTGCATTAAATTCTCATCATTTTCCCGCACACTCTTTCGATACATGCAATTTCTAAAGCAATATGCAGTATAATTGATGAATAATAAATAAACAAGGAAAACAAATAGCAAGTATACAATTAAAACACATAAGGAGATCATGATGATTCAATACGAGTATAAACCAATCAAATAACAACCCACGCTCACAAACAATCATACTCAACAAAAT
The DNA here is from genome assembly GCA_023091065.1 of Dianthus caryophyllus. Lineage (NCBI taxonomy): Eukaryota > Viridiplantae > Streptophyta > Magnoliopsida > Caryophyllales > Caryophyllaceae > Dianthus > Dianthus caryophyllus. Next base: position 27,030,062 of record CM041517.1, on the reverse strand, counting down.
CACATTCCAATACTCAACCAAGTCATTCCGATAATCATCAAACAAACAAGGAAATACATTCTTCATATGTTAACTAGTGAAAGTTCATTAGCGAGGCGGAAGCATGCAGACGTAATTTCGCAATAGTAGACAGGGCCAAACAGATTGGACGTGTCTGACACACTAGACAACAGTGGACAGGGCCAAACAGATTGGACGTGGCTGACATACTAGACATCCGTGCAATAGCGGTCAGGGCCGAACAAAGCGGACGTGTCTGAACAGGCTAAGGATACCTAAAGCGATAAGGACAGCCAAATCCCGAGTCTAATGTATGCATACACCACTATAGATAGGTTCAGATCATACTCGCCCTCGAGTAAGTAGTCACCTAATAATACGACTATCACCTTAGACGGGTACCCCCGGGTGGGGCTGGAGTTTCCAATTACCGTAGTATGGGCTCACGGAGATATCAATCATGCCCCATCCCTGAGGTTGTATATCCCGCACCGAAATAATACTTTATAAAAATATTAGATCGCCTTTAGCAACTCTGGGAGGGAGCCAAAGTCCCCATTGTAACACCCCGTGTTAATTTAATTCATTAATTAGCCATCAATTCCTAATTTCAAAGCCTAAATCAAATCCTAAGCCTTTTAGCCTTCAAAATCACATTTTTTGCAAAACTTTCCTTTTGTAAAATTTATCGACTTCTTTAATACTTTTTAAAATTTTTGAATAATAGAATAAATATTTTAGTCTTAGAATTTAAAAGTAGAAATATTTTGAAAAATCGTCAAACGCGCACACTTTAACTTTTATCGCCTTTGACGCCTCGAGCTTTTTAAACTGACCAATTTCGAGGAAAACATTTTAAAACACAAATTAGACATTTTTAATGCATGAATAGTAATGTGGACGTAGTGGCTTGATGATGGAGTGAACGATGAATTAAATCCATTAATAAAACATTAGGTAACTAATTAAAAACAAACTTTAACACCTAATGTCTTTAACCTAAATTTTTACAACTTATTCCATAATTCACAAAGGCAAAAATACATCATTTTCTCTCCCATTTTGGCCGCCTCCTAACTCTCTTTTTCTCTCTTTATTTTCTTTCATTTTTCACTTAAAACTTCCTAAATAAAAACCCTAAATATTACTCTAATATTACACTAGTATTCTTGGACATCTTTGGGTATTTGGAGCTTATATTTTACGGGTTTATTTGAAGGTGAAGACGGGTTTGAGTGTGAAGCGCTGGACTTAGATAATTTAGTTGATCCCAGATAATCAATAACTTGCCAAATCAAGGTGACTAACTATGTCTTGTATTATCTTTTTAGTAAATTAATTTGTTTTGTTATTCTAATTTTATAATTATGATTTTCATGTTAAATATGTTAAACATCATGTTTATATGCTTGTATGTTTATGTGTTGAATAAATAATGATAATAACTAAATATATAGTTTACTAGTAAAGTTATAGTAAAATGATATCATGTTTAACTAAATTGATTTTGAGCATTTTTAATTATGTTTCATATGATTTTTATGTTTAGTCATGTTTTAATTAAGTAGTAGTGATATATAAAAATTATGTGAAATATTAACAATGAGTTTAAAGTGATTAAAATCGAAAAATGAAAATTTATAAACATATATACATACCCACGGTTTTCCTTATTTTTTTTAATATATTTTCACTTTTAATTTTTGTAAATTATATGTAGTGTTAAGTTAGTATAAAATAGATGTTCCTATGAAAAAAAAAACTAAATTAGGAAAACGAATTATAAATTATTAAAATCGAAATAAGTGTTCTTGAGTTGTTCTTGAGTTCTTCATGTGTGTTCTTGAGTTATACATGTTGATGTTCATACTTGTTACTCATTTTGATTTCATTTTAATTTATGTTTGTTAATAATTTATGTTTATGTTTAGTTATTGTTTTATATATCACTTAGTATTATACTATAAATCAACTAAAACATTATAAATCATTTAGATTAAAAAGTTAGAAATTTAAAGTGTTGAAAAACACTATTCATAAATATAAATGAAATTGTTAGTGAGTTTCATTTTAGTTTAAACCGATTTAGTATAATTAGAATAATTAAAATATAAAGACTTTAAGCTAAAAACCGATAAAATCGAAAAATGAAATTTAGGACACTAGTATACATGCTCACGGCATTTTGGACATTTTTAGGGTTAAAATTTGTTTTATCACTTTTTAGTTTATTGTTAATATAATTTAATTATTAGTTAATAAGTTAGATTTAAGAAATTAAAAGAAATAAATCAATTTTTGTATTATATATGTTGTACACGGCATTTTCATTTTTAATTGACTAAATTTGACTAAAATGAAATTATCACTAAGTCACTAAAGTTAAATAGTAATTAGAATTGAATTTTTGTATAAATTGTTTTAGTTATAAATGAAATACGATAAACCGATAAAAATATGTAACCGTTATAAAAATGAACTAAATCGTGTGTTACTGCCTTTGCTATTTGGACTGTTGATCTTGGACTTACGGACTATAAATGAATCATCCACGATACTATTATCTTTTAAAATGAAAATCGCTAAATTTAGTTAATAGACGACTAAATTTAACTAAGTCTCAATTTAAAATGAATACCATTATCACTTTTTACAAATTGAACTTAACATTTTTAAAACTAATATTTTAAAATGAAAATCATTATCACTTTATACAAAATGAACTTAACGTTTTTGAAATTAGATTTTTAGATATTTTCATAAATGACTAAATACAAACCGAACTTAACATTTTTAAAACTAGACTTTAGAATATTTTCAAAAATCGCCTAAGTACAAAACGAACCTAACGACTTTGAAACTAAAAATTTGTACTTAGTAAATAAAAACAAGATTAGTGTTATACTAAAATACCTTAAGTATAAAAAAAAATAATAATAAGTATAAGTATAAAAATACGTATAAAATACGATGAATAGTAAATACAATGAATAGTAAATACAATGAATAGTAAATACGATGAATAGTAAAATACGATGAATAGTGAAAAGTGAATAGTGAAATACTGAAAATAATTGAAAATTTTACTAAGTATAGAAAATTTAAAATGAAGAAGTAAATGACCTAAAGTGTTTGAAAAACACATAAATAAAATTGGACATACTAATAGATGTTTCAATTTAGAAACTTGAAAACGTTAATAATTAACAACACTTCAAATAATAAACGAACGTGTTATGTGATCATATGGAACCTACCATTCAAATAAAACGTTTGACGCTGAGACTAGGAGAGTCTAGTAACATGTGATATGTAATATCAAATAAATAATGAATATTGAGTAAGTTAAATAAAAGGTCAAGCTTGGGCCTCAGATATGAAAACGTCAATCGTGAGTGAAGTGGGGTTAAGATAGTCTTGTAGCGGACGCCACTATCTCGGCCTTATTGCGATTGTCATCCCGAATAGTGTGGTATAGCCGGCAGTATTATGCTTTGTGCATCCTGCCCATGCCGTTACGCCTTAAGTCGTATAGCCTTTCGCATAAGATAATGAAAAATTCAACTCTTAGTGGGTCGTGCTTTAGGAAATAGTCGTTTATCCTGATTTAAGGTGCTCTATGAGAAGCATAGCCTACTCTTAAATTGGATATTAGTGTATGCATACTAGACTAGGGTTTTATTGCCCTATTTCGCTAAAGTTATCAGGGCCACCGTGACCTTATTGCGATTGTCATCTCACGGTTCTGTCTCCTTGCCGTGTTTCGTTCTTAGTGGGCGCGACACTTGCATTCGCTCTTATCCTGCGTAAAGATTACTTGACGAGATTGTATCTGAAGTTCGAATCATTTCGAACACTAGAGGATGAGATGCAAGTATTATAGTATTCGGCGTGGTTTACGAGTCGAGTAAGCCTCTGCACTATGGAAGTGAGATGCAATCGATCAGAGTACAAAGGCCTACTCAGTGGTCAGGCTCGTAAGCAGTATGTGTTGTTTGTTGTATGATTAATTGAGAACGAGTGTGTACCATCTTCGAAAATTAAAGACCACAATCTTCTGAATTGAATCGAGTCTGCATGACGAGAATGTTACAATACGTATGTTTGTTGCGATCCGATATCGCTTTGTAATCCTGCTGTGTATCTATGATACAAATGATATGATATTATCTGTTATCTGCTTTCCTAATTGAATAGCATGCCTATATGATTTATCGTTTTAAATCGCATGTTTATTATGACTAATATGTCTTTACATGCTATATGTTTTAAGCATGTTTATCGTTTTATCATACTATTATAGTTATAAAGCGATAGTAATAAACCAAAGTAATTGAAATCGAGGGTAAGTATGAGCATAGCTAGTCACTGTCCGCTCAGCGGGCATCCCCCCAATAGTTTATTGTGCAGGACGATCGTGGACCAGGAGCTGGATTTTGGATGGGGCCACGAGACGTTTTTACGCTTTACTTTTATTGCTTTTGAGAGATATGTAATATATACAACACTTTACTCTTTTAACTTCTGTATTTAGAGTTGTTCCATTCAACTCTTAAACGACGATGTAATATTTGGGTTATTTGTATAATTAATAACGCTGGTTTAAGACTTAATTAATTTCCGCCTTAGTAATTAAAGTCGACTAAAAACCAGGTTATTCTGATTGGTATCGAGTGACTCGTGGCCAGTAACATAAATGGCCTAATGCGATTTATGCTTACCTAACGAGAGACACCTGGCCGCACATTCATATTGTATGTCGTGCATAGACTAATAGGATCAAATAATAAATTAGATTTTTCTTTTATTAGATCGCTTAAATAATAAACTTCAAATCGCTTTAAAGTGTGAGGATGGGTAGAAACCTTAAGGGTGACCATAGACTAAGGACTTTTAAATAACAAACTACTTCCCTCAAAATAAAACACACTAACTCGCGTATGCTTGCTACTTGTCAAGTGATCGATTTAAACTAACAACTATCCTCGGATATAAAATCAAAATAATAATTCAACTCCCGAGGATCAAGCATCGAAAAGAAGTACCAGGCGGCACGGAGTGAAGACACCTGTTAAATTCATAAACAATTCCACAAAAATACACTCTCTACTTTCAACCTTTCTTCTGTCTGCTACAGAAAATGTACCAGATGCATTTCAATGGAATAATATACCTAACCGCTGTGCTTACATGCATGACTGCTGTGATCACTTTTACCTCAAATAAATTCTGTCAATGTCAAGCATGCTATCTAACACCTTGCAATGCTAATAAGTCTCTTCGCTTTCTAATTCTTTCAGAATGGCTGCACCTCCAATGACAGACGAGGAAAGACACCTCCTGGCCGAAGAATCTTTAATCCGTTTGGCTGAAATAGCCACGGACAACGCAAACCGCCAACATCATCCAAGCGCGTTTGATCGCATTTCCCGTCATCGTCCACCAACATACTCGGGTTCTAATGACCCTATCGACCTCACTAATTGGTTGGAGGAAATGAAGAAACTCATGGATCTGGCTAGAACGCCTCTAGAGGATAGAGTCAACATTGCCGCCTTTTACCTAAAGGAAGAGGCAAATGACTGGTGGAACGTATCAGGACTAACGAGCCTGATACTACGTTCACCTGGTACGAATTGCTGAGAAGATCAAGGGTCGGTACTTTGGGTATGAGCTCAGGTGTCAGAAAGAGGAGGAATTCATAAGTCTCAGAATGGGAGACATGACACTCCAGGAATACACTGAGAAATTCCAACAGCTGGCAAAATTCGGGGCTGCGATCGCTCCCAACGATAGGGCCATGACTCAGAGGTACCTGCGCAATATGTCTAACGATCTGCGTACCCATGAGCAAGAACACCTACGCTACTTTTGCCGCAGCCTCACGAGTGTGTGCGTCAGGTATGGGCTTCCTTAGAGTTGGAAAAGCCGAGGAGAAAAAGAAGAAGAAGGTGTTTGTGCCATCCGTGGGTACGCATTTGTGCCATATTCGTAAGTCGAACTACCAACGCCGCCCATCAAAGGCCCAACTTTCCAAGGTCCTGCGTTCGAGCAGGCTCCTCAAGGGGAATAATGAGAGATCTATGGTTGCGGGAAGGGCTCCTCAACCAAGAGTCTTACCGGGACTTGTCGTATGTGTGCAAGGCGTCACACGAAGGGAGACAGTCTGTGATCTGCCCGATTACATGCTACAAGTGTAAAATGGTGGGGCATAAGTCTAATGTGTGTCCCAATAATCGTAACACGGCACTGTTGCAGAGTACCACAATCAGAAGTGGTACAGGTCGAGTATATGTCCTCACCGGTGAGGCAGGAGTCACCCGAGGTGGCGTCATCACCGTATTTTTCTTATAAACTCATGAACGCTGTGGTTTTGTTTGACACCGGGCATCATTGTCCTTTATATCTTCTAAGTTTGTTTCAAAGGCTAATCTCATAAAATCCGAATCAATCAACGCAAATATTTCTTTACCAAACGGAAAAATTTTCAAATGCTCCAAAATTTTCAAAGATACTCCAATCACAATCCATAAGACAATCTTCCCTTCCGACCTTATCCTTTTTGACATGCCGGAGTTCGACGTCATTCTGGGGATCGATTGGTTGACTAAGTATCATGCGTTGTTCGAGTCCGAGATCGGAAAATTAAGCCAAGCATCCTACAGGGACTAAAGTCACGTATCAGAAGACTTCGCCAATTAAGGGGGCAAAAATTATCTCGGTTCTGCAACTACAACGGTTAGAAAGAAAAGGGCATCAAGTATACTTATGCAGTGTCAATGAAGTAAAGGAAAGCGTGAAAATTGAAGATATTCACGTAGTACGGGAATTCCCTGATGTCTTTCCAGACGATTTACCAGGCTTGCCACCTGCACGTGATGTCGAATTCTCTATCGACCTTGCGCCAGGCACGGCCCCAATCTTAAAGGCACCTTATAGGATGGCACCGGTAGAACTACAGGAGTTGAAGAAACAACTTGAGGAGATGATTGAGAAGGGTTTCATAAGACCAAGTGTCTCACCTTGGGGAGCACCGGTCCTCTTTGTGAAAAAGAAGGACGGCAGTATGAGACTCTGCATAGACTACAGGGAATTGAACAAGGTAACCATTAAGAACCGCTACCCTTTGCCCAGAATCGACGATCTCTTTGATCAACTAAAAGGCGCGGGAGTGTTTTCTAAGATCGACCTGAGGTCAGGTTACCATCAGATTGCAGTGAGAGAATCAGACATCCAAAAGACTGCTTTCAGAAGCAGGTACGGTCATTATGAATTCAAGGTTATGCTTTTCGGTTTGACAAATGCACCAGCAGTGTTCATGGATCAAATGAACAGAACCTTCCACGAGTACTTAGACATATGCGTGGTTGTATTCATTGATGATATCCTGATTTATTCCAAGACTGGGGCAGAACACGAGGAGCATCTTCGTATCATCTTGGGGATACTAAGGGAATATAAGTGGTATGCTAAATTTTCTAAGTGCGAATTTTGGCTCGAGAAGGTAGCATTCCTGGGTCACGTCATCTCAAAGGACGGAGTGATGGTAGATCCTGCAAAGATCGACGCGGTGAAAGAATGGAAGGCTCCCACAAATATAACTGAAATACGCAGCTTCCTAGGGTTGGCAGGATACTACAGGAGGTTCGTTCCAGATTTCTCTAAGGTAGCACGACCAATGACAAAGCTGCTACAAAAAGAATCTAAGTTCATTTGGAGCGAAGAGTGCGAGAATGCATTCCAGGAACTCAAGACAAGGCTTACCACAGCACCCGTCTTAGCTCTTCCTACGGATGGGGACGAGTATGAAGTCTACAGTGACGCCTCACTGAATGGCTTGGGTTGCATGCTGATGCAACAAGGGAAGGTCATAGCTTATGCGTCAAGGCAGTTAAAGGTTCATGAACGAAACTACCCAACTCATGACCTTGAATTAGCAGCCGTGGTGTTTGCTTTGAAAATCTGGCGTCATTACCTCTACGGAGTCAGTATCAAGTTCTACACGGACCACAAGAGCCTGAAATATATTTTCACACAAAAGGAACTCAACATGAGACAACGCCGGTGGTTAGAACTGATCAAGGACTATAAGATTGAACTATTGTACCATGAGGGCAAGGCGAACGTCGTTGCTGACGCTCTGAGTAGAAAGACTACGCATACTCTTAGCAACATTTGGGAAATTCCGGCTGGTATTGTCAGAGATTTCAAGAGAATGAACTTAGAGTTGGTTCAGTCTGACGATGCTGATTTGAACGCCATGATCGCAGAGCCGGAGTTATATCACGAGATAAGAGCTCTACAATGAGAAGATGAAGAGCTTGTTAAGATCGAGACAAATTCCTTCAGGAAACCGAGAAGGGTTTGAGGTTAAACCTGACGGGAGTTTGAGATTCAAAGAAAGGTGGTGTGTGCCTGACATACCTGTGTTGAAAAGAAAGATCCTCGACGAGGCACATAGTACACGATACTCCATACATCCTGGGTCTGATAAAATGTACCAAGATTTAAAACTGAAGTTTTGGTGGGTTAGAATGAAAACAGAGATTGCAGAGTATGTTGCAAAGTGTCTAATCTGCCAGAAAGTGAAGTTTGAACATCAACGACCCGGGGGACTACTACAACCTTTGGACATTCCATTGGGAAAGTGGGACTCCATCTCCATGGATTTTATAACAGGTTTGCCAAGAACTCACCGAAACAATAATGCGATTTGGGTAATAGTGGACCGCTTGACCAAATCGGCCCACTTTCTACCAATCAAAGATACTTGGAGACTTGAAGAGCTAGCTAAGGCTTATGAGAAGGAGGTGATTCGACTACACGGTGTCTGCTAGACATTATCTCGGACAGGATCCGAGATTCACCTCTCACTTTTGGGACAAACTCCAGGCAGCGTTGGGAAGCCAACTGAAGATGAGCACCGCTTTTCACCCTGCAACTGATGGTCAAACTGAACGAACTATCCAAACGGTTGAAGACATGCTCAGGGCATGTGCTTTAGAATTCAACGAGGTGGGAGAAAAGTCTACCTTTGATTGAATTCTCCTACAACAATAGCTTCCATGCAAGCTTAGGTTGTGCCCCATTTGAGGCACTCTACGGGAGGAAGTGTCGTAGCCCAGTCTGTTGGGACGATGCTAGTGATAACGTGGGTACTGGACCAGAGGTTATTCAAGACCAGATTGAACACATCAAAATCATTCGTGAACGACTACAAGCGGCCCAGGACCGTCAGAAGATGTATGCCAACAAGCATCGCCGACCTATTGAATTCGAAGTCGGCGATCATGTGTTCTTGAAAGTATCACCCATGAAGGGGGTCCGACGTTTCGGTTTGAAAGGAAAATTGAGTCCTAAATATGTGGGACCATATGAGATAACCGACAGAATTGGTGAGGTAGCCTATCGCCTAGCATTACCACCCAATTTGTCGAAGGTTCACAACGTGTTTCACGTTTCCCAACTGAGGCGATACAGGAGTGACCCAAGTCATATCATTACTCCTGACGTAATCGCAGTTGAGCCTAACCTGCTATACTCAGAAAGGCCTGTCAAGATTCTAGCACGAGAAACCAAAGTGTTGAGGCGGAAGACGGTTCCCTTAGTGAAAGTGCTATGGAAGGGTCAATTGACTGAACAAGCAACTTGGGAGACCGAAGCCTCCATGAAGGAGAAATATCCCGAAATTTACCTCAGGTGAAAATCCTATTCTTCATTCAAGTTTCGGGACGAAACTTTTCTAAGGGGGGAGGTTTGTAACACCCCGTGTTAATTTAATTCATTAATTAGCCATCAATTCCTAATTTCAAAGCCTAAATCAAATCCTAAGCCTTTTAGCCTTCAAAATCACATTTTTTGCAAAACTTTCCTTTTGTAAAATTTATCGACTTCTTTAATACTTTTTAAAATTTTTGAATAATAGAATAAATATTTTAGTCTTAGAATTTAAAAGTAGAAATATTTTGAAAAATCGTCAAACGCGCACACTTTAACTTTTATCGCTTTTGACGCCCGACTTTTTAAAACTGACCAAATTCGAGGAAAACATTTTAAAACACAAATTAGACATTTTTAATGCATGAATAGTAATGTGGACTTAGTGGCTTGATGATGGAGTGAATGATGGATTAAATCAATTAATAAAACATTATTTAACTAATTAAAAACAAACTTTAACACCTAATGTCTTTAACCTAAATTTTTACAACTTATTCCATAATTCACAAAGGCAAAAATACATCATTTTCTCTCCCATTTTGGCCGGCCACCTTACTCTCTTTTTCTCTCTTTATTTTCTTTCATTTTTCACTTAAAACTTCCTAAATAAAAACCCTAAATATTACTCTAATATTACACTAGTATTCTTGGACATCTTTGGGTATTTGGAGCTTATATTTTACGGGTTTATTTGAAGGTGAAGACGGGTTTGAGGGTGAAGCTTTGGACTTAGATAATTTAGTTGATCCCGATAATCAATAACTTGCCAAATCAAGGTGACTAATTATGTCTTGTATTATCTTTTTAGTAAATTAATTTGTTTTGTTATTCTAATTTTATAATTATGATTTTCATGTTAAATATGTTAAACATCATGTTTATATGCTTGTATGTTTATGTGTTGAATAAATAATGATAATAACTAAATATATAGTTTACTAGTAAAGTTATAGTAAAATGATATCATGTTTAACTAAATTGATTTTGAGCATTTTTAATTATGTTTCATATGATTTTTATGTTTAGTCATGTTTTAATTAAGTAGTAGTGATATATAAAAATTATGTGAAATATTAACAATGAGTTTAAAGTGATTAAAATCGAAAAATGAAAATTTATAAACATATATACATACCCACGGTTTTCCTTATTTTTTTTAATATATTTTCACTTTTAATTTTTGTAAATTATATGTAGTGTTAAGTTAGTATAAAATAGATGTTCCTATGAAAAAAAAAACTAAATTAGGAAAGCAATTATAAATTATTAAAATCGAAATAAGTGTTCTTGAGTTGTTCTTGAGTTCTTCATGTGTGTTCTTGAGTTATACATGTTGATGTTCATACTTGTTACTCATTTTGATTTCATTTTAATTTATGTTTGTTAATAATTTATGTTTATGTTTAGTTATTGTTTTATATATCACTTAGTATTATACTATAAATCAACTAAAACATTATAAATCATTTAGATTAAAAGTTAGAAATTTAAAGTGTTGAAAAACACTATTCATAAATATAAATGAAATTGTTAGTGAGTTTCATTTTAGTTTAAACCGATTTAGTATAATTAGAATAATTAAAATATAAAGACTTTAAGCTAAAAACCGATAAAATCGAAAAATGAAATTTAGGACACTAGTATACATGCTCACGGCATTTTGGACATTTTTAGGGTTAAAATTTGTTTTATCACTTTTTAGTTTATTGTTAATATAATTTAATTATTAGTTAATAAGTTAGATTTAAGAAATTAAAAGAAATAAATCAATTTTTGTATTATATATGTTGTACACGGCATTTTCATTTTTAATTGACTAAATTTGACTAAAATGAAATTATCACTAAGTCACTAAAGTTAAATAGTAATTAGAATTGAATTTTTGTATAAATTGTTTTAGTTATAAATGAAATACGATAAACCGATAAAAATATGTACTTAGATTATAAAAATGAACTAAATCGTGTTATTCTTGCCTTTGCTATTTGGATTTGTTGCTCTTGGACTTACGGACTATAAATGAATCATACACGATACTATTATCTTTTAAAATGAAAATCGCTAAATTTAGTTAATAGACGACTAAATTTAACTAAGTCTCAATTTAAAATGAATACCATTATCACTTTTTACAAATTGAACTTAACATTTTTAAAACTAATATTTTAAAATGAAAATCATTATCACTTTATACAAAATGAACTTAACGCTTTGAAATTACATTTTAAAATATTTTCATAAATGACTAAATACAAAATGAACTTAACGTTTTTAAAACTATGATTTTAGAATATTTACAAAAATCGCCTAAGTACAAAACGAACCTAACGACTTTGAAACTAAAAATTTGTACTTAGGAAATAAAAACAAGATTAGTATTATACTAAAATACCTTAAGTATAAAAAAAAATAATAATAAGTATAAGTATAAAAATACGTATAAAATACGATGAATAGTAAATACAATGAATAGTAAATACAATGAATAGTAAATACGATGAATAGTAAAATACGATGAATAGTGAAAAGTGAATAGTGAAATACTGAAAATAATTGAAAATTTTACTAAGTATAGAAAATTTAAAATGAAGAAGTAAATGACCTAAAGTGTTTGAAAAACACATAAATAAAATTGGACATACTAATAAACGTTTCAATTTAGAAACTTGAAAACGTTAATAATTAACAACATTTCAAATAATAAACGAACGTGTTATGTGATCATATGAAACCTACAAATACTTAAACGTTTGACGCTGAGACTAGGAGAGTCTAGTAATATGTGATATGTAATATCAAATAAATAATGAATATTGAGTAAGTTAAATAAAAGGTCAAGCTTGGGCCTCAGATATGAAAACGTCAATCGTGAGTGAAGTGGGGTTAAGATAGTCTTGTAGCGGACGCCACTATCTCGGCCTTATTGCAATTGTCATCCCGAATAGTGTGGTATAGCCGGCAGTATTATGCTTTGTGCATCCTGCCCATGCCGTTACGCCTTAAGTCGTATAGCCTGTTAGCATAAGATAATGAAAAATTCAACTCTTAGTGGGTCAGGCTTTAGGAAATAGTCGTTTTATCCTGAGTTAAGGTGCTCTATGAATAGCATAGCCTACTCTTAAATTGGATATTAGTGTATGCATACTAGACTAGGGTTTTATTCCCCTATTTCGCTAAAGTTATCAGGGCCACCGTGACCTTATTGCGATTGTCATCTCACGGTTCTGTCTCCTTGCCGTGTTTCGTTCTTAGTGGACGCGACACTTGCATTCGCTCTTACCCTGCGTAAAGAGTACTTGACGAGATTGTATCTGGAGTTCGAATCATTTCGGACACTACCGGATGAGTTGCAAGTATTATAGTATTGGCGTGGTTTACGAGTCGAGTAAGCCTCGCACTATGGAAGTGAGATGCAATCGATCAGTACAAAGGCCTACTCAAAGGGTCGTGCTCGTAAGCGTGATGTGTTGTTTGTTGTATGATTAATTGAGAACGAGTGTGTACCATCTTCGAAAATTAAAGACCATAATCTTCTGAATTGAATCGAGTCTGCATGACGAGAATGTTACAATACGTATGTTTGTTGCGATCCGATATCGCTTTGTAATCCTGCTGTGTATCTATGATACAAATGATATGATGTTATCTGTTATCTGCTTTCCTAATTGAATAGCATGCCTATATGATTTATCGTTTTAAATCGCATGTTTATTATGACTAATATGTCTTTACATGCTATATGTTTTAAGCATGTTTATCGTTTTATCATACTATTATAGTTATAAAGCGATAGTAATAAACCAAAGTAATTGAAATCGAGGGTAAGTATGAGCATAGCTAGTCATTTGTCCTTCAATGAGCATCCCCCAATAGTTTATTGTGCAGGACGATCGTGGACCAGGAGCTGGATTTTGGATGGGGCCACGAGACGTTTTTACGCTTTACTTTTATTGCTTTTGAGAGATATGTAATATATACAACACTTTACTCTTTTAACTTCCGTATTTAGAGTTGTTCCATTCAACTCTTAAACGACGATGTAATATTTGGGTTATTTGTATAATTAATAACGCTGGTTTAAGACTTAATTAATTTCCGCCTTAGTAATTAAAGTCGACTAAAAACCAGGTTGTTACACCCATAGACGGCTACCTCATTAACTTCGAAATCAAGAGTCGCGACATGGCGAACAATCCAAGTATTTTATTCAAGTAGTTCATTTCTTAATTTCTTATTTCCTCGTTCATTCAAAATAGGTGGCAATTCTGTAACTAAAATATATCGTCTAACTTTGTATAATGAAATTTTAGTTCTAGCAGTTCTTCAGATAAACAAAACACATAGAAAGACTTAGTTAATTATTTGGAGTCCGTCTGTAAATTTTAAATATTTTTACTATTCATTATTTTACTATTCATCGTATTTACTATTCACCGTATTTACTATTCATCGTATTTACTATTCACCGTATTTACTATTCATCGTATTTACTATTCCTCGTATTTGTACGTATTCGTATTTTCGTATTCCGTATTTGTACGTATTTTTATACTTCGTATTTTATTCGTATTTTATACGTATATGTATTCTTATACTTAGTATTTATTATTTTATTTTCTTTATACTTAGTATTTATTACTTGACTTTATTTATACTTAGTATTTTTATACTCTTATACATTTTTTTATACTAAGGATATTTTAGAAAATAAAACTAAGCTTTTTATTTACTAAGTGTAAAATTCTAGTTTTAAAGTCGTTAGGTTCGTTTTGTATTTAGTGATTTGAAAAATGATTTCGGAAACAAAACTTAATATAATCTAAGTACAAAATTCTAGAGTCAAAGTTGTTAAGTTCATTTTTGTACTTGGTGATTTTAAATAACATTTTAGAAGTGAAACTCGGTTTTATTTAGTCATATACTTAACTAATCTTTTAGCGGTTTCCATTTTTAGCGAGGTTGTCATAGTTCATTTTAAATAGTCCGTATGTCCACAATCAAATTTAAGCATAGGTAGTAACACTCGACAACATTCATTTTAATACGTGTAACGTTTATTTTTATCGGTTTCGTTGATTCTTTTTATTAATGATTTAGTACATAAACGAATATAAATCTAATTATTATTCAATTTTAGTGACTAAGTGATAAATTCATTTTGACCAAAATTGACCCAAAAATAATGTAGATACCGTGTGCCTTTATTTATGTAAGCTATTTATTTCTTTTATTGTTTTTATTAATAAATCATCACCTTAACTATTTTAATTACTTAAGTGATAAAAATAAAAAGTGACAATTTCATTTTTGGTCCAAAAATACACCAAATGCCGTGGCCCTTTACTATGTAGCAATCTATTTTCGTTTTCTAATTTTATCTGCTTAACTTAAAGTTTTTATATACTAATTATTTAGTTTATGCAAAGATGATTTAACTAATTTACGATTTTCACTAATTATTTTATTTCATTTATGAATAGTGATTTTGTGACACTTTAAATTTCTATCTTTTTCATTATTGAGATTTAGCTCATTTAACTTATATAATTAGTATCTTATTTGTTTACTAGTGGATTTAAACAACAAATAAAATAAAACCTATAATTATTTTGGATCAAACTAGTCACTTAAAAGAAGAACACATGAATGTATGATGAACTTTAGTATTTTTCATATGAACTCAACTTAGTCAAATTTCTATATATTTATATAATTTTCTCAAATTTTCCATACAAGTCTAATTTAACTAAACTAATCATAATATGTTATTTAGAAAAATTAAAACTAAAAATTGGTCCAAATTTAAGGAGAAAACTGGCCATGTATGTATATGTTCAAAATTTTATTTTTGATTTTTATACTTCTAATTCAACAACTAATTTACTTAATATTACTTATGTATTTAACATATGTAAAAATCATATACAAACATTAACACACATAACTAAAAATCATTTAAACACATGAATAACCATAAAAGTTCAAGAACACACATAAACACATTAAACATTTAAATTCATAACAAATTCATTTTAAGTCCTAAACATAAACTAATTATATTTTCATGTTCATTTCACCACAAGTATTTTAAGCATGCAATTTACAAAAATTAAAACGAAAAATTAAACGAAAAATTAGGGTTAGGCCGTGTAGAATATATATGGACAATATATTTTATTTTTCGATTTTTGTCTTCTAATTTAACATGTGATACTTGGGTGACATAAAATCATACATACAAATCAAAACATCACTTAGGAAAAATAACATAAAATCTAATTGAGGCGCTTTATCACATAAGTGTGCGGGAAGCACCTTGATTTGGTTAGTGGAGTAAAAACCCTAGCAATTGTCGGGGTCGACGATATGATCGAATTGGCTCAAGTCGACACCACCACCTTGCTCCTCGACTTTGGTTAGAAGTGGTACATAAAAATGAGAATAACAAGTTAGTAAGTTTTATTTAAGCTAGACTAACTAAAATAAGAATTTAAAGTGTAGTATCATTTTTATGTTTAGGTAGTATATATATTTTAAATATTTTGATTCAAGTTCATATTTATTTACATGTTTAAAAGATGTAAAGTTTATTAAATATAAATGGTGGAGAATAAAATTTAGGTGTTCTAAGAAATTTAAAACAATAAAATGAAAGTTTTAAGGAAGAAAAGAATTAAAGAGGATGAAGATTCAAGTGGTGTTCTTGAGGTTGCTTGAATATTGCTTACTTGTGTTCTTGAGATGGTTTTATTTAGAGAGAAAAGACTTAGGAAAATTTAGGTGTTTGTTGTGTAATGAAATGTGTAGTATGTATAAAATGTATACTAGTAACTTGTAGTGTGTATTTGTGTATTTAGTTTGTATAATCTTTAAATTTAATTTAGCTAGAAGTGATGATGAAAATATAGGAGGTGTAAGTGGATTAGACATGGTAGTAAAGTAGGAAGAAAATGGAAGAGGATAACTTGACCCTTGAGAGCTTAAAGAACTCGGCCAACATACATGCACTTGTCCCGATTTTTCGTTTTTGAAATTTTCGATTTGCGCGTACGCGAAAAGTCTCGAAATGAAATATATAGTCTTAAAATAATGTTTAGAAGTAAGATCGAAAATAAAAGTGAAAATAAAACTCAAAACGAAATCAAAATAAAAATTAGGTACTAGCTCCTCGTAACTTTGAAATAAAATCTTACTTGATCGAAATATATATTTTTTTCGTTGAATGTTATGGAAATAAATCATAACAACTAAACGTCAAAAAGTTTATCAGTTTAGGCTTAGTGTAACTCAATATATCGAGTTTTAGCGAAAGTGTTAGTTAAATCAAAATGAAATAGTAAGTTGATATTATTATTATATGTTTTGTTAGTAATAATCAAAATGATTAAGCTTAACTAGTTTTTAATTAGATTAGGATTATGAGTAAGTATATTTAAGAAAAGATTAGGTGACTTAATCACAATTAGGTGGCTTGGTCTTTTAGTCAATGTTTGACCTCGATTTGCGTGCCAAAATTTGTCGTTGAGAAATTTGTCGTAGGTGTTTCATTTGATTTATCGAGTTTGAATATGTAAAAATAAAGTTCAAATTTGAAGTATATCAAAATAGTTTTAAATCAAAGTGAGCAAAGTTGTAGCGCATTGTGTTAGAAAAATATTGAGCGAGATTGTTAAATTAAAGACTTGCGCAATTATAAAAGGCTTAACTTAACATGGAGGGTTACATGTTTAGCAAAAAAAATTCAGTCGCATTTTTATTAAAAGGAAAAAGGATGAATTTAATCTAAGGAATTAATTTCTTTTATAAAAAAGTGTTTCAAAAACACGGGGTGTTACAATCCTACCCCCTTAAGAAAAGTTTCGTCCCCGAAACTTGTAAAGAGTGGGTAAATGCTCGAGGTTAAACAAGGCAGTTGGAGAGAATATTGAGATTTTACAAATTTGAATGATAGCATTTGGTTTGTTGGAATGAGACTCTTTGGGAAGTTTGAGTTTTATAAATATTATTGAAACGTCGGATAGAGTGAAAACATTGGAGAACCAAATCGCGTTTGTTTTATTAATGAGGTATTTAAATTAAATATAGAAATGTTACTAGAATGTTATTCCTGAAAGTGACGCGAAAGAGGCTCACAAAAAGGTAGGGTCTAGGAGTTTTTGTACGGATTTAAATTGAATTAAAATAATAAGAGTCTTAGGAAATAAAATAACTTATTTAATTTTGAGAATACATGTTAACCATAAAATTGTTTGAAAATAAGAAATTTCAGATTTTAGTAGGACTTTAATATAGTCAAAATATAGGCCTACCCCCTTAAGAAGTTTTAAACGTATATACTTAATATTATTATTTTTACTTCTAATGACCACTCAAACAAGGTATATAGCCTTTAGGAAACGAACGGCAATTAGGGAAAATGGATAAAAGTCGTAGTGGTCACGAGGAGAATATGAGCTTTATTGAAATTAGGAAAATATTGGTTATCGTTGAATGGTCAAATAAAATTTTAGAGAATTATGGATAACCCGGTTGACATAGCTCATTTTCTTAGAATTGTTATTATAATGTTACTAAAGTAAACAGAAATGTTATAGGTCATGTTTCTGTAAGATTGAAAATTTATAATAATGGCTAACGCGAAAATAACTTGTTGAATATATTTCTAAAATAGAAGAAAAAGTAGAATTAAAACAATTTTGATGATTTGAGAAATAAAGGGATGAAAAGTTTGAACCATGAAGTCTCAAAAGCATTTAAAAATTACGTTACAAAGATTTTACAGAACGAGCAGTAAATTTTCAAAAATATCTTTATAGAGAACGTATGAAAACAAACTTTTGAAGCATATACTAAGAGATTGATAAGAATTTTAAATATAGGAGGTCGTAAAGGAAATTTGTGTGATGGATTGTAATTCTTACATTATCGTATTTTGAAAAACAAGACATATCTTGCCCTTCGGTAGGGGTAGATTGGTTTTGATTTGCTTGTGACTTGTGAGTTTGATTTGTTTAATAAAATTGGAGGAAACAAAATATAGTGAGTCTCCTTTATTGAGTAAAATAAATGTAAGTATAGAGTTAACTAGGAATTTTACCGGTGATGTCGTCAACATCGATAACGTCTTCAAAGACCTCTTCCGATTCGGTTAAAAGGTACACACGCCCTTGAACCTTCGCGGCCGGCGGTGGTCCCGCGTTTGCCTTTGTAATCGTACCCTTCCTTGGGCATTCATTTGACTTGTGTCCCACTACATTGCAGGAAAAACATACTACTGGTTCTCCATTACATTGTTTTCCTGGGTGGGTCGGTTGTCGGCATCTACGACACTGGCTTGGTTGTAAAGTCGGAGCCCCAGGAATTTGTTGGTTGTTCCTTGCGACGAATGTGGTGGGGTTTCGGTTGAAGTACTGGGATCTGCCCTGGTTCTTATTGCGGTTGTCTGAACTCTGATAGCTCTGCGACCATAGAATGGCTTCGAACGGCTAGCACTTGCCACAGGAGGAGTGAAAACCTTCCTTTTCTTTTTCTCTTCGACTTCTCCTTCCGGATCGAGGCCCAAATACTTGTTGCTTTTTCAGAGGCTCTGCAAAGTTCTTACAGCTTGAATCCGCTCATGTTCGCCCTCGCACCGTAAGTCATACCTCTTACGTGCACTGGTCATGAAGTTCCTCCTCGTTAGTTATTATCTTGGGAGCAAATTTGGATAACTCCTGATGCTTGCAGAGACATATCACCTTGGTTCAAGTTTCGGAACTCTTCTTCCTTATCCCATTTTAGTTCCTCCCCAAAGTATTTGTTCTCCAATAGAGTCTTGAACTCGCTCCAATTATAGATCCTTAGGGGGAACGTGGATCTGATTAGGCGCCACCAGCTATTGGCCTCCCCTTTCAAGTAGTACGCTACTACATTCACCTTTTCATTAGGTGGCGTCTTGCTTAGTTCCAAAAGCTTCTCCATTTCCTCAATCCATTCCGTCAAGACAGTAGGATTGACGGAGCCTGAGTATGGTTGAGGTCTATGTTTTGAGAACCTCTCAAATGCGGATTGGTTGTTTCCGCCACCCTGATGTTGGTACATGCCTTGAGCAATCTTTGTGATTGCATCCTCGAAGCCTTTTCTTCTTGCCTCCTCTTCGAGGAATTGTTGGTTAAGGTCATTGTCTGGGATACCGTTTGCAGCCATTCTGAAAATATTAAACTGTATGAACTTGAGTAGTTCTAAAAGAGGCATAACATAGAATACAAGGTAAAAGTTGGTTACATCGATTCTGAGTAGCAGAAGCAATCCGATACATTTCCTAGAAGGATAACTGAAAGTAGAAGGTAGGGATAACGACTCCTAATAGTGTCATACAGAATCACTGAGGTTAGGTAGTTAAAATCTAGAGATTTTACAAAATGTTATCCGTACTAGTAGTTCATAAGGCTAAAAGGCTCTAGAGCCCGTTTGAGGACTCTGCATCGCTGACCTCCTGCTCATCATCAAAAGTATGTCCCTGAGTAATGGCACGGCATGCAAGTCTGAGGGAGCATTTGAAGAAGTTCCACTCGTGAAACTTTCCTCCTCGAACTGTAGACAGGTGATGTACAGTAAACCACCAATGGCAAGCTTCGCCCCTAAGAAACTTCTCGGCTAAGCGCACCTTCCACTCTTCGTGGACTTCTGCCTCAACGAACTTCGCCTCCAACTCATGTATCCAGCTCACGCAAGTGTCACGGTCTCCTGCAAATTTGCGCGGAGGGTTTTCATAGAATTTCCTGTAGGCTGCAACTCTGACAGGGGTACCTCGCCCAAGCCCAGGAGTAGTAGGACGCACAGGAATACTGGCACGGAGAGCACTTTGCTTCCAGTTGATCGAACGATGATTCATCCGTCTCCACACGCTGGTGAATCGCCAGTTGATGACATCTACAAGGAATTTTAAGGAAGGGAGTCAAACAACAAAAATATTGTTTGAACGAAGATAAAATGGCTATTATGTAACAACCTGATTTTTAGTCGACTTTAATTACTAAGGCGGAAATTAATTAAGTCTTAAACCAGCGTCATTAATTATACAATAAAACCCAAATGTTATAACATCGTTCAAGAGTTGAATAAAACAACTCTAAGTACGGTAATTTAAAGGAGTAGCGTTATATATTACATATCTCTCGAAAAGAAACAAAAAGGAAAGCATAAAAACGTCTCGTGGCCCCGTCCAAAATCCAAAGATCCTGGCCCACGATCGCCCCGCACAATAAATCGATGGGGATGCCCGAAGTGACAAAGCACTAGCTATGCTCATACTTACCCTCGATTTCAATTACTTTGGTTTAATATTATCGCTTTATAAACATAACATTATGATAAAAACATAAACATGCTTAATACATATAGCATATAAGACATATAAGTCATAATAAGCATGCGGTTTAAAGCGATAAATCATATAAGCATGATATTCAATTATGAAGGCAAATAACACATAATAGCATAGCAATAGTATCACAATAATTCAATGGCATCACAAGGCGATATCGGATCGCATACATACATACGTATCGTATTGTTCTCATCATGCAGACTCGATTCACTTCAGAAACTTGTGGTCTTTAATTTTCGAAAATGGTACACACTCGTTCTCATTTAAATCAAACAACACACAACACATACTGCTTACGAGCCTGACCACTGAGTAGGCCTTTGTACTCTGATCGATTGCATCTCACTTCCATAGTGCAGAGGCTTACTCGACTCGTAAACCACGCCGAATACTATAGTACTTGCATCTCATCTTCTAGTGTTCGAAATGATTCGAACTTCAGATACAATCTCGTCAAGTGATCTTTACATGTGGCAAGAACGAATGCTAGTGTCGCGCCCACTAAGAACGAAACACGGCAAGGAGACAGAACCGTGAGATGACAATCGCAATAATGTCACGGTGGCCCTGATAACTTTAGCGAAATAGGGGAATAAAACCCTAGTCTAGTATGCATACACTAATATCCAATTTAAGAGTAGGCTATGCTATTCATAGAGCACCTTAACTCAGGATAAAACGACTATTTCCTAAAGCCTGACCCACTAAGAGTTGAATTTTTCATTATCTTGTACGAACAAAGCTATACGACTTAAGGCGTAACGGCATGGGCAAGGATGCACAAAGCATAATATCACGGCTATACCACACTATTCGGGATGACAATCGCAATAAGGCCGAGATAGTGGCGTCCGCTACAAGACTATCTTAACCCCACTTCACTCACGATTGACGTTTTTATATCTGAGGCCCAAGCTTGACCTTTTATTTAACTTACTCAATATTCATTATATATTTGATATTACATATCACATATTACTAGACTCTCCTAGTCTCAGCGTCAAACGTTTAAGTATTTGTAGGTTTCATATGATCACATAACACGTTCGTTTATTATTTGAAATGTTGTTAATTATTAACGTTTTCAAGTTTCTAAATTGAAACGTTTATTAGTATGTCCAATTTTATTTATGTGTTTTTCAAACACTTTAGGTCATTTACTTCTTCATTTTAAATTTTCTATACTTAGTAAAATTTTCAATTATTTTCAGTATTTCACTATTCACTTTCTACTATTCATAAATCACTATTCACTTGACACTATTCATTGGTCACTATTCATCGTATTTTATACGTATTTTTATACTCATACGTATTCCTATACTTGTACGTATTTTTATATTTATACGTATTTTTATACTTAAGATATTTTAAGTATAATACTAAACTTGTTTTTATTTTCTAAGTACAAATTTCTAGTTTCAAAGTCGTTAGGTTCGTTTTGTACTTAGGCGTTTTTTTGAAAATATTTTAAAGTCTAGTTTTAAAAATGTTAGGTTCGGTTTGTATTTAGTCATTTATGAAAATATTCGAAAATCATAGTTTTAAAAATGTTAAGTTCATTTTGCATTTAGTCATTTATGAAAATACTCTAAAATTCTAGTTTTAAAAACGTTAAGTTCATTTTATAAAAGGTGATCAGTGATATTTATTTTAAAACGAGACTCGGTTAAATTTAGTCGTCTATTAATTTAAGTTAGTGATAGTATCGTGGATGATTCATTTATAGTCCGTATGTCCAAAATCAATAGTCCAAATAGCAAAGGCAGTAACACACAATTTAGTTCATTTTTATAACGGTTACATATTTTTATCGGTTTATCGTATTTCATTTATAACTAAAACAATTTATACCAAAAATTCAATTCTAATTACTATTTAACTTTAGTGACTTAGTGATAATTTCATTTTAGTCAAATTTAGTCAATTAAAAATGAAAATGCCGTGTACAACATATATAATACAAAAATTGATTTATTTCTTTTAATTTCTTAAATCTAACTTATTAACTAATAATTAAATTATATTAACAATAAACTAAAAAGTGATAAAACAAATTTTAACCCTAAAATAGTGATGATGCCGTGGCTAAGGTGGTTAGAGTCCTAAAATTTCATTTTTCGATTTTATCGGTTTTTAACTTAAAGTCTTTATATTTTAATTATTCTAATTATACTAAAACGATTTAAACTATAATGAAATTTACTAACAATTTCATTTATATTTATGAATAGTGTTTTTCAACACTTTAAATTTCTAACTCTTTAATCTAAATGATTTATAATGTTTAAGTTGATTTATAGTATAATACTAACAATATATATAAACAATAACTAAACATAAACACAAATTATTAACAAACATAATATAAAACATAATCAAAGTGAACAATATTGATGAACATCAACATGAATAAATCAAGAACACACATGAAGAACTCAAGAACAACTCAAGAACACTAATTTCGATTTTAATAATTTATAATTTGTTTTCCTAATTTAGTTTCTTTTTCATAGTAACATCTATTTTATACTAACTTAATACTACATATAATTTACAAAAATTAAAAGTGAAAATATATTAAAAAAAATGGGAAATGCCGTGAGAAGTGATATGTTAGTATATATTTTTATTTTTGATTTTTAATCACTTTAACTCATTGTTAATATTTAACATAATTTTTATATATGACTACTACTTATCTAAAACATAACTAAGCACAAAAATCATATGAACATAAATTAAAAATGCTCAAAATGAATTTAAGTAAAGATGATATCATTTTACTATAACATTACTAGTAAACTATATATTTAGTTATTATCATTATTTATTCAACACATAAACATACAAGCATATAAACATGATGTTTAACATATTTAACATAAAAATCATAATTATAACATTAGAATAACAAAACAAATTAATTTACTAAAAAGATAATACAAGACATAGTTAGTCACCTCGATTTAGCGAGCTAAAGGTTATCCGGGTCAATTATATTATCTAGGTTTAAGTCTTCACCCAAGTCCTCGTCTTCACCTTCAAAAATATACCCAAAGTAGTAAGCTTCTATATCCACTAAGTAGCTAAATAATACTAGGAATTATTAGAGTAATATTTATGGTTTTATTTAGGATGTTTTAGAGTAAAAATGAAAGAAAATCAAAGGGAGAAATGGGGAGAAGAGGCACGGCTCAAATGGAGAAGAAAATGAGAGTTTTACACTTGTGAAAATATAAGGGAACACTAGTATGATTTTTAGGTTAAATGAATTAGGTTTAGGTTTGTTTATTTAGTAAATAAAGTTTAATTATAATGAAAATAATGAGTCATAACACCACTTGACATACTAGTGTCAAAATAAGAAGCTTCTTAAGATATTTGATCAAATTAAAATTTTCCACGAAATTTATCAGTTTTAAAAAGTCGGGTGTCAAAAGCGATAAAAGTTAAAGTGTGCGCGTTTGACTATTTTTCGAAATATTTCTACTTTTGAATTCTAAGACTGAAATATTTATTTCATTATTCAAAAATATTAAAAAGTATTAAAGAAGTCGATAAATTTTACAAAACGAAAGTTTTGCAAAAATAGAGATTTTAGAAGTATAAAAGGTTAGGATTTGATTTATAATTTGAAATTAGGAATTGATGGCTAAATATTGAATTAAATTAACACGGAGTGTTACAAACCTACCCCCTTAAGAAAAGTTTCGTCCCGAAACTTGAATAGAGTGGATAACTGCTCGAAGTTGTGCAAGACAGTTAGAGAGAATACCAAGATCTTACAAGTTTTGACAATGATATTTTATTTTGGTAGAATAAAACTTTTCAAAAAGTTTGAAATTCTGAATTATTATCAAGGTGTTAGATAGAGTGGAAAGATTGTAGGATATAAACATTTTATATTTATAAATAGAATATTTTGAAATAATATAGAAATATTGCTAGATTGCTATTTCTGAAATCGATTTCAAAGGGATTTTCAAAAAAAGTGGGGCCTAGAAGTTTTGTACGGAATTAATTTAAAATAAAATTATAAGGGTTATAAAATAAAACAAATTTTAATTTTATTTGAAATTAAATATATAGTTTAAAGTTTGTTGAAATAAGATTTTAAATAATTTTAATCAATGATTTTAAACCATCATATTTTGTCCTACCCCCTTAAGAAAATTTTAAACATATTTATCAAATTCAAGAGAAAACCTAAAGATTCATTTTAAAGGTTGAGAATTCAGAAATAGGTATTGATAAGTTTAAAATTTTGAAAATAACTAACTTCGATAGTATATAAGGTAAAGAATATACGATTTAAAACCAAATAATTTCAAAGATATTTAAAATCACGAAATAAAGTTTTAAGAAATAATTGAATAAGTTTCAAAGATGTTTTAAAGGGGAAACTTGAAAGTTAATTTTAGAAGATAATTAGGAATTATAACATTTTCGAAGATATTTAAATTTTGAAAGAAACTATGTTTAAGAGGTTGGAAAATTATAAAATTTAAAGGTTTTCAAAATAAACTTAGAGGAGTTTATGACTTTGAAAATCAAAAGTAAAATCATTTTGTGAAATTAAGGAAGAGGAATGAAAGTTCATTTGGGAACTAGTTATTAGAGATTATAGATTTAGGAATTTAGAGAGTTAGGGGGAAAAAGGTTTTAAGAGGTTGAAAATCTTTTAAAAGAGAACAAAATAAAGATTTTAGTTAAAGAGGATAATTAGATGGAGTTGTAGAATTCCTTTCTGCGATAGGAATCTTCGAGATCTTGAACGTCTCATCAGTAGTAGGGTTCTTGATGCGTCCATTTGTTGCGCTTGAGATCTTGTCGTCATGTATTTGATTAAAGGCTTCTTTCTTCGAGAATTAAATTTGTTACTTAGAATTTTATATCCGAGGATAGTTGTTAGTTTTAGTTAGTCACATCAGCAAGTAGCAAGCATACGATAGTTAGCGTATTTTATTTTGAGGGAAGTAGTTCGTTATTTAAAAGTCCTTAGCCTATGGTCAGTCCTTAAGGTTTCTACCCATCCTCACACTTTAAAGCGATTTCAAGTTATTATTTAAGTGATCTAATAAAAGAAAAATCTAATTTATTATTTGATCCTATTAGTCTTGCGGGTAAACATATTAATATGTTTGTACCGCCCAGGTGTCTCTCGTTAGGTAAGCATAAATCGCATTAGGCAATTCATGTTACTGGCCACGAGTCACTTTGATACCAATCAGAATAACCTGATTTTTAGTCGACTTTAATTACTAAGGCGAAATTAATTAAGTCTTAAACCAAATAATCATTAATTATACAATAAAACCCAAATGTTATAACATCGTTCAAGAGTTGAATAAAACAACTCTAAGTACGGTAATTTAAAGGAGTAGCGTTATATATTACATATCTCTCGAAAAGAAACAAAAAGGAAAGCATAAAAACGCCTCGTGGCCCCGTCCAAAATCCAAAGATCCATTGGTCCACGATCGCCCCGCACAATAAATCGATGGGGGATGCTCACGAGCTGACAAAGTGACTAGCTATGCTCATACTTACCCTCGATTTCAATTACTTTGGTTTAATATTATCGCTTTATAAACATAACATTATGATAAAAACATAAACATGCTTAATACATATAGCATATAAGACATATAAGTCATAATAAGCATGCGGTTTAAAGCGATAAATCATATAAGCATGATATTCAATTATGAAGGCAAATAACACATAATAGCATAGCAATAGTATCACAATAATTCAATGGCATCACAAGGCGATATCGGATCGCATACATACATACGTATCGTATTGTTCTCATCATGCAGACTCGATTCACTTCAGAAACTTGTGGTCTTTAATTTTCGAAAATGGTACACACTCGTTCTCATTTAATCAAACAACAAACAACACATACTGCTTACGAGCCTGACCACTGAGTAGGCCTTTGTACTCTGATCGATTGCATCTCACTTCCATAGTGCAGAGGCTTACTCGACTCGTAAACCACGCCGAATACTATAGTACTTGCATCTCATCTTCTAGTGTTCGAAATGATTCGAACTTCAGATACAATCTCGTCAAGTGATCTTTACATGTGGCAAGAACGAATGCTAGTGTCGCCCACTAAGAGCGAACCACGGCAAGGAGACAGAACCGTGAGATGACAATCGCAATAAGGTCACGGTGGCTCCGATAACTTTAGCGAAATAGCGGAATAAAACCCTAGTCTAGTATGCATACACTAATATCCAATTTAAGAGTAGGCTATGCTATTCATAGAGCACCTTAACTCGGGATAAAAGCGACTATTTCCTAAAGCCCCACTCCACTAAGAGTTGAATTTTTCATTATCTTGTACGGAGCAGGCTATACGACTTAAGGCGTAATTCGGCATGGGCAGGATGCACAAAGCATACATCTCGCCGCTATACCACACTATTCGGGATGACAATCGCAATAAGGCCGAGATAGTGGCGTCCGCTACAAGACTATCTTAACCCCACTTCACTCACGATTGGCGTCTTCATATCTGAGGCCCAAGCTTGACCTTTTATTTAACTTACTCAATATTCATTATTTATTTGATATTACATATCACATATTACTAGACTCTCCTAGTCTCACACAAACGTTTAAGTATTTGTAGGTTTCATATGATCACATAACACGTTCGTTTATTATTTGAAATGTTGTTAATTATTAACGTTTTCAAGTTTCTAAATTGAAACGTTTATTAGTATGTCCAATTTTATTTATGTGTTTTTCAAACACTTTAGGTCATTTACTTCTTCATTTTAAATTTTCTATACTTAGTAAAATTTTCAATTATTTTCAGTATTTCACTATTCACTTTTTACTATTCATAAATCACTATTCACTTGACACTATTCATTGGTCACTATTCATCGTATTTTATACGTATTTTTATACTCATACGTATTCCTATACTTGTACGTATTTTTATATTTATACGTATTTTTATACTTAAGATATTTTAAGTATAATACTCCCTCCGATTCTCGGATTCTTAACATTTGCTTTTGGCACAATAATTAAGGTGGATCAAAAAAATGGGTGGACAAGTGGGAAAACAAGTGGGGTAGTATTTAATTGTGAGATAAAAAACTTTCCAAAAAGGGAAATGTTAAGAAATGGAAAATCACCCCAATAAGGAAAATGTTAAGAATCTGGTGAATCGGAGGGAGTACTAAACTTGTTTTTATTTTCTAAGTACAAATTTCTAGTTTCAAAGTCGTTAGGTTCGTTTTGTACTTAGGCGTTTTTTTGAAAATATTTTAAAGTCTAGTTTTAAAAATGTTAGGTTCGGTTTGTATTTAGTCATTTATGAAAATATTCGAAAATCATAGTTTTAAAAATGTTAAGTTCATTTTGCATTTAGTCATTTATGAAAATACTCTAAAATTCTAGTTTTAAAAACGTTAAGTTCATTTTATAAAAGGTGATCAGTGATATTTATTTTAAAACGAGACTCGGTTAAATTTAGTCGTCTATTAATTTAAGTTAGTGATAGTATCGTGGATGATTCATTTATAGTCCAGTATGTCCAAAATCAATAGTCCAAATAGCAAAGGCGATAATACACAATTTAGTTCATTTTATCACGGTTACATATTTTTATCGGTTTATCGTATTTCATTTATAACTAAAACAATTTATACCAAAAATTCAATTCTAATTACTATTTAACTTTAGTGACTTAGTGATAATTTCATTTTAGTCAAATTTAGTCAATTAAAAATGAAAATGCCGTGGTACAACATATATAATACAAAAATTGATTTATTTCTTTTAATTTCTTATATCTAACTTATTAACTAATAATTAAATTATATTAACAATACACTAAATAGTGATAAAACAAATTTTAACCCTACAATAGTGATGATGCTGTGGCTAAGGTGGTTAGAGTCCTAAAATTTCATTTTTCGATTTTATCGGTTTTTAACTTAAAGTCTTTATATTTTAATTATTCTAATTATACTAAAACGATTTAAACTATAATGAAATTTACTAACAATTTCATTTATATTTATGAATAGTGTTTTTCAACACTTTAAATTTCTAACTCTTTAATCTAAATGATTTATAATGTTTAAGTTGATTTATAGTATAATACTAACAATATATATAAACAATAACTAAACATAAACACAAATTATTAACAAACATAATATAAAACATAATCAAAGTGAACAATATTGATGAACATCAACATGAATAAATCAAGAACACACATGAAGAACTCAAGAACACTTATTTCGATTTTAATAATTTATAATTCGTTTTCCTAATTTAGTTTTTTTTTTCATAGGAACATCTATTTTATACTAACTTAACACTACATATAATTTACAAAAATTAAAAGTGAAAATATATTAAAAAAAATAATAAATGCCGTGTGAATGTATATGTTTGTATATATTTATATTTTTGATTTTTAATCACTTTAACTCATTGTTAATATTTCACATAATTTTTATATATCACTACTACTTAATTAAAACATGACTAAACATAAAAATCATATGAAACATAATTAAAAATGCTCAAAATCAATTTAGCTAAACATGATATCATTTTACTATAACATTACTAGTAAACTATATATTTAGTTATTATCATTATTTATTCAACACATAAACATACAAGCATATAAACATGATGTTTAACATATTTAACATAAAAATCATAATTATAAAATTAGAATAACAAAACAAATTAATTTACTAAAAAGATAATACAAGACATAGTTAGTCACCTCGATTTAGCGAGCTAGAGGTTATCCGGGTCAATTATATTATCTAGGTTTAAGTCTTCACCCAAGTCCTCGTCTTCACCTTCAAAAATATACCCAAAGTAGTAAGCATCTATATCCACTAAGTAGTTAAATAATACTAGGAATTATTAGAGTAATATTTATGGTTTTATTTAGGATGTTTTAGAGTAAAAATGAAAGAAAATCAAAGGGAGAAATGGGGAGAAGAGGCACGGCTCAAATGGAGAAGAAAATGAGAGTTTTACACTTGTGAAAATATAAGGGAACACTAGTATGATTTTTAGGTTAAATGAATTAGGTTTAGGTTTGTTTATTTAGTAAATAAAGTTTAATTATAATGAAAATAATGAGTCATAACACCACTTGACATACTAGTGTCAAAATAAGAAGCTTCTTAAGATATTTGATCAAATTAAAATTTTCCACGAAATTTATCAGTTTTAAAAAGTCGGGTGTCAAAAGCGATAAAAGTTAAAGTGTGCGCGTTTGACTATTTTTCGAAATATTTCTACTTTTGAATTCTAAGACTAAAATATTTATTTCATTATTCAAAAATATTAAAAAGTATTAAAGAAGTCGATAAATTTTACAAAACGAAAGTTTTGCAAAAATAGAGATTTTAGAAGTATAAAAGGTTAGGATTTGATTTATAATTTGAAATTAGGAATTGATGGCTAAATATTGAATTAAATTAACACGGGGTGTTACATATTAAGAGAACATAAATTTTTGATCGAACAAAAAATAAGATTAAAAAGATTTAAGAATTTTTTTATGAGTGAAATTGGTTAAGGATTTAGTAGATGCCTTTACTTCGTATAGCTTGGTACTCCTTCGGCGTTTCACTTCTCAAGAATTAAGTTTATTATTTCGATTTTATATTCTAGGCTAGTTGTTAGTTTTAGTCAGTCACATCAGCAAGTAGCAAGCATACGATGGTTAGCGTATTTTATTTTAGGTTAGTAGCTCGTTTATTTAAGAAGATTTTAGCGTATGGTCGGTACTTAAAGTTTCTACCCATCCTCACAATTTAAAGTGATCTAAGTTATTATTTTAGCGATCTAAGATTTCTAATTCATTATTTGATCCTATTAGTCTATGCCTGACATACGATATGAATGTCTGGCCCAGGTGTCGTCTCGCTATGTGAGATAACTTTAAGTCATTCACGGTCGCAAGACAGCTTTGATACCAACTGTAACAACCCGGTTTTTCGTGACTTTAATTAAACTAAGGCGGAAAATTAATTAAGTCTAAATATTACAAACCAGCTGTTATCGTCTTACAAACTCAGTATACCTAATACGAGTTTAGAGATAAAACAGAGTGTTTAGATTACAAGTTCTCTCAAAATAGATTACAAAATAAGGCCTTCAATCCCCTGATAGATCAACGGTCAAGACTCGGGGTACCTGCATTAAATTCTCATCATTTTCCCGCACACTCTTTCGATACATGCAATTTCTAAAGCAATATGCAGTATAATTAATGAATAATAAATAAACAAGGAAAACAAATAGCAAGTATGCAATTAAAACACATAAGGAGATCATGATGATTCAATACGAGTATAAACCAATCAAATAACAACCCACGCTCACAAACAATCATACTCAACAAAATCACATTCCAATACTCAACCAAGTCATTCCGATAATCATCAAACAAACAAGGAAATACATTCTTCATATGTTAACTAGTGAAAGTTCATTAGCGGCGGAAGCATGCAGGCGTAATTTCGCGATAGTAGACAGGCCAAACAGATTGGGCGTGTCGACACACTGAACAACGATGGGCCAGGCCAAAGCAGTTGGGCGTGGTCGACATACTGAACATCCGCGCAATAGCGGTCGGCGAACAAAGCGGGCGTGTCCGAGCAGGCTAAGGATACCTAAAGCGATAAGGCGGCCAAATCCCGAGTCTAATGTATGCATACACCACTATAGATAGGTTCAGATCATACTGGCCCTCGAGTAAGTAGTCACCTAATAATACGACTATCACCTTAGACGGGTACTCCGGGTGGTGGAGTTTCCAATTCTGCAGTAGTATGGGCTCACGGAGATATCAATCATGCCACATCCCTGAGGTTGTATATCCCGCACCGAAATAATACTTTATAAAAATATTAGATCGCCTTTAGCAACTCTGGGAGGGAGCCAAAGTCCCCATAGACGGCTACCTCATTAACTTCGAATTCAAGAGTCGCGACATGGCGAACAATCCAAGTATTTTATTCAAGTAGATCATTTCTTTATTTCTTTTTTCCTCGCTCATTCAAAATAGGTGGCAATTAGAACTAAAATATATCGTCTAACTTTGTATAATGAAATTTTAGTTCTAGCAGTTCTTCAGATAAACAAAACACATAGAAAGACTTAGTTAATTATTTGGAGTCCGTCTGTAAATTTTAAATATTTTTACTATTCATTATTTTACTATTCATCGTATTTACTATTCATTGTATTTACTATTCATCGTATTTACTATTCATCGTATTTACTATTCATCGTATTTACTATTCCTCGTATTTGTAATGTATTCGTATTTTCGTATTCCGTATTTGTACGTATTTTTATACTTAAGTATTTTATTAAGTATTTTATACGTATATGTATTCTTATACTTAGTATTTATTATTTTATTTTCTTTATACTTAGTATTTATTACTTGACTTTATTTATACTTAGTATTTTTATACTCTTATACATTTTTTTTTTTATACTAAGGATATTTTAGAAAATAAAACTAAGCTTTTTATTTACTAAGTGTAAAATTCTAGTTTTAAAGTCGTTAGGTTCGTTTTGTATTTAGTGGTTTGAAAAATGATTTCGGAAACAAAACTTAATATAATCTAAGTACAAAATTCTAGAGTCAAAGTTGTTAAGTTCATTTTTGTACTTGGTGATTTTAAATAACATTTTAGAAGTGAAACTCGGTTTTATTTAGTCATATACTTAACTAATCTTTTAGCGGTTTCCATTTTTAGCGAGGTTGTCATAGTTCATTTTAAATAGTCCGTATGTCCACAATCAAATTTAAGCATAGGTAGTAACACTCGACAACATTCATTTTAATACGTGTAACGTTTATTTTTATCGGTTTCGTTGATTCTTTTTATTAATGATTTAGTACATAAACGAATATAAATCTAATTATTATTCAATTTTAGTGACTAAGTGATAAATTCATTTTGACCAAAATTGACCCAAAAATAATGTAGATACCGTGTGCCTTTATTTATGTAAGCTATTTATTTCTTTTATTGTTTTTATTAATAAATCATCACCTTAACTATTTTAATTACTTAAGTGATAAAAATAAAAAGTGACAATTTCATTTTTGGTCCAAAAATACACCAAATGCCGTGGCCCTTTACTATGTAGCAATCTATTTTCGTTTTCTAATTTTATCGGTTTTTAACTTAAAGTTTTTATATACTAATTATTTAGTTTATGCAAAGATGATTTAACTAATTTACGATTTTCACTAATTATTTTATTTCATTTATGAATAGTGATTTTGTGACACTTTAAATTTCTATCTTTTTCATTATTGAGATTTAGCTCATTTAACTTATATAATTAGTATCTTATTTGTTTACTAGTGGATTTAAACAACAAATAAAATAAAACCTATAATTATTTTGGATCAAACTAGTCACTTAAAAGAAGAACACATGAATGTATGATGAACTTTAGTATTTTTCATATGAACTCAACTTAGTCAAATTTCTATATATTTATATAATTTTCTCAAATTTTCCATACAAGTCTAATTTAACTAAACTAATCATAATATGTTATTTAGAAAAATTAAAACTAAAAATTGGTCCAAATTTAAGGAGAAAACCGTGGCCATGTATGTATATGTTCAAAATTTTATTTTTGATTTTTATACTTCTAATTCAACAACTAATTTACTTAATATTACTTATGTATTTAACATATGTAAAAATCATATACAAACATTAACACACATAACTAAAAATCATTTAAACACATGAATAACCATAAAAGTTCAAGAACACACATAAACACATTAAACATTTAAATTCATAACAAATTCATTTTAAGTCCTAAACATAAACTAATTATATTTTCATGTTCATTTCACCACAAGTATTTTAAGCATGCAATTTACAAAAATTAAAACGAAAAATTAAACGAAAAATTAGGGTTAGGCCGTGTAGAATATATATGGACAATATATTTTATTTTTCGATTTTTGTCTTCTAATTTAACATGTGATACTTGGGTGACATAAAATCATACATACAAATCAAAACATCACTTAGGAAAAATAACATAAAATCAAATTCGAGGCGCTTATCACATAAGTGTGCGGGAAGCACCTTGATTTGGTTAGTGGAGTAAAAACCCTAGCAATTGTCGGGGTCGACGATATGATCGAATTGGCTCAAGTCGACACCACCACCTTGCTCCTCGTCTTTGGTTAGAAGTGGTACATAAAAATGAGAATAACAAGTTAGTAAGTTTTATTTAAGCTAGACTAACTAAAATAAGAATTTAAAGTGTAGTATCATTTTTATGTTTAGGTAGTATATATATTTTAAATATTTTGATTCAAGTTCATATTTATTTACATGTTTAAAAGATGTAAAGTTTATTAAATATAAATGGTGGAGAATAAAATTTAGGTGTTCTAAGAAATTTAAAACAATAAAATGAAAGTTTTAAGGAAGAAAAGAATTAAAGAGGATGAAGATTCAAGTGGTGTTCTTGAGGTTGCTTGAATATTGCTTACTTGTGTTCTTGAGATGGTTTTATTTAGAGAGAAAAGACTTAGGAAAATTTAGGTGTTTGTTGTGTAATGAAATGTGTAGTATGTATAAAATGTATACTAGTAACTTGTAGTGTGTATTTGTGTATTTAGTTTGTATAATCTTTAAATTTAATTTAGCTAGAAGTGATGATGAAAATATAGGAGGTGTAAGTGGATTAGACATGGTAGTAAAGTAGGAAGAAAATGGAAGAGGATAACTTGACCCTTGAGAGCTCAAAGAACTCGGCCAACATACATGCACTTGTCCCGATTTTTCGTTTTTGAAATTTTCGATTTGCGCGTACGCGAAAAGTCTCGAAATGAAATATATAGTCTTAAAATAATGTTTAGAAGTAAGATCGAAAATAAAAGTGAAAATAAAACTCAAAACGAAATCAAAATAAAAATTGGGTACTAGCTCCTCGTAACTTTGAAATAAAATCTTACTTGATCGAAATATATATTTTTTTCGTTGAATGTTATGGAAATAAATCATAACAACTAAACGTCAAAAAGTTTATCAGTTTAGGCTTAGTGTAACTCAATATATCGAGTTTTAGCGAAAGTGTTAGTTAAATCAAAATGAAATAGTAAGTTGATATTATTATTATATGTTTTGTTAGTAATAATCAAAATGATTAAGCTTAACTAGTTTTTAATTAGATTAGGATTATGAGTAAGTATATTTAAGAAAAGATTAGGTGACTTAATCACAATTAGGTGGCTTGGTCTTTTAGTCAATGTTTGACCTCGATTTGCGTGCCAAAATTTGTCGTTGAGAAATTTGTCGTAGGTGTTTCATTTGATTTATCGAGTTTGAATATGTAAAAATAAAGTTCAAATTTGAAGTATATCAAAATAGTTTTAAATCAGGTGCGAGCAAAGTTGTAGCGCATTGTGTTAGAAAAATATTGAGCGAGATTGTTAAATTAAAGACTTGCGCAATTATAAAAGGCTTAACTTAACATGGAGGGTTACATGTTTAGCGAAAAAAATTCAGTCGCATTTTTATTAAAAGGAAAAAGGATGAATTTAATCTAAGGAATTAATTTCTTTTATAAAAAAAATGTTTCAAAAACACGGGGTGTTACACCACAAGCCAAATGCCTCGCAAGAATACCAATATCGAAAGCAAAAGAACGAAAGGCAATAAGAATTAAGCAAATACAAGTGGGCTAGTGTTTGAGGCTCGCAATCTAGTAATAGAAAACAAACATATAGTGCAAGCTACGACGAGGGATTTTCAACTCGGAGATGCCAAAGATCAAAATAAAGACACTAATCAAGTCTCCAAACTTGACAATAGGAACCAAAATAAGGTTTGGAATTTTCAAAATTTTAAGAAATGCACACAAAATGAAAAATACAAAAACAAAATGAAAAATGCAAAAGAATAAGTGCGAAAGTGCTTTCCTCCCCCAAACCAGAATCACACATTGTCCTCAATGTGGAAAACAGCATAACCACAAGCAGAGAAGGACACATAAAAGATGGGGGCAGGAAAAGTAAAGCGAGGAAACGAGGGAAAAGGAGTAAGAAAGCTCACATTATCAAGTCGGAGCTCCCCCAAACCGAAGCGAAGCATGGAGTGCGGCTTATGATCCACGAATATGCGTCCATTTCAGTCCAGCTATGTAGTGCCTCGGAGTAGCACGCGAGAAAAAGTAGGGCCCTGCAGCAGAAGGGCCGAGCAATAAGGCCTTCAGTGAGGCCTGTCTCAAAAATACTAAGGACGAAGAGTCCTAAAGTACCTGCATGCTAAAATAATTATAAGCCCCTCATCCTCACGCGCTCAAAAGAAAAGTCTAAAATGTCATCCAAAACAAACCAAACCAAAGTAAAAAGTTCAACAAATTACAAAAAGTCAACGGGTTGCCTCCCGGAAAGCGCTGGTTTATAATGGTCCCGCACGACCGTCGTCAAAACGCATCATCAAGTCCAATTAGGCCAAGGACGTTGGCCACTAGCAAAACCTTCATGTGGCGAAAGAGCATCTGTTCGCCATAAAACTCGACCGTCTCGAGGAAGAGCAGCATAGTCCATCACGCAGGGGACTCCATCGCGAAAAGGCTCTCCAAAACAGCAACGGGCACGGGGCACCGCAGACCATGGGTCTCCACTTCCATCGCTAGGAGCATAGACATCCGCCGTTATGACCTTCCATTCCCCCAAACCAGGATCGTAGTCAACCTGCGTAGGACCTGCACAAGACAAAGCAGAAGAAACAACCTCCAAAGAGTCTCCAGTAGAGTGAGACGGAGGGGCAAGGTCAATAGCAGCGACAGACTCAGGCTGCATAGGGGATCGAGGAAGACTAGACTTAGTGTAGGTCAACTTCTCACCTCCCACCGAGAACGTCAAGGTCTTATTCCCCACATCGATTACAGCTCCTGCAGTATGCAGGAAAGGTCTCCCTAAAATGATCGGGATGTGGGGGTCCTCGGGAATGTCTAGGACCACGAAGTCTACGGGGATATAAAACTGCCCTACCTTAACCAGGACGTCCTCTAGGATACCTAGGGGTCTCTGCACAGTACGGTCTGCCATCTGCAACGTCATGGAGGTAACTCCTAACTTAGTCATATTCAATTTCTTGCAGATGGAGTAGGGAATGATACTCACACTGGCCCCAAGGTCACACAAGGCATTTTGCACAACATACTTCCCTATAGAACAAGGGATAGAAAAAGTCCCGGGTCACTCGACCAGGAGGTAAACTACCCTGCAAAAGAGCACTCCTCTCCCCCACGAAAGACACGGTCTCGGTCTCATTAATGGTGCGCTTCCTAGCTAGGACCTCCTTAAGAAACTTGACATAAGCAGGAACCTGTTTAACCAAATCGATAAAAGGGATATTAACCTGCAATGTCCTAAGGATTTCAAAGAACTTACTGAATTGAGGGTCCATGTTAGCCGGACGTACACGACCCGGAAAGGGAAGCTTGATTTGAATCTCCGGCGCCTTGTCCTTAGCAGCAGAATCACACGGTTTGACCATGTTGTTGGCCCCACTCTTCTCCACCTCTTCCGGGATGCTTCGGGCCATCGTAAACTGTACCACTCTGCAGCGTAATAGCACATCTTTGTATCGTGAGGAGGTTAGGAGGATTACCTTGGGGTGGTAGAGTACCACTGTTGACGCAGGCTGCGGCGGCCGAGTCAGCGCCACTTGATTCTCTAGCATTTTGATCGCCGCATCCTTGGCTTGCTCGCTCTTACGCATTTGTTGCATCATGGTCTCCGATTCTTGGCCATTTGTAACATCATGGCCTTCATCTCGGCCAAAGGATCGGCTCCTGCAGGTTGGGGTGGAGAGTAGGGGGGTTTTTGGTAGTTGGGTGGGGGGGGGTGGTAGGTTTTGTGAGGGGGGGTGTAGGGTCGGGTTTGAGGAGGTGGGGAGTCGGGTTTAGCACATTTTGGTTACGATAAGATAAAAGGAGCGATCAGTATCGGGTTGGTTTTGGTAAGGCAAGTTCTGTGAGTAGGATTGGTAAGCATGAACTTGCTCATGGGGTGCAGCATACCCCGTAGAATAAAAACCAACATCGTGCCCTGCAATAGCATTTACATGAGCACCCGAAGAACCAACACCGTGCAGCTGGTCAATTTTCGCAGTCAGCGCAGCAAGCTGACTATGGACCGCACTCATGCTCTCCTTATCACGGTCTTGGTGAGCCGACCGTGAATTACCCCGCGGCTTCCCAAATTGAGACGAATGGATAGCCATCTGTGGAACCCGGGATCGAGACGAGGGACCCAACTCGGCGTCTTGCTTAAGGGCGGATTTTAAAGTTAAAAAAGATTAAGTTGGAAAAACCTTTAAGAACTGTTATGGAGTCGCCACCTAATTATCGCGGAAATTAGGAACCTGCTACCATGTTCTAAGTTAAAAACATGTCCTAGATTTTGGAGCACGCCGACACCCCTAGATCTAAGGTTGTGAAACCAGATTGGATTCAAGTGAGGTACTTTAGAAAAAGAGTTAATTCAAATAATGATGTATGAAAACCTTTTAGAAAAGCCTATGTAAAATTAGCCTCTACTGACCTAGAACAATCCTTGTAAGATGATATTTGAGCTAATGTTATCGCTACGTACAAGTGCGATAAGTTTGTAAAAGAATGCAGATGCAGATGCAAAAAGATTGATTAAAACCCTCGGTTTAGCATGTTTAACTTGTTAACGAATCCGGTTCAGTTAAAGGTCGAATTCATTGTTTAAGTTGATTTAAATGCAAAAGAGGAGGTGCAAGATGCATGCAAATAAAATAAAGTCGAATTGTCCGTTGGTTTATTTTATAAGGTCGGTTCTTATGCGACTTTGGCGTGTCATCGGATATGGAGTGTGCAGAAGTAAATAGAACACTTGGAGTGCAAGCGCGCTGGGTGCCAAAGCCGGGGGGTGGGGCGCTAGAGTGTAGTCCCTTTGTTAGTCCATAGAAAATAAGAAAAAGCTTTGATCCAAGTGGATCGATTACCTACCTTGTCCTGGCCTTGAGATCTGGCAGAGCCGCTTCTTGAACTTAAAGGAGGATGAATTCAACACGGGATGGTGTGTTGAACTCAAAGATTTGAGTGCTTGAGGCTTTGTGAGCGTTGAAGTGTGTATGATGTAATTTTCTGGGTGAAAAAGTTATCTTTCGAGGTCTGGTATAGGGGAGTATATATACTAAAAACCTCGGAAAAATTAGGAAACCCGGGGATAGAAACAGGCCAGGAAACCGCATAGCCTTATGCGGTTGCTAGGGCAAACCGCATAGGCTTATCTTGATTTGCCCAAACCGCTTAAGCTTAGGCGGTTTGAAGGTGTGGTTTTTAGTGTAGTTTCCTAGTTCCGGTTTGATTATATCTTAGAAAGATTTAGTATAATCCTTACTTGCACGTCAAGGAAATGGCTAGGATATTTCCGAGATATTTTGATGTTTAGGGCTTTGGAGTGCGGGCAAAGGCTGGGTTTGGGCTCGGATTCGGGCCCGAGACCCGGAAAAATGAAAGAGGTGTATTTGCGTAGTTTTTGTGAAATAAGGTAAGACGTGAAGTCAGATTTTGTGTAAGAGGGGCTAAAGGGAAGATTTAGCCACCGCCTAAATTTAGGAATTTAGGAATCTTTGAATTAGACCTTGTTAATGTAAAAAGGACTAATTGTAGTGCAAATCTGGCTCATGCCAAATGAAGCAGGACAAGGACCCAGCTAGACTCCAAATGGACAAAATGAACGTTTATTTAAAGCGATGTGAGGCGACCTTAAACATTTTAACATTTAAGACGACTCAAAATGAATTCGACATTAGTTAGAACCGTTTAAGTCAACGTTAAAGCATGCGCAATAAAAGTCCGTGTTACATCACAGGGTTTTGTTTGGGAGGATACGGATATGGGGAACCACAGAGCCCCGGCTTGATCGAGCTCGGACTAGAGCGCTAGTCAAACTCCACGACCATATCCGGACCATTACAGTCTCGATATGATCAGCGGAACGAAGCATGTGTCCATGGGTGAGACGAGGACTTGAGCCAAGCTAAGCGGGGAGGCGTCGCATTTTAAGGACTTGGCGGTCAGTGCATGCTATAAGAACTCGACTCTTGAATGTCTTCGTCGTGCTTGTTGTACTGCTGTGTAATGCCGTTGTATACGCTTGGTGTCGTCGGATGCCTAGTGCTGGTACTTGTAATGTCTTCGTATTGCATGTGTAAAAGGGGCTAAAATGCAGGGGTGCATGTGCTTGTAAGATGTCTGGGTATGCGTGAGGTGTATAGTTGAATAGGGGTGTTTATGTAGGTGTTAGTGTAGGTCTCGTGAAAGAGCGTCCGTGTAATGCTTGTGCTTGAACTCGCCGAGAAGTGTCTATGTAGAGTGAAGTGCTTGGAGTTAGGTACATATTGCAGGGTGCTTGTGCTTAGGCTCGCCGAGGAGTGTCTTTGTGGTCGTAATTGCATATGATTGCCTTCTGTTGAGGAGAAAATGATGTAATGCTCGTGAAGAGCGTTCGTGCTTCTGCTTCTGTACCGTACATTAAATGCTTAATATACGCGTATGGCGGACTGTAGGTGACGCCTTAACCCAGGCACGGGACGTACTTGGAGTTGCATTAGGGCCAAGATGAATTGGGAATTCAAAAGTAGGCGTAAAACGAGAAAAAAAAGAGAAAAACCAGGGGCAGGAACCGCATAAGCTTATGCGGTTTGCAGGACGAACCGGATAAGCTTATGCGGTTTGACCTGCTGGCTGAAAAGTGCTTATAAAGCATGAAGCAAACCGTAGCCATGCTTCACTATACTCTTTCGGTTTCTTACTCTCTAAAACACCAAATTTCGATTTCTCAACCGATTTTGCTCATTTTTCTTGCGTTGCCTTGTTATGAAACCAGGTAATGCTCCATTTTAACTTGCTTTTACGTTACTTGTCGTTGTAATTAGCTAGTTTTGCCTTGAAATGTTGAAAAGACGGGTTTTGCATGAAAACCCGAGTTTTGCTTGAAATTTGCCGTTTGAATGCTTGAAATTGACGTCATTGTGTTGCATTATGCCATGCTAGCATGCATGTGTGAATTGATTGTGATTTGGACCGTCTTTGTGTGAAAAACGTCCAAATTAGGTTTCGGGCCCAAAAACGAACCCGGATTTTCCGACCCGGAATTTCAATTAAACTTCGGCGTAGGATGCCCATAGTGTGTATAGCATGCCTATAGCGTTAGTTTTGCGAAAATGTCGAGCTAAGGCTTTCAAATCGCCGTCTTAAGTCGTAGTTATACTGAGTAATTAAGGCGAATTGGGGGTTTTTGATCGGAGTGACCAAAACGCAATTGCTTGTAATGGGTT
Organism: Dianthus caryophyllus; assembly: GCA_023091065.1. Classification (NCBI taxonomy): domain Eukaryota; kingdom Viridiplantae; phylum Streptophyta; class Magnoliopsida; order Caryophyllales; family Caryophyllaceae; genus Dianthus; species Dianthus caryophyllus. The sequence goes on along the minus strand of CM041517.1, from coordinate 26,988,575 downwards.
GTTGTTGGGGACTATTATGGCGCATAGAAACCATAAAGTTGTAATTTTGAGGTGTAGAGAACGGTTTTCGACTTAATTATGAATTAGGCCTAAAAATGCTCTGTAGGGCGTATAGTGTAATGTGTTAAGGGATGTATATGTATTATGTGCGTATTATTTGTGTTTATTTGTGTATGTGTATGCCAAGTTGTATGCTTGCATGTATTATAGCTGTATGTATTGGTTGTGTTTGGTTGTAGGGGAAGATTCTAGTCGTGTTACGAGATCGAAATCTCGTAGGAGTGCTAGCTCGAGGACTGAGGGAGCCTCTAGCTCGAGTGGTTTGAGGCGTACGCGTAGTGAGAGGGATGCTGACCCTCGTGACTTGCGCACGAGACGTGGTCAGTCACGAGGTAGAGGTCGTGGGAGGATGAGCTTGCTCAAGAGCTGGTGGAGGAGCTGGAAGCTGAGATGGATGTTGTTGCGGAGGAGGCCGAGGAGGCTGCGCCTAGAGCGAGTAGCTCTAGGCCGCGAAGGTCGCGCGTGAAAAGGGCCTTTGCCAAGGGTTGGGATGGCCATAACCTTCTACTTGCTCCGGAGAGACACGTTTCCTATCGAGCGACGATGGGTTGGCAGAAAGGCTCGATGAGGACTTTCTCGGGTGTCTCGTCCGTGATGTGTGCTTTTGAGGAGAAGCTTTCGCCGAGAGCGCAAGCTTGGGTGCTGCGTAGTGCTTTTGGCCCGTTGGTCGGGCATTGGAGGGAGATTGCAGGGAAGAAGCGGGCAGCGAACGATGTTGATCGTGGCCTTCCTAGGCAGTCTTGGGACACCACGACGACGTTCCATATGCCGGCCGAGGCCAGGCATTACCTTGTCTGAGTATCTTTGTCATGGCCAGGGTTCTGGATTCGGGGACCGTGACATGAGTTTTGAGTTCTTGCGCCGTCCGTTGTGGACAAGGTTGTGATCGCCGCGATCAGCGGTGGTTTGGAGGTGATTTGTGAGGGGCGCGCCACCTTATACTTTCAAGACGAGCTACATCTTGGAGTACTTTGAGGAAGACCGAGTATGGCCCTCGGAGTGGAGTGACGGCGTAATGCTCGTATGTGGTCGTGGTGGTTTGTCGCCGCAGTGTGCCGGCCGATAAGGGTGAAGGCCGAGCGTCGGCGTCGGCCCTTATGCATCTCTGGATTGGAATGCAATTGGGACGTTTGGTGGGTGACGCCGTCTCTGGGTTTGTGCATTCGTTTCTGTATGGATGCCGTGAGACCACGGGTCATGGATCGAGGATCGCGACTATCCTTAGTCTCGCCTGGATTCTTGATGGAGGTACGTGTTGATTCTGTTTTTGTTTTAGGTGCATTGTTGTTTGTTTTTTTCTGTTGTCTTTGTAACGTGTTTTTGTTTCTTGTGTGTGCAGTCGTGGATTCTTAGCCATTTTCCTTTCCTGCTCCCCCCGCATGCTACGAGGATCGTGAGAGAGTACCGTGATGCATTGGGTACGATGTAATCGTATTGCGTTTAACTGGTCGTATGATGAGGTTCGGGACCGTCTGAACCGGATGCGATTTGATGAGGTTTGTGCTTGAACCATTTTAAATAGAGTGTAGTTAAAATGATTGTATTGTATTTATGAGTGTTTTTTTTTGTTTTTGTAGTTCGTGCCGTTCCCGTGGGGCCAGTATGCGGGCATTCCTGAAGGCATCGGGGCGCGGTTTCCAGTGCGAGGGACCCAGCGTCTGTACTTGGCGACGCCGTATGGGCCGGTTTGGTACCTTGGAGAGCGTTTGGTCTTTCAGCGGGGTGGCGGCTCGGTGGTGCTGAGGATCCGCCGAGGGTCCTGTTTGAGCGAGGGTTTCCGCCAGATCGGATGGCGCCAGACGGAAGGAGAGTCGGTGAGTCTTCTCTGTCTGGGAAGACTATGGCGGTTCTTTCGATCTCGGCTTGCTTGTGGGCCGATTGAGGTATGCTTGCTTCTTTTGAGGGTGCGTAAGGTAATTTTTTGCGAAAAATTTCCCTGACGTGTGCGTTTTGTACTTGTTTTGTAGGAATTTGATCCCGAGATGGCGGAGCAGCCTGGTGACTTCCCTACCACCGTTGAGTATGACGAGTCGGGTGTGCGTCCTACCTTCACTTTGCCGTCGTACTTGCCGGTGACCACTGACGCGGGCATGGACAGCTGGACGGGCAGGGTGAAGAAGGTATGTGTCTTTGTCTTTGTATACGTGAGTGAGCCCCCAGTTTGATCGAGGTATGAGTTATAGCGATGATCAAATTTGTGAGAGTCGTGTTTTTGTGTTACCCCCTCGAGTTTGACTTAATTTGAGTGAAATTAAGGCAAAGTGGGGTTGACTGCTTTTGTTTTGAAATTTCCCCCCGAAGTTTGACTTAATTTGAGTGAAATTAAGGCAAAATGGAGAAAATGCGCTTTGTTTTTGAAATTTCCCCCTAAGTTTGGCTTAATTTGAGTGAAATTAAGGCAAAATGGAGAAAAATGTGAAGCGTTTTTGTGTTGTGTATCACAGGTGGCTAAGAAGGCTCATAAGAAGCTATGGCGGATAGCAGCCAGTGGAGGATGGCTTGGGGTGAGCAGTCGCTTTCGGTTAATGTCGAGCCGAAATTTGAGGCAGCTCAGTTCGGCGTGAGTTTGACGAGTATCGTCGTCGTCATCCCGAGTGAACTTGTGTAATAAAGATTGTATGAACCTTTGTGTACATGTCGTTGTAGCTTGAACTTGAGCTTGGTTGTAGTCGTGAACCTGTTTGGTAAGCTTGTTTGAAACATGAAATGATTCCCGAGTGGGATGCATTTGATGTTGATTTTAAATTGTGAAAATGCGTTTGCAAAAAGTTCATTTTAAATGCGAAATGAGCTTGCATGAATGTCGAAAATGTTATGCGTTGACTCGTGGTAAGAATCGTTGTTGCTAAAGTGGAATGTAATGTTGCTGCATGGGGAACAATAAGAGAATGTCGTAGCCTAATGTAGATTGTAGCGTTTTAGGAAAGACGAAATTAGGAAAGTTGCGAGAAAACCCGCCCCTTGAACCGCATAGCCTTATGCGGTTTAGGGGTCAAACCGCATAGGCTTATGCGGTTTGGGGTGCAAACCGCATAGGGCTATGCGGTTTGGCGGCGTGGTGTAATCTTGAGTTTCCATATTCCGTAATATGTTTTGTATATAAGGAGGGGGGGTGCGTGCTATAATCCTCATTCACAATTACTTCTCTTCTTCTCTCTTAATACAAGTTTTTGCTCTCATAAATATATTAGGTATATTTATAAAAGTTTTTTTTTTTTTTTTTTTTTTTTTTTTTTTTTGTATTCAAGAAAAATGGTTGAGCATTTTGATGCTCTTTTGAAGAGGTGGACTTCCTCATTAAGTCCGGCGATGAAGAGGGCGGTGTATGATGATGGTGCGGGTGTTTTCATTGGCTTTCGCCAAATGAAAGTCGATCTAGACTTCCTGGATGTGTGCTTGGATTATTGGGATCCTAGCTTGCATGTGTTTAGGTTTCCCGGGGGAGAGGTGTGCCCTTTGATGGAGGAGTTTGCGGCTATTGCGGGGTGGTCGAAACGGACTACTCCTGTGGTTGTAAGGAGTGAGCTTTGCTATAACGGGATGTTGCGAAACTTCCTTGGGATGACAAATGCTCATGCTGCAGGTTTGTTTGAGGGAGGCAAGGTAAACATGCTTCTCTTGTGTCAACGATACATGAATAAAGTTGATACTAGTATTTCGGACCGTTCTAGGCGGAGGGCCCTTGCTTTTTGTTTGGTTCATCGTTATGCTTTTGCGGGGTCCATGCCAGATGGAGTGTTCGGAAACGCGAGGTATGCTCGTGTTGTCGAAGAGATGGAAAGGGGATATGATCCTTCTGCGTTGATCCTAGCGGAGACCATACTGGGCTTAGACGACCGTTGTGCTAATCGTCTGAGCTCGCTCTTCCCCTTAGAAGTGTCTTCAAGGCTGCGGCGACGACGTCGCGAAAGATGGAGTGGGCTGACCTTCGGGAGCGTTCGCTAAACTACTACCGGGGGTTTGTGAAGGAGAGCTCCATTCGTTGGTATGTGTCTTGGTGGGGTATTACGGCGATTACGGCCGCGTGCATTGCGAATGCGTCTCGTGGGTTGATGTTGTGCGGGTTTGAACGAGGAGTGTGGATTCATCCTCTTCGCTTGAAGAGGCAAATCGGGCTTGCTCAGACCATACCTGAGCAGGATACTCAGGTTGGAGGGGTTGTTATGCTAAACAACCAGATGATCGATGCTTGGATCCGAGGGTGGTCGGACCGTGTTACTTGGACTGTTCCGGAGCATATAGAGTCTAGTCGTGTTACGGACTTCTATACACGGTGGTACCGTTCCAATGATCCTCAGGAACGGGAGAATCAGAGGAGGAGGGAAAAGAATGGGCCAAGGCCCTCCTTGGTGTATGAGGTGGTGCGCGAAAGGAGGGACTATGGTGATCTTTGTGCTGCTAGTGTGGATGCTTCTACTTCGAGACCGGCGCGGGAAAGGCTTGGGCCGAAGGTGACTGTTAGAGATCGTTTAGGGTCAAGGATCGAGGAGCCCCCAGTCGAGCAGGACGAGGATCCGATCGAGCCCCCAGGTTTTGAGAGATCCATTCCCGTTCTTAGTTCGAAAATTGTGGCGGATCGGCCTCTTGAAGATGAAGGGGTCAATCCGAAGCGTCAGAAGATGACTTGAGTAGTTTGCTTTGTTTTGCTTAGGAAATTTCCTTTATTTAAATACATGTTTTAGATTCGAATAAAGGGCTAAGGAGGCTTGTTCCTAGCTCATTTCTAAATTGCGAAAAATACTAAATAAAGTAATAAAATAGAATTAATTTGCTTTTGTCTTGTCTCGTTGCTTTCTTTTGTTTTGCTTTGAAATGTTGTCGACCTTTTTAAGCTTCGAACATTCGTATTTGTTTTTAAATCCTCGACTTTTTTAAGCTTTGGACTTGTCTGTTTGATTTGTCTTGTCCTTAAGTCCTCGACCTTTTTAAGCTTTGGACTTGGATTTTTGATTTGTCTTGTCCTTAAGTCCTCGACCTTTTTAAGCTTTGGACTTGGATTTTTGTTTTGTTTTGTGTTGACTGTGCTCTCGACTTTTTTAAGCTTTGAGCGTGTCTTTTTGTGAGTGCATCGCCCTTGACCTTTTTAAGCTTTGGGCGTGCGTGCTAGGAAGTTCGGTTGTGCTTTTGACAAGCTGCCTACGTATCCGCGATTTACGGAATCAAACCGGCGTAGTTCGTGTGATTAGGTTGAGCTCTTTGCAAAGCTGCCTACGTATCCACAGTGCGTGGAATCAAACCGAGCGTAGTTCACCCATGCGAGAGTGAGTTTTGTTTTTGAAATACATTGCGAAATTGTTTGTGTTTAGGGGTAGTATTTCTTGAGTTGATCAAGATTTGTTGGTGTCTAAGTCCCGACCGTCAAGGTCGCTTAGTTTCACACGGCTCCTCGGGAAGGATTTCCTTGACCAAATGCGGTCCGCCCAATTGGGTTTGAATTTTCCTCTTGGGTCGACCGTAATGGTGCTCTGACCGATTTGACTACTAGGTCACCCACTTTAATGTTTCGTGGCTTGACCCGCTTGTTGTAAGCGCGTTGTAGGCGAGATTGGTACATTCTGACCGCATTTAGTGAATGTAACCGCTTTTCGCCTAAGAGGATGAGTTGTTCGTATCGTTCGCGTGCCCATTCGGCTTTAGGAATGTCTCGCTTCCATGAGAATTCGCGGATTGCATCTCGATTTCTGAGTTGAGCGGCTTCCATCCCGTAGGTTAGGAAATAGGGTGTCATGCCTGTTGGTGTGCGGATGGTTGTCGCGGTATCCCCATAATGCAAATGGAATTTTGTTGGGCGGTCGTGGCGGTGTCGATCATCTTTTGAGGATTGATACGACGGTTTTGTTCTTTGCCTCGACCGCTACCGTTAGTTTGTGGTCGGTAGGGTGATGATTTGTGTCGTTGTATCTTGTATTTGAGGAGAAGTGGTTCGACCTCTCCTTGGAAGTGTGTGCCTTGGTCGCTTATGAATTCGTGGGGTATGCCGTAGCGACAAATGATGTTGTTTTGTATGAATTTTGCAACCTCTTTTGTGCCTAGTTTGCGGTATGATGCGGCTTCGACCCATTTGGTGAAATAGTCGATGGCCACGAGGATGAAGCAGTGTCCTCCTGCTCCCACGGGTTGAACTTTGCCTATGACGTCGATTCCCCAGGTTGAGAAAGGCCATGGCGAGGTCAAACTGTATAGTGGTGAAGGAGGGATGTGTTGTACGTTTGCAAAAATTTGACAATTATGGCAATGTTTGACATACTTTGCGCAGTCGGCTTCCATGGTGGTCCAGTACCATCCTAGCCTTATGATTTGTTTGCACATGGCTCGTGCGTTCATGTGTGGTCCGCACTCGCCATCGTGTACTTGGGACATGATCTCGTGTCCCTTTTTGTGGTCGACGCACAAGAGTAGTATGCCTTGAGGCGTCTTTTTGAGTAGTTTGCCCATTTCCATCACGAATTGTGATGATAATAGGCGTAGGGCTCGCTTGGCCCGTTTGTCAGTGTTCGGTGGGTATTCACCGTTTGTTTTGTAGTTGATGATTGCTTGGTACCAAGGGTCGGTTTGTTCTTCCTCGGTTTCAATGTCACAGATGTAGGCGGGTTCATTCCGTCGTTCCACGACAATAGGTAGCGTTTCCATTCCCGGGGGTATGTTGATTAGTGACGCGAGTTTGGATAACGCGTCGGCGAATTGGTTTTCTTCGCGTGGGAGGTGTATGAATTCTACGTGATAGAATTCGTTTATGAGCTCTTGTATTTTGTTTTGGTATAATGCCAGGTTTTCAATAAGTATCTTCCATGCTCCGGATACTTGGTTGATTATGAGGGAGGAGTCCCCATAGACTCTTATATTGCGGGCGTTGAGTACAAGCGCTGCTTGAGACCGCGGTAAGCACGCCGTGATTCTGCGGCGTTGTTTGTAACGCCAAAATCCGGTTTGATGGATAAGGGTGTGTTCGCCATTCAGGATATGAGAAGTATTCTACTCCACATCCTCGATAGTTGGAGGAGCCGTCAGTATAACTCCCATTGTTCTTGGTTGATATTGTAAATCCCATCGCCTGGAAGGGATGTCGTGTCGATGATTGGCTCTTCGTTGATTGCATTTTCGCTAGGAAATCGTAGACCGCTCGTCCCTTGATTGCTTTGAGGGTACGTGCCAAGGTCGACCGGCTAGGAGCAATGTCCATCCGCCATTCGTCCAGATTAAGCACGGGTTTCTCGAAAAGGTACTTTACTGGGGTCCATTTTGGAATAGACCTTAAATGCGGTGTGCTAGCATATAGTGACGGAGTTTTTGGATGACCATACCAATGCTAGACAGCTCTTCTCGACGGGTGAATATCGAGTTTCGTAATCGAGAAATTTCTTGCTAATGTAGTAGATTGCATGTTCTTCGCCGTTTATTTCTTGAGCGAGCATGGCGCCCATGGCGGTAGGTGTTGTTGTAAGGTATAAGGATAGTGGTAAATCCTTTTGGGGTGGTCGTAGAACTGGTGGGTTAGTTAGCAATTCCTTGACCTTGTCAAATGCTTTTTGACATTGTTCGTCCCATTCAACGTGGTCGGTTTTCTTGAGTTTCTTGAAAACTGGTTCACATATCATGGTGAGTTTGCTAATGAAGCGTGAGATGTATTGGATTTGGCCCAAGAAACTTCGAATTTCGTCGAGGTTCTCCGGGGGTCGCATTTCAAGAATTGCTTTGACTTTCGAGGGGTCGACCTCGATGCCTCTTTGGCTCACTACGTGTCCTAGTAGTTTACCGGACTTGACTCCAAAAGTACATTTTTGGGGATTGAGGCGCATTTTGTATTGTCGTAGGCGCGTGAAGAACTTGCGGAGGTTAGTGATATGACCACTTCTCTCCTTTGACTTTACGATCATATCGTCGACGTAAACTTCGACTTCTTTGTGCATCATGTCATGTAAAAGGGTTGTAGCGGTGCGTTGGTATGTAGCACCGGCATTGATTAGGCCGAAAGGCATGACCGTGTAGCAGTATGTGCCCCACGGTGTAATGAAGGCCGTCTTTGCCATGTCTTCGAGTGACATTTTGATTTGGTTATAGCCTGCGTAGCCGTCCATGAAGGATAGGAGGGCGTGATCGGCGGTGTTGTCGACTAGGACGTCCACATGGGGTAATGGAAAGTCATCTTTGGGACTAACTTTGTTCAAGTCGCGAAAGTCAACGCATACTCGAATTTTGCCATTCTTTTTCAAGACTGGGACCATGTTTGAGACCCATTCAGGATACTCGATGACTTGGATGAAACCGGCTTGTAGTTGTTTTTCGATTTCTTCTTTAACCATAAGGGACCATTCGGGACGTAGTCTTCTTAGCTTTTGCTTGATGGGTTTATGCTTAGGGTTTAATGGGGATGCGGTGCTCGGCGATGCTTCGTTCGATTCCGGGCATGTCTTTGTATGACCAAGCAAATACGTCCTTGAATTCGCTTAGGAGTTGTGTGAATTGGGTGCGCTCGTGTTCGTCTAGTGAGGCTCCTAGTTGTAGTTCCCTTGGTTCTTCGGGGGTTCCCACGTTTATGGTTATGGTTTCCTCGATGATAGGGTCCTGTGTTTTGGGAGAGACAAGGTTTGCAATGTATTTGTTTAATGATTGATTTGTTTGTTCATTTTCGCATGAGTTAGTGTCTTTTGTATTTTGTGTTTTGTTTGTTGTTTGTTGATTTTTGTTTGTTTGTATTTTGTTGTTTGTTTTAGCTTGAGACAAGACGTAAGCAAATTTATTCATTTCATTATTTTGAAGAGAATTATTCGACTAATCAGAAAATTGCTTGGAGCTAGCCTCCGTAAAAAGGAAATCTAAACTAAAGTTAGAGTCTAGGATAGATGGGTCGACAGATGACCCGACACTAAGAGCATTAGAATCTAAAAGAATTTCTTCTTCTTCTTCATCGTCTTCTGTGCCGCTGGAGGAGCTGCTTGAGCTGCTTGAGTTGTGATGCAGATTGCGTCGTTGCTGGAGGAAGGTGTGGTTTTCCTTCGAGGTTTCTTGATTCTTCCTTGATCGATAAGATCTTGGATGGCATGTTTGAGTTTAAGACAACTCTCGGTGCTATGCCCCATGCCCCGGTGGTATGCACAGAAGGCGTTGGGGTCCCATGATTTTAATTTCTTTCTCATGGGTGGCTCGTTAATAGGTCCAATTGGCGTGAGGTAGTCTTTTTCAACTAACTTTTGTAATGCCACAACGTAGGGCATATAGAGTCTGTCAAAGTTCCTTGCAGAGCCATGCGAGTTGTGTATTTTTCGTCCTTTAAGAGTGCGTTCTCGAAGGGTACTTCGGTAGGCGGGATCCTCGTAGCTAGATGTGAGATCCTTTTCGATGCGAGTGCCAATTTCGATGAGATGTTCGAAGTTCTGAGCGTGGCAGAAGTGAAAGTAGTATCGCCAGGCGGGTCGCAAGCTGAAGAGGAAAGTGGATATGAGTTCATCTTCGTGTGGGTGATCCGGCACTCGGGAAAGTAGTTTCCTCCACTGTGCAAGATGTTTGACGAAGCCTTCATTGTCCTTCTGACGAAAAGCTTCGAGGGTGACGAGCGAGACCGGGTTGCTAAGTTCTTTTTGGACGCGACGTTCCAAACGCTCGACTGCGGTGCGATGTAGAGCTTTTAGGTGATTGATGTCTTTTGCAAGTTGATTGATGTGGCTTATCACCTCGTCAGTGGGTAGCCAGTATTCGTCGTTTTCGTCATCACTAGACGAAACGGCATTGATTTGATCGTCGGAATGTGTGATTAGGTAAGAACAATCTAGTATAGGGATTGATCCTACGAAGATGGCGTGGTTGCCGAGTGGGTTGTCATTATTTGATGGCTTGGTGGGTTGAGATGGTTTGCTGAGCTTTCCTTGATCGATCAGATCTTGGATAGCGTTCTTGAGCCTAAAGCAGTTCTCGGTGTCATGCCCCTTGCCTCGGTGGTATGCACAGAAGGCATTGGGGTTCCAAGATTTAGGCTTTTTGTCTTCGGGCGGCTCGCTAGTAGGCCCGATCGGTTGTAGGTAGTTCTTTTCGACCAACCTTTGGAATGCCTTGGAGTAGGACATGAAGAGAGGGTCGAAGTTTCTCTTGGCCTTAGGAGGTGGCGAGAAGGTAGTTGCGAAGGCGTCAAGGGTGTCATCATCAAGGTTACCGACGGTGCGATTTTCGTCGTTCTTGACCGCGCGGGAGGACTTAGAGGAGCTCCCCTGATAAGCATGGCCGGTGTATTTAGCCATGGTGCCAGTCCTAAGGTCATCTTCGATTTGAGTGCCGACCTTAGTTAGTTCTTTGAAGTTCTGAATGTTGCTGTACCTCATGTAGAATTGGTACACGGGTCGCAGGGTATTTATGAACTTGATGCAGCTCTTCCTCGCGGGGACGGTTGGGGATTTGAGCGCTTAGCTTCTTCTAACGAGTGAGATAGTCGGTGAAGCCTTCATTGTCCTTTTGAGATAGGACTTCTAAGGTGCGAATTGAGACTTGAGTGTCTTAATTGTCTCGATACTGTCGGTCGAACTCGACTGTGAGTTCTTCAAAAGTGGGGACCCGTTGTGGGTCTAGTGAGTAGAACCATGTCTTCGGCACTGCTGCTAGAGAGTGCGGGAAGAGAGTTAGCCAATGCTTAGCGTCGAGCCCTTTGATGGCCATTTGGGACTTGAAAGCTCGGATGTGAATGATCGGGATCTCATGTCCTTGGAAGATAGGAAGATCACTAAGGGCGAGCTTGTTTGGGAGCTCATCCTTAATGCTAGTAGGCACGTTCTCATTCTCTTTGTGGATAGAGTAAGTGCTCGAGACGTAGAGCCTCTCCTCCATAGCTTGGAGTTTCTTAGCGTGCCTATCGGCTTCCTCCTTAATCTTGAGTTCCATTCGTTCCACCTCGACGGTATGGTGGGTCAAAAGGCCCTCAAGGTCGTGATCGACCGCAACTTGATCACGGAGTGCGTTGACTTCTTCGTTGTTGCCGGCCATTTTGCGGGTGTAGGTTCGTTTCTTGTAAGGGATTATTACACGTTGTTTGGTACGGCGAGTATCCAGCTGAGGCCTGCATTTCACTTTGCATATTAGTGACACGACTCGACCCACTAGACTCACATCCATTTTTAGGCATTCATTTTAGCTCATTTCTTTGTTTAGAAAGACCTTTTTTGTTTTGAAAAGAGGAGATTTTCGAAAAGGTTTAGGCTAAAGGAAGCTTTTGAAACGAGGATGTGTGCGCACATCTCGCCTCGATGTTAAAAGATTTTGCTTTGCATCCGTCGAACTAGTATCGGTAATTTGCCGAGGTGAGCTCTAGTCAGATGTGTAAAAGAAGAAGGATTCGGCTCGAGCAAGTCGAGTCGAGGATGTTAAAATAGAGTCTAGGCCGTGTGACCTAGAGGATAGAAATTCACGAGCTCGGGTTTTAATCCTTGCTCGGGTTTTTGCTTGTTTGTGAAAAGGGAGAATTTCAAGAAAGCTTGTTTCAAAAATTCGCGATAGTTTTGTTTGAAAAGCGTTAGTTTGTTAGATGTTAGGTTCGTTTATCTTTGAAACGTTTAAGCGAGTTTTCGAAGATATGAATGCAAATGCTCGTTTTGAAAAAGACCATGGAGTGCATAGCCTCGAACTTGTACGTGAGACGCTTTGGCAGATACTTAACCCCTTCATTTCCTTACGCCGGGGCGATAGGTTTTCTGAAGGGAGCACTGGGGCGGTCGAGATAGCCGTTTACGGCAAGCCGTGGAGGGGCGAGAGGAAAGCTAGTCCGGCATGTGCTTTATCGAGTGGACACGCCTGCATGTGGGAACCACCTCTCGAGGGTGCAAAGGGTGCCTAGATTCCAAAAGGAATGGACTCTAAACGAATGTGCATAGCTCACATATGTATACTTGGATTGTTCAAGGCTTTCAAGTTTCACCTCTTTATTTTTAAAAAGAAAAAGCTAGTTTTAAGTTTTAAAAATAAAATCTCCCCAGCGGAGTCGCCAAACTGTGGAACCCGGGATCGAGACGAGGGACCCAACTCGGCGTCTTGCTTAAGGGCGGATTTTAAAGTTAAAAAAGATTAAGTTGGAAAAACCTTTAAGAACTGTTATGGAGTCGCCACCTAATTATCGCGGAAATTAGGAACCTGCTACCATGTTCTAAGTTAAAAACATGTCCTACATTTTGGAGCACGCCGACACCCCTAGATCTAAGGTTGTGAAACCAGATTGGATTCGGGGTGAGGGTACTTTAGAAAAAGAGTTAATTCAAATAATGATTTATGAAAACCTTTTAGAAAAGCCTATGTAAAAATAGCCTCTACTGACCTAGAACAATCCTTGTGAGATGATATTTGAGCTAATGTTATCGCTACGTACAAGTGCGATAAGTTTGTAAAAGAATGCAGATGCAGATGCAAAAAGATTGATTAAAACCCTCAGTTTAGCATGTTTAACTTGTTAACGAATACGGTTCAGTTAAAGGTCGAATTCATTGTTTAAGTTGATTTAAATGCAAAAAGAAGGTGCAAGATGCATGCAAATAAAATAAAGTTCAATTGTCCATTGGTTTATTTTATAAGGTCGGTTGCTTATGCGACTTTGGCGTGTCATCTGGATATGGAGTGTACCAAGTAAATAGAACACTTGGAGTGCAAGCTACTGGGTGCCAAAGCGGGGTGGGGCGCTAGAGTGTAGTCCCCTTTGTTAGTCCATAGAAAATAAGAAAAAGCTTTGATCCAAGTGGATCAGTACCTACCTTGTCCTGACGCTTCAGATCTGGGCAGAGCTTCGCTTCTTGAACTTAAAAGGAGGATGAATTCAACACGGGATGGTGTGTTGAACTCAAAGATTTGAGTGCTTGAGGCTTTGTGAGCGTTGAAGTGTGTATGATGTAATTTTCTGGGTGAAAAAGTTATCTTTCGAGGTCTGGTATAGGGGAGTATATATACTAAAAACCTCGGAAAAATTAGGAAACCCGGGGATAGAAACAGGCCAGGAAACCGCATAGCCTTATGCGGTTGCCCACCCAAACCGCATAAGCTTATGCGGTTTGAAGGTGTGGTTTTTAGTGTAGTTTCCTAGTTCCGGTTTGATTATATCTTAGAAAGATTTAGTATAATCCTTACTTGCACGTCAAGGAAAAGGCTAGGTTATTTCCGAGATATTTTGATGTTTAGGGCTTTGGAGTGCGGGCCAAAGGCTGGGTTTGGGCTCGGATTCGGGCTGAGACCCTAAAATGAAAGAGGTGTATTTATGCGTAGTTTTTGTGAAATAAGGTAAGACGTGAAGTCAGATTTTTGTGTAAGAGGGGGCTAAAGGAAAGATTTAGCCACCGGGCCTAAATTTAGGAATTTAGGAATGCTGAATTAGACCTTGTTAATGTAAAAGGACTAATTGTAGTGCAAATGCGAAGCTCATGCCAAATGAAGCAGGACAAGGACCTAGCTAGACTCCAAATGGACAAAATGAACGTTTATTTAAAGCGATGTGAAGCGACCTTAAACATTTTAACATTTAAAACGACTCAAAATGAATTCGACATTAGTTAGAACCGTTTAAGTCAACGTTAAAGCATGCGCAATAAAAGTCCGTGTTACATCACAAGGTTTTGTTTGGGAGGGTACGGATATGGGTATCCACACCATCTCCTCAATCAAGCCCCACGCCTTATCATCGTCGACGTTATTAGCAAAACGTCCCTCTGCAGCAGAATCAAGGATGGCCCGGCTCTCCGCGTATAACCCATTATAGAATGTCATGATCACCAACCAATCGTTCAACCCGTGGTGAGGACAATAGCGGATAAGCTTCTTGTATCGCTCCCAAGCTTCAGCGAAAGTGGAGTGAAACTAAGTGGATCAAGTTTCACTCAAGGGATGAACAAAAATCAAGATGTGGTGATGATGAAAATCTCGGCCCAAGTTTCAATTTTTATGAAGTATTTTTTCTGAAATTTTGTGAAACAATAAAACATAAAAGATAGTGACTAAATCTACACACAAAGTAATAGATTTAGGTTTTAATTAGTTAAGCACAAAGCCACTAACTAATTATCATAAATCTCAAACACAAAGTAATGAGAGAAATGAAGAATACTCAAATAAAACTCTAGGGTTTTCATTCATCTAAAATCTGAAAAATACGATGTGAGAATGAGGGGTTTATATACTACCCTCATTCTAATCTTGACCATACATTACAAGAAGATCTAAGGGCTCACAAGAGTCCCCCAATTACTACAAAATAACGGCTCCTAAGCTCACATGTGAGCTGAAAATTTTCATTCTAAAAGACAAACTATAAAGCATAAAGGTGATGGTGACACTTGAGTTCATCCTCTCCTTCTTTGTTGATGATCATCCAAGGGCCCTGTGTGAGCCTTGGGGTTGGGTTTGGACGGTCCAAGTGACCAAACTACAAGGGATTATATTGTCTCCTTACATTAAAGCATAAAGTAAAAGTAAAGAAAGCGACATGTATGAAAATGACATAAAACATAAAAACAATGTGATGGCTTGGGTGACTTAATTGAGCCGGCTCCATGGGACCTCCTTGAGCTAGCTTGATGAGCCATGTGAGCCCATTTATTGGAGGGTTGACTCACATGGGTGTACCCTAATTGACCACACTCAAAAATAGCATAATCTTGACTTTTTGTTGCTCTCCAACTTTGACTTCCTCTTGACTTTGCTTGATCACTAAGGTTGGCTCGATTTGACCATAGAATTGACTTTACTTAGCCCTTAGTGATCCCTTGGTCCATGACCTAGGCTTGGGTTTGAGCCCATGGCCCCAACCCATGGTCTCCCTCGACTTCACCCTTGACCACCTTGACCATTTTTGGTCCAATCTCCTCTCCTTGGAAAGGACTTGTCCTCAAGTCCTTGGAGATCCTCTTGCTTCCTCCCTTGCCCGTAATCATGCTTGCTTCTCGGCTCAACCTTTGCTCGATCTTGGCTTTCACGGTTTTGGTCTTCCATGGGCACCACTTAGCTAGAGTTTGTAGAAATGGTTGGACCCCTTTGCCTTGGCTCGAAGAATTGTTCATGTTTTCTTCCTTGGTCACGGTTTGCTTGACCACACACTCTTCCTCGAGCATTTCTTTGAGCCCACGACTCATAACCATGCCATCCATCCATTCTTGCTCATGATCGAGCCCATCAATGATTCTCCACCTTAAAGATCCACTTGATCTTTCCTTGCCATCAATTTTTGCTCTTTCATTGACCACATTCTTGTTGTAGTCGGTTGTTTCATTGTTGATTGAAGTATCTCCTTCATGTTGCTCCTCTCCTAGAACTCCCCTTGTTGCTCTAGGGTTTCTCTTGATTTCCAAGCTCATCACTTCTTTTCCAAAGCCCACATTCGGCTCTTCTCCCATCTCTTGGCTAGAGCTTACTCCATTGATTGATTCGAACAAGCATGAATTGGTTTTATAACCCATCATTGGTGGTAGGGGAGCTAAGACAATAAGCTTGTCACCATACTTGAATGAGTAGGTGTTATCTCTTCCATGGTGGGAAGAATTCTTCTCATACTCCCAAGGCCTACCAAGCAACACATGACATGCATCCATGTCCAACACTTCACACACAATTTCATCCTTATAGTCTTGTCCAATTGAGAATGAGACTTTGCATTGTTTATCGACCTTTACTTCGGCTCCTTGATTAAGCCACCTTAGCTTGTAAGGATGAGGATGCTTCAAGGTTGGTAAGACAAGTTTATCAATGAGGGTTTTTGAAGCAACATTAACACAACTTCCCCCATCGATAATGAGATTACACACTCTCCCCATGATTGTACACTTGGTTCGAAATAGTTGGTGTCTTTGATCCATGCTTTCGCTTGAATCTTGAGTGTGCATTACTCGCCAAGTAACCAAGCTCAACCCCGAGTCCGGGGGAACTAATGTTTCGGCCACCTTCACATCCTCAACTCCCTCTTTTTTTTCTTCCTCACAAACTAACACCTCATCGTCTCCCCAATGCACTACCTCACTCGTATTCAAGGTCCTCTTGCTAGGGCACTCCTTAGCAAAATGACCATACCCTTGACATTGGTAGCATTTCTTGAGAGGAATTGTTTTCTTAGGGCCATAGTCAATTCCCTTTCCCTTATCAACACTTGATGGCTTGGTGGTAGGGCAAGGCTCACCAATTTTGATCCCTCCTTGGCTCGACGGGGGGGTGGCCTTGGTGGAGGTCTTGGCCCAGGCCCCTCTCCCCCTCTCTAGCTATTCCACTCTCATGGCCATAGTGACGGCCTCATCGAATGACCACAAGTTTTGCATCTTGACCCGATTTGCTATCCTAGGGTTTAGGCCCTCAACAAACCTTGCAATTTTTTGCTCGGGTTTCTCATTCATCTCACATTGTAGAGTGAGTTGCTCAAAGTCCCTAAGATAGGTTTCAATGGGGTGTGTCTCTTGTTTTAGTTGAGCTAGCTTGAGGAACATGTCTTGGGTATAATCCTTTGGAACAAACTTGTCTTTGAGTTTTTTCTTGAGTTTGAGCCACGACTTAATGGGTTCCTTACCCTCTCGGTTTCGTTGGTTCTTGAGGTTTTCGTACCAAAGGGAAGCGTATCCCTTGAACTTCATGATGGCCACCTTAAAACACTTCCTACTCTGGTACTCCTTAAATTCAAAAATTCTCTCAACCGATCTAAGCCAATCTAGGAGATCCTCGGGATTCAAGCTACCATAAAAATCGGGTATATCCACTTTGATATCTCGGTCATGGTCTCTTGGGTGGGTTTCAAGGGACTCCTCCGAATCCGAAAATTGATCTTCCATGTGAGGGGGAGGTTGTCCTCTCCCACGCCCCCATACCCATACCCACGCCTCTTCCCCTCCACCCCTTCTTGGTTCATTAAGATTTTGGTCTAAGAGGGTGTTTAGAGCATTCATCATTAAAGTACAATTACCGGTGAGTTGAGTTAACTTCTCTTCTAAATCGGAAAGCCTTTTACCCTCCCCTCTATCCCCTTCCATTATGTGAAAATTTTGTGAGATCTTTTGTGGAAATTTTGTGGGAAATTTATAGAAAATAAACAAGGAAAAGAAAGAAGAAAAACGAAAATTAAAAGAAGAAAAACAAAGGAGTAACTCGAAAAAACTAAGAACAAGAACAAATCGAAAAACAAGAACAAACCTAGGCTTTGATGACCAATTTGGAGTGAAACTAAGTGGATCAAGTTTCACTCAAGGGATGAACAAAAATCAAGATGTGGTGATGATGAAAATCTCGGCCCAAGTTTCAATTTTTATGAAGTATTTTTTCTGAAATTTTGTGAAACAATAAAACATAAAAGATAGTGACTAAATCTACACACAAAGTAATAGATTTAGGTTTTAATTAGTTAAGCACAAAGCCACTAACTAATTATCATAAATCTCAAACACAAAGTAATGAGAGAAATGAAGAATACTCAAATAAAACTCTAGGGTTTTCATTCATCTAAAATCTGAAAAATACGATGTGAGAATGAGGGGTTTATATACTACCCTCATTCTAATCTTGACCATACATTACAAGAAGATCTAAGGGCTCACAAGAGTCCCCCAATTACTACAAAATAACGGCTCCTAAGCTCACATGTGAGCTGAAAATTTTCATTCTAAAAGACAAACTATAAAGCATAAAGGTGATGGTGACACTTGAGTTCATCCTCTCCCTTCTTTGTTGATGATCATCCAAGGGCCCTTGTGTGAGCCTTGGGGTTGGGTTTGGACGGTCCAAGTGACCAAATTACAAGGGATTATATTGTCTCCTTACATTAAAGCATAAAGTAAAAGTAAAGAAAGCGACATGTATGAAAATGACATAAAACATAAAAACAATGTGATGGCTTGGGTGACTTAATTGAGCCGGCTCCATGGGACCTCCTTGAGCTAGCTTGATGAGCCATGTGAGCCCATTTATTGGAGGGTTGACTCACATGGGTGTACCCTAATTGACCACACTCAAAAACAGCATAATCTTGACTTTTTGTTGCTCTCCAACTTTGACTTCCTCTTGACTTTGCTTGATCACTAAGGTTGGCTCGATTTGACCATAGAATTGACTTTACTTAGCCCTTAGTGATCCCTTGGTCCATGACCTAGGCTTGGGTTTGAGCCCATGGCCCCAACCCATGGTCTCCCTCGACTTCACCCTTGACCACCTTGACCATTTTTGGTCCAGAAAGATTCATCAAACGTTTGCTTGAAGCCTTGAATTTGACTTCTCATTTGGTTAGTACGCTCGGGAGGGTAGAACTTGGAGTAAAAAGCAAGGGCTAACCCGCTCCAATCAGTGATGCCAACCGCCTCCTTGTCGAGGTCCGTGATCCATTCACGGGCTCGATCCTTCAACGAAAAAGGGAATAGCATTTCCCTTATCTGGTTCTGGGTGATCCCGGCCTGCTTGATCGTCGAACAGTAGTCGGTAAACACTTGCATATGCCGACCAGGATCCTCGGTGGGATAACCACCAAACTGGTTCCGCTCCACCAAATTTAAGAAGGCGGGGCGGATCTTGAAGTTGCCCTGCAGAGTAGCGGGCATCGTGAATCCATTAGGAATGGATTCCGGCTTAGGCACCGAGTGACTAGAAAGTTTAGGCATAGTCACAGGCGGTGGAGATAATGGAGTAACCGGAGGTGAGTCCTCTTCGTAGGACGATTGCGCTGCACTAGACTCCGAATACGACGCTTCCTCGATGTCAAGATCAACTATTTGAATCGCTTGCTTACGTAGCCTATGTAGTGCTCGTTCAGGTTCGGGCTCAAAGGGAACTAGAGTCCGTGGTGACCGGCGCATAAACAAAACTACACCAAGCGATGAGAAACGGTCTCAAGGAACTAGGTTCCTTGAGACAAGAGAGAAAAAAACCTAGCTAACTAAAAAGCAAAACTAAAACTAGCTACCGTCTCCCCGGCAACGTCGCCAAAATTGATGAGGCTAAAGTCGTCACGCCTAATCAAAATAAACCTAGACAAACTACTAACAGAAGCTAGTGGTAAGCAGGGTCGAATCCACAGGGAGAAGGAGTAGTCAAAAGGATGCTCAGCTATCGAGGTCGGTCTCAAAGGGTGTGAAAGAGGGTGTTTAAGAGTGAACTAAACTAGGACAACAAATGAAAGAGTAATGAAAGTGTATGAGAAGAGAGATTAGGGCATCGAGGTCATGTGACATCGATTCAGGAACCAACTAAAAAGGGATTATCAATCAATTGAAGTCATGCAAGTGATTGGGTTTGGGAAAACACTCTCTCGAGACAATTTTAACCTTAAGCAAATTTAGCGGGCTCTCGCTACGTACTAAATTCAACTTATCAATTACGCGTGAGTCTAGTTTCAATTAGGCTTTCGATCTTAAACTGAAACAACCTAAATTCAATTCAATAAAGGCGTCCCTAAATTCAATTGATTATAAAACGCGCAGGAAGAAATCAACTTGTACAAATTCAATCGATAAAAGCAATTAAAACATATTCCGAATCAATATCACAATCACCCTAAACCCTAATTGAGAATTAGCTATGCATAATTAAAGTCACAACAAAGCAATTGAAACAACACATGATGAATGAAATAGCAATTGAATTAAACCTGAGATTAATCTTGAATTGAAGTAAGGATCGATCTTTGCAAGTAATTAAATCTAAACTAAGGTTTTTAGAGAGTTTAAAAGAGAGAAAAGAACTTCTAATTCTAAGCAGAGAAAAACTAGAATGAAAAGATAATCAATAAACCCTAACTCGAGCCTATTTATAGGCCACGAAAATCCGGAGAATAAAAGCAGGTGAACCGATCGGTTCGGGGCTGAACCGATCGATTCAGGGGTGGGAACCGATCGGTTCTCATAAAACCGCAAGTTCTAAGGTTCTCGAAATTGGCGAACTTTGGCTCATAAAACCGTGCGGTTCTAGGGGTAAACCGATCGGTTTGCATAGAACCGTCGCGGTTCTAAGGACTTCCAAAGAATTCCAAAGAACTTTTGTTCTTGTTTCACGTATCCAGAACCTATAGGTTTGCTCTGAACCTATAGGTTTGACGTCCCAAATTGTCGTATGACTTCCGAATCGACTCTCGGGCTTCGTCTTGACTTCACGATACTCGATAATGCTCCATTTGACTCAGGTTTTAGCTCAGGACCGCCAAAACCTGCAAAATACACACGAGGAACAACGGTATCGCAATATAAAGCAAATAGCTACTAAGACAATAATGAAATCGAGCAAATGTGAGCTAAATGCAACTATATCGGGGGCATATAATCAATATAAACGACATGTATCATTAGGTGCGGGGCAGGCGAGGAGCACACGTTTCAGCCCCGGACTGTGTGGATTGACGACTTCTTCAAGGGGAAGAAGAAGAAGGGGGCTACTCGGGCGAGCGCTGAGCAGAGAGCCCGGCTGTGGTTGTGGTGGTTCCTGACGGCCACCCATTTTGGTGATAAGGGGGAGCGAGCCTCGACGGCTGTGCTAATGGCGTTGTCGGACATGACGCGTCTAGATTGGGTCACCCCTGCTCTGGGGCTGTTGATCCGATACCTGAGGGACGCGGTGCGTCCTGACGAGATCGACGGTGATTCGCACCGCCGCCAGGGCCCTGGGCTCCTGATGGAGGTAAGGTTGATTTTGTAATGTTTTGTTTCGTTTCTGCTCTTCTTTTTTTCTTTTTGTAACGCGTATTCTGATTGCTTGCAGGCTTGGTGGTATGCTCACTTCCCCTCTCTGCTCCCGAAGACGTTCAAGGTCACGGCGACGTACCCGGCCTTTCATGCGTACGCGACGGCGGATCGGAAGGGTATTGGCCTGAGCTACGACGCGACTCGTGTGCTCTTCAACGGAATGACCATGGATAAGGTAAGAGCGTTTGTGTTTTTTACTTTGGTCTTTTGTACTCCCTCCGTTTCGGTGATTTGTTTACGTTTACTTTATACACATTTATCGATGTGAGGAGAGAGGTTGAGAAAAAACTAATAAAATAATAATATAAGTACAAAGGGGGTCCCGTTTGCTTAAAATTATCAAATGTAATTGGTTGAGGGAGTAGGGGCCACCTCCCACATGGGTCAAGCATGACCATTTTTGGAAAGTGTAAACAAATGACCCGTACGCCCCAAAATGGAAAGTGTAAACAAATCACCAGGACTGAGGGAGTAGCTTGTGTTTGGATTTGTGTTTGTTTTTGTAGTTTATAACATGGTTTTGTTTCGCAGTTCGTTCGCGACCCTTGGAGGAATTTTACCGACGTCCCTGAGTCGATTGCAGCTCGCTTTGCCCCCCTTGACGGACAACGCGGTCGCGTTGCGACTCAAGACGGCACGCATCGGCGCAGTGAGCGTCTGAGTGCGCAGACGGATCGTGGCGGCTTCATCGTACCTGCGCCTCCGCCCTCGGTTTTGTTTGTGGAGACGCCCGACGCTAACGAGCGTCGTGACGTGTATTACGAAGGCGAGTCCTACTCTCTGCTGCGGCCGGCTGAGGATTACGTGACGTGGGCACAGCATTCCCTTGCGGATGCTGTGATCGAGGTATCTTTTGTTGTGTTTTTTGCTTGTGCGTATATGTTTTGTTTCGAAAAGCAAAAATTTACCCACTTTTTGTTTTGTAGCGACGTGACCCTGACCTTGAGTTCCAGCCTCCTCCTTTCGCCGAGAGTCTGGTTGAGCATGCAGGGTCGCCAAAGATTCGATCGTCTTCTGCGCCGTCTGTGGTAGCTGATGCGGGTTTGGAGAGTTAGGACCCGCGCGTGAAGAAGGTATTTTTTGTTTTTGTTTATCGTGGAGTATTATGTAGTATAGCCCCCAGTTTGAATTAGATTTTATTGTAAAATCATTATTCAAACTCTGCTTGAAGTCGCTTTTGATTATAGCCCCCAGTTTGAATTAGATTTTTAGGATGAAAATCATTATTCAAACTCTGTTGAAGTGGCTTTTGATTATAGCCCCCAGGTTTGAAAGCTAAGTGTAAATTTTTGTTTTGTGCAGGTGACGGCCGACGTGCAGAGGAGGTTGTGGCGGGTGGCGAACCAGTGGCGGGCGGTCGTGAACGAGAAGGTAGTAGAGGCATGCAGGGGTCAGATGGAGGCGTCCGACGCTCGACGAGACTTAGCCACGGTCAGGGCTGAGGAGGGAGCGAGGGCGCGGGCCGAGCTGGAGGCTGCGCATGCAGAGGAGTTGGGGAGTCCGGCGAGCTAGAAATTTGGCGTGAGCAGGAGGTGGCTGGTTATCGTGCCGAGATCGAGTAGTTGCGTGCTGCGCTCGAGCGTCGTGACTAGTCGTCGTAGGCTCTAGTTATGACCTGGGCTTGTTGTTTTTGTAGTTTTGGACTCGTCGTATGTATATGGTTGTTTTTGAGACCTTGTTTGTAGTATGTGTATTTTGTATTATGGCTATCTACGTATCAGGACTTGTATGTAGTTATGGTACGTATTTTAGGTTTGTGTATATGGTCGTTTTTGTTTTTTGTTCTGTGGGTGTTTATAAGTATGAAATGTGTTTCGACTTCTGCTGATAGCCAAAGGCTCTATATATGGCGTCCTAAACTTAGGTTATTTTGTCTTGTTGCGAAAAATGCCAACTTGTGTCGCCACTGTATCTGAAGTGTTTGCGCGCGTACCTACAAAATGTCGTTAGTCGTAAAAACATATATATATGTCTCGATTGAGACTGACTCGCTTGGAGTGAAAACAAAAGCGTATGCAATGTGTTTTAAAAATGTAATTCAGAAAATATTTTAGACTCGTAAAAAGACGCTTTTGACATTGTAAAAATGTGAGCTTAAAAACGACGTTTTGAGACGAAAATTGTGAATGCGAAAGTCGTGTTTTGTGTAGTGTTTAATTTTTGTGCGATTACCGTGTTTTGTGAATACGAAAAATACGAAAGACGGGAATTGACTACGCAAATCGAGACGACGCGACGGGACTGTAAGAGTCGACCATGAGGTCGGTAAAACCTATTTAGGGGTAATAAGTTAAAAGGGAGTAGGGTGTAGGTGTGTAAGAGTGTAAGAAATCGAATAAATTTATCAGAAAACAAATTTAAAATCGCCTGTAAACAGGCGATTAAAATTTTAATCGCCTGTTTACAGGCGATTAAGTTTTTGTTTTGTGGTTTTTGTTTGATTTCTTTTTAATCGCTTGTTCACTAGCGTTTATGTTTTGTTTTTGTACTTTGTTTTGCAAATCTCGGCTATAAAAGGAGGGGTAGGTTAGTTCATATCACTCATCCTTTCATCTTCCCATTCTCGATATTCCAAGAATATTCAAAATATTTACGGAACGTTTGTCGAAATATGGATAATTTCGAAGGGAACTTGCGTCGCTGGTGTACGTCTTTGTCGGGTATAGAAAAGTAGGACTTGAAAGATTGCGATATCGGGGTATTCCTTGGGCTGAGGCAAGTTCAAATGGAGCCCGAGTTCCTGGATGCGTGTCTCGACTACTGGGACCTGAGTTTCCACGTGTTCCGCTCTCGGGCGGAGAGGTTCCGCCCTGGTCGAGGACTTTGGAGCCATTGGTGGTTGGTTGCGTACTAACTCGCCCGTGTGTGTTAGGCGGGAGGTAGGGTATAAGAGGCATGTGCAGAACTACCTCCAGATGACCCGTGACGAGACGGAGAAACTATTTGCTGGGAGTCGTATCAATCTCCATCGCCTGTGCCAGCGGTTTATGAACCGCGATAATGAGACCATCTCCTTTGGTGCCAGGAAAAGGGCGTTGGCGTTCTGTTTAGTCCACCGTTATATGTTCCCCGACTCTTTGTACGTGGGAGCGCTTGCTGATCCCCGCTTAATCACTGTCGTCCAACAGATGGAGTACGGTTGTAACCCTTCCGCCGGGATTTTGGCTGAGACGATCCTGGGCCTGGATGACCGTGCCTGCAATAAGGAGCGTCCGTACCGAGGATGTCCCCTGATCCTTCAGGTGTGGCTGATGGAGCGTCTGAGTGTGCTGGGCGATATTGGCTTTGAAGGGTCACATTCTGCTGGGAGTGTGACTAATCGCTATATAAGGTGGCTGGGCCCAAACAATCGTCCTGACGATTACTTCCCCGAATTTGTGAGGTCATCAGCCATCCGTTGGTCGGTACCGTGGTGGGGGATAGTTAACGTGACGGCTAGCGCAGTTGGCGATGGTCCCTCTGGAGTCCTCCTTTGCGGGTTTGACATGGGTGTTTTCATCCATCCCCTGCGAGTGAGGCGACAGGTAGGGTGTGCACAGTTCTTCCCTGGTCAGGACACTACGGTGCAGGGCATGCTTATGCTGACTAGCGATGTAACCGATGCTTGGGCGAGTGGTTGGATTATGCGCACCAGGTGGCCTGTGGCTGGTATTCCTGGGACGATTCGGGTATCACAGGCCTATACTAGGTGGACCGTTGCCCAGAGCCCCCATAAGAGGTCACGCCTTCGCGCCCTAGAGCTCAACGGGCCTCCTCAGATGTCTGCCTATGACCCGGTCCGATTTGGACGCAACAGTAGCTGTGGCGAGGGTTCGAGTTCAGAGCCTCTATCGGTTGCTGAATGTGTGTTTGGTCGGCGCCACATATCAAGGCCGGGTGCTCCAGCTCGTCATGGTAATGTTGGGGATCGTCGTAGGGGTTGAGGGTCGGTACTCCCCCGCTCAGTCGAGAAGTTTGTGTTTGCTTGATGGTAAAGGGAATCTGGTGTTTGTTTTATTGTTTTGTTGTTAGTATTATGTTCATATTATGCTGTAATATGTTGTATTATGTTGTGTTTGTATTATATCGTCTATCCTAAACCCGATGTACATGTCGGGATCTGTATAAGTATTGTAATATATTGTAGTATATTTGTAATGCCGTAGTTGTGCTCCTGTTTGAAAAATCCAAAAATGTAACCATTATTTTAAGATTAATAAAACTCAGGTTTTTGTTTACAACTTTGCCTCATTTTGCTTATTATTTTGTGTGAAATATCTTGGCTCTAATCCTTTTTTTTTTTTTTCAAAGTTTTGAGTGTAAGCATGGTTTTTGTTTTTAGGAAATTTTTGAATTGACTATCCCCTCGACCTTTTTTAAGCTTTGGGTATGTCATGGTTTGTTGAATGTTGTTCCTCCTACCCTTTATGGAACACTTTTGTGATGACTATATCCTCAGCCTTTTGAAGCTTTTAGAAGGGTTGTTTTGTGTTGAATGTCGCCCTACAAGACAGGTTTTGTGGTGACTATGTCCTTGACTTTTTAAAGCTTTGGACGCGTCATTTTTGTGTTGAATATCGGTTGTGCTTTTTGCAAAGCTGCCTACGTATCCATGGAAAATGGAATCAAACCGGCGTAGTTCGGAAGTGTACGTTTAGGGGCATACCGGCCCATGAGTAGTGTTTGCTTTTTTTTTTGTGGTGAATGTGCATGTTTAAAGGCATGCCGGCCAATGAGTTGTGTTTGAGAATGCACATTTAGGGGCATGCCGACCCATGGTACATGTTTAAGGACATGTCGGTCCATTGATTGCGTTGATTTTTTTTTTTTTAGAAAGTTTTGTTTACATTTTATAGATACATTGCAGGGTGTTTTTAAGGATAGTATTTCTGGAGTTGATCGAGGTTTGTGGCGAGGTTAAACTCTTGACCGTCCAAGTCGGTTTATTTGACTGCTCCGCCTGTGTGGATTTCCTTGACGAGGTAGGGTCCAGCCCAGATAGGCTTGAACTTTCCTCGTGGGTCGATTGGAAGTGGTGCTCGGACTGACTTTAGTACGAGATCACCCACCTTTATGTTTCGTGGCTTGACTCGTTTGTTGAATGCTCTTTGTAACCGTGCTTGGTACATTCGTACGGTGCTCAGGGAGTGAAGTCGGCGTTCGTCCAAGAGCATGAGTAGTTCGTAGCGTTCACGGGCCCATTCTGCTTCTGGAATGCTACTTTCCATTAGTATGCGTAGTGATTGTATTTCTATTTCCACTGGTTGGACAACTTCCATGCCGTAGGTGAGAAAATAAGGGGTCATGCCTGTAGGTGTACGGATGGTAGTGCGGTATCCCCAGAGTGCATATGGTATCCTGTTGGGCCAGTCTTTGCAATTGTCGATCATCTTTTCGGTTTAGGGTCGATAGGGTGAGGATTTGTGATGCTGTATGTTGTATTTTGTGAGTATAGCTTCTGTCTCGCCCTGAAAGTGCGAGCCTTGATTGCTGATGAACTCATGGGGTATGCCATATCGGCATATGATGTTTGTCTGTATGAACTTGGCGACTTCTTTGGAGCCAAGGGTGCGAAAAGATGCTGCTTCTACCCATTTTGTAAAGTAGTCGATTGCCACTAGTACGAAACAGTGACCTCTTGCTCCGATGGGGTGGACTTTTCCTATCACGTCGATGCCCCAAGTTGAAAAGGGCGAGGCGAGGTTAGGTGTATAGTGGTGAAGAAGTGCGTGTTGCATGTTGCTAAAAATTTGGCGGATTGTGGCGATTAGCTTGACGTATTGGATGCGATGCCTTCCATGGTTGTCCAATACCATCCTAGCCGTAGAATTTGTTTGCAGAGGGCTCGAGCGTTCATGTGGGGACCGTATTCGCCGTCGTGAACTTGCGTGATGATTTCTTGTCCTTTTTTGTAGTCGACACATATGAGCAGCGTGCCTTGTGGTGTCTTTTTGAGTAATTGTCCCATTTCTAGTACGTACTGGGATGCTAGGAGTCTAATGGCTCTCTGGCCACGTTTATCGGTGTCGGGTGGGTAAGTGCTGTTTGTTTTGTAGTTGATTATGGCTTGACACCAAGGTTCTGTTTGCTCGGCTTCGTCTATGTCGAGGGTGTGAATGTAGGCTGGTTCGTCACGTCTTTCAACGATGATGGGTATAACTTCATGTTTGGTGGCATGTTCAGGAGGGATGAGATTTTTGACAGTGCATCGGCAAATTGGTTTTCTTCCCTTGGGAGGTGATAAAATTCGACGCAGTCGAAGTTGGTTAGGAGTTTTTGTACTTTTGCTTGGTATTTGGTGAGGGTTTCGCTCAGCATTTTCCATGCTCCTGTTACCTGATTTATGTTGAGGAACGAATCTCCATGTACGCGAAGGTTCTTTATTTTGAGGGCGATTGCTGCTTGTAGGCCGTAAATGCAGGCTTCGTATTCTGCGGCGTTGTTTGTGACGCTAAAGTCGAGCTTGATCGAGAGTGGTGTATGGTCGCCATTTGGGGATATTAGGAGTATTCCTACTCCGTAGCCGCGGTAGTTTGATGCTCCGTCAAAGTATAGTTGCCAGTATTCCTTTTCTACGGCGAAGATCCCATCGTCAGGAAATGACATTGTACCGATCATAGGTTGTTCGACGATAGCATTTTCTGCGAGGAAGTCCGAAACAGCTCTTCCCTTGATTACTTTCAGAGGGACGTACTTGAGTTCGTACTCAGCGAGAAGCAGAGTCCACCTGGCCATGCTTCGGTTTAGGACCGATTTTTCAAATAGGTATTTGAGAGGGTCCATTAGGGAGTATACTCTTGTTGTGTTAGTGAGTAGGTAGTGTCTGAGCTTTTTGATTGCCCAGACCAGTGAGAGGCAGCTTTTCTCGACTGGTTCATACCGAGTTTCGTAATCGTGGAACTTCTTGCTAATGTAGTAGATGTCTCATTCTTCGTTGTTGACTTCCTGGGCGAGCATGGCACCCATAGCGTTTGGCGTAGTAAGCGAGAGTGGTAAATCCTTTTGTGGAGGTACCAGAACGGGTGGACTTGTAAGCAGGCTTTTGACTTTGTCGAATGCTTCTTGACAGTCGTCGTCCCATTTCGTATGCTCTTCTTTCTTCAGCTTTTTGAAGATTGGCTCGCAAATCATGGTGAGTTTGCTGATAAATCGGGAGATATATTGGACTTGTCCCAAGAAACTCCTTATTTCGTCGATGTTGCTCGGCGTTTTCATGCTCATTATTGCTTTGATTTTGGTCGGGTCTATTTCGATCCCGCGCTAGCTTACTATGTGGCCAAGCAGCTTGCCTGAGTGACCCCGAAGGTGCATTTCTATGGGTTTAATCGCATTTTGTACTGCCTGATTCTGGTGAAGAATTTGCGGAGGTTTGTGACGTGGTCATCCCTTTCTTTTGACTTTACAATCATGTCGTCGACGTATACCTCAACCTCCTTATGCATCATATCGTGGAGCAAGGTGGTAGCAGTGCATTGGTAGGTAGCGCCGGCGTTGATCAGCCCGAGTGGCATGACTGTGTGGCAGTATGTTCCCCAGGGGGTTACGAAAGTCGTTTTTGGCATGTCGTCTGTTGCCATTTTGATTTGGTTGTATCTTGCATAGCCGTCCATGAATGATAGTAAGGCGTGGTCGGTTGTATTGTCGATTAGAATGTCCATGTGAGGTAGAGGGAAGTCGTCCTTTGGGCAGGCTTTGTTTAGGTCCCGAAAGTCGGCATATACCCGTATTTTGCCATTTTTCTTCATAACTGGAACCATGTTGGAGACCCAGACAGAGTATTCGATGACTCGGATGAACCCGGCTTGTAGTTGCTTTTCGATCTCTTCTTTGACCATGAGAGACCATTCTGGCTTGATGCGTCAGAGTTTTTGCTTGACGGGTTTGCTACCTTGCTTAATTGGGATGCGGTGTTCAGCTATCTCGCGGTCGATGCCGGGCATGTCTTTGTACGACCATGCGAAGACGTCCTTGAATTCCGTGAGGAGCTTGGTGTATGTGGCTCTTTCTTCTGTGCTTAAAGAAGCCCCCAGTTGTAGTTCTCGAGGTTCCTTGGGCGTGCCTATGTTGATGGTTGTTGTGTCTTCAATGATGGGGTCCTGTTCGGGCTTTGAGACAATGTTTGCAATGTATCTATATAATGCAATGTTATTTTGTTTAAAATTATCGCAATCATTAGAATATGTAGATTTTAAATGAGAAAGAGGCAAAGAGTAACCAAAAACTTTCATGTTATTAATGTTATTAAAAGCGGTTACATTTGAAGATAGCTCAAACGAGGGAGCTTTGGACGACGTTACAAATTCTAAATCCTTATTTAGGTCTATTACTTTTAGGAAATGTAATCGAGTAACCTTGCCGTTATTAGGAAAATTGGCGTCCTGATGACGCAGGATCCTAGACTCGTAATTACACTCCATTTAATAACTTAATTCGTCAATGAAAAATTACGACTATATAATTCAGTAGAATCAATCAAAAAGGGCATGATAGTTACTTTTTTTCTATAACGGGATTATTAATTACTCGTTGGATTTATTGGAAACATTTTCCATTAAGTGATCTATATGAATCATTAATATTCCTTTCCTGTAGTTTTTACATTATTCATATGATTCCATATTTTAAAAAACAGAAAAAATTTAAGTGCAATAATGGCGCCAAGTGCTATTTTTACTCAAGGGTTTGCTACATCAGGCCTTTTAACAGAAATGCATAAATCTTCAATATTAGTACCCGCTCTTCAATCCCATTGGTTAATGATGCACGTAAGTCTGATGGTACTGGGTTATGCAGCTCTTTTGTGTGGATCATTATTATCGGTAGCACTTCTAATCATTATATTTCAAAAAAATATAATAACGATTTTTGATAAAAGAAAACTTTTATTAAATGAGTCATTTATCTTCAGTGAGATTCAACAAATGAACGAAAAAAGCAATATTTTAGAAAGCGTTTCAACCCTTTCTGTTAAAAATTATTACAGGTCTCAATTGATTGACCAACTGGATCATTAGGTGTAGATGCTTGAATTGGGACTACCCATGTTGTCGGTAGATTTCGTGGTGTTTTCTTCAAGCTTCAGTTGTAGGAGAGCGGCTTGGAAGTCTGAGGCCTCTATGGTGATGATTTCATCGTAAAAGGGTATCTTGACTTTTTGGTGCAGAGTTGATGTTACGGCTCCGGTAGCGTGAATCCAGGGCCTACCCAGCAACATGTTGTATGCCGGGGGAATGTCCATGAGTTGGAATTCGGCTTCTGTCTCGATAAATCCCGTCATGATGGGCAGTGAGATGACACCTTCCATGTTGCGGGATGTACCGTCGTATGCTCTTATGTTGTTGGAGCAAGGGGTGACATCACTTTCTTTCAGTCCTAGCTTGATGGCGGTTGTTAAGGGCAGGATGTTGATCGCCGAGCCGTTGTCGATGAGGGTAACGGGTAATACCATGTTACGACATTCTATGGTTATGTAGAGCGCGAGATTGTGTGAATCCCGAAAGGGTGGTAGGTCTACGTGAGAGAAAGTTATGGCACCCGGTAGCCAATCCCGGATGATGTGGTTAATGAGTTGTGTTGGTGACATTGGTTTTACTACCAGAGTGATTTGCAGGGCTCGGTAAAGGGCTTCACTATGCGTTGGCGAGTCCTGCAAGAGTTGCCAGATTGAAGTGCTTGATCTCGTTTCTGGAAATTGAATCGGGAGGATACCCTCGGTGTCATGACAGGTTGTGTTGAGTGAAGGGCCATTCGTTACGGGTGGGGTAGTCCTATTCTTGACTATGCCCTTATCTCTGCTTTTGTTCGTGCGTTTAGGCGGGAATCCCGGCGGTACTAGTAGTTCCGTAGGGGCTTGATACAGACGTTGGAGGTGCGAAATCCTTTTGTTGCCGTTGGACTGTCTGAAAGGGTGTCGATGAGGGGTCTGGATAAAGACTCCTTTCTTGTCCTCATACTTTGGTTTTGTTTTTGTTTTGGTTTGGCAAGCGCATCTGATGCTATCGTTGCTGTTGTTGATGCTGTCGCTAATGACGTTGACTTCATGATCATCCGTGGGAGTCAAACGAGGATGATTGAGGATAGGATGCGTTCCTACAAAAATGGGGCGAGCATGGGGTGTGTTATGCTGGTTTGGTTGTTTAGGAGCTGTGCTTGGCTTGTCGATCGTTTCGTTGTCGATCATGTCTTGGATTACGTTCTTCAGACGGAAGCAGTTCTCGGTGTCATGCCCCTTCTCCCTGTGGAATTCACAGTAGGTGTCTTCGTGCCTTGACAGTGGTTTCTTATCCTCAGGTGGTACATTGGTGGGTTTGGGTAGATGCAAAATGTTTTTCTTCACAAGCTTTCCTAATGCCTTTGAGTAAGACATATAGAGGGAGTCAAACTTTCGTCGCTGTTTCGACGAAAATGGCCCGACTGGTGATGGCTTGGGTGCAGCAGGAGTGGGTTGCGCTAGGAATAATGGTGGCGCCACTAGTGCATTTGAGTTGGCAGTGTTAAATGGTTCGGTTGTTGTTGCGGTTCGAGAAGTATTGCCCTGGCGCCCATGATCTGTAGTTTTGGCCAGTTTGTATTTGTGGATTTGTAGATACCCATATCCGCACCCCCCAAAAACAAACCCGATGACGAAAAGGACTTTCATGCATGTTTTTAAATAAGACGAAACGGTACAAAAGTGTCTAAAATATTTTAGTCAATTTTAGCGTATTAATTTGAATTTGCATAATCGTAAAAATGAATGTCATTTTTAAGTCATTATAAGAACAACACGAGCACAATACAGGAACGTCCTATTAAGACGACCCACGAAAACAGCCCAACAAGCTACAAAACGGCCGAAACTTACAAAAACGACCCAAAACGCACACTAACGCAACACGCAAAACGGGCCAAAGTGTGTCCCGTGTCACATTTACACAAAATTAGGCTCTACAATACCGCAAAATAATATAGTTCAATGTTATTTTATTTCGAACCAAAACCGAAAAAGACGACAAAAACCGAAACACGAAAATCGAAATTTGGACCAAAACTAATTTGGCCCAAATTAAATTAACACACACGTTAATTACCTCACAAACACCATCATCACCCTACAAATACGTCACATGACCAAAGGCGGCAAAGTAGCCCACCAAAAGAAAATAAAAATCGCCTGTTGACAGGCGATTAAAAATTTAATCGCCTGTTGACAGGCGATTATGTTTTTGGTTCTAACCCGCAGCCTTTTGTTTTTCTTACAAATTCCAGTCCAAACAAAATAAAAATCGCCTGTACACAGGCGATTTATATTTTTGTCACACTTAAACGAGCCATTTCCTATAAATACCAAACCTTATATTCATTCCAAAACACCTCTTGATCATCCATAACACATTAACACATATAATACTCAAAAATACACTTACAAAATCCACTCAAAAATACCGTCTTTGCATTTTTGAAAGGTAAGCATTTTACCTACGTTTTAGACGTTTGAGACTCGGACAAAGGGGTTACATTAACCCCAACCCGGTATTGGCATTAGCGGCCGTATTCGTAATACGGTTGTAGCGGTCGGATTCGTAATCCGTCTAAACCTCGCCAATATCGCATAAATAACGATTCAATATCACTAAAGCAAACCGACATCACTTTTATAATTATGCAAATTCTCATTCATGCATTAAATTACGACTAAAATCACGGATTCGACGCTAAATAGTACCGTTTCATTTAGTCTTTTAAACATGCAAAATCGAGGGTTTTTCACAAATTCTTAGGGTCAAATACGAGGTCGGAAAATAACGTTTATCGTAATAATTCAGTCAATGAATTATTATTTAACGTACATTTCCTATAGCAAAATGTCGTAGCTTTTACGATTTACATTATTTACGCATTTTTATCGAGTCATACATATTCGCACTTGTACGTAGCGTGACTTTTAGCCCAAATATCGAAATTAAGCAAATGTTTTCAAATTAGTAGAGACTACTTTTACGTAGGCTTTTTTATTACTGTTTTCAAAATACATTTTGTCAAGACTTTCGAAAAGTAACCTCACTCCGAATCCCTTCTCTGGTTTCAAACCTCAGACGGATAGGTATCGACGCACCTTGAAATCTGAGACACGTGTCTTATATTTTAAGACGCGTTGAATAGGATCCAAATTCCTTTAAAATTTGGTGGCGACTCCGAAAATACATTTCAAAAGGATTTTCTACTTTCTTTTTGGTCACAAATTCATGCAATGATCTCCCCCCATTTTTACAAAACCATCGCAATACGCACTTTTTTCCTGCGAGGCGCATTCCGCCGCGGCACCGCAAGACGGCGAGGCTCGCGCCACAGGCGCCGATAGTTCACGATTCCCTGCACCTTCAGGGCCATGCATCTGCTGGGGACGAGCATGATTTTTATTATTTTTGAAAACTAGTTTTTCTTTTAATTTAAAAACATAAAGAAGTGAAGCTTGAAACTTTGAAAACATTTACGCTTTCGATATTTGGGCAAAAATACGTTGAGTCGAATCCTCCTGATTCATAACCACACCCTTCGAGGGACGGCCCCTAGTAACGCTCGCTTCATAAGTGAGATAACTCTGGACACGTCGATCTTTCACCCTTTCACGATTACAAGTACGGCATCCGTACAAACGATCGTAACCAGTCAAACTCGGACGCTCTAGGACCCATATTGAATTCACACCTGAGACGTGTGCAATCTTGCGGATAACCCTACCCAAACGTTCCGACAATGGCCGGAGGGAACCTTACCCTATAAACCAAAAACCCGTGTTTATATGTACAAGTGCGAAGCTATAGTACCCTCACTATAGTCGTCTTTGAAAACAATTGCATACAAAAAAACATTTCCTAGGCATTATACATTTAAAATACGTCCATTTTTGAAAATACATTTTCAAATATTTTTCAAAAGGTCATACTTTTAAAACATACAGTCAGGGTCATTGGCCTATAGTCAATTGAACCTAACGAGTGACACGCCGCGACATTCAAAACCGATCGGAAATAATCACTACATTTCCAATCCTTTTCAAAACGTAAATGAATTATGCGACTGACGTATCATCATAATACATTTATTGCAAAAACATTTCACAAAGCAAAAACCCGAATATGTCAATTCATTTCGGATATTTTAAACGAAATTAACTTTTAGTACATTAGGATTAGCTCTAAGTCAAGTGACTCACTAGTCATCCCGATTTTAACTTGATCTTTTTCCCTCAAAAACAAAAACGCGGGCTCGTTCAGACGCGAACCCGTTGATTTACACTTTTGAATCAAGTGACTTATCGTCATTTTGATTTAATATCCTGAGTCACACATAAAAGGCGAACAAGTAATCGCCTTTTACCCAATTTTAGCATCCTCAGATCGACTAGCCTATCGCTACTTCGGTTTGATCCTTTTTATCATAATCTAATGATAAACCCTTAGCAACGTACCGCTAAACTGGGTTAATCTGATTATGATCATACAAATTTTTTTACCTCGAGATTAGGGACGTGTCAATACGCCTTTACCTCAAAAGCTTCCCGTGTCTTTTTAAAAGCTAAAAACACGAGTCGAGTCATGCACCCACTTTTTATACCTTTTGTTCCTTTATGGTTGGGAATGCGTTTTTTTCGTTGAGTCTTTTTCTCCCTTTCTTAGAATCACTAAAGGTTTGAAACTTTGTCAGGTTCACTCATTGAAAAATACTGGATACACGACGGACTAAGGATCGTCACCTAAATGTTGGAGTATGTGTCCTCCACAATAGTGCGATTACTTAATAAATCTCAATTAAGGAATACATGGGGATAATTCTGTATTATTGTCAATTGATTAACGTAAATCGATAACGGTTGGCTGACTAGAGTTTGATGTTATTGTCGTGAGAGCGGCGGTAATCAATTGATCCCTTTAAGTCCCACCTAAAGGAACATACTCCAAATATTTAAGCTAATTAATTGTATGAGATACGATTAAATTAGTACTTGATAAATCGACTAACGGTTAGTCAATGTATTAATTTAGAGAGAAATCGAGTTGTGAATCCTGACGCTTGAATTTTATATCGATAAAATTACTAGAGGAGATGAGAATTAGTGATTAAACGTTAATTCACTAATTATGTATATTTTACTAATGAGATTAGTGAAAGTATATTTTTAATATATGTGTAAGTGTACATGTATATTAAAGAAGAGCTTGATTAATTTACACTTCATTATACTAGATAATTAAGTGGTAAATTATATGTATTTAATGACAAATATTGAAAACAAAATAAGACCCTCATAGCCTCCAATGGACCGTCCAAATGAGAGGAGTAAAGGGAAGAAAGCTTCTCTTGTTTTGTCTTATTTGTTTTGTAATTTAGCTCTTTGTTATTTGCATGTAAAACCTCATCATGAGCATGCAACTAATTTCTCTTCTCAAGAGAGAAACTCTCCCCTTCTCTTGTCCTCTAGGCCGGCCAAGATAGTGTGTCTCACACACTATCTTCAGCTCCTTTTTCTTGTTAAATACAAGACTTGATGAGAGAAAATTCATTCATGCATTTTCTCCCCATCTCTCTCATTTCTTTCTAACTTATACTAATATTATTCCTCATATTACTAAGAGTTAGTAATATTAATATTTCACATATTATCAAGTTAATACTAAGTTATTTCTAGATCAAAATACTTAGTATTTTTGGAGTGTTCTTGGGTGCATCTTTTAGGAGGTTTCCTACTTTGGAAACTCGGGTTTTGGAGGATCATCCTAAGCTTATACTCAAGAAACAAAACTAGAAAGGAGTTCTAGTTTTGTGCCCTAAATTTCCTTTAAGAGAAAGGTATAAATTTCTAAGCTTGTAACAAAATACTTTTGTTAACTACATAGATCTTGCTAAATCAAATTAGAGTAATTTGATTTACACTAATATTTGATTAGTGCTTGGGATGAGATCCCTTCAAGTGGTATCAGAGCCAAGGCTTGTAGTTACAAATTTATTTTGTTGTTTTTGGAGTTTTATATATTTATTGAGAATAAATATGATAAAATCCGAAAATAGTGTTAAAAATGGTTTTAACACGAGATTTTTATTTCATGCAAATTTTCTGGTCTCATGAAGTTACTGGTCAAATTTCATATTTTTTGAAATTTGTTTGCTAATTTAAATGATTTTTATACAAAACCGAGTCAAAAAGTGAGTTTTTGGCTAAAATAATTATTATAAATAGTTATAGTTGGAATCTGGTCACGAAAGTTTTACACAGTGATAAATCATATTTATACATTCTGCATGTAAATTTTCAAAGTCAGATTTTGAGTTTTGAATATTTACTCATTTATTTGTTTAAAATCGGTATATAATGCATTTTATGTCCAAAAATATAGTAAACGTTGTGTTCTGGACATGAAATTTATACCAATATTTTTATACATTATGACGATGCTCTCGTATAAATTTGGGATTTTTCCTCACTGTTTTAGACGTTTTCTTGATTTTATGAGATACAATCGATGAAATCGTATGTTGTTTTATATAAAATAATTCGTAAATATTTTCTGACCAAACTTTTCTTTTCTGATATTTTGGAAGTGTTCCAGAATATACAAATTTTTTTCAAAATAAAAATGATTTTATTTTATTTTATTTTGATTTTATAAAGCTTTATTCATAAATAGTTATGATTAAAGCTAGAACTAATTAGCAAATGACCAAGTTTATGAACTAAAATCACCATGAATTAGTGAAAACTAATTTTGAGTGTTCTAAATCAGTTTAGAAGTTTTGGTTCAAGCTTAAAAGGTGTTTTAAGCATTATTGATTAATATGAGATTAATCGATTAAAAATGAGATCGGTTTGAAACGAATTAATGCGATTATTGTTTAGGGCGATTTTGGCATGTTTTTATTTATAAGCTTTTCATTATGCATGTTTGAATGAATGTTTGTTTTTACTAGTATGGCCATAGTTTGTTATATTTTTACCGATATTGCTCGTAATGAAAGGGAATATCGTGTGGTTTGTAATTAAATGCGATCTCAGACGCTTTTTAATTTAATAGTTTATTTCATTTATAAATTTATAATAGGATTGCTATAAATTCATTTGTAATTCATACTTGTAACTATTTGTAAAATCGAAGACCGGCGATGGAGATCGACATGGAGCCTTAGAAGAGTTCTAAAGCTTGCAAGGAAGAGCTTGGATCAAGCCCATATGAAGAGGGACCAAAGGAGTTGGCTTCCAATTTGTAACTCCTTGTATTTTTAATTACTTTTAGGTGGCCATACTAGGTTTATGCTTGCTTTATCATGCTTGTTTGTTTGTTTTTTTTCCGCACACATGCCAAAATTGCCATGCATGCCACGATATCCCACTACGATTGTCGATTTATGTCACGATTCTTAAATTAGTTCACTTATAAAGAATTTTTAATGACTAAAATTGACAAGGTCACCCACATTATTTATCAAAATGAATTGAGATTAAGCCTTTCCAAATATAGCGACTATGAACCCCATGTTCGTGAGGACCTCCGCGACGTGGAACCTTGTTACCATGGGTAAGTAGTGGGAGGAAGTCCCATGCTAATTTGGTTTGGACTCAACCAAATAAGAGTTATTTGGGGCTAATGGATGCATTTTAAAGAAAATCATCAACCAAGCATTCTAGTGTAGAATTAGTCAAGTGTTGACTTATCGTTTTTATATAAAAGGAAACATGAGATGTCTAATTTTATATGAAAAACGAGCCTTGGAATCGTTTATATAATTTCGTGGGAGATCATTATATAAATGAACATTTGTCTTAAAATGAGTTTTAGCAAATGTTATTAATGAACATTGGATGCTTATATATTTCCTCATATTTGTTGTAGAATCGTTTATTTCAAATCGCAATGGCATCATCATCATCAACTCCCGCGCCCATTTTGGGCAAAGATTCATGGTTGCGAACCGTGATGGATAAGTGTATCCTCAAGGATGACGGTAGCAACTTTGTCGAATGGGATTCGACAATGAGGGGCGCCGCTACATCCGACAATGTGCTCAAACACCTTACCGATCCACACCCCGTCGAACCCACATCTCGATCCGGCGCACGAGCCACTATGATGAGCATGTGAAAGTGGACAATGACGTGAAAACGTCTTGATTTGGTCCATGGCACCCACTCTCAAACTCCGATTTGTCACACAAAAGAGTGCATATGAGATATTCACTCGAGTGACAACCATGTTCTCCAAAGCACCGCAAATAAGGCTTTATGAAGCCGCGATGCGGTTTTTCGATGCAAAGCTTGAGAGGAACCAAAAAGTTGGTCCTCATGTGCTCAAAATGATTGAGCAAATAGACACTCTTGAGCGTCAAGAGTGTGCTATACCCAAAGCTCTTGCGATTAACCGCATTCTTCACTCTCTTCCTAATAAGTTTGCTCATTTTCGAGTAAACTATAACATGAACAACATGGATAAGAGTTACCATGAACTTCATGCTCTTTTGGTCCAAGCCGAGAGGGATATGGAAGTGAATGAGGTGGAGAGGAAAGATGTTCTCTCCATGAAAATGAAGAACATGTCTCTTGGAGTCAAGAAGGGGAAGGTGGCTAAGAAAGCGCCATCTATCAAAGGCAAGGGTAAGGGCAAGGCTATTGTGGAAGGTGTTCCACATAAGCCTAAGCCCAAGATCAACAAAGGAAAACCTCTCAATCACACTTGCAAGTATTGCTATGAAGTGGGTCATTGGAAGCGCAATTGTCCCAAGTACAAGGACTTGAAAGATGGATGTGCGACATCCAAAGGTATTCTTCCTTCTAATCTCTATATGATAGACATCAATCATGCTTGCATTTCTACATGGGTATTGGATACCGGATGTGGATCTCACCTTTGTAATCATTTGCAGGGGATGAGAAACGTGCGAGCTCTAGCCAAGGATGATGTAGATCTCCGCATGGGCAATGGAGCTAGAGTAGCGGCCGTTTCCGTGGGAACTTTTGTACTCGCTCTTGCTAGTGGATTAGAGTTGCTTTTGAATAACTGTTATTTTGTACCAACTCTAACTAAAAACATTATCTCCGTCTCCGTGTTAGATGCGGAAGGCTTTTGTTTTGTGATTAAGAACAACCGTTGTACTTTTTCGTTTAATGAAATGGTTTATGGTGAAGCTATTTCAATTGGAGGTATTTATGTTTTAAATGATGTTAATGATGTTTATCATGTCGAGAACAAGAGGCTCAAATCAAATGAATCAAACAAATCCTACCTTTGGCATTGTCGTTTAGGTCACATAAACGACAAACGCATAAAGAGACTTGTTGCGACCAAGCTTCTCAAACCATTTGATTACGAATCATATGGTACATGCGAATCTTGCCTCTTAGGCAAGATGACTCGTCAACCCTTTAGTGGTAAAGGGACACGAGCAAGTGAGGTTTTAGGACTCATACATACCGATGTGTGTGGTCCATTAAACATCACCGCTAGAGGAGGATATCATTACTTCATTACTTTTACCGATGACTTAAGTAGATATGGTTATGTCTATTTAATAAGGCATAAAAGTGATGCTTTTGAGAAATTTAAAGAATTTCAAAATGAGGTTGAGAACCAATTGAACAAAAGGATAAAAGCACTACGATCGGATCGTGGTGGCGAATATCTAAGTAATGAGTTTGATTCACATCTTAAGAATTGTGGTATAATATCACAATGGACTCCTCCGGGCACACCACAATTGAATGGTGTTGCAGAAAGGAGAAATCGAACCTTGCTTGACATGGTTCGGTCTATGATGAGTCAAACTGAGCTTCCTGGATCATTTTGGGGCTTTGCATTGTTATCTGCTGTTTTCTCACTAAATCGAAGTCCGACTAAAGCGGCCAATAAGACTCCATATGAGATATGGACGGGAACGGTTCCCTATTTGTCATTCATGAGAATTTGGGGATGTGAGGCATTCGTCAAGAATAAAACTGACGATAAACTCGCTCCAAGGTCTGACAAATGTCTATTTGTAGGTTATCCTAAGGAAACCTATGGTTATTACTTCTACAACCCTCACGAGAACAAAGTGTTTGTGGCTCGTGATGCTGTTTTTCTAGAAAATGAATTTATTTCTAAAGAACAGAGTGGGAGAAAATTTGAACTTGATGAAGTTCAAGAGCCACAAACCGAGACAGAAAATGAGGAAACTGCTCTCGCCTTTCTCGACACGGTTATAATCCCTAGGAGGTCAGGAAGAATTAGTCATCAACCTGACTACTACCTCGGTAACATCGAGGAGGAGGGTGATTTGTTGTTATTCGAAAGCAACGAACCCTCAACCTACAAGGCGGCTATTAGTAGCCCCAACTCGGACCAATGGCTAGAGGCCATGAAATCCGAAATGGATTTTATGTACGAGAACCAAGTTTGGGACTTGCTAGATTTACCTGAAGGAGTGAAACCCCTTCAGTGTAAATGGATATTCAAAATCAAACTCGGCATAGATAAACATATAGATGTTTACAAAGCTAGATTGGTGGCAAAGGGCTTTTCACAAGTCCAAGGTATTCATTATGATGAAACCTTTGCACCAGTTGCTATGCTTCGATCCATAAGGATAATCTTAGCGGTTGCCGCATTTCATGACTATGAAATATGGCAAATGGATGTAAAAACCGCCTTCTTGAATGGGATTCTAGAAGAGGAAGTGTTTATGACACAACCTGAAGGTTTTATAGATACATCCAACCCTAAGAAAGTATGCAAGCTTAAGAGATCCATTTATGGTCTTAAGCAAGCATCGAGGAGTTGGAATCACAGATTCGATCATGTTATCAAACAACATGGATTCGCTCGAAGTACCGAGGAACCTTGTTTGTACATGAAGTTTAGTGGGAGCAAGGTAACTTTCCTTGTTTTGTATGTTGATGACATACTATTGATTGGAAATGATATTCCAAGCCTGAACTCGGTAAAGGTGGAATTGGGAAACCATTTCCAAATGAAGGACTTGGGAGAGGCACAACGCATCTTGGGTATCCGAATCTATAGAGATAGATCCAAAAGGATACTAGCATTAAGTCAAGAAACTTATATTGATAAGATTCTTGATAGGTTCAATATGAAAGACTCCAAGAGAGGCTTTCTTCCGATGAGTGTAGGAATAACATTGAAGATATCTCAATGTCCTACGACTCCTGCGGAAATTGAACGCATGAAATTGATCCCTTATGCTTCCGCTGTAGGATCAATCATGTATGCTATGATGTGTACTCGTCCCGATGTCGCTTTTGCTTTGAGCATGACGAGCCGGTATCAAGCTAATCCTGGTGAGAATCACTGGATAGCTGTGAAGAACATCCTTAAGTACTTGAGAAGAACTAAGGATTCGTTTCTAGTGTTTGGAGAAGAACTTGAGCTACGTGTAAAGGGTTACACGGATGCAAGTTTCCAAACCGATGGGGATGATCTGAAATCCCAACCCGGCTATGTCTTTATGTTGAATGCAGGAGCCGCTTGTTGGAAGAGCTTCAAACAGAGTGTCACCGCGATTCTACGACTAAGTCGAGTATATGGCAAAGATCTCAAGTCGCTAAAGAAGCCGTGTGGATTCGGCAATTCTTGGATGGACTAAGAGTAGTCCCTAGTGCCGTGGATCCCGCCACATCGCTTATTGTGATAACAAATGGGGCTATTTTCCAAGCAAAGGAGCCCAAGTCTAGTAACAAGTCTAGACACGTTGAGGAAATACCACGTTATTAGAGATAATGTGGAAAGGAAGGAAATAGATATTTGTAAGGTTGGGACAGACGATAACATCGCTGATCCTTTAACCAAGCCTCTTTCGAGGGCTAAGCATGACGCGCACACCGCCTCCATGGGGTTGCGGCGTATGCCAGATTTCCTTTAGTTTCGTAATATGTAATTGAACGATGTATCTTATTACATATATGAAAATA
This sequence comes from Dianthus caryophyllus, assembly GCA_023091065.1. Classification (NCBI taxonomy): domain Eukaryota; kingdom Viridiplantae; phylum Streptophyta; class Magnoliopsida; order Caryophyllales; family Caryophyllaceae; genus Dianthus; species Dianthus caryophyllus. The sequence goes on along the minus strand of CM041517.1, from coordinate 26,946,962 downwards.
ATATTCATTGTTTTTATCTTAAGTCATTATGAATGCATACTCTGTTTATCCGAATATTTGTGTGACAACTTTGAACGTATTCAAGTGAACGGTATATACTAAGTTTTTGGTCCCTGGTCTCTTATAAGAGGTGACGTCTCGTAGAGACTGGATTGCAAGTCGATCGATGGTGGGTTCAACACCATAGGGTCATATGTGATGACTGATCGTTTGCATAGACAGATCAGAAAACACTGTCGGCGAAGGACGCTTATAGAATTCCTTTTCAATGAGATTGAAACCTGGTCGTGGTGGGAATTTCTATAGTATTCTTCTGAGTCGATTCTTTGACTGGAAACTGATTGTCTGAGTCGGTGCAGTTTCCGAGTGACTTTCTGGAGTGAAATCTATGGGGTTTGATTCCACTCAAGAGACTAACAAAAATCGAACTCGAAGTGTCTTGAAAATCTCGGCTAGATGTTGTATTTTTGTGGGATAATTTTCTGAAATTTTGTAACATAAAAGAAAACAATAAAGATAGTACTAAATCTACACACAAAGTATTAGATTTAGGTTGTGATTAATCAAGCACAAAGCCACTAATTAATCTTTCACAATCTCAAGCACAAAGCAAGGAGAAAATGAAGAACACTCAACTCATAAACTCTAGGGTTTTCATTCAATATCAAATCTGAAAATTATGATGTTAGAGTGAGGGTTTATATAGGACCCTTGCTCTAATCTTGTCCTTACATTTCAAAGCTAATCTAAGGGCTCACATGAGCCTTTGGAAACAACAACAAAATCGGCCAAGAGGCCTTACAAGAGCTGAATTTTGAAGGCTAACAAACAAAAGATAAAAGCATAAAGGTTGATGTTGACACTTGACTCAATCCTCTCCATTCTTTGTTTAGGATCATCCAAGGGTCCTTGAGTGAGCCTTGGTTTGAGTAGGACGGTCCACATGCTCCAACAAATCTGAGTTTTTGAAGACTAAAACAATAAAGTATAAAGCTTGAAAGGGACATTAATGAAAATGACATAAAACATAAACAATGTGATGGTTTTGGTGGCTTGATTAGGCCGGCTCCTTGGACCTCCATGAGCTAGCTTTGTGAGCCATGTGAGCCCTTTATTGGAGGATTGACTCACATGGGTGCACCCATTTTGACCACATTCAAAAATAGCATGTTCATTGACTTTTAATTGCTCTCCAACTTGACTTCCTCTTGACTTTCCTTGACCACTAAGGTTGGCTAGATTTGACCATAGAATTGACTTGACTTAGCCCCTAGTGGCCCTTGACCCATGGCCTAGGCTTGGGTTTGAGCCCAAGGACCCAACCCTTGGCTCAACTCCACCTCATCCTTGACTACCTTGACCATTTTTGGTCCAATCTCCTCTTCTTGAAAAGGATTTGTCCTCAAATCCTTAGGGTTCTTAACATGAGTTTCATCTTGACATTGATCATAACCTCCAAGGAGAGGCACCTCTTTGATTCCACTACTAGAAACGAATTCAAGAAGTGTTAGTTTCAATGGACACCAAGGACTTAGAGCTCGAATGAATGGATGGATTTTCTTGACTTGACTCCTTTGGTTGTGCCCGACTTCACCCATCTCTTTACTCAAGGAGCCCCATGGCTCGTGTGCTTGCCCTAGGTTAGTCCTAAACCCTTCAAACTTGAGCTTAGGTGAGGTTTGCATAGGATCATCACCTAGCTCTCCTTGGCCATGCTTAGTTCCCCCTTTGAATCCCCATTTCATGAAACCACTTGAATAGACTTGATTATGATAACCACATAGCATCCCTTTGGTATTGATAATCCCCACCTTGAACTTCCATCATAAGGATTCACTCGAACTTTCTAACACATCGACCCTTGCATCTCCAAATGATCCACTTCCTTTGCGTTTGATTGAGTTTCCCAAATTTTCAGTTTTGGCTTCATTGAGCTCCTCTTCTTGACTTCCCCTTATTGCTCTAGGATTGTCTTTGATCACACGGAGGGCTACATTCTCAATCATGAAGGCACTTGTTGAATTAGACGACCTAAGAAGTGTGACCAACTCATGTATGGCCTTGAGGGCCGTGTTCCTCTTCCACACATCCTCTTCTTGGGTTCTCATTTGGGGGTACCCTTGCCACAAATCAATCTTTGGTCTTTCAATAGACTCATCCTCCTTGTTGTTGTTAGTATTCACTTTGAATTTCCATTTTAGAAATTCCCTTGACTCTTTGCTTGCATCAACATTCCCACTCCACATGAATCTCCTTTCCATGAACTTAGGCAGACTTCTCATCCTCAAGTCATCTCCTTCCTTGGGCTCCCAAATCTGATTTTGGATTGATTTGGTAACCCTAGGCTCACTTCCATGGATAGTCTTGTTGGGTAACAAAGCTCCGGAAAAAAATTCATTTGGAAGCCCAATGCCACCAATGGATGATGATCCACTAAGTAGCTCAATGAGGTAGGCATCCTCATTGGTTTCCAACGGCTCTTGCTCTTCCTTGGAGGGTGGTTTGCATTGCTCTTTGGGGACTTCCTTAGCAAGGACATCAAAGACATTCTTCCCCTTGCTAGGCTCTTGTTCAATTTCTGGTCTCCCATCATTCCCCATTTTTTCGTGTGATATAATCAAGGAGGGTGGGTTAGGGTTAAATCAAAATGGGAGGTAAGGGTGCAAGTTTGATTTTCTTAGCTCCAATCTTGAAGGTATAGGTATTGTCCCTCCCATCATGATGAGCATCTCTTTCCAACTTCCAAGGTTTTCCCAAGAGGAGATGACAAGCCTCCATGGGAATCACATCACACAAAACCTCATCCATGTAATCCCTCCAATGGAGAAAGAAACCAAGCATTGTCTATCCACCATCACCTCGGCTCCCATATCTAGCCACCTTAATTTGTAAGGGTTAGGGTGATCTTGTGTAGGCAAGGCTAGTTTTTCAATGAGAGTATTTGAGGCAACATTAGAACAACTTTCCCCATCAACAACCAAATTACAAACCCTTCCCATAATGGTACACCTAGACCTAAAGTTTTGGACTTGGTGATTCTCTTCTAGGGTTAGGGTTTGAGCATGTATTGCTCTACAAGTCACACGGCCATGGCTAGGGGGTGGCTCTCCTCCTAACCGAGCCATTCTAGCTTCTAATTCCCTTTGAACCCTCAAAGTCACAAGATCAAGGTTAGGGTTAGGTTTAAGTCTACCCCTCATTCGACTCATTTTGGTTTCAAGCTCCCTTCTAGCTTTCTCCATAGAATCATACATGGTCTCACCAAGAGTAGTATCATAAGAAAGAGGCATACTCATTGAGAAAACAAAGACACAAATCTGAAAAATTCGAGCAAAGTTTGGACCTTTGAGTGTAAGAACCGAAACCAACACTAACACAAGTGTAGATCTTCAACCATTTTGTGAAAATTTTGTGAGAATGTTTGTGGAAGTTTTGTGTAAATAAACAAGGAAAAATAAAAGAGAAAAACGAAAATAAAAGATGAAAAACAAGAGTATAACCGAAAAACAAGATCAAACCGACAACAAAAACAAATCGAAAAAACAAGAACAAACCTAGGCTTTGATGACCAATTTGGAGTGAAATCTATGGGGTTTGATTCCACTCAAGAGACTAACAAAAATCGAACTCGAAGTGTCTTGAAAATCTCGGCTAGATGTTGTATTTTTGTGGGATAATTTTCTGAAATTTTGTAACATAAAAGAAAACAATAAAGATAGTACTAAATCTACACACAAAGTATTAGATTTAGGTTGTGATTAATCAAGCACAAAGCCACTAATTAATCTTTCACAATCTCAAGCACAAAGCAAGGAGAAAATGAAGAACACTCAACTCATAAACTCTAGGGTTTTCATTCAATATCAAATCTGAAAATTATGATGTTAGAGTGAGGGTTTATATAGGACCCTTGCTCTAATCTTGTCCTTACATTTCAAAGCTAATCTAAGGGCTCACATGAGCCTTTGGAAACAACAACAAAATCGGCCAAGAGGCCTTACAAGAGTGAATTTTGAAGGCTAACAAACAAAGATAAAAGCGTAAAGGTTGATGTTGACACTGACTCAATCCTCTCCATTCTTTGTTTAGGATCATCCAAGGGTCCTTGAGTGAGCCTTGGTTTGAGTAGGACGGTCCACATGCTCCAACAAATCTGAGTTTTTGAAGACTAAAACAATAAAGTATAAAGCTTGAAAGGGACATTAATGAAAATGACATAAAACATAAAACAATGTGATGGTTTTGGTGGCTTGATTAGGCCGGCTCCTTGGACCTCCATGAGCTAGCTTTGTGAGCCATGTGAGCCCTTTTATTGGAGGATTGACTCACATGGGTGCACCCATTTTGACCACATTCAAAAATAGCATGTTCATTGACTTTTAATTGCTCTCCAACTTGACTTCCTCTTGACTTTCCTTGACCACTAAGGTTGGCTAGATTTGACCATAGAATTGACTTGACTTAGCCCCTAGTGGCCCTTGACCCATGGCCTAGGCTTGGGTTTGAGCCCAAGGACCCAACCCTTGGCTCAACTCCACCTCATCCTTGACTACCTTGACCATTTTTGGTCCAATCTCCTCTTCTTGAAAAGGATTTGTCCTCAAATCCTTAGGGTTCTTAACATGAGTTTCATCTTGACATTGATCATAACCTCCAAGGAGAGGCACCTCTTTGATTCCACTACTAGAAACGAATTCAAGAAGTGTTAGTTTCAATGGACACCAAGGACTTAGAGCTCGAATGAATGGATGGATTTTCTTGACTTGACTCCTTTGGTTGTGCCGACTTCACCCATCTCTTTACTCAAGGAGCCCCATGGCTCGTGTGCTTGCCCTAGGTTAGTCCTAAACCCTTCAAACTTGAGCTTAGGTGAGGTTTGCATAGGATCATCACCTAGCTCTCCTTGGCCATGCTTAGTTCCCCCTTTGAATCCCCATTTCATGAAACCACTTGAATAGACTTGATTATGATAACCACATAGCATCCCTTTGGTATTGATAATCCCCACCTTGAACTTCCATCTCAAGGATTCACTCGAACTTTCTAACACATCGACCCTTGCATCTCCAAATGATCCACTTCCTTTGCGTTTGATTGAGTTTCCCAAATTTTCAGTTTTGGCTTCATTGAGCTCGTCTTCTTGACTTCCCCTTATTGCTCTAGGATTGTCTTTGATCACACGGAGGGCTACATTCTCAATCATGAAGGCACTTGTTGAATTAGACGACCTAAGAAGTGTGACCAACTCATGTATGGCCTTGAGGGCCGTGTTCCTCTTCCACACATCCTCTTCTTGGGTTCTCATTTGGGGGTACCCTTGCCACAAATCAATCTTTGGTCTTTCAATAGACTCATCCTCCTTGTTGTTGTTAGTATTCACTTTGAATTTCCATTTTAGAAATTCCCTTGACTCTTTGCTTGCATCAACATTCCCACTCCACATGAATCTCCTTTCCATGAACTTAGGCAGACTTCTCATCCTCAAGTCATCTCCTTCCTTGGGCTCCCAAATCTGATTTTGGATTGATTTGGTAACCCTAGGCTCACTTCCATGGATAGTCTTGTTGGGTAACAAAGCTCCGGAAAAAAATTCATTTGGAAGCCCAATGCCACCAATGGATGATGATCCACTAAGTAGCTCAATGAGGTAGGCATCCTCATTGGTTTCCAACGGCTCTTGCTCTTCCTTGGAGAGTGGTTTGCATTGCTCTTTGGGGACTTCCTTAGCAAGGACATCAAAGACATTCTTCCCCTTGCTAGGCTCTTGTTCAATTTCTGGTCTCCCATCATTCCCCATTTTTTCGTGTGATATAATCAAGGAGGGTGGGTTAGGGTTCGTCAAAATCGGAGGTAAGGGTGCAAGTTTGATTTTCTTAGCTCCAATCTTGAAGGTATAGGTATTGTCCCTCCCATCATGATGAGCATCTCTTTCCAACTTCCAAGGTTTTCCCAAGAGGAGATGACAAGCCTCCATGGGAATCACATCACACAAAACCTCATCCGTGTAATCCCCTCCAATGGAGAAAGAAACCAAGCATTGTCTATCCACCATCACCTCGGCTCCCATATCTAGCCACCTTAATTTGTAAGGGTTAGGGTGATCTTGTGTAGGCAAGGCTAGTTTTTCAATGAGAGTATTTGAGGCAACATTAGAACAACTTTCCCCATCAACAACCAAATTACAAACCCTTCCCATAATGGTACACCTAGACCTAAAGTTTTGGACTTGGTGATTCTCTTCTAGGGTTAGGGTTTGAGCATGTATTGCTCTACAAGTCACACGGCCATGGCTAGGGGGTGGCTCTCCTCCTAACCGAGCCATTCTAGCTTCTAATTCCCTTTGAACCCTCAAAGTCACAAGATCAAGGTCAGGGTTAGGTTTAAGTCTACCCTCATTCGACTCATTTTGGTTTCAAGCTCCCTTCTAGCTTTCTCCATAGAATCATACATGGTCTCACCAAGAGTAGTATCATAAGAAAGAGGCATACTCATTGAGAAAACAAAGACACAAATCTGAAAAATTCGAGCAAAGTTTGGACCTTTGAGTGTAAGAACCGAAACCAACACTAACACAAGTGTAGATCTTCAACCATTTTGTGAAAATTTTGTGAGAATGTTTGTGGAAGTTTTGTGTAAATAAACAAGGAAAAATAAAAGAGAAAAACGAAAATAAAAGATGAAAAACAAGAGTATAACCGAAAAACAAGATCAAACCGACAACAAAAACAAATCGAAAAAACAAGAACAAACCTAGGCTTTGATGACCAATTTGGAGTGAAATCTATGGGGTTTGATTCCACTCAAGAGACTAACAAAAATCGAACTCGAAGTGTCTTGAAAATCTCGGCTAGATGTTGTATTTTTGTGGGATAATTTTCTGAAATTTTGTAACATAAAAGAAAACAATAAAGATAGTACTAAATCTACACACAAAGTATTAGATTTAGGTTGTGATTAATCAAGCACAAAGCCACTAATTAATCTTTCACAATCTCAAGCACAAAGCAAGGAGAAAATGAAGAACACTCAACTCATAAACTCTAGGGTTTTCATTCAATATCAAATCTGAAAATTATGATGTTAGAGTGAGGGTTTATATAGGACCCTTGCTCTAATCTTGTCCTTACATTTCAAAGCTAATCTAAGGGCTCACATGAGCCTTTGGAAACAACAACAAAATCGGCCAAGAGGCCTTACAAGAGCTGAATTTTGAAGGCTAACAAACAAAAGATAAAAGCATAAAGGTTGATGTTGACACTTGACTCAATCCTCTCCATTCTTTGTTTAGGATCATCCAAGGGTCCTTGAGTGAGCCTTGGTTTGAGTAGGACGGTCCACATGCTCCAACAAATCTGAGTTTTTGAAGACTAAAACAATAAAGTATAAAGCTTGAAAGGGACATTAATGAAAATGACATAAAACATAAAACAATGTGATGGTTTTGGTGGCTTGATTAGGCCGGCTCCTTGGACCTCCATGAGCTAGCTTTGTGAGCCATGTGAGCCCTTTTATTGGAGGATTGACTCACATGGGTGCACCCATTTTGACCACATTCAAAATAGCATGTTCATTGACTTTTAATTGCTCTCCAACTTGACTTCCTCTTGACTTTCCTTGACCACTAAGGTTGGCTAGATTTGACCATAGAATTGACTTGACTTAGCCCCTAGTGGCCCTTGACCCATGGCCTAGGCTTGGGTTTGAGCCCAAGGACCCAACCCTTGGCTCAACTCCACCTCATCCTTGACTACCTTGACCATTTTTGGTCCAATCTCCTCTTCTTGAAAAGGATTTGTCCTCAAATCCTTAGGGTTCTTAACATGAGTTTCATCTTGACATTGATCATAACCTCCAAGGAGAGGCACCTCTTTGATTCCACTACTAGAAACGAATTCAAGAAGTGTTAGTTTCAATGGACACCAAGGACTTAGAGCTCGAATGAATGGATGGATTTTCTTGACTTGACTCCTTTGGTTGTGCCCGACTTCACCCATCTCTTTACTCAAGGAGCCCCATGGCTCGTGTGCTTGCCCTAGGTTAGTCCTAAACCCTTCAAACTTGAGCTTAGGTGAGGTTTGCATAGGATCATCACCTAGCTCTCCTTGGCCATGCTTAGTTCCCCTTTGAATCCCATATCATGACACCACTTGAATAGACTTGATTATGATAACCACATAGCATCCCTTTGGTATTGATAATCCCCACCTTGAGCTTCCATCTCAAGGATTCACTCGAACTTTCTAACACATCGACCCTTGCATCTCCAAATGATCCACTTCCTTTGCGTTTGATTGAGTTTCCCAAATTTTCAGTTTTGGCTTCATTGAGCTCGTCTTCTTGACTTCCCCTTATTGCTCTAGGATTGTCTTTGATCACACGGAGGGCTACATTCTCAATCATGAAGGCACTTGTTGAATTTGTCGGCCTAAGAAGTGTGACCAACTCATGTATGGCCTTGAGGGCCGTGGTTCCTCTTCCACACATCCTCTTCTTGGGTTCTCATTTGGGGTACCCTTGCCACAAATCAATCTTTGGTCTTTCAATAGACTCATCCTCCTTGTTGTTGTTAGTATTCACTTTGAATTTCCATTTTAGAAATTCCCTTGACTCTTTGCTTGCATCAACATTCCCACTCCACATGAATCTCCTTTCCATGAACTTAGGCAGACTTCTCATCCTCAAGTCATCTCCTTCCTTGGGCTCCCAACCGATTTTGGATTGATTTGGTAACCCTAGGCTCACTTCCATGGATAGTCTTGTTGGGTAACAAAGCTCAGGAAAAATTCGTTTGGAACCCCAATGCCACCAATGGATGATGATCCACTAAGTAGCTCAATGAGGTAGGCATCCTCATTGGTTTCCAACGGCTCTTGCTCTTCCTTGGAGAGTGGTTTGCATTGCTCTTTGGGGACTTCCTTAGCAAGGACATCAAAGACATTCTTCCCCTTGCTAGGCTCTTGTTCAATTTCTGGTCTCCCATCATTCCCCATTTTTTCGTGTGATATAATCAAGGAGGGTGGGTTAGGGTTCGTCAAAATCGGAGGTAAGGGTGCAAGTTTGATTTTCTTAGCTCCAATCTTGAAGGTATAGGTATTGTCCCTCCCATCATGATGAGCATCTCTTTCCAACTTCCAAGGTTTTCCCAAGAGGAGATGACAAGCCTCCATGGGAATCACATCACACAAAACCTCATCCATGTAATCCCCTCCAATGGAGAAAGAAACCAAGCATTGTCTATCCACCATCACCTCGGCTCCCATATCTAGCCACCTTAATTTGTAAGGGTTAGGGTGATCTTGTGTAGGCAAGGCTAGTTTTTCAATGAGAGTATTTGAGGCAACATTAGAACAACTTTCCCCATCAACAACCAAATTACAAACCCTTCCCATAATGGTACACCTAGACCTAAAGTTTTGGACTTGGTGATTCTCTTCTAGGGTTAGGGTTTGAGCATGTATTGCTCTACAAGTCACACGGCCATGGCTAGGGGGTGGCTCTCCTCCTAACCGAGCCATTCTAGCTTCTAATTCCCTTTGAACCCTCAAAGTCACAAGATCAAGGTTAGGGTTAGGTTTAAGTCTACCCTCATTCGACTCATTTTGGTTTCAAGCTCCTTCTAGCTTTCTCCATAGAATCATACATGGTCTCACCAAGAGTAGTATCATAAGAAAGAGGCATACTCATTGAGAAAACAAAGACACAAATCTGAAAAATTCGAGCAAAGTTTGGACCTTTGAGTGTAAGAACCGAAACCAACACTAACACAAGTGTAGATCTTCAACCATTTTGTGAAAATTTTGTGAGAATGTTTGTGGAAGGTTTGTGTAAATAAACAAGGAAAAATAAAAGAGAAAACGAAAATAAAAGATGAAAAACAAGAGTATAACCGAAAAACAAGATCAAACCGACAACAAAAACAAATCGAAAAAACAAGAACAAACCTAGGCTTTGATGACCAATTTGGAGTGAAATCTATGGGGTTTGATTCCACTCAAGAGACCAACAAAAACCGAACTCAAGTGTCTTGAAAATCTCGGCTAGATGTTGTATTTTTGTGGGATAATTTTCAAATTTTGTAACATAAAAGAAAACAATAAAGATAGTACTAAATCTACACACAAAGTATTAGATTTAGGTTGTGATTAATCAAGCACAAAGCCACTAATTAATCTTTCACAATCTCAAGCACAAAGCAAGGAGAAAATGAAGAACACTCAACTCATAAACTCTAGGGTTTTCATTCAATATCAAATCAAAATTATGATGTTAGAGTGAGGGTTTATATAGGACCCTTGCTCTAATCTTGTCCTTACATTTCAAAGCTAATCTAAGGGCTCACATGAGCCTTTGGAAACAACAACAAAATCGCCAAGAGGCCTTACAAGAGCTGAATTTTGAAGGCTAACAAACAAAAGATAAAAGCATAAAGGTTGATGTTGACACTTGACTCAATCCTCTCCATTCTTTGTTTAGGATCATCCAAGGGTCCTTGAGTGAGCCTTGGTTTGAGTAGGACGGTCCACATGCTCCAACAAATCTGAGTTTTTGAAGACTAAAACAATAAAGTATAAAGCTTGAAAGGGACATTAATGAAAATGACATAAAACATAAAACAATGTGATGGTTTTGGTGGCTTGATTAGGCCGGCTCCTTGGACCTCCATGAGCTAGCTTTGTGAGCCATGTGAGCCCTTTTATTGGAGGATTGACTCACATGGGTGCACCCATTTTGACCACATTCAAAAATAGCATGTTCATTGACTTTTAATTGCTCTCCAACTTGACTTCCTCTTGACTTTCCTTGACCACTAAGGTTGGCTAGATTTGACCATAGAATTGACTTGACTTAGCCCCTAGTGGCCCTTGACCCATGGCCTAGGCTTGGGTTTGAGCCCAAGGACCCAACCCTTGGCTCAACTCCACCTCATCCTTGACTACCTTGACCATTTTTGGTCCAATCTCCTCTTCTTGAAAAGGATTTGTCCTCAAATCCTTAGGGTTCTTAACATGAGTTTCATCTTGACATTGATCATAACCTCCAAGGAGAGGCACCTCTTTGATTCCACTACTAGAAACGAATTCAAGAAGTGTTAGTTTCAATGGACACCAAGGACTTAGAGCTCGAATGAATGGATGGATTTTCTTGACTTGACTCCTTTGGTTATGCCCGACTTCACCCATCTCTTTACTCAAGGAGCCCCATGGCTCGTGTGCTTGCCCTAGGTTAGTCCTAAACCCTTCAAACTTGAGCTTAGGTGAGGTTTGCATAGGATCATCACCTAGCTCTCCTTGGCCATGCTTAGTTCCCCCTTTGAATCCCCATTTCATGAAACCACTTGAATAGACTTGATTATGATAACTGGAGTGAAACTTATGGGGATAAGAATCACTCAAGAGATGAACAAAATCGAACCTTGAAAACCCTTGATAAATCTCGGCCAATGTGACTTTTTTGTGATAAATTTTTCTGAAATTTTTGTAAACAAGGAAAATAAAAGGATAGTATCTAAATCCACTCACAAAGTTATAGATTTAGAGGTTTAATTAACTAAGCACTTAGCCACTAGTTAATTAATTCACAAATCTCAACACAAAGTAAGAGATAAATGAAGAACACTCAAGAAAACAACTAGGGTTTTTAATTCTCATTCCAAATCTGAAAAATGTGAGGCAAGGATGAGGGTTTATATATTACCCTCATTCTAATCTTGACCCTCCATTACAACAAGATCTAAGGGCTACAATCAATCCCCAAATACATCAATATACTCGGTCAAATAAGCTCACATGAGCTGAAAATTTTGAACAAATAACAACAAATACATAAAGTAAAAAGCATAAAGTAATAAAGGTAGATAATGACTTGAATGAAAAAGACATAAAGTAAAACAATGTGGTGGCTTGGGACTTTCATTGAAGCCGGCTCCTTGAGGACCTCCTTGAGCTAGCTTGTTGAACCATGTGAGCCCATTTATTGGAGGGTGACTCACATGGGTGTGCCTTGATTAACCACATTCAAAAATAGCTTGATCTTTGACTTTTGTAGCTCTCCAACTTTGACTTCTCCTTGACTTAGCTTGATCACTAGGGTTGGCTCGAGTTGACCATAGAATTGACTTTAGTTGACCCTTAGTGATCCCTTAGACCGAGCCCTAGGCTTGGGTTTGAGCCCATGGCCCTAACCCATGGTCTCCCAACTCTTCTCCCTTGACTTCCTTGACCAATTTTGGTCCAATCTCCTCTCCTTGGAAAGGACTTGTCCTCAAGTCCTTGGAGATCCTCTTGCTTCCTCCCTTGCTCGACTTCATGCTTGATTCTCGGCTCAATCTTTGCTCGGTCTTGGCTTTCACGGTCTTGGTCTTCCATGGGCACCACTTAGCTAGAGTTTGTAGCAATGGTTGAACCCCTTTGCCTTGGCTCGAAGAATTGGTCACATTTTCATCCTTGGTCACGGTTTCTTTGACCACGCATTCTTCCTCGAGCATTTCTTTGAGCCCTCGACTCATGACCATGCCATCCATCCATTCTTGCTCATGTTCGAGCCCATCAATGATTCTCCACCTTAAAGACCCGCTTGATCTTTCCTTACCATCGATTTTTGTTCTTTCATTGACCACATTCTCAATGTAGCTCGGTTGTTTCCTTGTTGATTGATGCTTCACCTTCATGAGGCTCCTCTCCTAGAGTCCTCCTTACCATGCTAGAGCTTCCTCACATTCCAAGCCCACCTTCTCCTTTTGCTCTTCCTTACTCGGCTCAAGGCCCTTCATCTTCTCAAGCTCACTCAATTTCGGCCTTGACTTCATCTCCTTGCTAGGTTTCGGCTCAAGGAAGGATTCAAATAGGCACGCATTGGATTTACAACCCATCATTGGTGGTAGGGGAGCTAAGACAATGAGCTTTTCACCATACTTGAATGAGTAGGTGTTGTCTCTTCCATGATGGGAAGAATTCTTTTCAAATTCCCAAGGTCTACCAAGCAACACATGGCAAGCATCCATGTCCAACACTTCACATACAACTTCATCCTTATAGTCTTGACCAATTGAGAACGAGACTTGGCATTGTTTGTCCACTTTGACCTCGGCTCCTTGATTGAGCCACCGTAGCTTGTATGGGTGAGGATGCTTCAAAGTAGGCAAGGCAAGCTTATCAATGAGGGTCTTGGAAGCAACATTAACACAACTTCCCCCATCGATAATCAAGTTACACACTCTCCCCATGATGGTACATTTGGACCGAAATATTTGGTGCCTTTGGTCCATATTCTCGTTTGATTCTTGAGTGTGCATCACTCGCCAAGTGACCAAGCTCAACCCCGAGTCCGGGGGCACAATTGTTTCGGCCACATTCACTTCCTCAACTCCCTCTTTTTTTTCTTCCTCACAAACCAACACTTCATCGTCTCCCCAATGCACAACCTCACTTGTATTCAAGGTCCTCTTGCTAGGGCACTCCTTAGCAAAGTGACCATACCCTTGACATTGGTAACACTTCTTGAGGGGGATGGTTCTCTTAGGGCCATAGTCGATTCCCTTTCCCTTGTCAACACTTGATGGCTTGATGGTAGGGCTAGGTTCAACAATTTTGATCCCCCCTTGGCTCGACATGGGGTTGGACTTGGGGTGCTCTTAGCCGGCTCTCCTCTCCCTTTTCTAGCCTCTCCACACGTGTAGCCATGGTAACCGCCTCATCGAATGACCACAAGTTTTGCATTTTGACTCGATTTGCTATCCTAGGGTTTAGGCCCTCAACAAACCTTGCAATTTTTGTTCGGGTTTCTCATTCATTTCACATTGGAGGGTGAGTTGCTCAAAGTCCCTAAGATAGGTTTCAATGGGGTGTGACTCTTGCTTTAGTTGGGCTAGTTTGAGGAACATGTCTTGAGTGTAGTCTTTGGGAACAAACTTGTCTTTGAGTTTCTTTTTGAGTTTGAGCCATGACTTGATGGGTTCCTTACCCTCTCGGTTTCTTTGATTCTTAAGGTTTTCATACCAAAGGGAGGCATAACCCTTGAATTTCATGATGGCCACTTTGAAACACTTCCTATCGGAGTACTCCTTGAATTCAAAGACTCTCTCAACCGATCTAAGCCAATCTAGGAGATCCTCGGGGTTCAAGCTACCATAAAAATCGGGTATGTCCACCTTAATGTCTCGGTCATGGTCTCTAGGGTGGGCCTCAAGGGACTCTTCCGAATCCGAAAATTGATCTTCCATGTGAGGAGGAACTTGTCCTCTCCCACGGCCCCCATACCCCATTCCACGGCCCCTTCCTCTTCCCCCTTCACCCCTTCTTGGTTCATTCCTGTTTTTTTCCTACAGTGTGTTAATAGCATTCATCATCAAAGTGCAATTACCGGTGAGTTGAGTCAATTTCTCTTCTAAATCGGAAAGTCTTTTACCTTCCCCTCTATCCCCATCCATTTTGTGAAAGTTTTGTGAGATCTTTTGTGGAAATTTTGTGGAAAATGAACAAGGAAAACAAAGAAAGAAAACGAAAAATTGAAGAGGAAAAACAAACCCTAAAATTTCGGTTAACACAAGAACAACCCAACCAATACTAACACAAGTGTAGATCTTTAACCATTTTTTGTAAGATTTTGTGGAAAATAAAACAAGGAAATGAAGGAAAGGAAAAAACGAAAATCAAAGAGGAAAAAAACTCAAACAAAATCGACCCTAACTTAGATGAACCGAAAAAAATAAAAGATGAAAATGAAAATCAAGAACAAACCTAGGCTTTGATAACCAATTTGGAGTGAAACTTATGGGGATAAGAATCACTCAAGAGATGAACAAAATCGAACCTTGAAAACCCTTGATAAATCTACTAATGTGACTTTTTGTGATAAATTTTTCAAATTTTTGTAAACAAGGAAAATAAAAGGATAGTATCTAAATCCACTCACAAAGTTATAGATTTAGAGGTTTAATTAACTAAGCACTTAGCCACTAGTTAATTAATTCACAAATCTCAACACAAAGTAAGAGATAAATGAAGAACACTCAAGAAAACAACTAGGGTTTTTAATTCTCATTCCAAATCTGAAAAATGTGAGGCAAGGATGAGGGTTTATATATTACCCTCATTCTAATCTTGACCCTCCATTACAACAAGATCTAAGGGCTACAATCAATCCCCAAATACATCAATATACTCGGTCAAATAAGCTCACATGAGCTGAAAATTTTGAACAAATAACAACAAATACATAAAGTAAAAAGCATAAAGTAATAAAGGTAGATAGCGACTTGAATGAAAAAGACATAAAGTAAAACAATGTGGTGGCTTGGGACTTTCATTGAAGCCGGCTCCTTGAGGACCTCCTTGAGCTAGCTTGTTGAACCATGTGAGCCCATTTATTGGAGGGTGACTCACATGGGTGTGCCTTGATTAACCACATTCAAAAATAGCTTGATCTTTGACTTTTTGTAGCTCTCCAACTTTGACTTCTCCTTGACTTAGCTTGATCACTAGGGTTGGCTCGAGTTGACCATAGAATTGACTTTAGTTGACCCTTAGTGATCCCTTAGACCGAGCCCTAGGCTTGGGTTTGAGCCCATGGCCCTAACCCATGGTCTCCCAACTCTTCTCCCTTGACTTCCTTGACCAATTTTGGTCCAATAACCACATAGCATCCCTTTGGTATTGATAATCCCCACCTTGAACTTCCATCTCAAGGATTCACTCGAACTTTCTAACACATCGACCCTTGCATCTCCAAATGATCCACTTCCTTTGCGTTTGATTGAGTTTCCCAAATTTTCAGTTTTGGCTTCATTGAGCTCCTCTTCTTGACTTCCCCTTATTGCTCTAGGATTGTCTTTGATCACACGGAGGGCTACATTCTCAATCATGAAGGCACTTGTTGAATTAGACGACCTAAGAAGTGTGACCAACTCATGTATGGCCTTGAGGGCCGTGTTCCTCTTCCACACATCCTCTTCTTGGGTTCTCATTTGGGGGTACCCTTGCCACAAATCAATCTTTGGTCTTTCAATAGACTCATCCTCCTTGTTGTTGTTAGTATTCACTTTGAATTTCCATTTTAGAAATTCCCTTGACTCTTTGCTTGCATCAACATTCCCACTCCACATGAATCTCCTTTCCATGAACTTAGGCAGACTTCTCATCCTCAAGTCATCTCCTTCCTTGGGCTCCCAAATCTGATTTTGGATTGATTTGGTAACCCTAGGCTCACTTCCATGGATAGTCTTGTTGGGTAACAAAGCTCCGGAAAAAAATTCATTTGGAAGCCCAATGCCACCAATGGATGATGATCCACTAAGTAGCTCAATGAGCTAGGCATCCTCATTGGTTTCCAACGGCTCTTGCTCTTCCTTGGAGGGTGGTTTGCATTGCTCTTTGGGGACTTCCTTAGCAAGGACATCAAAGACATTCTTCCCCTTGCTAGGCTCTTGTTCAATTTCTGGTCTCCCATCATTCCCCATTTTTTCGTGTGATATAATCAAGGAGGGCGGGTTAGGGTTCGTCAAAATCGGAGGTAAGGGTGCAAGTTTGATTTTCTTAGCTCCAATCTTGAAGGTATAGGTATTGTCCCTCCCATCATGATGAGCATCTCTTTCCAACTTCCAAGGTTTTCCCAAGAGGAGATGACAAGCCTCCATGGGAATCACATCACACAAAACCTCATCCATGTAATCCCCTCCAATGGAGAAAGAAACCAAGCATTGTCTATCCACCATCACCTCGGCTCCCATATCTAGCCACCTTAATTTGTAAGGGTTAGGGTGATCTTGTGTAGGCAAGGCTAGTTTTTCAATGAGAGTATTTGAGGCAACATTAGAACAACTTTCCCCATCAACAACCAAATTACAAACCCTTCCCATAATGGTACACCTAGACCTAAAGTTTTGGACTTGGTGATTCTCTTCTAGGGTTAGGGTTTGAGCATGTATTGCTCTACAAGTCACACGGCCATGGCTAGGGGGTGGCTCTCCTCCTAACCGAGCCATTCTAGCTTCTAATTCCCTTTGAACCCTCAAAGTCACAAGATCAAGGTTAGGGTTAGGTTTAAGTCTACCCCTCATTCGACTCATTTTGGTTTCAAGCTCCCTTCTAGCTTTCTCCATAGAATCATACATGGTCTCACCAAGAGTAGTATCATAAGAAAGAGGCATACTCATTGAGAAAACAAAGACACAAATCTGAAAAATTCGAGCAAAGTTTAGACCTTTGAGTGTAAGAACCGAAACCAACACTAACACAAGTGTAGATCTTCAACCATTTTGTGAAAATTTTGTGAGAATGTTTGTGGAAGTTTTGTGTAAATAAACAAGGAAAAATAAAAGAGAAAAACGAAAATAAAAGATGAAAAACAAGAGTATAACCGAAAAACAAGATCAAACCGACAACAAAAACAAATCGAAAAAACAAGAACAAACCTAGGCTTTGATGACCAATTTGGAGTGAAATCTATGGGGTTTGATTCCACTCAAGAGACTAACAAAAATCGAACTCGAAGTGTCTTGAAAATCTCGGCTAGATGTTGTATTTTTGTGGGATAATTTTCTGAAATTTTGTAACATAAAAGAAAACAATAAAGATAGTACTAAATCTACACACAAAGTATTAGATTTAGGTTGTGATTAATCAAGCACAAAGCCACTAATTAATCTTTCACAATCTCAAGCACAAAGCAAGGAGAAAATGAAGAACACTCAACTCATAAACTCTAGGGTTTTCATTCAATATCAAATCTGAAAATTATGATGTTAGAGTGAGGGTTTATATAGGACCCTTGCTCTAATCTTGTCCTTACATTTCAAAGCTAATCTAAGGGCTCACATGAGCCTTTGGAAACAACAACAAAATCGGCCAAGAGGCCTTACAAGAGCTGAATTTTGAAGGCTAACAAACAAAAGATAAAAGCATAAAGGTTGATGTTGACACTGACTCAATCCTCTCCATTCTTTGTTTAGGATCATCCAAGGGTCCTTGAGTGAGCCTTGGTTTGAGTAGGACGGTCCACATGCTCCAACAAATCTGAAGTTTTTGAAGACTAAAACAATAAAGTATAAAGCTTGAAAGGGACATTAATGAAAATGACATAAAACATAAAACAATGTGATGGTTTTGGTGGCTTGATTAGGCGGCTCCTTGGACCTCCATGAGCTAGCTTTGTGAGCCATGTGAGCCCTTTATTGGAGGATTGTCTCACATGGGTGCACCCATTTTGACCACATTCAAAAATAGCATGTTCATTGACTTTTAATTGCTCTCCAACTTGACTTCCTCTTGACTTTCCTTGACCACTAAGGTTGGCTAGATTTGACCATAGAATTGACTTGACTTAGCCCCTAGTGGCCCTTGACCCATGGCCTAGGCTTGGGTTTGAGCCCAAGGACCCAACCCTTGGCTCAACTCCACCTCATCCTTGACTACCTTGACCATTTTTGGTCCAATCTCCTCTTCTTGAAAAGGATTTGTCCTCAAATCCTTAGGGTTCTTAACATGAGTTTCATCTTGACATTGATCATAACCTCCAAGGAGAGGCACCTCTTTGATTCCACTACTAGAAAGCGAATTCAAGAAGTGTTAGTTTCAATGGACACCAAGGACTTAGAGCTCGAATGAATGGATGGATTTTCTTGACTTGACTCCTTTGGTTGTGCCCGACTTCACCCATCTCTTTACTCAAGGAGCCCCATGGCTCGTGTGCTTGCCCTAGGTTAGTCCTAAACCCTTCAAACTTGAGCTTAGGTGAGGTTTGCATAGGATCATCACCTAGCTCTCCTTGGCCATGCTTAGTTCCCCTTTGAATCCCCATTTCATGAAACCACTTGAATAGACTTGATTATGATAACCACATAGCATCCCTTTGGTATTGATAATCCCCACCTTGAACTTCCATCTCAAGGATTCACTCGAACTTTCTAACACATCGACCCTTGCATCTCCAAATGATCCACTTCCTTTGCGTTTGATTGAGTTTCCCAAATTTTCAGTTTTGGCTTCATTGAGCTCCTCTTCTTGACTTCCCCTTATTGCTCTAGGATTGTCTTTGATCACACGGAGGGCTACATTCTCAATCATGAAGGCACTTGTTGAATTAGACGACCTAAGAAGTGTGACCAACTCATGTATGGCCTTGAGGGCCGTGTTCCTCTTCCACACATCCTCTTCTTGGGTTCTCATTTGGGGGTACCCTTGCCACAAATCAATCTTTGGTCTTTCAATAGACTCATCCTCCTTGTTGTTGTTAGTATTCACTTTGAATTTCCATTTTAGAAATTCCCTTGACTCTTTGCTTGCATCAACATTCCCACTCCACATGAATCTCCTTTCCATGAACTTAGGCAGACTTCTCATCCTCAAGTCATCTCCTTCCTTGGGCTCCCAAATCTGATTTTGGATTGATTTGGTAACCCTAGGCTCACTTCCATGGATAGTCTTGTTGGGTAACAAAGCTCCGGAAAAAAATTCATTTGGAAGCCCAATGCCACCAATGGATGATGATCCACTAAGTAGCTCAATGAGGTAGGCATCCTCATTGGTTTCCAACGGCTCTTGCTCTTCCTTGGAGGGTGGTTTGCATTGCTCTTTGGGGACTTCCTTAGCAAGGACATCAAAGACATTCTTCCCCTTGCTAGGCTCTTGTTCAATTTCTGGTCTCCCATCATTCCCCATTTTTTCGTGTGATATAATCAAGGAGGGTGGGTTAGGGTTCGTCAAAATCGGAGGTAAGGGTGCAAGTTTGATTTTCTTAGCTCCAATCTTGAAGGTATAGGTATTGTCCCTCCCATCATGATGAGCATCTCTTTCCAACTTCCAAGGTTTTCCCAAGAGGAGATGACAAGCCTCCATGGGAATCACATCACACAAAACCTCATCCATGTAATCCCCTCCAATGGAGAAAGAAACCAAGCATTGTCTATCCACCATCACCTCGGCTCCCATATCTAGCCACCTTAATTTGTAAGGGTTAGGGTGATCTTGTGTAGGCAAGGCTAGTTTTTCAATGAGAGTATTTGAGGCAACATTAGAACAACTTTCCCCATCAACAACCAAATTACAAACCCTTCCCATAATGGTACACCTAGACCTAAAGTTTTGGACTTGGTGATTCTCTTCTAGGGTTAGGGTTTGAGCATGTATTGCTCTACAAGTCACACGGCCATGGCTAGGGGGTGGCTCTCCTCCTAACCGAGCCATTCTAGCTTCTAATTCCCTTTGAACCCTCAAAGTCACAAGATCAAGGTTAGGGTTAGGTTTAAGTCTACCCTCATTCGACTCATTTTGGTTTCAAGCTCCTTCTAGCTTTCTCCATAGAATCACACATGGTCTCACCAAGAGTAGTATCATAAGAAAGAGGCAGACTCATTGAGAAAACAAAGACACAAATCTGAAAAATTCGAGCAAAGTTTGGACCTTTGAGTGTAAGAACCGAAACCAACACTAACACAAGTGTAGATCTTCAACCATTTTGTGAAAATTTTGTGAGAATGTTTGTGGAAGTTTTGTGTAAATAAACAAGGAAAAATAAGAGAAAAAGCGAAAATAAAAGATGAAAAACAAGAGTATAACCGAAAAACAAGATCAAACCGACAACAAAAA